>JADLZK010010358.1:600000-1198452 GCA_015847255.1 Hyparrhenia diplandra
TTCATGTTCCTAGCACTAGCAAAAGTCTTGTTTCAGTCAATCGTCTTGCCAAAGACAATCATGCCTTTCTTGAATTTCACCCTGATCATTTCATTGTTAAGGAACAGAAGACGAGGAGAACACTCCTCGAGAGGTCCATGTGAAGGGGGCCTCTATCCAGTTCAACCCACATCGCTTAGTGTCCCCAAGAATAAGGAAGCCCATGCTGCGTTCAAGCCGTCCACCTCCATTTGGCATCATCGGCTTGGCCATGCTGCTGCTCCAGTTGTCGATCGTGTCCTTAGAAGTCATAATTTGAGTTTTGTTAGAGATTCGAGCAATAAACATGTATGCGACTCATGTCAACAGGGTAAAAGTCATCAATTACCCTATCCTAGGTCTACTAGTGTGTCGTCTAGGCCTTTGGAACTCATATTTTCTGATGTTTGGGGTCGTGCTCCCTCATCAGTGGGTCGTTATACATACTATGTTTCGTTCATTGATGATTATTCCAAGTTCACATGGATTTATTTGTTGAAACATAAGTCTGAGGTGTTTCGTTGCTTTACTGATTTTCAACAATTAGTTGAACGTCAATTCAATCAAAAGATTTTAGCAGTCCAAACCGATTGGGGTGGAGAGTACAGATCTCTCAATTCCTTCTTCCAACGCATCGGCATAGCTCATCATATTTCTTGTCCACATGCCCACCAACAAAACGGATCAGCCGAGCGTAAACATCGTCACATTGTTGAAATGGGACTCACTCTCCTAGCTCATGCCTCAATACCACTAAAATTCTGGGATGAAGCCTTCCTAACTGCGGTGTTCATTATCAACCGACTGCCCACTAAGGTACTTGGTGATAGCACCCCTTTCCAAAAACTATATGGTCATACTCCTGATTATTCGTTCTTCAGAACCTTTGGGTGTGCATGTTGGCCCCACCTTCGGCCTTATAATGACCATAAGCTACAATTCCGTTCTAAGCGGTGTGTTTTCCTCGGGGTTATAGTAACTCTCACAAGGGTTTCAAATGCCTAGAGCCATCGAAGGTCGAGTTTATATCTCTAGAGACGTTGTTTTTGATGAACATGTGTTTCCCTTTGCTAGTCTAAATCCCAATGCCGGTGCACGACTTCGCAAAGAAATTTCGCTACTAGCAAATGAACTACTTGACCCTTCTTCCTCTTTTGGGAGTGCACGGCTTGCTGACCTTCATGATACATCTCCTGGTGCTACTAATACTCGTGCAAGTCCTTGCAGTTCTACAGGTCAAAATTTGGTGACCAACGGTGCAGAAACGGGCGAGAACGGTGGCGTTTTGGATCGTCATCGCATGTGCCTCCGCTCCGGCGACAGCACGGTGCTCGAGGGTGATCCTCCTGGCAGTGCCGGGACTGCGCAGGGCAAATCTGCCTCGGGATCCGTCTTTGCCCCGTCTGATGGAGCGGATCAGGAGCAAGGGAATGTTTCCCCCGGATCTTCTACGCCGAACTCAACGCCACAGCTCTCTCCGTCTTCCCATGCGTCGGCACGGGGAGGATCTTGGCGCTGTTCTCCAAGGCACCAGCGAATCTGCTTCGACTCCTACACCCGCTGGATCCAGTGTGGCCGGTGCGCCAGCTGGCGATGGTGTGCCGTCAGCTTCTACACCGATGGACTCTTCACCTCAGCGACCAGTGACACGGCTGCAGCGTGGTATTGTTAAGCCCAAGACATACACCGATGGCACAGTAAGATGGGGTATGGCATCTACGGTATCCTGTGGTGAGCCAACTACTGTAGCTGATGCTTTACAAGATCCTAAGTGGACACAAGCTATGAGTGAAGAGTATCAAGCACTTCTCCGCAACCATACTTGGCATCTCGTTCCAAGGCCCAAAGGCAAAAATATAATAGGGTGCAAGTGGGTGTACAAAATCAAGAGAAGAGCAGATGGTGTCATTGATCGTTATAAGGCACGCCTAGTTGCCAAAGGTTTTAAGCAACAATATGGAATCGATTATGAGGAGACATTTAGTCCCGTGGTCAAGGCAGCCACCATTCGCTTGATCCTGTCTGTTGCATTGTCACAAGGGTGGTCTCTTCGTCAACTTGATGTGCAAAATGCGTTTCTTCATGGTGATCTCACTGAAGAAGTCTACATGTATCAACCACCGGGGTTCTCTGATCCAGCTCATCCATCGTATGTTTGCAAGTTGGATAAAGCACTCTATGGGCTTAAACAGGCGCCAAGAGCGTGGTATGCTAAACTGTGTGAAAAGTTGATTCAGCTGGGGTTCACACCATCCAAAGCAGACACATCTCTCTTCTACTTCAGGGCAGGCAATCTTGTTATGTTTGTTCTGGTGTACGTCGACGACATCATCGTGGCCAGCTCGGTGCCTAGTGCAACAGATCTGTTGTTAAAAAATTTGCAGCGTGATTTTGCTCTTAAGAATCTCGGTGCTCTACATTATTTTTTGGGACTTGAGGTCAAGAGAAATAGTGAGTTCTTACTTCTGAATCAGAAGCGCTATGCCACGGAAGTTCTTGCTCGGTCAGGTATGCAAAACTGCAAACCGGTGGATACACCTTTACCCAGTACTTAGAAGTTCAGTGTGAAGGATGGCGATCCACTTGGTCCTGATGATGCTACCCGGTATCGTAGTTTGGTGGGTGCCTTGCAATATCTTACACTCACTCGGCCTGATATATGCTTTGCAGTCAACAAGGTTTGCCAATTTCTTCATGCTCCCTCTACTGTCCATTGGACTGCTGCTAAGAGAATTTTGCGTTACATCAAAGGGGCCTTGGATCTTGGTCTTCGGTTTGGGAAGTCATCTTCAGTCATAGTCAGTGCTTTCTCTGACGCGGATTGGGCAGGCTGCATTGATGATAGGCGCTCAACAGGAGGTTTTGCGGTGTTTCTTGGCGGTAATCTTGTCTCGTGGATGGCCAGGAAACAAGCCACTGTCTCACGGTCAAGTACCGAGGCTGAATATAAGGCTCTTGCAAATGCAACGGCCGAAATGATGTGGATTAAGAAGCTGCTGCGTGAACTCGGCATTGCTCACTCTCCAGTTGCTCGGCTTTGGTGTGATAACTTAGGGGCCAAATACCTCTCCACCAACCCAGTGTTCCATGCTCGAACGAAACACATAGAGATTGACTATCACTTCGTTAGGGAACAGGTTGCCAACAAGTTGCTTGACATCAGATTCATAAAACACAGGGGACCAGGTGGCCGATGGATTCACTAAGGCGCTACCCGTTGCTAAGTTGATGGAATTTCGACGCAATCTCAACCTCCATAGTGGCTGAGATTGAGGAGGGGTGTTAGAAGTATATGTTTGTAACAACATTTTGTAACCAGTGCTTGTCACGATAGGAGGCTATGCGGTGGTGGTTAGTTGTAGTGTCTAGGTTCATAGATTGTTGTACAAGATGTATTCGGTTGTAAGTCCCTAGATTGTAGCTCAAGCTTGTACACCACCGCATGGATCTCCAACAAACCTGTGTAAGCCACGGTGAGGGCGTTTCTCACCCTATATAACACGAAGCCGAGCACCGAGCAAAGGTGACTCGTTAACCCCAAACATTCTCCACTTTTACACTAGCCAAAAGAAAAACTTTACTCTCGGTGGTGCGGCTGTCTTCCAGCGCACCGAGGTGCCTGGAGGAGCCCAAGAACATCGCCCCATACGCCGACGTCTAGGAGTAGGTACCATCAGTACTAAAGCGCCACCGTATAGTATCCGGTGTTCTTGGGAAAACTGTAGATAGAAATGATAGCAGAAAGCAAGATAAACACTAACAACATGGTGAACCATGAATCATCACAGCTAGTGGGAGGATAACATATATAATTGTAATGGAGATCCCATTCAGATAAAAAAAAAAAAATGGCTGCTTCCTTTCAGTACAAGGATGGTAGTAAGTCACCAGATGGGTAGTGTCCGAGTAATATTCTGCGCTCTACTTGCCTAGTCAAAATAAGATCAGATGTTGAAACAAAAATTCTGGTGGATAGTGACAAGGAATCGATCATTGATCCCAAGCATGTTGATAAACCACCCTTTGAGCAACTCCCTAATGATGTCCGAAAGGTGCTGCAGGACCACAAGAAATCAAGTTCACTACTATAAAAAAACATTTGTACAGACGTCTCTTTTTTCTTCACTTGCGGCTTCAATCTAAAACCATATCTAGAAATGGTTTCCGAAATAAGGCGCTTCTAGAAATACATTTGTAGAGGCGACATGTATTTTTAGCCGTCTTTACAAATGCTCCTGTTTTTTCTGGAGACGGCTTTAGGTCCAACCTCTACTACAGAGGGATTTCTAGAGGCGATTGGATGGATCTAGAGCTAAATCTTACAATGGTCATCACACAATGAAATTCATAACTTTTTCAAACAAAGTCGGATGAAGATAAACTTTGCGTCAAAGTTGTCTGTTAAGAAGAGATGTATGACTTTATAGTTGACCATTTTTTTATTTGGAATCATTTGGATCCAGCAAATTCTGTTTGAAGATCTCACTTTTGAAATTCAATGTTAAAATTCCCCAAACGACATCTGATGAAGAACAACCAAAATTGAGAATTTGTTATTTAAAATGCTCCCTTTGTTCCAAATTATAAGCCGCTTTGATTTTTTTTTTTTTTTTTGCTTATTCATTTTGCTATGTATCTAGAACGGGGAGTTATATATATGATACAAAAGATTCAAATAAAAAAACAAAGTGGCCGCTTCCTTTCAGTACAAGCTAGCACGGGTATTAAGTCACCACACTACCGATTCCTGCGATATCCCGTGAGGCCTTTGCTCACGGAAAGACCCTTTTCCTCACGGGAAAGGATATCCCGGGGTAAAACACGGGATACCCCGGACGGGAACGAAGGGGCCGGGAAATCAGCCTTTCCCGTGAACACAAAGATCTACACACGGATATCCTTTCCGTGATCCCATTTAGCACACGGGATAGACTTAACGGGGGGGCGCCAGCAGGGGAGGTGTGTGGAACCCGTTATGGCCTACGTGGCCTGTTGCACAAAATGGCGTTTTTGGGCCTCTTTCCCGTGAGCATAACGGAGTACTCACGGGATATCTAAACTCTTTCCCGTGAGTCAAATTGTGCTCACGGGAAAGATTTAGCGGAGATTTCCCGTGAGCCGCCCCCACTCACGGAAAGGTTTGGCCTATTTCCCCGTGAGCTACACACGGAAATTGAGTTTTTTTTTTTTTTTTTTTGTTCCATCACATAAATGACACATATAAATATATATATACATAGCACAGATTGCATAATATCACATATATAGCTCGATAAATCCATAATACCACATATATTACATAAGATCCAACCAAGTCACAAGTTCAACCACATGTCCATGAGTGCAACCACAAGTTCACAAACTCACATAAAATCCAAGTTCAAGTGCACAAGTTTTGAACCTAAATCATGACAAATTTACGGCCCACGGCCTCCAACCTTCAAGCGCATTCCCAAGCGTCCGGTTGAGATTGGTTCGAGTTGGGTTCGAGGCATGAGAATTATCCTGCACGTAGGCAAAAATAAATAGTTAGAAATTTGTGAGACAAAATTCAAGGTAGATTCTATTAACTTGAAAAAAAGAAGATAAATAGTTAGAAATTTCGGCAGCACCTCCCCTGCACGGAGGGGTTTCCAACCTGCAAGAAAACAACGGCTCGATGGCCGACAACCACATGTCCACGTGCGCATCTCATGGTGCATTCAAAACTCCAGATCATATCCATTTACATTCATATATGCATATTTCGAGTTACGGGAGACAAACTCACAGGAGAGGCTCCATGTGGTGGAGGGAAGATCGACGGCTGACCGTAGATGGGCGGTGGCGGGGAAGACGGGCGGTGGGACGAAGACGGGCGGTGGCGGGAAGGCGATCTCCGGTGGCAGCTGCACACCAACCTGGCCACCAACACGCTAGAGGTACGCTAGGAGAGCTTCCATGCTCTTCTGGTGCTGCTCAGCCCTCTCTTGCTCCGCTCGAGCCCTCTCTTGCTCCGCCAGAGCCCTTGCCCGCTCTCTCTCCTCAGCCTCCTCCCGTCGCTTCCTCTCTTCCTCTATCTGGGCCTATTTCAACACAAAGTTAGAACACGGTGAAAGAGTATGTAACGATAAATGAACCTTAAATAAAAATAAATGAACCTCAAGTTTGGAGACCGTAGCCTGGTAAGTGCTTGGCCGCTCGCGTATCACCGGGCCCCCCGAGCGTGCACGAAGCTCAGATAGCTTCTTTGTGTTGTGCGGGTTGATAACGCTATCACCCAAATAGTACCGCCCGTGCTTCTTGCCTCCTCCGGCGATCATGGCGATGTCCCCCTCAATGTCGTGCCCGCGGGGATCGAAGCTTTCTCCATACTGCTCCCTCGCCACTTCGGTGTACCTACTGATCTTCTCGTAGGCGGTCGGGTTGGTGTAGGCTTCGGGCCCAGCCTCAGGGTTGAAGACGACCGCGGGATCTTTATACCTGCCCGTGTGGGAGCAAGCAAAGGCCTCGAGCGTGCTGATTGGCGTGCCATGTGTCTGCTCCTGTGTGAGAAAAAGAAAAGTAGCTAGAATGCTTAGAAAGTATTGAGTTGCACATCAGAAACTAAGAATTGGATAACACTTACATATCTAACTTGGTAGGCCGCGAGATTAAGGTTGCCTTGATGGTGTGGTACACCTGGCATCATGGCACGCCGTTCGGTCATGGCACGCCGTTCCCGGTAGTCGTTGTGGACCTCCTGATAATCTGTATCGACCCACTTGTCCACCTGAAGCTCCCAGCAACGCCTATGCAACAAGCACCACTGCGGAATCACCTACAGGACACCAAGTATAACACATATTATAAAAATCACATTAAGCATAATTAAACTTAGTATGACCATTCAATATTTACCTCCATGTATTGTTCTTTGGTCAGATTCAGCGTTTTCCATTCCTCCTTATCGAGCCTCCTTTTCTCGTTTATCGCGTACCACGCCCCGACAACGGCGTGGCGTGCCTCGTACCACATGTCCGACACAAGCTTGAAACAGGGCGTTTAGAGCCACTTCATCCTTCTCAACCTCGTGATCCCTCCTCGCACTTGAAGTATTTCTCGCACATAGAAGCAATGTAATAAGTCATTATTTCTAACATTAGAATTTAAAGCGATGTATTTGTACACTACAGTGCGACATAGACTTACCCAAAACTCTTTGATCACACGCACCGCCTTGTTACTATATTTTATGCCATCCTCATCATAGTTGTCCTCAAAGTCCGCGTCTTTGGTGGAACGACGTGGACAAAGCATGCTCTACTCCGTCGATGGTAACATAGCCGGGGTAGTGCTTCTTGACCGTAATACCAAGAATGCCGGGCGGGAAGGCGTCCTTGAACCGAAGTTGGCGGTGACAATAAAACCCCCGCCCAAATGATTAAGAATAACTATTAGTTCCTATTACGATTTTGAAACCTAAAAAATAAGAAAGTAGTGCTAAAGTGTAAAGTAAATTACCTTGGCTGTGTTGGTCTTATGGTCGGGTTTTCGGTCCTCGCAGGTAGTCGATCCGGGAGTCCGGAGGGGCCTCGCAAGTAGACACGCCTCCGAGCAGAGGAAGAGGACCCCCTCCCGTACTCGGCTAGTCCCTCCCTCGTGGTGCGACGCCGAAGCGATCCGCGTGGTGCGACGCCGAGCGGTCCGCGTCTTTGCGACGCCGAGAGGTCCACGTCCTCCGCCTCCGCCTCCGCTCCGCCGCTGCCTCCTCCTCCTCGTGCACCACCGGGTGGTGGCGACGGTGGTCGGGGTGCACGACGCCTGCCCCTGCCCCTACCCTGTGGCGGTGGTGGTGGCTCTGACGCTTCCTCTTCCTGTTGCCCTTGCCCTAACGAGGCTACACTTTTGAATTTCCTGGTCATTTTCTTGAGGACATTCGTTCGAGGCATCTTTTTGAATGACCTGCAATTAGATGTACATAATTAGTAAAAATGCAAAATTAAATAGAACATAATTATGAAGAGATTGAAAACCAATAATCAGAACATAATTATTAAGAGATGCATAGTATTACATGTATTAGAAATAATCCTCATCCCTGTCACGATTTCAAGACTTTGTCGGATCATAATCCTCATGATCACTATCATCCATGTCTACGTCTTCCAACATATGAAGATTGGCGGGATCCATGGGAGGAGGAACGACGTCAACACCGCATTTGTCCTTAAGTAATTTTTCAAGTAATCGTAAGTCCTTCGCATTTCGAACCTCCTCGTCCTCCTCATCATCAACAACACTTTCATTGTCTACTTCCATTTCGTTGGGCCCGGTTATTTCTATCACAAATTTACCTTATAGCCCATCTTCTTGGAAGAACTATCCCTCATATGTGTTTGCATTAAAATGGTAATCGTCCCTCGTTTGGGGACGGGTAGTCTACCGTGTGGCAATACCTTCTGCACAACATCCCAACCCTTAAGCCGCTCGTCGTCCTGGCAACACCATGGGAGATAATAAACTTGTGTGGCATGTTGAGCCACAATGTAGACATCATCTCCGGCCATCTGGGAATCTTGTCGAATCTGAACAATCCCAAGTTGTTCGAGGTCCGAATTTGTTATTTCAGGATCGAACCAATGGCACTTAAACACGACAGGAGCAAGCCGTTTAGAGCCGGGGAAATGGAGCTCGTATATTTCTTCAATTCTTCCATAATAACCTTTAGTGCTAGTTCCATCATCACCTTTAGTGAAAACTCCGGTATTTGTGGTTTTTCGGTTTGGTCGATTCTGCTCATAGCTCGTTGTGTGGTAGCGATATCCATTCACGTCATAACCGGTAAATGACCTAACCCTGGTCTCAAAGCCATTGGCAACCTGTATGAGCTCGGGATGCATACCCGGATCGGTCAGTGCCTGCAAGCTCAAGCAGGATAAATGAAATGAGACAGTTCGTTAGCATATCAAACGAGACGTTATTTAACATGAATTGACAAGACGGCATTTGAACCGACTAATGAAATCGGGTTTTCCATTGCCAGCACCCTGTCTAAGCAGGGCGTCCAATTCATGTGCTTCAGGCGGCGTTCGTTGACGCCAGAATTGCCTTTGAAATTTCCTATACCAACGAGACAAAAGGGTTGGATGCAGGATATTAAGTACTAGAAGACAAGTATCACATATGCTTACAGTTCTGACTTACTGTATGTAAGGAAGCACTTCGTCCAGGTTGAAAAGTATATAATTCATTATACTGATCCACTCTCGATTTGTCAAGATCTTTATTTTTGAACCACTTGCACGTCCTAGTTCTCCTTGGAAAAGGCCGAGGGTTGATTCATTTTCATCGACATTGTAACGAGGGGGTGGATAATGCGAGCTAGGAAGGTTGTCACCATAGTATTTTGATGTGAAGTCGACACCTCTGCCGAACCTTTGCTTCTCGCGATGGAACCCTCAATCTTACACTTATTTTTACAGTCGGCCCAAACATGCTTCAGAACTCTCTCAACAGCATAGCACCAACGAAACTGTGTGCAGGGCCACCCACCCTTGCCTCGTATGGAAGGTGCAAAATCAAATGCACCATCGAACGAAGAAGCCGGTGGAAATATCTTCTCCAACTTACGGACCAACACAGGTGCCATTTTTTCCATTTTTTCTAGTGTGGTCCGAGATAACTCTTTAGCACAAAAGCTGCCGAAAGAAATTGCTCAACTCTGCCATCACATGCCAGACATGATCGGGGACATAGCCTCGAAGCATCACTGGAAGAAGCCGCTCCATCCATATGTGGTAGTCATGACTCTTGAGCCCATTGATTCGCATAGTAGATAAGTTCACTCCCTCCTCAGATTTTCCGCATACCCATCGAGGGAACATTAATTTTGAAACCATTGCAGTACTTCCCTCCTTTGGGGCCTGCTCAACACGTAATCGGCCTTAGGTTTTTCTATCTCTTGCCATTGCTAGGAGGCTTCATTTCTTGCTTCGATTACGTCACATAACTCTGCGGATCAATTCTAGCCTTAACGTTGTCCTTTGACTTGCTAGTTTCCATGAATGTTCCAAAAAAAAATACTCGGCGATGTTCTTTTCGGTATGCATTAAATCAAGGTTATGTGGAAGAAGAAGGTCATCATAATAGGGGAGCCTCTCTAATCCTGACTTGTGAGTCCATGCATGATCCACGCCATAACCCACAAAGACACCATTTTCATCAGCCACAAGGGAATCCACTTGAGCGTGTACCTCAGCCAGATGTCATCATCTTCGCTCTGGGTTAAAGAACTTGGAGACCTTTTCGTAAAGTTCTTCTTGTCTAGCCTGAATGCATGGTCGGGAGGGAGGAACTGTCGATGCTTGTCGAACGCAGTAATACTTGCCACCCTTCTTCAACCAGGTGAACCTCACAGCCGCCTTGCATATCTTGGGCAAGGGAACTTGCCGCGGCACACACCACCACAAAATATCCCATACGCCAAGAAATCATGCAGGGAGTAGTGGTACCACACGTACATCCTGAAATTTCTCTTCAAATCTCGGTCGTATGTCCAAAACCCTTCATTCCAACCTTTGATCAATTCATCAATCATAGGCTCTAAGAACACACCCATTTTATTTCCCGGGTGGCGGGAATTATCAAAGACAAAAGGATGTTCTTCGCTTGAAAGCGCACGCCCTGAGGGAGATTCAGGGGGATAACGAATACAGGCCAACAAGTGTATGGGGCAGCCATCATTCCATAAGGATTGAACCCATCTGTTGCCGCAACACGCACATTACGAGCCTCCATAGCTTTGTCGGGATGAACATTGTTGAAATGGGTCCATGCTTCGGCATCGGATGGGTGTACCATCTTATCCGGATTTGTAGCGACGCCCATCTTTGTGCCATGTCATCTTTTCGCAGAGACTCCTCGGTCATGTACATCCGTTGTAACCTCGGTCCGAAGGGAAGGTACCGTAGGATTTTCACGGGGACCTTAAGCTGCCTCTTCTCACCATCTTCACCAGGGTCTACCTCTATGAACCTTGAGGATTTACACTTTGGACAGTGCGTATCATCTTTGTACTCTTTCCTAAATAAGACGCACCCGTTCTCACAAGCATGTATCTGCTCGTATGGCATCTTGAGTACCTTGAGGAGTTTCTCTGACTCGTACATGTTCTTTGGCAGCACGTGACCTCGCGGAAGCAAGCCCCCAAAGATCGTCAACATGTCGGTGAAGCTGTCTCGACTAATATTGCATCGGGCCTTCAAGTCCATAAGGCGTGAAATGACATCTAGTTTGGAGACCTCACAATAGTCGTGAAGGGGTTTTCGTGTTTGCCTCCAACATGGTATAATAGGCCTTTGCGGTTTCTTTCCGCTCCTCCTCCCCCCCCATCCCCAAGTCCTTGCTCAAAGTTACCGGCATGAAAGTCATCTATCATGTCTCCTATCCCGGCATCAGAAGCAAGATCATCGATGCGTTGCCTCACGACCTCGTCTCTCATACGCTCAGTTTCACCATGGAAGATCCACCGCTTATAGCCCTCCATCCATCCATACTTGGGAAGATGTTTAGACATGTCCTCCTTACTTTGCCTTTTTTTATTGTCACAATTCTTGCATGGACACCAAACCTTACTCGCCCCTCGAGCATTCTGAAAAGCATAATCCACGAAAGCACTGCTCTTCCTAACCCATTCACGGTCATAATCTCCAAAACTCCTCCAGCCATTGTATATCCACGCACGGTCATCCATTCTCTATCATATGCGCGAGAATATAAGAATGCAGTGCATCTACACAAGGATCCTACCATCTAGTAGGTGAAGATAGGTCCTAATCCCACCCGAGGATGCGTAGATGAGGTCAGTTCCATGCTCCACTCCTATCCGAGACAGAATTTCGGCAGCACCTCCCCGCTGTTCTCCGAATACACGTCCTCCCCGAGAGGGGGAGCTGTGTATTCGAAGAACAACAGGAGATGCTGCTTGAAAACTGAATCGACAGGAGTGGAGCATGGAACGAACCTCATCTACGCATCCTCGGGCTGTCCAAAATGTGGACAATTCGAAACAGATACGGTTATAGGTATGCAGGGATCTGCATACTTCCAACCGTATCTCTTTCGAACGGGAGACGCCTAACTGAGCTGCGCGATCTAGCTACGACCATGACACGGAAGGAGGGGTGATACCTAGGGTCGCGGTGGAGTCAGCCTAGCCGGCGAGGAAGAAGATCAGGGCCGCCAAGAGACTCCGGCTCGGCAAGCAACTCGCCTCCGGAGGGTTCCTCTCTGCATAAAAAGAAACACAGGGGATAAGTTGAAAATTTTGACAGAACCTCCCCTACACGGGGAGGTTTCCAATACCTGCAAACAAAGCACACGGCACGATGGCCGACAATCACATCTAGGGCACGATGGCCGACAATCATATCGAGGGCACGATGGCCGACAACCTGCGAAGCTGAAGGCGACGACGGCGGGCCGGACGGACGACCTCTCCTCGGCCGGCGGGCGACGGCGGTGCAAGGTGTGCCGGCGCAACAGCGTCGGGGCACGCCGAGGCGACGGCGTCGGGACCTCTCTTCCCCCTCCCCCCTTCTCCTTCCTTCCTCCTCCTTCCTTCCTTCCTCCTCCTCCTCCTTCCTTCCCCCCCTCCTCTCTTCTTCTTCCTTCCCCCCTCCTCCCTTCTTCTTCCTTCCTCCTCCTTCCTTGCTTCCCCCTTCCTTCTCCTCCTCCCTCCTACTCCACCGCCCCTCCTTCTCCCCCCCCCCTTCCTTCTCCTCCTCCCTCCTACTCGGGGGGCGCCGGTGGTGGCCGGGACGGGCCGCCCGGGGGACGGCGGGCCGGGCGGGGCGGGGACGCGCGCCGGGCGTGGCGGTGGCGCGGCCGGGAGGCGCCGGGCGCGGCGGTGGGGGGTGGCCGGGACGCGCGGCCCCCAGCGGGATGGTGGCGGTGGCGGCCGGGCGCGACCGGCCCGGCGGGGTGGCGCCGAGGGCGCTCACGCGGCTCCGTGGGCGGCGGCCAGCTTCCGGGCGGCGGCGGCGGCGGCGCGGGCGGGCGGCGGGGCGGGCCGGCGGCGGAGCGGCGGCGGCGGCGTGTGTGTGTGCGTGTGTGGCGTGCGTTGTGTCTCGTGGGTGTGAGTGAGGTTTGGTTGACTTTGTTTTAAAAACGCAAACTCCTTTCCCGTGAGGGTGGCTCACGGGAAGGCAAGATCTTTCCCGTGAGCCACCCGGATCTCTCACGGGGAAAGGGTTATAAAAAAAAACTGAACCCTAATCCTCGCCACGCCACCGAGGTGGGTCCCGCCAACGATTTCCCGTGAGCAGTACATGTAGGATCACGGGAAAGAGTTTAGCTTTCCGTGAACACTCACGGGAAAGGAGTTTTCCGTAAATAAATTTTATTTCTATCTCTTTCTTTTTCTAGCATATATATTTTGAAACTTTGATCATGATAACTTCATAAATACCTTTCCACATACACTCACCAATCCTAATTTGATCCTTGCGCAAAAAAATTGACCATTATTTCATGTGGTTCTATCTCTATTTGCATTTACTTAAGCGCAACAAAAAATTATAATAATTACAAAAATAATCCAAAAAATTCTCGAAAATAGACATGACACAATATTTGAGGTCTATTGCATATAGAAAAAGTTTCGTAGCCAAACCACAACTTGATCGTCACATCCACATGAAATCACACTAGATCACTCTCAACAAACATGAAGCTTCTACGTAGATGTTGGAGCTTGTGAACATCGTACGTGCCAACTTGTGCGAAACGTTCCCAATTTTTTATCATAGCCTCGGCATAAGATATCATGACATATTATCAAATTTCATGATTTTTTGCACATCGGTTTATTTTCTAGAATTTTTAAACCACTCGAACAGGGATTAGAGTTGATGATTTCGTATTAAGATGTTCCAGATTTCATTATTTTTTTAAATGCAAGGCCTTACATTGTGTTGAGTATGAGGAATATAAATTTTCTACTAATTTTTTTCAAAAATTTGAAGCACTTGTAGTTCAAATTTGGTCTCATTTCATAAATTCCCATAAAAGAGAATAATTAACTAAATATATCAAATAAAGTCAATAATTCACCAAACTTTAATATTGAGTGCCATATGATGTGCAACAAGTGTAGAAAAAGTTTGGAGATGAAAATCAAAAAAAAATTTCCCGTGAGCGTCTTTCCCGTGAGCAGGGTACCTGGCTCACGGGAAACGGTGCCTTTTCACGGAGGCTTACTGTTTGGCCCACGGGAAAGCCTGCTCACGGGAAAGAGATATCCCGTGAGCTAGACGGAGTTCTCACGGGAAAGGGTGGACGGAGGGGACGGAGCGGGCTGGGGTGACGGCCGTTCCCTTTCCCGTGAGCCCCATCCTCACGGGAAAGAGGTGGGGGATTTCCGTGAGCTTTCCATCACGGAAAGTACATATCCCATGGGTATTTTCTTTCCCGTGATGTTTTCACCCCGCTCACGGGATATCTCGGTGTTTCCCGTGATTATTGGCTGTGAGCTCACGGGAAATAATTTCCTCACGGATATCGCAGTATTCCGGTAGTGCCAGCTCGGTAGTGCCCGAGTAATCTTGCACCTTGCTTAGTCAAAGTAAGATCAGGCTTTGAAAAACAAAAATCCAGGTAGATAGTGACAAGAAATAGAACGTTGACCCCAAGCACGTTTATACCACTCTAGCAGGTGGAATCCAGAGCCCATATCACATTACCGGCTCTGATCACATTGACTGGAGCAAATGCCTTGGGCCCAGAAGGGGGCGGCCTGTTCAGCGGCCCAGCGGCCCGCTTGCCATTGCTACCTGGCTCCACCGTCCGGCGGTGGCGGCGGCGCTAGCTCTCCCCTTCCTGCTCTCCGGCGAGCTTCCTCGCTAACCATCGGTTTGGCAGCGCACTAGAGCTCACTGCCCACAGATGCAACAAACAACCCCAGGCGTTGGTGGGCTCGATGGATCCGCGCCATCCCATGCCATCGACGAGGAGGGAACAAGATCGACAGGTACACTCTTCAGCTCGGGTTCTACTAGTTTGTGCAGTCAGTGGCTATTCATTTCCTCCTCACTGGTTTCCATGAATTAATCTAGATGGTTCTGCCTTTCCCTGATTCTTTATCCATCAGCATTATTCAGCAGTTGGGATCCAGTTGCCTGGGGAGACGTGGCAGCAGATCAGCAGCTGGCTTGTTCATCGATTTCAGGTTTCGAAGCAGCTGGGAACAACGTGGCGAGTAGGCAATGGATTGGAATACTCTGACTTTGGCCCCTGACATAGAAAACGCAGGAGCTGATCCTGCAGAGGGATCAGACGGCACTGCTCTAAGGTTTCGCCATCCGAGCTCCTGCCCCTTGACACTTGCAGAGAAACAAGCTGCCCCTGCCTGCTGCGCCATTAATCAACCAACAGCAAATGGAAACTTTGTGTAATGTAAGTATTTCTCCATTCCATTTCTTTGTTGAAAGTTGAAACGGGAAAATTTATCTGACACAACTGTTTTACCGTGTTCAGTTTTGTAGCTGTATATATATTCCATACTGTATTTTAAGTGGCATGGTTGGCATGTGCCCTGCCTTTTATCGTGCAGGAGAAGGTTCATGTTTGGGACTCTGGGTGCAAAAAAAACATTATGTTTTGTGAGGCGCCATGATTTTCTAGATTAAAAATTGCAGAAGGTTCATGTTGGACTCTGGCACCCTTTTCTTTTTGCAGTTTTAGAAACCATAGTATGGCAAAGAGCAGTGTTTGGAGAAACACTTCCAACCTGTTCCAAAACTAGGAAGTAGTCTCCCATTTCCTGTGACGGAGTGCAGGTTTTATTCATCGCTCCCTGTTCCAAAATAAGGCTTGGTCCTTTCGTTTCCCTCATGATTTCATCGTAACCATCCTACTCATATCTTCATCCTCTCTCTAGTTGCATCTTGGATACCTGTTGCTGCAGCTGTACAGCTGCTCTGCTTTCTGATAGCAAAGATGTTGCAGCAGCTTGGATACCTGTTGCTGTCTGCACCAAACAGACTCGCTGCTGCCAACACAGCATCAGCATGTCTGATCGTGAATGTCTCTTGTTTGTGAATCATAATGTGATAGGTTTTCAGTTTTTAGTGTCGCCTTGGTATATCTGTGCTGATTAGGATTTTGTTCTCCCCATCCCATTTCTGGTTTGCAAGACTTAGTGCTTTATGGTAAAACAGGCTTGGCATATTGTTCCAATAACAACTTAGTCTCATAGCTCACAAGTTCTATTACGTTCAGCTAGAGCAATCAGAACTAACCACTTCACAATTTTTTTTAATGTATGCAGGTTCTCTGAACTCAATCAAAGTGCCTCAAAACACATACGTGGCGTGACGGTAACAGAATGATACAAGTAGTAGCTTCTGGTTGCACATGAAGTTTTTTTTTCCCCTGATCATAGAAGCGTCTATATTGCTGGGTTTTGTAAATTTGCCAGAATAATTGCAATTTATCTACGTGGTGTGATTAGTAGCTGGTAAGTGCGTGCTTGCTGCTTGGAAGGCCTTGTCTATTTGTTTCTTTTGTACTCTGTGAGCTTGCTGCTGAACAATAAGTGTTGATTCCCTTCTTGTCTTTGTCAGTTTTGAATTCGAACGGTGGTACTTCAATATCATGTAAAAAAAATATTTGTTGGTGAACCAAACGATGGCTTCACATGATACCAGGTACTCCTAATAATAAACGTTTATTCTGGTGTCTTCATGCTCTCCTTTTTTTTACTGTGTCATTATGCATTCTATTTCTGTACAACAGCAATACTAGTTTTGTTTCCAAACTGGCATAAGATTGTGCCATTTTCATTGATATAGAGCAGAAATCTACATAGTGTGATTTGGACAAGAGGAAAAACTTAGAATAAAAAGCCTGAAAAAGTTTCACTCTCCTGCAAAATAATTACATACCCTCTTTGAGGGACAAGAGCAACAACAGCAATTCTGTTAGTAATCTTGTATTCATAGTTCCTGCTGCACTTGGCAAACTGAAAAAAGAATACTCAAACTGTAGCTACATGCTTCAGAGCGAGTTGTTTGGTTCAGCTGTATTCTCTGCCCTTGTAAGCTGCTGTACGGTAGACTGGAACTGGAAACAGCAGCAGCATCAAGGCTGAAAATATCCAGACTGTCATGATCCAAAATTTGGATTTTATTACCACAGAAAAGTTGCAAGGCGCAAGCATGGAAGAATCTAGTGCTTTCATCCTCCTTGATCGCGTGTGTATATCTTGCTCTGTTGTTTCCATCGTAGAAAATTTTCTTTTACTGCTCGACTTAGTAGTAGAACAACAAGAAGATCACGGAGGATGAGCTCAAGGCTAGTTAGCAGTCTGTTTTAATTCCTCAATTAGGTCTAGAAGAGCTATCTCAAGTTTGCAGTCTAATTCACTTTGGGAAGCACAACAAATCAGAGGTGGACAGCCACAATCACGCATGCATTTACTTCTTTTTTTCAATGTACCGACACTGACAGTCAATCAGAAAATACATTCAAACAAGTGACAGGATCATTCGGTCCCCATTCGTCCCTCCAATCAATTAGAGAACAGTTCCTGCCTTAAAAAAATTCAGAGAACAGTTCCATTCCAGTAACCCAACAAGAATTGGGTCTGTTCATCCCAGAAAATCAAGAGGACAGAACAATCACATCACACTATGTCCCAAAACTAAAAACATACTGCTTATTCAACAATTCATGACACTGATCTCATCGACTCAAATCAAAGGAATATTCAAATCAAGGCAAGCAAAAACAACAAAACACACAACGGCCACAAGGCCCACACAAATAAAATGTTGTAGCCTTGAGCACAGACTTGCTAAAGGCGCTTCAGTAATAAAATATTTTTTGTATCTTTCCCATCATTGACTTTAGAGCCACTAAAAAATGCAATCTACCCATTGAACGTTCAAGATAGGGCTGTTTGGATGGTTGCTAAAGGCGTCCTTGAGTACACGTTCCGGGTCCCCTTTGCTGGACTCATCAGCATTGGCCCCTCCCAATTTTACAGTGACCTCTGTAAGGCTTGTCATGTGCTTGAAGTCATAAATCCCCAGATGATATTCTGGATTCAATCTGTTGGCATTGAAGGCAAGCTTGAGCTCTTGGACATTGGGCATTGCTCCTTCAAAAGGGACATGTATGGTGATGTACTCACGAACTTGAAGTACCTGAGTTTTGGGAATCCTTTCTCAAAGATCCATTCTACGTTTTCTGTCAGCACACGGAGAGAGAGAGCAGTGAGTGATGCCAATTCTTCCAGGATAGCAATGTCATCGTTTGACAGAACCACAACATCAATCTTTAGGATGGCGAGTCTGCTGAGTTCCCCAATCCACTTAGGGATTCTTTTGACAAGGTGCAAATACGTGGCCGCAACTCAAGTTTCTCAAGGAGGGCTGGTGGAGGAGAGACGCTACTCAAGCTGTCATCACAAATGCTCTGGCTTGAAGCTCCAGCACCTTTCAGAGCTATAGATCTGAGGTTATTTAACTTCCCCAGAATCAAGGCAAGGTGTTTCATGTTGCCAACCAGATCCCTAGACAGTATTGTGGAAGTAGAACACGTGAGACGAAGATCTTGGAGGCTGGTCAGCTCGGCAAGATCAACCACATTTTGTGATGAGTTCTTGCTGAGATCAAAACACCCTAGAGTGAGAAGCGACGATGTCAAATTGCCTTGCCCTTGTGGCAGAATAGCCTCGCTCGGAAGGAGGAGGTGCAATAACTTCTCCAAACGACCAATGTCAGATGGAACGGCAGATAATCTTGCATCCACTTCTAGTGTCTCCAAGTATTTTAGCCCACTGATCTCGTTTGGCAGATTCACCATGAGATTACATTGGATCTTCAAATATCTAAGTCGAAGCAGATCACAAATACTTGTGAGATCAAACTCTGTCTCGTCTCCATCAGTCCAAATATCAAGAATTAGAACTCGTAGAAATTCATAATCCAGAAGTGAAGGTACACAGTCAATGAAACCACAAAATAGAAGTGATCGAAGGTTCGATATCTCGATGTTTTTCGGTATGTCGGCACTTTTTGCACCTCCGAACTGGATGGACAATCGACAAACTTGGCCAGGAAGTGCTAGCGAGGACAGCAAATGGTCCACAGTAATGATGAAGTTCATCTCCATGGATTTGTGCCTAATAAGATCAAGTACCATGTGATGTACTGTACATGACAATACCTCACTGCCATACTTGGTGTCCACAGGTTGGACGATTCCACTACGGACAAGCTCATCAAAATAATCCCCCTGCAATTTCTTCTGCGCTTTGCCCTCCCATGGCATTCATAAAGCCTTCAGCGACCCATTGTCTCACCAAATCATGCTTCCTGACCAGATAGCCCTCGGGATACATACTGAGATATAGCAAGCATGTCTTCAAATGTGGCGGAAAATTATTGTAGATAAACATTAGCACTTGTTTCAACCCTTCCAAAGTGGAGGAAAAAGCATCGTGTGTGTCCACCCATTTCTGAATCTCGGTTCCTCTTGCTAACTGGCTGCCTTCAGATCGAACAACACTGTCAAAGGAGAAGTCATTCATGCCTTCGATACTAGTATTATTTGTCCTCAAAACGGATGGCAAAGAATCTTGTATGTGTTCCCATTTCTCCACTGAAAGTTCTGATCCCCTTCCTAAGAGGCTGGCTACATTTACAATTGCTAATGGTAAGCCAGCACATTTCTTGATAATCTTATCCGAGACTTGTTTGAAATCTGAAGGGCAACGATCCTCAGAGCCAAACACTATAGTGAAGAATAATCTTCTTGATTGATCATCGTTAAGAGGACTCATCTCAATATAATCCGGGTAGTATCTACAGCATGCCAATGCTACATCATTAATGTGTGTGGTTGTTACTATTCTGCTGCTGTAATTACCATCAGGGAAAGCATGGCTAATAATATCCCATACTGATGCGGTCCATAAACCATCCAATATTATGAAGTACCTGTATATATTAGGTAAGACGTTAAAGGTTTGGGTCAATTACATTTAAACGAACAAGGATATCCAGTACTGGATGACACCATTATTTTACATATGTCCTTAAGACCTAAGGATCATTTTTTCCATAGAAAAATTATGTTTGCCTTAATTTCATGAATTCTAGTGCTCTATACGAAAATGCATAAACAATAGAGCATCATGTAGAACTTGTTGCCCTTAATTTTCTCCTTTCATTTTTTAAGTCGGTAATAAAACAGCCCCTAATAAAATACTTCCTCCATTCTAAACTGTAGGTCGTTACTCTTTTTTAGGTTAGATAAAGCCAAAAATGACTTATAATTTGGAACAGAGTGAGTATATAGCTGTGAAAAAAATCGACAACATAGCATTTGTTTGTGATTGAAACACCTACATTTTGCCTTTCAGATACTCCTTGACGCCATCGATAAGGTCGTGGACATCAGGAAAGGCCCAGAGCCATGGTGCCTTAATTTGTAAGAGAATGCTGATAAGGAGACTCCTCACATCTGGAGTACGAGAAACACGTGCAAAAGCTGAACACTGGAATTTCCCTCTGTGCTGGTGATACAAGGTTCCAGCTGCTGTTGTCTCTCCAACACCTGCAAATCCAACCAATAAACAAAAGAGCAAACAGGAAAAACTAATACTAGAAAGAAATGTTAAACTCGATTTGACCTATATTGTACCTGGGAATCCCAGGATTGGGACCACCTTGAGCCCTTTTTGGTTATGGTCATCGAAAGCCAGCTGCATAATGAGCTTGTTCATGAGCTCGTCGAGTCCAACTATACAACTGCTGCCGGCAGAGATGGGCATCAACAGCTTGTGGGATGTCGATCCATCAAGTGTGAGGCAGCGGACACGGACTTCACCGAGGTCAGGTTTTATGGTCTTATCGTTAAGAGCTAGCTCCAAACGATTGCGCCTTTTGTAGGCATCCTCCACACCGGCTATTAATTCTGAGAAATTGCCACCCGGCAAGAGGATAACCTTGTCCAGTCGGTCCTCTGTATCATAAAGGAGCTCACGAACCTCCTTCCTCCACCACTTCGGCATTGAGCTAGTTTCCTCTGGCTCCAACAGATCCCTGCATAACACCTCAAGATGTTCCTTGAAATGCTTGATATCATCAGCACTTAGGCATGGAGCCATGAACTTGAGGGAACCGACTTTCTGGAGAAGGGGAGCCATGGGGCCGAGCGAAGCAGTAACAGGACTCTTCATCACCGTGTCAATGAAAGCAGGAATATCCTGTTGATATAAACTCTAAACATGTTAGTTCAATTCGGTTAGTTCGTTAGAGGTGCCTAGTTTTATTTTCTTAGAGGTGCCTATTTTTTCGAAAATTGCTGGCAGGATTATGCCAGGCAAATATATTGATAGAGGAGAGGAAATAGGCAAAGTACAAGTGAAAAGGCAAAAATTCAAACGAAAAGGCCCAAATGAGGGATTTAGGCCCTCAAGGCAAAAGAGGCGAACGGCCTAATCCATAAGCAAAATTTCTCATAGTCGTGCCTAGTTTTATTTTTCTTAGAGGTGCCTTTTTTTTTTCGAAAATTGCTGGCAGGATTATGCCAGGCAAATATATTGATAGAGGAGAGGAAATAGGCAAAGTACAAGTGAAAAGGCAAAAATTCAAACGAAAAGGCCCAAATGAGGGATTTAGGCCCTCAAGGCAAAAGAGGCGAACGGCCTAATCCATAAGCAAAATTTCTCATAGTCGCTTGGCTCCCGCACTACACCATAGTCTAGCCTCTTCATTGATCTTTGCAATCAGCACCGTCGGCGATTTGTGTTGATGCTCGAAAATCCGTGCATTTCGCTCTCTCCAAAGTTTCCAAGTGAGCGTCAGCGATCTTACTGCTTTACATGGAACACCTGTCGATGTCCCTACCGTACGCCACCACTGGACCAGAGTCCATGTTCCAGCGTTCATGGCTAGGAAAATTTCCATTGGTCCAAGTGTGTATTACTTCCCATATTCGTTTCGAATATCTATAATGGGCGAAAAGATGGATGACCGATTCATTTGTAGTTCTGCAGAGGGGACAATATTGTTGGTTGGGCCAACCGCGAGCTGTCAGTCGATCAGCTGTTCAAAGTTGGTTTTGTATCGCTAGCCATGCAAAGGACTTGCAAGTTGGAGGCGCCCAAGTTTTCCAAATCAACATGTCGAAATCTGTGTTTACTGCACCAATAAATTGTGCCAGGTATGCCGACGGAGTTCTTAGAGGTGTCTAGTCTGCACACGATTCTGTCAAGTCTTGGTGCTGTGCAGCCGTGCCTCTGAAGAGCACTTTGTTCCACAATTTGGCGTTTGGGACGGCAAGCGCAAGTCAAGGAGGGTTGGCGCGCATGGCGGTCCACCAAGACCATTATTATATGTTGTAAATTCTGTTACTTGTATAGTATACTTAAGTGAACAAAGAAAATTTAGGTGCTGCCAAACAAAATTCTACTGTGTCCCAAGCGTTCGTGTGCGTGTGTTCTCTTGTTTACCTGACAACTAGCACCTGTGTGCAGAGCCCGGAGAGTAATCCAGGAACGCTATGTTGCGGCCTCCATTGCAGCGAGGTCACAGCCCTACTCAATGGTGAATCCAGTGTGTTGGTGATGTGCCCAGGAGGCAATCATAGTCACTACCGGAATCGCCACCTTTGCCGAGTGTCTGAAGCTTTGCTGAGTGCATTCCTTCGGGCACTCGGCAAAGGCATCCTTTACCCGAACGTCGCGGGCGCGACGCTCGGCAAAGACCATGCACTCGGCAAAGGATGTTTTGCCCAGTGTAGGGCTCTTGGCAAAGCCGTAACACTCGGCAAAAACCAATCTTTGCCGAGTGCCGGAAAATCCAGCACTTTCGGCAAAGAAGCCGCCGTGGACGACCGCCCGGCTCCGTGCGCCTTTTGCCGAGTGTCGGTCGTTGACACTTTCGGCAAAGAAGCCACCATGATGACTGCCCGGCTCCGTCTGCCTTTGCCGAGTGTCGGTCGTTGACACTCGGCAAAGGTGTGATCTTTGCCGAGCCGAAGTGTCAACGGCCGACACTCGGCAAAATATTGTTTTTCTCTTTTGACCTCCAAACTTTTTCTGCTCTCTACGTACCTCATATGGTACTCCTGTTGAAGTTTGGTGTATTTTTTTAGTTTATTTTTTAGTTTATTTGCTATATTTAGATAATTAATTTTTTTCCAGCAATTTTTTGAATCAAGCCAAATTTGAACCTCAAGTGATTCAAATATATGAAAAAATGAAGTAGAAAATTGATATTCATGTTATTCAACCCACATTGAGGCCTCACCTATGACACCTATGAAATGAAATGAAATTTCAAACATCTTGTTAAGAAAACACGACCATTAAAAGCGTGCCCAAGTGGTTTTAAAATTCTATAAAAAGCTTAACAATTCCAAAAATCATGAAATTAGACAAGATGTCATGATATCATATGTCGAGGCTGTGGTAAAAAATTGAGAAGTTTCATGATCGTTGAGTTGCGAGTGTTGCCGATCTGGCTTTTCGGCAAAGGTGCTCCCAGCACACTTAGCCGTTTCCACTCGCCCTCTTTCTCTCACTCGCTCTCTCTCTCTCTCTCACTCACTTTCGCACACCACTCTAGGAAACCGCCCGCCCCCGCCTATCCACCGCCCCGCTTCCCTGCCCGCCCTGCCGCCTCGCCCGGTGTCCATCGTCGCCGCGCTTCGGGCGAGTGAACGCCCCCCTCCACCAGCGTCCGCCCGCGCGCTCGCGCACGCCCCGCGTCCACGCCCATGCCCCACTCGCGCCCCTCCCACGCACCGCCGCCCTCGTCAGCGTCGCCGCCCACTCCACCGCCCGGCTGCCGCTCCGCGACCCCTCTCATGCGGGCCGACCACGCATCGCCGGCGGCGGCCCGGCCACCGACGCCGGGCCCCGGCACCCGATGATGCCGCCCGAGACGTCACTCCTCCGCCGCCCGAGCCCCACGACTACCACCACCTCCACCGTCGGTCTTCCTCCTCCCCACCCGGTTCACCGAAGACGAGCATCCACTAGGTAAACCCACCCCTCCTCTTCCGTTGATGTTGTAGTTGTAGTTGTAGTTGTAGTTGTAGTTGTAGTTGTAGTTGTAGTTGTAGTTGTAGTTGTAGTTGTAGTTATAGTTGTAGTTGTAGTTGTAGTTGCAGTTGTAGTGTATGGTGGTGGTGGTGGTGGTGGTGTTGTGGTTGTGGTAGTGTGGTGGTGTTGTGGTGATGGTGTTGTGGTGGTGTGTTGGTGGTGGTGGCAATTATATGAATGTGAATCGACAATGACATGTTGAATTCAATGCGTATGCATATGTGCTTGTTGGCCATCGTGCCGTTGTTTTCTTGTAGGTATTGAAAACCTCACCGAGTAGGGGAGGTTCTACCAAAATTTTCAATTGAGCCCATGTCTTCCTTTTTTTGCAGTGAAGGGCACATCGGAGCCGAGCCGAGTACCTCGGCGACCCCAATCGTCTTCCTCGCCGCTACGGGTCTGCGTGCACCGCGTCACCTCGCCTTTGCACCGCCACCATAGGTATAACCCCTCTTTTTGTATCATAGTCGTAGATCACGTAACTCAGTTAGGCATCTCCCGTTCGAAAGAGATACGGTTGGAAGTATGCAGATCTCTGCATATCTATAACCGTATCTGTTTTGAATTGTCTACGTTTTTGGACAGCCCGAGGATGTGTAGATGGGGTTAGTTTCCATGGTCTACTCCGATCCAAGACAGAGTTTCGGCATCATCTCCCTGTTGTTCTCCGGATACACAATCTCCCTGTCAGGATGTGTATTTGGAGAACAACAGGGAGGTGCTGCCGAAATTCTATCTCGGATAGGAGTAGAGCATGGAAACTAACCTCATCTACGCATCCTCGGGTGGGATTGGAACCTATCTTCACCTATTATATAGTAGGATCCTCGTGTAGATGCAATGGATTCTTATATTACTCGCGTATATGGTAGAGAATGGATGACTGTGAGTGGATGTACACTGGCTGGAGGCGTTTTGGAGAGTGGACCGATGAATGGGTCAAGAAGACCGGTGCTTTCTTGGAAACAACTTTTCAGAAGGCTCAAGGAGCGAGTAAGGTTTGGTATCCATGCAGCAAATGTGGGAACAGACTTCGACAAAATAAGGATGCCATGGGTAAACATCTTTGCAAGTATGGATGGAAGGCAGGCCACAAGCGGTGGATCCTCCATGGTGAAGCTGATCGTATGAGAGACGAGGTGGTGAGACAACGCGTTGATGATCTTGATTCTGATGCCGGGGTAGGAGACATGTTAGATGACTTCCATGAAGCACACTTCGGTGAAGGTCATAGGGATGAGGAGGAGCCAGAAGCAACCGCAAAGTTATATTATGACATGTTGTATGCAGTACAGAAATCCCTTCACGGCCAGGCAAAAGTCTCTCAACTAGATGCCATTGGTCACCTTATAGACTTAAAGTTCCAGTGCCAAATGAGTCGAGTCGGCTTCGACAACCTATTGACAGTTATTGGCACCTTGCTTCCGGATGATCACATTCTGCCAAAGAACATATACGAGTCGTGGAAACTCCTCCGTGTACTTAAGATGCCATATGAGCGGATACATGCTTGTCCGAATGGGTTCGTCTTATTTAGGAAAGAACACGCGCAAGCTAAGCACTATCCAAAGTGTAAATCCTCTAGGTAAATGGAGGTAGACTCCGGTGATGGTCACAAGAGGCAGCTTGACATCCCCCAGAAAATCATACGGTACCTTCCCTTCATACCGAGGATCCAATGGCTATACATGATCGAGGAGTCTCGCGAAATAGATGATATGGCACAAAAATGGACATCGATACAAATGCAGATAAGATGGTACATCCTTCCGATGGTGAAGCATGGACCCATTTTGATGACATTCATCGTGAGAAAGCTCTAGAGGCTCGTAATGTGCGTGTTGCGCTGGCAATAGATGGGTTCAATCCTTATGGAATGACGGCTGCCTCAGACACTTGTTGGCCCGTATTCATTATCCCGCTCAACAGGAGAACATATTCTTGTCTTTAATAATTCCTGAACACCTAGGGAATAATATGGGTGTGTTCATAGAGCCTATGATTGATGAATTGATCCATACATGGGATGAAGGGGTATGGACATACGACCGAGCTACGAAGAGAAACTTCAAGATGTATGTTTGGTACCAATACTCCATGCATGACTTCGTGGCGTATGGGATATTTTGTGGCTGGTGTGTTCATGGAAACTTCCCTTGCCCAGTATGCAAGACAGGTGTGAAGTTCATTTAGTTGAAGAAGGGTGGCAAGTATTCTGCGTTCGACAAACATCGGCAATACCTTGATCTTGACCATGCATTCAGACGAGACACCAAGAACTTTACGAAAGGTCTCGAGGTTCTGAGACCCTCCAACGAAGATGATGGCCGGTACGCCACGGTCCGTGCTCGGATAGACATTCTCGTGATAGATGAAAGCTCCGTAGAAGGTCGCTTTGTGGGTTATGACGAGCAACATGCATGGACTCACAAGTCGGGCTTAGAGAGGATCCTCTATTATATTGACATTCTTCTTCCACATAACATTGATGTAATGCACACTAAAAAGAATATCGCCGAGGCACTTTGGGGAACAATCATGGACACTAATAAGTCAAAGGACAACGTTAAGGCTAAAGTAGATCTGGCAGAGTTATGCGACAGACCAAAGCAAGAAATGAAGCCTCTTAGAAATGGCAAGAATTAGAATGAAAAGACCTAAGGCTGATTTCACGTTGAGCAGGCCCCAAAGGAGGGAAGTACTAGAATGGTTTCAAAAGTTAATGTTCCCTGATGGGTATGCAGCGTATCTGAGGAGGGGAGTGAACTTATCTACTATGAGAATCAATGGGCTCAAGAGTCATGACTACCACATATGGCTTGAGCGGCATCTTCTAGTGATGGTTTGAGGCTATGTCTCAGATCATGTCTGGCATGTGCTGGCAGAGTTGAGCCATTTCTTCTGACAGCTTTGTGCTAAGGAGTTATATCGGGCCATGGTTGCAGACATGGAAAAAATGGCACCTATGTTGCTCTGTAAGCTGGAGAAGATATTTTTGCCCGGCTTCTTCAATGATGCAACATTTGATTTTGCACCTCCCGTATGAGGCACGGATGGGTGGCCTTGCACGATTCCATTGGTGCTATGCAATTGAGAGATCCCTAAAGGATGTTCAAAAAATGTAAAAATAAATGCAAGATTGAAGCTTCCATCGTAGAGGCATCGATTCGGAGGAGGTGTCAAGCTTCACAACAAAATACTATAGTGACAACCTTCCTAGCGTGCATAATCCACCCCTCGTTACAATCCCGGTGAAAATAAATTGAACCTCAGCCTTTCCGAGGGCAACTAGGAAGTGCAAGTGATTCAACCACCAAGTCCTTGACACATGAAGAGTGGCACAACATCATGATATATATATCGACCAACCTTGAAGAAGTGGTGTCGTACATAAAGTAAGTCACTACTCTCAACAAACTTGTTCTCCAGTAGTCACTATTCCGCATCCAACCCCTTTGTTTCTCATCAGTACAGGAAATTTAATCGTGAATTCTTGCATCGATCAAGGGAACCTACCCACACGGGAATTGTACACCCTTCTTAAATGGGGTGTGGGAAATGGAACAAAAGATTTTATTTGTTGGTTCAAACGCAAGGTACTATCCAATTTATGCTAATGAACACCAAGTACTTGTTTGATTTCATTCGTATGTGCTAATATGCTAACGAACTATCATGCTTGAGCTTGCGAGGGCCAAACCGATCGGTCTATGAGTCCCGAGCTCATACAGGTTGCTGATGGTTGTGCCTTTAGGGTCAAGTCATCTATCGGTTATGACATTAATGGATATCACTTTCACACAACAAGGCATGAGCAGAGTCGGCCCAATCAAAGAACCACAAATACCGGAGTTTTCACGCATAGTGATGATGTGCGTGATTATTATGGAAGAATTGAAGAAATATACAAACTCAAGTTCCAAGGCACTAAACTTCTTACTCCTGTCATATTCAAGTGCCATTGGTTTGATCCTTTTAGAATGAGACAAATCGATGATCTTGGGCTAGTTGAGATTCAACAAGATTCCAAGATGGCAGGAGACGAGGTCTATATTGTGGCTCAACAGGCCACACAAGTTTATTATCTCCCATGGTGTTGCAAAGACAACCCGCGTCTATATTGTGCAGAAGGTATTGCCACATGGTAGACTACCTGTCCCAAACAATGAAGATTACAACTTTGATGCAAACACATATGAGGGAGAGTTCTATGAAGAAGATGGGCTACAAGGGAGCTTTGTGATAGAGCGTAACCAAGCCGAACGGAATGGAAGTAGACAATGAAAGTGTTGTTGATGAGGACGATGGAGATGAGGTTAGAAATGTGAAGGACTTACAATTACTTGAACGATTACAATTTGGCATTGAGAATGATGACAATATTCCCCTTTGGATGGTGGTAATCTTCATTGTTTGGGAGAAGTAGACATGCATGATAGTGATGATGAGACTTATGATCCAAAGCAAATTGCGATGATGAAGATTATTTTTAATACATGTAATACTTTGTTACCTTCTAACTATGTTGTATTTATTTTGCATCTTTTACTAAGTGTGTTTTGTTTATTTTGCATCTCTTACTAATTATCTCCTCCTAATTGCAGGTGATTGAACAAAGATTCAGCGGGGGTCTCTTAAGGAGTTGGAGGAACGTGAAGTCGAAATACAAGAGGGTGGAGGAGGTAGCTCCTCCGCCACCGCCACCGCCAAGGAGAGGGGGGTCGTCGAGGCTCCTCGCCACGAGAGGGAGGAGCAGGTGGAGGAGGAGCACGAGGAGCGTATGAGGGAGGATGATGAGGAGGCGGCGGGGTGGGTGACTCCTCTTGCGGTGCGGTGGCAGGGGGTTCTTCTTCCTCTGGTGCGTCGTCCGTCTACTTGCGAGGTCCTCGCAACTCCCATCGTGACCGATACCTTTCGACAGACGTCCGGTGATTCGACCGGTACCTCCAACGTAAGTTACTGAACATGTTATCACTACTTTCTAATTTGTTATGTTGAAAATCACAATACAAACTAATATTTTTGTTGATCACTTGGGCACGAGTTTCATTGTTGTAGCCGACTCAGTTCACGGACGCCTTCCCAGTGGCATTCTCGGTCTTTTGGTCGAGGACACACTTTCGGGCTTTGTTTCCTTTGCCGGAGTGGTGCAGCCGGCCTAAACATTTGAGCACTACATCGCCTTCCAAGATTCATATGATATGGACGGAAGGATTTTCTGCAACAAGGGAGGGCGTGTGACGGAGGAGCTGTGGGTAAGTCTTCATCGTACTACATCACATTAATTGGACATGCTTGAAATAATGACTAAATACATCGCTTCTATATGCAGGATTTCTTCAGATGCGAGCCGGGATATGAGCAGCTGGCGAAGTGGGTGGCTCACAAAGCCTGTTACAAAAAGGTGACGGACATGTGGTATGAGGCACGCATCCAGGCCATAATTACGTACTACGGGCAACACCTTAAAGAGGTGGTCAACAAAAAAGAAGCAAGAAAGAAGAAGATGACCAAGGAACAATACATGAAGGTAAATGTAGAACATTAACACTAAGATTAAGTATGCTTAATTTGATCTTCTTATATGTTTTATACTTGGTGTCCTATAAATGATTCCGTGGTGGTGCTAGTTACACGAACGGTGCTTGGAGGCCGCGGTGGACAAGTGGTGCGCCGCCGATTGGGAGGAGATGCACAGTGCTGGTCGGGAGCGGCGTTTGATGATGCCAGGTGTACCACACCATCAAGGCAACCTTACCCTCCCAGCCTACGCAGCTAGATATGTAAGTCTTATCCATTTGTTTTTTTCTGACGCTCAACTGTGAATAACTTTTAATCATCCTACATGGTGGCGCGCCAGTGACCATGTTCGAGGCCTTTGCATGCGCCCACATGGGCAAGGCGATTGCCAACGTCGCCTACAACCCCGAGGCCCCGCCCGAGGCGTAAAGAACCCGACCGCCCCACACCTACCTCGCGAGTACACATCGATGGCGAGGCAGATCCATGGGCCGGACTTCGATCCCCGCGCCCACGACATTGATGGAGACATCGTCATGAGGATGGGAGGAGGGAAGAAGCACAGGCGGTACTGGATGGGCGACAGCGTTATCGACCCGGCTAACACTCACACTCTCTCCGACCTTCGAGCAAGGAGCACAAGCTTGAGAGACACTACACAGCGCACGGTGCAAGCACAGCAGGTTATTTCTGTTTTAATCATTGTCCATTGATTTTTACATATCTTTGCTTTGCGTTGTAACATTGGGGTGAAATATTGTAGGCCGAGGTGGCGGAAGAGAGGAGGCGATGGGAGGGGCTGAGGCGAGGGCCGAGGAGGATCGGCGAAAAGATCCAAGAAATGTGGGCTTATGTTACAGGTCTTGGAGCTCACTCAAGCTATACTGCGCCGCCACCGGTGATATTCACTCCTCCATAGGATCCTCGCCGCCACTCACGTGAGTTTGTCAACCTTAACCCCAAATGTGAATGTGATTATGCATATATGAATGTGAATCCAAATGATTTGTTGAATTGAATGCACAATGATATGTTCATATGGATATGTGATTGTCGGCCATTCGTGCCATTGTTTTGTTGCAGGTTTTGGAAACCTCACCGTGCGGGGGGAGGTCTTTGCCAAAATTTCGAACTGACACCACTTCTTCTTTGTGCGGGGCCAATCGGTGGCGTCGAATCAACCGCCTCAGGACCCCGAACAACAATCTCAAGGCTCATGGGACCGTTGGACGAGGTAGGGGACTCACGGATTGTGCTTGATGCTTATTTTTCAATGGTGGCACTTGTTGCGGCACTTGGATGACATTTGTGGACTTGTGGTTGAACTTGTGGAACTATATGTGATATTTGTGGACTTTATGTGGTATATGTGATATATATGTGGATTACATGTGATATATGTGAGATATATGTGGATTACATGTGATATATATGTGAGATATGTAAGCAAAAAATTCAAAAAAATTGCCGGCTTTGCGAGTGTTGCACTCGGCAAAGGCCCCTCTTGCCGAAAGTGCGGTGACCATAGCACTTCGGCAAAGCCGGGGTTCCAGAGAGCAGCCTAGAGAAGCCCTTTGGCGAGTGCATGGTCTTTGCACTCGGCAAAGGCAACGACCCCGCCGAGTGCTAACCAAGGCACTCGGCAAAGGGTGGCCGCTTTCTTGAGTGCCACGTGGGCCGACTCTCGGCAAAGACTTCGGGCTTTGCCGAGTGCCGCGCGCTGTCGGGGGCACTTCGACAAAAGCCGCCACCGCCGGTTGTCGTTCGGTTGCTTTTCTTTGCCGAGCCATCTTGGCACTTTCGGCAAAGGCTTTGCCGAAAGTGCGATAAATGGCTCGGCAAAGACCGCTGCCCGATGCACTCTTTGTCGTGTCGTCTTTGCCGAGTGCAACTCTCGGCAAAGGCTTTGCTGATGCAACTCTCGGCAAAGGCTTTGCCGAGGGTAATCGGGCCTTTGCGCCGTCGAGTCCGATAGTGAGTGTTATGGATTGGATCCATAAGTGGGCTAAAGTATAATCCATTAGTACAGTACTAATGGGCTTTTAACAAGGGACGGCTTTAATGTTTCAAGAGTGGTGGTGGAATATGCAACATTGATTAGTACAACATTGTGAAGAACTTTAAGAGCTATGGATATGTTCCTGATTTATGGAGGTGAGGAAGAGCTCGTTGTAAAATGGTTACACCGATGCTAGCTTCCAAACCGACAGAGGCGACAGTCAATCACAATCTGGATTTGTGTTTTGCCTTGATGGAGGAGTGATAAGTTGGAAAAGTTCCAAGCAAGAGACGGTGGCTGATTCTACCACAAAGGCCTAGTATATCGCGGCGTCAGAAGCTAATAAGGAGGTTGTTTGGATCAAGAGGTTTGTTTGTGAGTTGGGGGTGGTTCCAAGTGCGCCAAATCCTTTGGACCTTTATTGTAACTAGTAGAAATGCATGTAATGCGACACGCACGTGTCTTGGATTAAAATTTTACACCTAAATACTTTCAAATATATTTGGGTTCGTGGAATGTTAATATACATTCAGCCAGCATTACATTCAGTTTCTTTTCTTATATACAATGTTACGATTAATCAATCACCCTAATTAAGTGTGTATCAGGTAGCTATCATATAAATCTTTAAAAATGAGAATAACAATGTGTAAGGCAATATAGAGAGCTTCACACCAAAACTTTTTAAAGCATGATGGTTCACTATGAAACATTTGGCTCGATTATTATGAAGTATATGGATTCATGAGCCCTATGCACTTTATACAAATCCTATCACTAAATTTGTGGTTAATATGATGATTTTTTGACAAAAAATCTTTGGCCGTCGTTAAGAGCCAGTATAAATCATCGTAAACTAAAGGATTCCTATATCGTGGCTAACTATAAATCATCATTACATGCTTTTAAATTTTAACAAGCAACTTGTAACCCTTCATGTCATAAGTTTTTTTCAGTTTCCATTTAATAGGCCACAACCTACCAGCTAGCTAGTTTTCAATATTTTTTAAAGAAATAGCTAATTTGTAAAATACAAAGTTATACCCTATGCACTGTATACAAATTCATTGAAAACAAGAATGCAAGAACTCAAAGCTTTATATAACAACAGAAAAATATATACAATTTTCATACTTTAGATTGCCGCAACTCTGCCATATAATCAAGAGGTATATAACGATGCTCCTTCTTCGCCTTCTTCAGCCTTTCCCAGCAAGTAATACCTGCCCTGTTCAATGTAAAATGGTACAGTTACATGTTAGGAAAAACAACAATATTAAGTAATTTAGAAATATATACTCTCTCACCTAATGAGATAAGGGTATTTTAGAGTGTTGACACCCAAAAATGGCATAGGCTAAACCACCGCAAAAATTCAGACTTAGCCATATTTTGGAGGTCCAAGTCACCGCATAAATTTCGGACTTAGCCAAATTCTCGAGGAGGATGAAAAAACGGCTTTACGGAAGGTGGCCGGACTCAACCGACGGACTCAGCGGGCGGCGTCCGGTCCAGCGTCGGAGGCGCGTCCGGTCGGTCGGCGCTGCAGAAGTAGGGCGGCCGGGACACCAACCGGACGCGCCCGCGCGTCCGGTCCAGCGTCCGGTCAGCGCGTCCGGTCGGGTGCGTGCTCGCAGACCTCTGCGCGGACGCGACGACCGGTGCGTCGGTGCTACTATAGCAGCGTCCGGTCAACCCGATTTCGGGCTGATCCGAATCGTATCCAAATCGGTTTGTTTCCAAACTTGTTTGGTGCGATTTTTGGTGATTGGAAACGTCCTAGGACGCCTTCCTAAAAGGATAAGACCACCCTCCCCTATATAATGAAGGGGTTCATGGCGATTTGATCCCATCTACATCCAATCGTCATATTACAACATATCTCTCAACTTTTTATCTCTTCCAACCCCCAAATTGCTGTTCGACGACGAACTCCGCGTTCTCCGCCGGCGTTCTAGGCGCATCCGCTGCTCTAGGACAACCCTTGTGTGGCGTCTCCCGACGGGTCTTCCGGAGGTGCGTTGAAAGGTCTTCCGGCCGCCACCGAGCTCTACGTTGCCCTTACCGAACCCTAGATCGGGTTTGGGTGATCACGCTGCGGTGCTTCGCTGCTAGGTTGTTTAGCAACCTTCGTGGGCGCCCAAGGCCCTCTCGGTGTGTTGGTGCGAAGCCCTAACTTTTGCGTCAACATACTTTTTGGCGACTCGGGGAAGAAGACTAGGCGTCAACTCCGGTTCGAAGCTAGCGTCATGGCTCCGGTGATGAAGCTAGCAAGAACAAGGGATCGATCATCCGAAATTTCGGAAACCAATATACGGCGACCGAATCTGCGGATGAGCTCCACGAAGAATTGAAGAAGCGGCTCCGGGGACGCAATCAACGCCGCCCGGGCGGCCTTCTTCAAGAGTTGTCACAAGGATAGGCAAGATCGTGTACATCAATACACAAAGCCTGTCTACACTGCACTTGCTCCTGCGCCAGAGCCACCATCAAAAGAGGTAATCCCTGTTGAGCGACAACCTATAAATAATGATGTTGCTATTACTCATGATGGTGTTGCTAAGATAATAGTAGACCAGAATTCTGGTTTAGCTGATATGATGCAAGGTCTCATTGATAAATTAGATAAACGCTTGCAAATCATAGAAGGGACTTCAACCGATAACACACAATCGGAGGCTGTACCTCAATCTGGTTTAGTGTCACCATCAGTTGTTGTGCCCCAAACAACAACTCAGTATCAATATGGTATGCCTTTGGATATGGTTCCACATATTCCTCAACCACAATCGGCTCTTATGGCTTCTGCCGTTAGAACCGATACTGGTGGAGCTAGCACATCCGCAGGCAATAAAGGATCGGCTCAATTGAGAACCGATCATGAGGCATCCAGGAATTCAGGGGTGCATAACACTGTGCTGAATTCGGCAGGGGGGCAACCTCCATTACCGAATCTTAACCCCAATTCTGCACACAATTCGGGGATGAATGTTCCTTTACCAGGGGGGCAATCAATGCCACAACCGCCACCGAATTATGTGAATAATCAAGTTGTGAATGCGGGAAACACGGCAGTTCCCGATAGCATAGATGCTATTCTAGCTAAATTTAGAGATGACTTCTCTAAATCAATGGAGAAAAATCTGGGAATTCGTCTTGATTCTTTCGATACCTCTTATCAAAAACCGTACCCTTCCGCGTTTGATTATATGAATGCGCCGGTTGGCTGGAAGGTACCTGATTTTCAGAAATTTAGTGGTAATGATAATAAAACTACCATGGAACATATTAGTATGTATCTTGCTCAACTAGGAACGGCTAGTACCTTGGAACATATGAAGATTCGCAATTTTCCTTTATCTCTTACTTACCGTACGCTTTTTCATGGTTTTCATCTTTACCCTTGTTCCATTATGTCTGGGCTATTTTAGAAAAGAAATTTCATGCTCACTTTTATTGTGGAGTCCAAGAGACTAGATTGTCCCATCTTGCATGCATTAAACAAGGGCGTGATGAGTTAGTCCTAGATTTCTTTAAGAGATATAGGGAAACTAGAAGTCGTTGTTTTAATGTTGAGATATCCGAAAGGGATTTAGTTGATTTTGCTTTTGCTTTGGTTTGCATTCTAATATTAAAGAAAAACTTGAGTTCCGGCAATTTAATACCTTGAATCAATTGATTGAGAGGGCCGTTTCGGTTGAATCGCGCCTTAAAGATTCTCGTGATGGCAACTATCGTTCTCATCGTGCCAATGTGCACACACTCGAAGGTCATTCTTCATCGGATGATGAGAGCAAAGAGGTATTGGCTGCTGAAATTAGGTGGCCGGGGAAAATAAACAAGTAACTTGCCCTTCTCTCAAGCCCGATTAATAGGGATCGGAATGAGGAAGTAAAGTTTACTTTTTGATACATCTAAATGTGACCGAATATTCGATGAATTATTGAAAATCGGATACATTAAGATTAAATATGTTATGCCTTTCTGCAGATGTGTTGAAGAAACGGGCTTTTTGCAAATATCATGAATCTTATTCTCATGCAACTAACGATTGTCAAGCTTTTCCGTCGGCGGGTACAATCGGCTCTTAATGAGGGCGATTAAGTCTTACCGACATGCAACTAGACAAGAATCCTTTTCCAGTGCATGTGATTGAAGCTAAGAAGCCTGAAGCTAAGACACTTGAAGTCAAGGCTCCTGCCATCTTGATCCGTCCCGAGCAAGCTTCTACAACTCAAGGCAAGAACGTGATCATTGGTGAGCCTCGCCCCGTACCGAATGTTCCTAATAATTCGGGACGGCAAGTGTTGGTTAACCAAACTGAAGAAGGCAAGACGAAGCTTACCATTGTGGCTAGCTCGGCGCAAGCATTACGGCGTCAAGCGTGGCTAGATGGTCGTGCAGCGCAGACAAGACCAGCTAGGCCGATTGAAGAAATCGGCCAAGACGATCAAGCTCAAGCGCTAACTAAGCCGGTTGAACCGACTACCTTAGTTGGATCTCGCCGGTTCGAGGGTTCTAGTTCCCTTGCTTCCGGTATGCATAACGATAAAAACATTCGTTCCACAAAAACCGGAGGTTGGAGTTTGGAAGACTAGTGAGCCAAAGGTCAAGAAGCATATCAAGCAATTATGTGAATTTGATGGACTTTTGGCGAAATACAAGAAGGAAAAGACCGATTCAAGAATCGGCCAACGAAAAAAAAGAGAGTCTCGCCTCCCAAGCGTGATGAAGGGAGAAATAAGCAAGTGGCTATGACTCCTACAAATGTTTCTTTTTCTTCGCAGGTTGCATGTCCAAAGATGACTCGTTGGGGGCCACCATTATCACAAGTGGCACCACCACCTCAATGGGGACCGAAGGGAGTGTTTATTCCCTATCCTTCGGGTCCTATGAAGGAAGGAGGCACTACAAACATGGCCAAGCCTACCGTCTTTAGCCGATTGGGTCCACAATCGAGCTCTAGCGAACAAAAAAAGAAGGAGGTGCCCACATCCCGGGAACTCACTTCGAGCAAAGGGGAAAGGCGCCTATGCGGCGGGCATATGTTCCCAAGAAGATTGAAGTTGTTGAGAAGCTGCGCCAATTTCTACTCCTCTTCCTTCCGTCATTATCGGTTCGATGATAGCTCCTATTGTTGATGTCAACAAACCGATTGTGATTGAGGAGCGGGGAGCCTCCTAAGAACGTTCAAGATCAAGTCATGGAGGAGGTTACTGAAGCTCAAGATAAAAAGAAAAAGACTGTGGATCCTCGTTTATTGCAGCCCAAGTGGTGCCCGGTTGATATCAATAAGACACAAAAAGAGGAAGCTTCAGCGAGCAAGACAAAGGATGCTCAAACGTTTGGCTGCCGCACAAGGTGAAGGGCTAATCTTGTCGAGATTGTGCAAGAGATCAAGGACAAAGAGGCTGAGATGATTCTTTGCTGCCAAGAGGATGTCTCAACCGATTGCTTAAAATCGGTCGAAGTCGGTTATAGTTCAAGAGCGGCCGCCCAAGCTTGTGGAGAAGATGCCCGAACCAAAAGTTGATCTTTTGGCACTTTTAGCGGATGGGACAGCCAAGCTAAATGAGCAAATTGATAACTCAACCGAGGCGGTTGACGGGGATATTATTGCCCAAACTTCGGATTTACCGACTTCGAGTCGGTTGAACCGGAATTCTCTTGTTTCGATGTATCCGCAAGCGCTTTGAAGATTTTTTGCTGCCACCGTCGCCGCCTTGGTTGGCATTGAAGTGCCAGTTGAGGATGAAGAGTTGGTGGATTATGAGCCTTCACCGCCACACGGCGAGGCCTAGTGCTCTCAAACAATGGCCGATGCATGCATCGCCCTTAGAACTAAAAAATGGCCGATACATAGTATCGCCCTTAGTTGGACAACCGATACGATGGGCATTCGTGTTGTTTGGTTTTTCTTGTTTTGTTTTCAGGTTCGTGCACTTCTCACTGAAAAGGGGGCATATGTTGACACCCAAAAATGGCATAGGCTAAACCACCGCAAAATTCGGACTTAGCCATATTTTGGAGGTCCAAGTCACCGCAAATTTCGGACTTAGCCAAATTCTCGAGGAGGATCGCGGCTTTACGGAAGGTGGCCGGACTCTCACCGACCGGACTCGCGGGCGTCGGTCCGGCGTCCGTCCGATCGCGTCCGGTCGGGTCGCGCTGCGAAGTAGGCCAGCCGGGACACCAACGGGGACGGCGCCCGTGCGCCCGGTCCAGCGTCCGGTCCGTCAGCGTCCGGTCGGGTCAGCGCCCTGCGGAACCTCTACGCGGGCGCGCGGCCGTCGGTGCGCGTCCGGTGCTTGTAGCGGCGTCCGGTCAACCCGATTTCGGGCTGATCGAATCGTATCCAAATCGGTTTGTTTCCAAACTTGTTTGGTGCGATTTTTGGTGATTGGAAACGTCCTAGGGCGCCTTCCTAAAGGATAAGACCACCCTCCCCTATATAATGAAGGGGGTTCATGGCGATTTGATCCCATCTACATCCAATCGTCATATTACAACATATCTCTCAACTTTTTATCTCTTCCAACCCCCAAATTGCTGTTCGACGACGAACTCCGCGTTCTCCGCCCGGCGTTCTAGGCGCATCCGCTGCTCTAGGACAACCCTTGGTGCGCGTCTCCCGGCGGGTCTTCCGGAGTGCGTTAAAGTCTTCCGGCCGTCACCGAGCTCTCGTTGCCCTTACCGAACCCTAGATCGGGTTTGGGTGATCACGCTGCGGTGCTCGCTGCTACTAGGTTGTTTAGCAACTTTCGTGGGCGTCCAAGGCCCTCTCGGTGTGTTGGTGCGAAGCCCTAACTTTGCGTCAACATAGAGAGAGAAGCTGCCTCGAGAAAATCAGTATGGCCCTGCAGCCGCAACGCAGGCTGAGAGAGAAGCTGCCTCAGAAAATCAGTATGGCCCTGCAGCATGGCCCGCAACGCAGGCTGCCCTTTTAAAATCAAAACCATAAAAAACAGATAAACAACTCTTTTAGTTCGGTATAACAGTAATCTAATTTGAAATGCACAGGTGGAGAAAAGGCAGTTTTGAGGAGATTTTATTTCACAGAAATACTTGAATGCTTCTAGTAGATTTTTCCTTTCATTATTGTCTACTACAGGGACGATGACCAAAGGAGCAAAATCCATATTGTGGTTCAGACTAACTATAGAATTTAGATGAAATAAATATGAAAAGCTCAGGATGACATCGGCTGAATTGATATTGATATAAATAAAAAGAATCAAACTTGCATGAGGTGGAATGGATGGAGTGAAGAACAAATCAGATATATATATATATATAAAACAAACCAATAGCTACAAAGGACGTACTCTGGCTTTGTGGGCACTTGCTGGCTTGTCTAGGTGCGCTAGTCGCGGCGACTCGCACCTCCACGGCTCCACTTCCTGCGCCAGTGATGTCATGCGGAGTATTAATCAAGCCGGTTGTTGACAGCAGAGTAATGACAGCGGCGATGGTTGATGATGCGTGTGAACAAGGTCGAACTGGAGGATGTCGGCTTCATCAGTTGTCACGCGGACAGGCTTCTCCTACAAGAAGATGTAGGATGTCTCATGTGGCAAGCATGGCTGCCCTAGTCGCCGGTAGAGACGCAGTTCGACGAGGGCTGTGCGGAGGCATGCGTGATCTAGATGAAGGCGGCGGAACAATATATGTCTAGGGTATGCCCAACGATTTGTCGGGGCACATCAAAGAAAGCAGGAGAAGGAGGGAGGGTACCGGTGGGCGGGTACACTTGTGGACGGCGGAAGCACGATGAGCATGTGGGTATTCTATGGCTGGCCATCGCCGTTGCCGGTTCTGATCTGAAGAGGCGTGCACAGGTATGAAAATACATGAGAATAAAATAGGATCGAGTCGGACGGTGTAGCGGCGGCATTTGGAGATGGGGAACGAAGCGTGATTCACAGAGAAGGAAACCGTCGTGGGGATAGGAAGCGGAGAAGGAAGCAACCACCACAGGTATATGCGGGTGGGTCAGCAATCGTTCGGTGAAAAAAATCATGAGGGAGCGCGGCGCTTTAGAGAGAAACACGGGTGTTTCATATGTTCCTGCCGTTTTGCTTTCATGGGTCCATATGTCAATGAGGGTGGGTAGGAAGTTTTTTGAGTAACAAATGGTTTCCAATTCGTCCGCTCCTTTATAGTATGGATAATAATGGTGCCATTACACAGGCCAAGGATCTTAGATCGCACCAAAAACCTAAAAACACTAGCACATGTATTGATTGATGTTCATGGTTCACCGATCATTGATATAGAGATCTCAAATCAATCATGTGGACACATGATAGAGATCATGGTGTTGGATTGACCCACTCCGAGACGTTGCTGGGATTGTTATGTTAATATGCGCCATCAAGCATTCTCAAGTGGTATATCTGTTGGATCCTTAGACCAGAGAACGTCATTGTTTCTCATTATGTGTAGTGATGCATTCTGGGGCTATCAAACGCTACTTTGTAACTGGGTAGTTATGAAAGTAGTTTTCAGATGCATCACGAAATATAGGATGGGATGTGGGTGAATCAAGATGGAATTTGTCCCTCCAACATAACGGGAGAGATATCTCTGGGCCCCTCGATGTTGTCAAATTAAGAAAGTGCATAGCCATGCCAAGGTGATTAAAGAGTCGATAATCATGGTGTGACTAAGGTGTTAGTCCCAAGTTGTAATCCACTACAAGATAGAGTGAAGAGTTGAGCTATCACAAGGGTGGCACAAATCTTGCCTTGAGTTGAATAGGTATCATGTGGCAAAAGGATCAAGACGTGTGTATGTCAAGGTTCGGCTGATATGATCTTTGTGTGTTGCAGGATTCAATATGTACTACTAGGTGTCGCTATTGATTAATGACTTGAAAACGGTTTCTTTGTTATGGCTATCTACACATGAACCTAATGGGTCACATAGTTAAGGGGTTTGAACAGTTGCCTAGATGATTTAACTCTAGTGAAAGTGGGAGATTGTTGGTGATGTGCCCAAGAGGCAATCATACCTAGTATGGATTGGATCCATAAGTGGCTTAATGCATAATCCATTAGTATAGTACTAATAGTCTTTTTTAATAAGGGGACGACTTTATCGTTTAAAGCCCATGAGTGGAGGTGGAACATGCAACATTAATTAGTACCATATCGCTAGTTGATGTTGAGGTAGGGAGTTGTCCTCCGTATATAAATGTGCCAACACCCCATGGGAAAGACAACTCTTGGTCCTTAGTCTAAGGGTTCCTTTGGTTGGGCTATTGGAAGCTGCTTTTGCTTTCAAAAGCCAAAAGCCAACAAGGGAAGGAACTAGAAGCTGTTTTTTTTTAGAGGTAGCTATTTTTTTGGTAGTACAATTTTGAAAGCACCTTTTACCCTTCTTTTGGCTTTTGTCTTTCTACTATTTAAAATGGTGAAAATAGAGAGTTGTTTCACAGTTGTTTCAAGGGAGATAGATAGGAGGTAGGTTTTATACTTGTTTGAACCAACTTACAATTTTTTCACAGCCCACAACCTGTAGCAGTTTTCCATAGCCCACAGCTCACAACAAGCCATAGCTCAACCAAACACACCCTAAGCCTAACCCCACCCACCCCCCTCCCTCTCAGCTGCGTGCTAGGTGGTAGCACACCGACTCCCGGTGTTCCATCTCCGCACGTGTGGATACTGTAGAGATGCTATTGTTGTTGCTGCGGCGTTGATCGGCGATGAACACTAGGCAGGTGGACATGTTGCTGCTACAATGGCGGGAAGCAATTGTGTTTAGGAAGAGGAGCTCTTACCAGGACAGGAGGTTGATTAGGAGTGAACTGTGCCTCCCTCTTTGGGGATGAGTCAGGGAGCTGCCATCATTGTCGTCCATGTTGTCTATATTCTTCACTTGTGATGTTTCCCCGCACTAGGGTTGAGCTTAACCCGCTAAGTGGGGCAAGAATAAAACTCAGATACTGGAAACATGAATGGCTTTATAGATATACAAACGGAATTTGAGCAATACCTGGAAAATTCTTCCTAAAGTTTTTAAGCCTTTAGCACGAAGGCGCAATTCCTCCTTCCTGGCACTACTGTCTTGAAGTACCTGTTATTGGTAGTGTTAGAAATCTACAGCTACACTAGCCGTGTTAATGAAGTACCAATGGCTGCAAAGGGAAAGGTGTAGTTGTTGGGACAGACCATTTGACAGACGTGGGATAATGTGGCTTCTATATCAGCAACGTTAAGCTTCCACAAGGAATCAACCATGACTTTCTTGTGGTTTTCCATGTACATTTCAAGTTCGTCCTCTGTATACTGACCCTCGGCACTTATATACTTCTTCAAGTCCTCTTGCAACTGCATAAGAGCTATTGCACCTGCAAAACAGGGAGATAACAATGTGTTAAAAGAAAAGGAGACAACAAAATTCATGAAAAACATAGCACATCAACATAGATGATGCCAAAAGCTGCACTATATGCTTCCAAGATTTTCAGACAAAACTCCAATTAAACAATGATTAGTTCTATATGTTACCTGTGGCAGCTGCTACTTGGGATTTGATAAAATGTCCTTCGTCTCTAAACCATTCAGCAATAAATGGAACCCCAAAAACATCGCTTTCTTTCCAAGTTGTTTTGCAGCTTGCCTTGAATATACATAGCCAATAGTGTTCAGCAAAACAACTCCATATGCTGCCATATAAGCAAAACAGAACCAAAATAGGGAAAAAAAAATTCAGTTAACAGAGCACAACTTCTTACCTGGAAAGAACAGATAAAAAGAATAGCCTGAAGTGAACAAAGATTGAGTGCATACTGATAACACTAAACAACAGGTTTGGCAAAAAAAAAAATTATTTCCAATAGGATTATGACACTATCATAAACTTCAGGGACAAGGAAGAATGGCATATCTGCCAGCTGCGATCATATGTATACCTCCTACTTCAGATAAGAGGTCGGTTTCAAACCTTATTTTCAGTTATTAGTTAAGAGGGCATAAAGAAATTTGAATGTGCTTCTCGTGCTTCTGTTTTCTGCAGCATTTAGGTGAATAAACTTAATAAGTGGTTGTAAAAGAAATGAGATATCCAGTTATGTTTCAACGTTCAACTAAAGTTAACAGATTTAGAGTGATCAAATGCAGTAATACTTGTCAAGATATTTGACTATCTATTGAACCATATGAAAATAAAAGAGACAAGAAAAACATTTCAATACCATACGCCAGCCAAGAACACAAACAACATGGGACTAAAAAGGAAAATCATATTTAGCATTGAGGGACAGAGGGATGATTACAACAACATAGCCTCTTGTGCCAAGCTAGTTGGGGTAGGCTAGAGATGAAACCCACATGAAACAAGGATAAGAGAAACACAAAAAGGGCACAAGACAGAAGGTAGAGTTAGGGCTAAACAGAAAAAAGAAACAAAGGTCACGGTTCGAGGAGGCCTCGCTCTCAGGCGACACTGGACAGCCGATCGCCAGCGAGACCGCGGCTAGACACCGAGAGGCCTGTGCTATCTTTGCGATCAGGAAGGCAGTCGATTGACCACATCATCGCTACTTGTTCCTTCTAAAGGGAGGTATGGTTCCACGTCCTACAAAGCGCTACTGATTCAGCTACCGGCAGCGGGACCTCCACACTGAGTTGGTGGCGACGCGTGCGCTCCAACGCCACATGCGATCGTCGGAAAGGGCTAGATTCCCTGTTCGCACTGGTATCTTGGCTGCTATGGAAGGAACAGAATGCGAGGCTATGCCACAAAGCAACCGCCATGGTCGCCGAGCTGCTGCAGCTAATCAAGACAGAAGGCGATCAATGGATCAGGGCCGGTGCTAAGGGCCTAGCGGCGTATTTGGTGCAGCACTAGGTGCCCAGCCGATGGCAACTAAGGAAGTTTATAGCAAAAATGTAGTGCCCAATCAAAAACTAACACCGGGAGTGGAACTCTTGTAACCAAACTCTTTTTCTTCTAATACAATGATATGCACAATAGTGCATATTCAGAAAAAAGGTCACGGTTCAGGCACGTTGATTGCTAATCTCCAAGTGCTCCAATTCCTTGAAGATATTCCACTCCTTAAGGTCTATCTTGACCGTCTCGTCCCAAGTTATTTTAGGTTAACCTCTACCTCTCTTTACATTATCATCCTGCTTTAGAACCCCACTACGCACCGGTGCCTCACGAGGCCTCCGTTGGACATGTCCAAACCATCTCAACAGATATTGAATCAATTTTTCCTCAATTGGTGTCACCCCGACCCTATCCCGAATATCTTTGTTCTAGACTCTATCCCTTCTTGTGTGCCCACAAAATCAACGCAACATACACATCTCTACCGCACTCGATTCTTTGGACATGTCACCTTTTTGTAGACCAACATTCAGCACCGTATAATATCACCAGGTGAATCACTATCCTATAGAATTTACCTTTTAGCTTTTGTGGCACCCTCTTGTCACAGAGGACGCCAGAAGCTTGACGCCATTTCAACCAACCAGCTGAAATTCTATGCCTAACATCCTCATCAATGTCGCCATCCTTTTGTAGCATCGATCCTAAATACCGAAAGTATCCTTCTTGGCCACCACTTGTCCATCGAGGCTAACGTCCCCATCCTCATGCCTAGTCGCGCTGAAATCGCACATCATGTACTCAGTCTTGGTCCTACTAAGTCTAAACCCTTTCGACTCTAACATGTTCCTTCACAGCTCTAACTTCATATTAACCCCTACCCTACTCTCGTCAACTAGCATCACATCATCAACAAAGAGCATACACCAAGGGATATCACCTTGTATGTCCCTTGTGACCTCATCCATCACCAAAGTAAATAAATAAAGGCTCAATGCTGAACCCTGATGTAGTCCTATTTTAATTGGAAAGTCACTGATATCGCTGTCACATGTTCGAACGGACGTCATCGCATCCTTGTACATATCCTTGATGATAGTAATGTACTTAGTTGGGACTTTGTGCTTTTCCATGGCCCACCACATGATGTTTCTCGATACTTCATCATATGCCTTCTCGAGGTCAATAAAGATCGTGTGCAAGTCCTTTTGCTCCCTACATCTCTCCATCAACTGTCGTACTAAGAAAATCGCCTCCATGGTCGACCTTCCAGGCATGAACCCAAACTGGTTTTGGGTCACACTTGTCAGTCTTCTTAGACAATGCTCGATAACCCTCTCTCGAGCTTCATTGTATGGCTCATTAGCTTAATCCCATGGTAGTTAGTACAACTTTGAACATCTCCATTCTTTTTGAAGATCGGTACTAATATACTTCTCCTCCATTCTTCAGGCATCTTATTTGACCGAAAAATGAGGTTAAAAAGCTTAGTTAACCACACTATCGCTATGGCACCCGGCATCTCCACACCTCAATGGGACATTCATTCTCTTCAAAGCCTCCCGATCTCGCCTCCTGAATTCTCCTCACAAAGCGTCTGTTGGTATCATCGAATGAGTCGTCCAACTCAAGGGTAGGACCCTCGGTCTCCCCATTAAGTCGAAGTACTCTCGCCATCGCCCTTGATCTCCTCATCTTTCACCGGAAGTCGATCTGTCCCATCCTTGATGCATTTGATTTGGTTTATGTCCCTTGTCTCCCTCTTGCGGATCCTAGCGATCCTATAATGTCCTTCTCCCCTTCCTTTGTGCCTAGCCATTGATAAAGGTCATCATATGCCTGACCCTTTGCTACACTCACAGCTCGCTTTGCAGCCCTCTTCGCTATTTTTTAGCCCTCGATGTTGGCTGCACTCTTGTCAAGGTGGAGGCACTTGAAACACTCCTCCATCTCCTTACTAGCCCTTTGCACCTTGTCATTCCACCACCAGGTGTCTTTCGCTTCCTGTTTGCCTCCCCTACTCATGCCAAGCACTTCTGAGGCCAACTTCCAAACACAAGTTGCCATCTTTAGCCACGTATCGTCTGCATCTTCTCCTTCTTCCCAAGGCCCCTCTCCTAGCATCATCTCCTTAAACGTTTGTTCTGCTTCTCCTCTAAGCTTCCACCACTTCGTTCTCGCGATCTTGGCACGTTTGTCCCGGTGGACACATACCCGAAATCGAAAGTCCGCCACCACAAGCTTGTGTTGAGGGACAACACACTCCCCAAGTATCACCTTACAATCTAAGTAAGCACGTCTATCCTCCCTCCTTGCAAGGATAAAGTCGATCTGGCTCAAGTGATGTCCACTATGGAAGGTCACAAGATGGGATTCCCTCTTCCTAAAGATGGTATTCGCTAACAAGTCATAGACCAATGCAAAGTTCAAAACATCCTCCCCCTCTTCACCTACTACCATACCCGAACCCCCCATGCACTCGCTTGAACCCTACATTAGTCGCACCCACATGGACATTGAGGTCTCCTCCTATGAAGAGTTTCTCGCTGATAGGCACGGTACTAACCATGCTATCCAGATCTTCCCAAAACTGTCTCTTGGTGCTCTCACTAAGACCTACGTGCGGGGCATAGGCACTAATCACATTTAGAGTCGAATCTCCAACGAAGAGCCAGACTAGGATAATCTGGTTTGCCTCCTAACATCTACGACTCCATCCTTAAGGCTCCTATCGATCAAGATGCCTACACCATTCCTACCCGATGTTGTCCCTGTGTACCAAAGCTTGAAGCCATTATCCTCCACCTCCTTCGCCTTCACCATTCCTACCCGATGTTGTCCCCGAACAGAGGGATGATTAGTAATGGCTAAAACCTGCATCGCTAAGTTTGGACACCTCTGCTTCAGCATGCTGGATGAATTCTTCCTTATTTCCTTGAACATAAGTGTGCAGCCGGTTTTTCAATGTCTCTGCAAGTTTTTCTTCCCGTTCCTTTTGAACAGCCTGCAGTTTTAGTTTTCTATCAGCATGATATTATTGCAGAAAGAGTATGAAATGCAAAAGAAAAAAGAAAAACATGGATGGGATATTGACCAACCAACAACCATGACAATATTAAGTTATTAACCAAATATCTGGAAGTTTATAAACAATCTTGCTAAAGGATCATACCTGCATTCTCTTTTGCAGCTTTCTTGCATCAATCTGCTCATCTTCACCAAAATTATCAAGTGAAGCCATTGATGCCATTGCCAGTTGACCAATGTAATCCCCAAAAAGCTCACTACCAAATAGCATTGCAAAAATTGCTGCTGGATCAATAATTCCTTCCCTGTCGAATGTTAAAATCATGTGAGTAAGGATTTTGCTCTTATAAGATTATTTGCAGCATGAGTGAAATCACCACTTAACCCAACAAAATCCCATGTTCGGTGGGAGAATATTATTTGCTCTTAAAGAGTTCCAAATAAAATATCCATGATTGTTAACATGAATCCTGACTCTATGAACTTAACACCCTCCTCTTTTGGTACAGCCTCTGCTTCCTGCTCATAAGATTCAGCAGAATCACACCTTTTGATGCATTTCAAGTTTTTTTTTTTTCCTACCAAGAGCAGAAGCAGTGCCAAAAAGAAAAGGCCTTCAACTGGTTTGGAACAACATGGAATAGTTTGATTCACGTAGGAACAGGAATTTTTCCCATGTTCCAACAAGCACTAGTTCCTTTGACAAGTGGCAACATGTAATTTATTTGTAATTGAACATACGTTGAGATGCCATCTTTCCCATGCGAGTCATAAGCTTGGCGCTGTGTGGGGTCACTGAGAACTTGGTATGCTTCTCCTAGTTCCTGTTATGAAAATTCTATTGAGATCAAAATAATATGCAAAGTTGCAAACAAAACTGTGGAAAGAGCATCATATCTTTCCTCATAAAGTAATGCCACATAATGGTATCAAATCTTATTTTGGTCATGAAGAATCATATAAGGTATATATATAGCCATTCAGTAGCAGTGTTTTCACTGTAAGCATGCATCTATGTCACATTCAGATAGAGGGAGAGAGAGTCACATATCACAGCTTGTCAGTATATAATATCACCAGAATCACAAGTAAAATGTCATCATAATTGTCCCTGCACACAGTCACAGACACCATACTAGTGAAATAGCCTAGCTCAATGCAACAAGTAAAGAGCATTCAACCTACATTGAGGATGTTATCTTTGGATAAAGCCATAAAGGAGTTTGTTGCGGAATTGAGAAATTCACGTCTCAAGTATGAGCAATCCTATTTCTAAAAACGACACAAAGGACAAGTCTCAACGCGACTTTTTTCTTTTAAAATGGCATTATGATACATGTATAATGTCTCCATTCTTAAAGCAGCAGCCAGATATTTTGTAGGCTACAAAGAAGAATGACTATCTAAATGTGCCTTACAAAATGATATGGAGCAACTCTTCAGTATAAAACACTAAAACAGTAACGGAATCGTCATATTTGTCTGATTTAGATTTTGTTCACTCGTCCAAATTGTTGTTTAAGAACTAGATTCCTATTAATCATACTTCCTGTAATAGATTGTTTTGACTATCCTTTTAGCAATATTAAGGTATCATTGAAGTGAACAGTCGTTCAACAGCAAAGTAGTACGTCTAGCCACCTAATAAAACCCATTTTAAACCAGTCAACCCGTCAGTTAGCAGTGCCTAAACTTTTTGGGCATTGGCGTCGAGCAATAAGTCCCTAACCTGATTGAATAGAGGATTCTACACTGCAGGCAGAGTAGCTCGCAGCAGCATCTATTAGCTGAGCGATTGAATCGAGGATTGTACACTGGCAGAGTAGCTCGCAGCAGCATCTGTAAGCTGAGCAAAGCATAGATACCACAAGCTGAGAAATGGCAAAAACACGTATATACCTGGAACTTAGCCGCTGCCTGTGGATCATTCGGGTTCTTATCCGGGTGGACCAGCCTCGCCTGCACATCCACAACCAGCAGCGGTGACGGGAATCAGATCAAACGCCCGCGGCAAAGCAGGCGGGAGCGAGGATGGCAAGGAGCCGGCCGCTTACCTTGACGTAGTACGCCTTCTTGATCTCGGACTCGGTGGCGGACGGGTCCACGCCCAGCACGTCGTAGTAGCGCGTATCCTTCACCATTTTGGCTCCCTCTGCTCAAGCTTTGATCTCCCCTCCGACGGGACTCCCCGGATCAGGCTCCAGGTGGGAGCGGATCCGTCCGGGTATCCGGTTGGTGGAGAGTTGACAGGGTGCGCCGGGCGGTGGGGGCGCCGGGGTCGGGGGAGAAGCCGGTTTTTGAGGTCCGGTGTGCACGCGTTTGTGTGTAGCAATACCTGCCTGCAGCGGACGGCTTTATGTTTATCCGTCGCTGTTTACGGCGACCTTTGTTCAGGGAATCATGGAGAGCCTTTCTTAAAGTAAAGCAACACCAGATGCCTCGCGTGCGAGAAATTTTGATATATGACATGTTATTCGCTTGCTCCGCACAATTTGACCCGTAATTTGTATGTCTTTTTGAAACATGAGCCAGGTCATGTGAATCGTTTAGAAATTTGACCTTTTTAACGGTGAACGTGAACGTTGTGTACTAATTTTATTAAAAAATAGATTCAAATATCTTTCAATGGTACTAATTATGTATCATAGTTATTAATATTTTTAATATAAAATTAGTCAAAGTTGTTTATCGGGAAGCGCAAAGCGACACTTATTTAGGGACGGAGGGAATATTACTTTCTCTCTTGGCGACAGCGGCATAGCATACGGCGAAAGTGGACTCTATTATTTGTGGCGCGTGCGCCCGGCGCCGCCGGCCGGCCGTCGGCTCCCCTCCCCCCGCCCTTAGCTCCCCACCCACCTCCGGCTACAGATCCGGCACCCCGGCGCGGCGGGCTTCCAGCTGGGGGCTCTCTCTCCTCTCCCCGTCCGGCGGCGGGGGAGATCGGACCTCCCGCTCGGCGGCGCCCGCCGCCGCCCCGTCCGCGGGCCGCCGTTGGCCGGCCATGGAGCCTGCCGTGCCTCCTCCTCCTCTCCCCCGCCGCCTCTACTCCCCCCTCTCCCCCAGCCGGTTTGCACCCAAGAGCAGCCCCCGCGGCCGGCCAGCCGGGCGCCGCTCGGCACCGGCTGCCACCACCAACCTCTCCTCCCGGCGCCCGGTTCGCCCCCTGTCGAGGGCGGCCCCTTCTTCCCCCACCTCCTCCTCCGGGCGTTCCAAGTCTCAGCGATGGGGCGGCGGGGGCCTCCTCTCCATTTTGCTCCGGACGGCGAAGAGGAGGTGAGACCGTCGCAGCGACCTTCCTCCAGCGCTCTCGGGCCTCGTGTCACCGTGCGACAACCTCCGACGGCCTTGAGGACAAGGTGTCCTCGGCTGGTGCTCCCGAGCCCGCCGCCGATTCCGGCCGCCTCGGCGCGGGCGCCGGCGGCCCAACGGCGACTCCATGGACTCGCCCTCTGTGATGGGCGCCTCGTGCGAGGAAGGCGGCGGGCACCCAGGCGCTCGGCGGCGGCGACACACCCTGCGCCATGGCGCCGGCGTCCACCACAACGGTGGCTCACGCTGCGCCCGATCCGGCTGAGGCGCGGCGCCGAGTCGGGGGCAGGGCGCGGCCGGGGAGCGGCGTGCCACTGCCGGCCGCCCCTACGGGGGGTTGTCCTCCAGCGGCGGCGCCGGAGGGCGTGCTGTTGATTCCGCCACGGGTGTTGAGTCGGCACGGGCCCGTCGTGGAGTCTGTCGCCGACGGCGTGCGCACCTGCCCGCTTTTTCGCAAGCGTCATGGGGTGCGGCACCGTCCGCGGCGGCGCCTGGGGGGCACTCGGGTTGCTTGTGGCGGTCTGCCCGTTCCTCGGCGCCGGGCAGCGTCTGCGCTCACCTTCGCCTCGGGCCGCGCCGCCTTCCTGCTCACCAACGGCGGGGGGCCGCACCGCCCGGGCCACCTTGCCGGATACAGCGGGTTGGCGGTAGCGTACTCCACCACGGGCGGCTCGTCGCGTCCGCTCAGCCTATCTCGCGGCGTCGCCGCCTGTCCCGGCCTACCTCGTCGGCCTGTGCTGGCGCCTCGCGGAGGATCACGTCGCTGCGGTTTGTCATCGGCCGTCCACGTTGCCTCCTGCGAGTTTGCGGCCATCGGGCCCGTGACTGCTCTGGCGGACGCGGTACCCTACTCGTCGTCCACCCCTTCCACGCCTCCTCGGCCGCCGCCTGGTTCGCCCGCAGCGGCAACTTGGGGCGCCGTCGCGAGCCCAAGCCACCCCCTCTCTTGTTGGGCTTCTATGGGCACCATCGCGGAGGATTCGTGTGGCCTCCACCGGATCTTGTCGACTCGGACCCGGGGAGCCTTGTGGGCGGCGCGTTCGCTGTGGCCCGCTGACTCCGCCCGTCTGGTCACCGCCTTCACGGACCCGCTCGTGCGGGGGGGCGTCGTAACCACGTTGTCCCGGCTCGGATGGACCCGATGCTTGACGAGCTCGTGGCCTCCCCTCGTCGCCCGACCGTCGACCTCGAGGCCTCCTTTGCACGACCCCAGTTCGAGCCGCCGCCGCCTCGCGCGGTCGCGCTGCGCCGCGCGGGCGGAGACGTATTTGGAGGAGCCGGAGGTGACGGTGAACGACCGCGTCTCTTCGCGTCGCCCGGCCCGACCTCTCGGCGTCTGGGGCGCGGGTTCTGCCCTTGTCGGAAGGGGCGGGAGGGTCCCGTGGCGCGGGGCTGTATTTGGAGTCCGCCGCCCGTCCACGTCCGTTTACGCCCGGCGCGGACGTGCGGAGGTGGCGGCCGGCTCCGGCCTTCACCCGTCTCGCCGGCGCCGACACAGCGGCGGGCGACCATGGCCCCGCTTCGGGGGCGAAGAACTAGGGTCGTCGGCGACGGCCCGGGTACAGCGCCCGCGGCTGGCCGGCTGGCCGCCAAATCTGCCTTCGCGGGCCGACCGGAAAGCGGCGCGGCGTGTCGATCCAACAAGTGGGCCAAGCGGACCGGGGCGGTGCCCACCCCCGACCCCTCCATCGCGCGGTACCATGCTGCCTTCGGGGGATGCTGCGCGTCCACCGAGGCGGGAGAGCGTCGCGGGGGTCCTTCCCTGCTCGGCGCCCGGCCGGGGGGAGGTGGGCGGTGCTCCGGACCTTGAGTGTCGCCCGCAGAGCTTCCGCCTCCCCTGGTCCACCCCGGGTGACCGTCGACACCGGGGGCATACTGTGGAGAGCGGCCGCGCTTCTTTGCTGCCTCGGTCCGAGGACTTCGGCGTCGCTCACCCTCCCGCTCGGCAGGCCCATCCCTGCGGCCAGCCCACCCTTCGCTCGTCAAGATCACTCATGGCGAGTGGGCGCCACGGCGTGCTTTCGGCGGCGGGAAGCCGCGAGAAGCGCGATCCCGATCCGAGCGGGCGGCGGCGGTGGTGCTGCTCGGCAAGCGAGGGACGCCCGGTCGACACGGCGTCTTGCACTCCGGTCCACGAGCTAAAGGACAAGTTTCGGATGCGCCGGCGGCGGCGATTCTGCCGGCAAACCCGGCGACGGCTGGCGAGATCTTCCCCATGTTGCGGGCTGGTGCGTTGGCGGCACCCGTGGGAGATCCTCATCGGGGCCTTAGCCGCGGACACGCCCTCCGACCACCTTTCGTCGCGCACTAGTTTTATTTTTTAGTACATCCGTATCGCGCCACCGTTAAAGCCGGTGATCCTTGTCGTGTGCTTTTCGTGCGCTCGGCCAATTCTTTTGGCTAAAAGGCGTGCGGCGTGTAAAAACTCTAACTTCTCTTAATATAATACGTGCCAATGGTGCGCTTTGAAAAAAACTTTCTCTCTTGGCTGCAGACTTCTCCATTTGTTTATGCATCTCGGGCTGTGTTTAGGGTGTGTTTAGATCCATCTCCAAACTTTGCGATTTTCCGTCACGTCAAATCTTTTGTCTCTTGCATGGAGCGTCAAATATAGGTAAGCAGAAATAACTAATTACACAGTTTGGATGTACTATGCGAGACGAATCTTTTAAGCCTAGTTAGCTCATGATAGGATAACAATTACCACAAACAAATAAAAAGTGATACAGTGCCAAATTTCAGCTACAGTGCCAAATTTCAAGTGAACTAAGGCTGTGAGAGAAAGTTGGGTTGAAATTTGGTACTTTGTAGCATTTTTCGTTTTATTTGTGGTAATTGTTGTCCTATCATGAGCTAAGGCTTAAAAGATTTGTCTCAAAGCAAAGTACATTTAAACTGTGTAATTAGTTATTTCGTTTATTTATATTTGATGCTCCATTTTTCAAAAAAAAAATATTTGATGCTCCATGTACTCCCTCGCCCGAGAAAACATGCACGTCTCACTTCTCGAGAAGTCAACCGATTCCAACTTTGACTAAATTTATATAAAAGATTACTAACACTTATAATGCAAAATTAGTATCATTTGTGATGAAAATATATTTTCATAATAAATTTTGTTTGAGACATAAATATTAATATTAATTACTATAAATTTGGTCAATCTTTGATCAAGTTGGACTGGCACGATTCCTATAGTTACATGTTTTTTAGAACGGATGAGGCAAAAGATTTGATGTGACAGGGAATAGAAATCTAAACACAGCCTCGGTTCGATGCTTCAGGAGGGTCCGCTTTTCATTCTGACACCTACGGTTCCCCTCTCACAGTGTCCTCGGTTCGACTCTGGAGCTCCACGGTTCGACTCTTTCACACACTGGAGCTGCTCGCTTCTCCCAAGATTAAATAATATTTCCTGGCAAGCTCCTAAATACCCCTTAGGAGACTTTCTTGTTTTTGACATCATCGGCCGTTCTCTTCTTTCCAGGGTAAGCTTTACCAAATTTTGGTGTAATCACCGGGTAAAGATTATTATTGCTGAAAAGAGACTTGTCGGCCATGTGTGACGCTGTTCATGGCGGGCAAAAGAAAAATGGTCGCCAAAGAACTAAAGAAGAAGTTGGGCTGTTTTGTCCCATTCCACCACCACCAGGTAGTTGCAGCGAGAGGAACCACACCAGAAGTCGTCCCTCGTCCGCGTCAAGGAAGAACCGAAGAACGACACCCAAGGAGCCGAGATAACTAGGTACCAGATCTGCTCTTTCAATTCATTTCCGTCCACATAAAGCTCACTTTAATTCGGCACTCGCGCAGATCTATCGATCAAGGAAAGAAAAATGGAATTTGCTGTGGCCATACTCAGCGCGGCAGTGAGCAGTGCAGTGAGCAGCGCAGTGCCGAAGCTGGGTAGGGTAATAGCTAACTTAGTAGGCGAGGCCAAGACTGATGCTACCTTCATCCAAGATGAGCTTCGGTTGATCAAAGATATAATCAGACGAAATACCTTCGTTGTCAGATACATCAGTGAATGGATTGCACAACTGAGGCGATTGGCTTATGAGATCGAAGACTGCATAGACTGCTTCCAAGTCACGAAGACGAGCCCTGAAGAGTTCGCGGAAGAGATTGCTCGACTCAAGACGAGATCCGAGGAAACGCGCAAGCGGTTATTAGACTACATCCAGATACATAGAGGCTTGCAAGAATTGGCAGTGACCTCCTCAGCACGAAGCCAAGGGCAACAACACATTGCTCCCGCTGCTGCTTTTGAGCTCCTTGTCCCCCATGAGCTTCAGGAGCTTCTGCTTCCTGGTAAACAGAGTGAAGATTGGCTTGATAACCTCAACTGCTTGCTATATTTCTGCATGTTTCCACATGATCATCATGCCAGGAGGAATCCCCTGATAAGAAGATGGCTTGCTGAAGGACTTGTCAGAGGTGAAGATGACGCAGTCAAACATTTAAAAGCCTTCATCGATGGCAAAATCATCAATACCACTGCGAAAAGCAACAACGGAATGATGAAGAGATGCCAAGCTCCTGATGAGATTCTGAGATTCATCTACCAACAGTCCACCGCCATAAATTTCATGCTGTTTTGTGATGACATGGCCAAACTTGAGGCAGACTGTGCCCGCAGGCTTTCGCTCCATCCCAACAAAAAGGCACTAGACGATATGGATTTGCCTGATTTTCCTCATCTCCATACCCTGGCGGTATTCCATGCCAGTGCCAATCCTGATATCTATGGATCCATGTTGGAGTTTGGCAACTACGAGGTGCTGCGGGTGCTGGATCTGAAAGAATGCGCCCCTCTGTCTGAAGGACATCTCTTAGCTATATGCAAGCTGCTGCTGCTGAAATATCTGAGCTTCCAGGGTGGTACTGATCGGCTTCCAAGTGAAATAGGGAAGCTGGCATGGTTAGAGACACTCGACATGAGGGGAAGCGAAACAGTGACCGTGCACGAAGAAGTCCTCATGATGCCCAGATTGAAGCACCTCCTTGGAAAGTTTCAGCTTTCTAGAAAGGATACGTTTTCCTGGACCGTCCGGGATTGCAAGACAACTGGTGTAGGTAAGTTTTTGAAACAAAAGAGTGTCCTCCAGACACTATCAGGATTTGTCACTGGCGAAAGGCGTGGATTTCCACAGCTGATGATTCTTATGAGGAAGCTGAGAAAAGTGAAGATATGGTGCAAATCCAACGCGAGCGAAGCAAACCTGGGTGATATTTCAAGTGCCATTACCAAATTCGTTCGTGATGGGATCCAAGAGCCAGGCCGGTCCCTCTCTATTAATTTCCAAGAATGTTCAGGACAATTCCTCAATAATCTGCAAATTCAAGGTGCTCTTACCTCGCTGAAGCTGCAGGGTAATCTGAGTAAATTTCCTCAGTTTGTTGCACAGATCACTGGTATTGAGGAGCTGTGCCTTTCATCCACTTCCCTGACCTGGAATGTAATTCTAGCGGAGTTGTGTAAGTTGAGCATCCTGAAATATCTGAAGCTTGTTGAAGATAACCTTGGGCCCGTTGAAATACTGCCGGAACATCTCCGGAGCCTTGAGCGTTTATGCCTCGTGTGCGAGCAAAATCTTGACATAACTATCAAAGCTGAGCCCCTGCCACGTCTTGTATCACTACATATCATCTGTCAGGATCTAGGTGTTGTTCCTGGGACTCCTCGCATGGAAATCAAACACATGGCAAATCTGCAGGATGTCGAGCTTCATTCTCAGGTCGATCCAACAATTAAACAAGGATGGGAAAATGCTGCAGAGGCCCATCCCAATAAGCCTAATGTAGGGACTGCAATCCTCTGCTGATCCTCCAAGGAGCATCATGGTCAGTTTTCTATTATCTCTCTTCTTCATTGCCATCTTCGTACCTAGTACCTTTAATGAACTTTGGTACCTTTTGCTGAAGCTTACTCCTTGATTATGTGCAGTACAAATCAGTGCAGTCATCAACTGAAATTAGGGATACATGTCTACCTTTGCTTCCAAAAATTAAGATTAATGATGCAATGTTCAGGAGTATATTGATAAGTCACATTCAAGTCAAAAGAAGCAGGGCTTACTTGGATGGCTCAAGTGAATGGGAGAGGAGAAGATGCATTGGCTACTTCATTTCAAGTTTTCAACCTCTAATGAACTTGCTTGTGCCATTATGAACCTTTAGAGATGTTATTGTAACTTGTGATTTTTTTTTTTTTTTTTTGAGACCACGCCCACCTAAGTATGGCGCGTTTTATTGGTATTGTTTGATCCCATCCTCAGATGTATGCTTGTGCCATTATGAACCTTCTATGTTCCTCTTTGACTATTTATTGGTATTGTTTGATGTGATGCTCAAGGTTATTGTATCATTGCTAAGCACATTTGTTTCTAAACAATTGTTAGCTAGGCTCCCTGGTACCCTTTTTTCGGTTTTAGAAACCTTAGTATGCTAAGTAGCAGTGTTTGGTGGAATACCTCCAACCTTGTTCCAAAACCAGGAAGCAGTCTCCACTTTCTGTCACGGAGTACAGATTAAAGCTTCGTCATTACATTTCCGTCATTATTCCATCCTAACTATCCTTATTCATTCATATCTTCATCCTCTAGTTGCATCTTTCAACCCCATGCAACCTTCTACCATGGACGCTGTACAGTTGCTCTGCTTTCTGATAGCAAAGATGTGGCTGGCTTGTTGCGGTTGCAGCAGCTTGGATACCTGGTCCTATCTGCACCAAACAGACTCGTTGCTGCAGACACAGCATGTCTGATCGTGAATGTCTCTTGTTTGCAAATCCTAACGCGGCAGGTTTTCAGTTTAGTGCCTCTTTGGTATATCTGTGTTGATTAGGATTTTGTTCTCCCCATCCCATTTCTGGTTTGCAAGACCTAGTGCTTTATGGTAAAACAGGCTTGGCATATTTGTCCCAATATCACAAGTTCTGTTACATTCAGCTAGAGCAATCAGAACTAAACCACTTCACTTTTGTCTGAATATATATATATGCAGGTTCTCTGTCAACTCAAAACACGTACATGACGGTAACAGAACGATACAAGTAGTATCTTCTGGTTGTACATAAAAAAAAAAAAAATCTGGTCATAGAAGTGGCGATTTTTTTTTTGGCGAAGTGGCGATATTGTTGGGTTTTGTAAATTATCTTGCATATATAATTGCAATTTATCTACGTGGTGGCAATTTCTTTTGTACTTTGTGTATCTTGCTGCTGTACACTATCGTGTAAAATATGTTCGTCAGTGAACCAAACGACGGCTTCACAGATTCATCTATATAGTGAGAAAAAAAACTAAAGAATAAAAAAAGCCCATAAAAGGCCGACTCTATTTTTTTACAACAAAAGGCCCACTCTTTCATCAGGCGGTAACGCGCCTTCCAGTCGTCCACTGTCATCCGTCCGCCCTCAGTTTGTCGATCTCTTCTCCATCTTTATTAAAAACACGGCAGCACAGGAAGGAGCTCCTCCAGAGCCCACCACTAGCAAAAGCCCTCCCCATGGCGACGGTTCCAGGACTCTTCGCTGCCAGCGTCAGCTTTCGCCTGTTGGATCGCCCCGCCCGCCGCCGCGGCCGGTCATGCCCACGAGGGTCCTTTTTGCCACGGGCGGTGCCCTGTCGATCACAGCCATGTGTGCCTCGGGTGGCCGTCGCTCTTCATCCGTCCACGGGGTCTTATCACCTGTGCTGCTGCTACCAGACGACACAGCCAACAACACCCTGGCAGCCGCGGGCGAGCTCTCCTACTTCGGTGCTGGCACCGCCACCCGCATAGTGCCACTGGCCGCAGGCGGCCGCGCCTCCCGTGGTAGAGTCGTCGTGGCCGCCGTTGGCAGCTCACTGCAGGACGGCGAGGACGAGGACGGCGACGACGACGACGACTCAACCAAGGTCATTTTCAACGTGCGGTTACTCAAGCAGGATGAGCAGTTGAAAAACGACTACATCGTGGCTGCGAATCCTCAAGAGGCCGTGCAGGTGAGTACGTTGATTCACTGCTTTGTGTTTTTTCGTGCATTTTTTTTCAAAATATACTAGAGGTGTTGTTACTAAATATCGTTCGAAGTCGGCCCCTTGATTACAAAATATCTTGATCTCAAAATATACACGAGGATATTTATATATTTGCGGATACACAAAATTAATTAACAGACACCATCAGTTGAAATAGATTAACATGTTTAACGTACACAAGGATAGATTACTTATGAGGCTCGTGTCCTGTTTAGAAAAAGTCCTAACAACAACGTTGAGAATCCTACCCACTTCTCTCCTAGCGCACACGACACGATGCCGCCACCCTCTCTCTCGCCCATAGCAGCAGGATTGACCTCAAGGTCGTCTTAGGATCCTCCTATCTCTCTTCGGTTCGTGTCACACGGTGACTTGTAAATTGTGATACCGTACGTGTCATAGAGCAACGAGGTACTTGGCATTGCACACGATGTGGATGGTGGCCATCACAATACCAAGGTCTGGCCCCATGGGCTTTCTTGGTGGGCTTGGACATTGGGCTCATAGAGTTGTCTCGTTTTTTAAAAAAGAAAGAAAAGGGAAAAAGTCATAATTACTCCCTCCAAAATCATTTCTAGAGACAAGCCGGACCCATCTGTCATATGCCAGGAGATAGGGCCCAGGATGGCAGGCCCAAGAGGCCCAAGACCCAGCCGGCGGTGCTCCACCAGGGGGGGTGCGCACGCATGCCGCCGTCGCCGCCACCTTCCCACGGCTTCTTGGGAAATTAATGCAACAAATAGAGTAAGAGTTTGGTTAGGATTATCTTAGGACTTTTTGTGTGCAAGAGATATTCCAACTCTATAAGGAAATCTCTTATTAAGAAATAAATAAGGTTGCTTGTAAAAGGTATTCCAATCTATAAGAAACATGTAGAGATTGCTTGGATTACAAGTCCCATAGGAGGGTCATATAAGTAAAAGGGTGCGTAATCTCTTGGGGCAAGCAATAAAGATCAATTTTTCCCTACCTCGCGCATGCGCCGCCGCCTCTCCTCCCTCCCATGCGCCGCCGCCTTCTGCCGCGCCGCCCGCGGCGCCGCCATGCGCGCCACCGCCAGGCGTCGCGCCGGCCCCTTCCAGGGCGCGCCCGACCACATGTCACGCCGGAATCCTTCTGGTCTGTGACACACCTGTGTGGAAATGTTAATTTTATACAGATCCTTTGCCACGCTTATCTCTATAAATTCTTTTCAGAGTTGTGTTGTGTAGTAGTTTTGTTTAGAAAGACGGCAAGAGCTTTGCCGGAATTTTATTAGACGGAAAAACAAAAGGAGATACAAAACATGTTACACACACAAAAAAAACAACCACCAGGGACACAAGTCCCCTGACTACGGTGCTAAGACCGACAACCCACTAGACTCCCAACAAGGCTGAGAGAGTATTTCTTCTCATAGTTTTGAGTGAACGAATAATGCCTTCGGTGTAGGCACAATCTGGCAACAGGTACCAGTACTGGCTGAAGCTTAGAGTTGATGACGTGGCACATCAAGAGGTGACTGGTGGAGAGGGAGGACGGGTTGTTGTGAACATGACCATGGTAAGTTATATCTGTATCCATGTCTCAGTTGTTCATTAATTAATACTCCCTCTGTCCCTTTTTTTACTTGTCGTTTTTGGTGTGCGTGCCACAAGTTCGAGTCAATTTATAGAAAATGCGTTCAATATTTGTATTTTCAAATAAATTTGTTAAAAAACTAGATTCAAAGATCTTTCTAATGATACAAATTATATACTATAATTATAAATACATTTTAATATAGATTTAATTTAAGTTGTTTCTTGGGAAACGCAAACGACAAGTATTTAGGGACGGAGGGAGTATGTATATGTGACAGTTATTTAAATTAGTTTTTTTTTTAGATTATTATTTAAATTAGTTGGGATTACCCCAATCCCATCTGGTTCTCCGTTGCTTTTATCCATGTCAATTGTTTAATATGTGTGGTGCTGTGCCATTTAATTTGTTGCCATTATTCTTAGCCTGTATCATTCTCCTTTGCTTTCTAATAATGATTTTACACACCGCTAATGTTTAGTACACCATGGCGGATGATGTTTAAATGGTGGTTAGCAATTACAACCCCAAAGTTGGTTTATCTGAGACTTTCCTCGTAAGTTTGCATGACTTTTTCTTTGTTTTCTCACCAAATGTACCCACTCTTGTGTTAGGTCTTCAACGAAAAGGTCTTGGTAGACTTCTTTGGAAGAGTATTGATGTGCGGTGCTAAACTTCTTGAGGATTTCATGAGAACTCGGCCACCCACCTCGATAAACCATGAGGTGTGTCATATAGTTTACTTTAATTATGGTGCATTGTTTTGGTTTGTGCTAACATATAGGCCGTCAATAATATCTCAATATAAACTTAGTCTCTCGTCTCAAGATGGAAGACCTTATTATAGGCTTAGCCAGTGCAAAATCAAACTATTGTAACATTGACCAGATTTTTAGAAAATATACCGACATTGTATAACACTAAATCTGTGTTATTTTATTTGGCGTTTAATATAGTTTCATAGTATACACATTTCATATCATAATATTGATTTTGATAGTGCTGTTTTAACTAAAGCAATGATACCTATTTTTTTCGAAAGTAGTATTTATGTGTGGTTCTCCTTTAATTTATTTTGTGTAGGCTGTAGCTACCAATAGGCAAGAAGTTGAAGGAGGCTGCCCTGGAGTGCCAGAACAGTTTTCTTCAGTCGAAGACGCTAGACTGATGGATTGAAGCGATGAAGAGGCTGCGTGCCACATCACCGGGCGTATCTGAAGATAACCTCGCGCCGGCTCGACATCAGGACCCATCTTCCACATAAGCCTAACCGACTTCATTACGGATGGCTGCCTACATTGATGATGTGGGCTCTCATCATGGATCTGCCCAATACGCCTAGCCCCTACAACAACTAGTTATTATGTAGTAGCCGGTACAATCTGTTGTTATCCCCTCGGCCGTGAAAGTGCATCTAGCCCTTTAGTGGGTTTTTGGTGAATTGAATGACAACATAATTAAAGGTCTAATAAGTTTGCTAAGTGTTGAACAGAAACTAAGTCTATTACATATACTTGTGGATTATGTATAACAAGTATATTCAAGGTTCAACAAGTAAGCAAACTTGATGGTATTCCACATAGTATGGAAGCAAAGCCAAATTGTGTATTGTTGTACTAGAAGATGATGAAAACAATCTAGTTCAAGCAAAAAGACAACAATGCAAATGGAATCAAGGATTATATGTTGTGGAATATCATAGCATCATGTGAAAGCAAGCATACTTGGCAAAAGGCAAATGAGACAAGAGTTGATGATTTTGGATTAGTCTCTATAATGGCTTGTTTCCCATGAATAGAAGATTGAAATAAGTGTTGGAGTGTCAAGCCAAAATGATAGGATATAAGGAACTGTGGAATTGGCTTGACCATATTTATGTTGATCCATGTATGTCTCTATGTGAGTCAAACCGAAGCTTGATTGGTCTCAACATTCATATCTACAAGATAATCAAGCAAGGATCAAAGTGTTGAAGAAATGGTTATTCAATGGATGATTAATGTGATGTGACTTGAGTATGCCTTGATAAGGTGAAGATAGCAAGGAAAGGGCTTCGAGGTACTAAGCGAAGGTGAAGGGCAAGCGGTGGCTTGGGACCGAGGTACCATGGCTAAGGTGAAGAAGAGAGTACTTGCATTTAGTCGAGGAACTAATCAAGCTATGATGAGTCATATTGTGTTGAGGATCAAATCATTAGTGTGAGTGACTTGAAGCCATGGAGGTGAACTCATATTTATGGAAATGGTTCAAGTCACATGCTCATGGTATATTTGCTCTAAGAAATGAGACAAAGATGATAGAGGATGATGTACTGTGTTGATGGAACCTCTCAAGTGCAATGGATGGCAACCTGGACTCATGGAGGTTTAAATTCATTTATATTTTTGAATCTTGAGTTTAGGACATGCCGTACTATTAAGAGGGATCCTAGGACCCTTGGCTACATGTGAACTAAATGCTCAAACCTCCATCTCAGCCAAAAACATCATTCCAAGCCAAAACAGCCATCCAAAACTCGTTTTACCCTTTGTCTGTTAGCAGCGCGGCAAGTTGCAGTGCCGGCGTAAGTGAGGCAGTGCCGCACTTAACAGACCGTTGGGGTCCGCCGGGTATAAATACCCATCCAGCCCCTCCCCAACGGTCACTTCTTCTTCCCCAACGTTCATTTCGTGGAAGAACAAACCGCAGCTCTTTCCCTCTCTCCTCCATTGTTGCTCCTCCCCTCCACTCCCCAAGCTAGATTTCGATTCCCACCATCAAATCTTGAGGGAAAAGGCAAAGCAAACTTCGATTGGAGGCCGGATCTACTACTTCCCCATCTTGAAAGAGCATTTGGTTCACGTTTGGCCGGTGTGCTAGGGTTCTTTACTCTTGGAGCTTGCTCCTAGCCGGCTAGGCGTCACCCTTGAGCTGCCAACTTGTGTGGCAGCCTTAGGAGGTTTGTAACCTCACTCAAAATCAAGAAAATCACCCCTCATCTCAAGGGTTCACTCCCTTGACTTGAGAACGAGGGAAGGGACAGCTTGTGTGGCGAATCCCAATCCTTTTGTGGATACCTCAACAACGTGGACGTAACCCAGCCTTTGTGGCGACGGTGAACCACGAGAAAAATCTTTGTCTCACGTGTGCTTTTTACATTCTTGCATATATATTCTTGTGAGCTAGGGTTTGTCCCGATCTACTTTGTTAAGGAGTTCCTGATACTTTCTATTGGATATATGTGATATATTTGTGTGCAGGAACTTGGGATATTCACTCGATCTAAGTTTCGTTGTTTAGATTTCAAACCGTAGTTTGTGTTTGTCCAGGCGAGTTGCCGTGCCGCAGACGAGGCAAGGGCGGTGCAAGCGAAGGCGGTGGGGCCGGTGCCGTTGTTTTAAAAACCGCTCGAGTTTGTTTTACAGGTGATTTTAAGGTACAGGCCTATTCACCCCCCTCTAGGCCTCCTAGGCGACATCAAGGTCCTTACAAGTGGTATCGAGCTAGGCTCTCAATTTCGGCTTAACCGCCTTGAGAGAAAGATGTCGACAAGTGAGGAGGTATCTCTAGAACTTTTACTTTTTGATGGCTCAAACTATGCATCTTGGTCTGCTAGTGTGCTTGATATTTTTAGGGCCATGGGTCCTCATATAGAGCAGATTGTTGATGTGAGCATTTCACCTCCTAGTGATGATTTGGACCATCTATCTAGAGAGGAAGTGAAATACTTACATCATTACAATGCTCAAGCTACTAACATCTTGTTTAGTGCTTTGAGTGAAGATGTATTAGATGATGTCATATTTGGAGATGGTGAACCGCTTGATGATGCTCATGTCATTTGGACCGCACTCAAAGAAAGATATGGCAAGTCCAAGTGTGATGAGAGCAGCCTCTCATTGGAGGAATCACTTGAGGAGTGCTCAACTTCACCAACACATGATGAGCCTCAAGTGATTCTCCTAAATGGCATAATTGATCATGCCACATCCACTTCCTCACCAACACATGACTTAATGGATGGTAATGAAATGGTTGGTGAGAATAATGTTTTTACATGTGGTACTTCTACTTCCTCTAGTTCTTGTGAGACTAACATTTTGAAGGAAGAAGAAGCTTGTGATCGGTGGAGGCCAAATGATGAATCCACCTCACCTAGAGGCACAACTCTCTATGTCACATCTCATGTGTGTCTCATGGCAAAAGGTGAGACGGTAAAATCAAAAGCCAAACCCTCTCCACCTCCTAGTGACATCTCTAGTAGTGATCTAAGTGAAAGCTCTAGTGATAGTGAATCTAGTGATGATGAAGAGTATGCTAGACTCATCAAGAACCTAGATCCTAAAACTAGAGTCTTTCTTTCTCAACTAATGGCGGATTTAGAGAGTACCCAAGCCGAGTTAGCAACTAGAGATGAACAACTTGACAAGCTTGAAAGGTTGTATGTTGCTAATAAGGAAGCTCTTGCATTAAAGAGAAGTAAGGTGGACTCCTTGCACAAGGCTTTGGCCGAAGAGCAAAGAGAACATGTTCTCACAACGAAGGCTAATATTGCACTCAATGACAAGTATTGTGTCTTAGTTGAAAAGCACAAGGAGATTGAGTTGCAATATAGTCATCTTTTGGGAGAGCACCTCACAGCCCTCTAATGCAAAGGATACCTCTACTCCCTCCACTAGCCAAGGTTGTGAAAAATGCTTTAATCTTGATTTGAATGTTTATGCCACTAACCTTGTTGATATGGAAGCCATGAGAAAGGAGATTGCTAGGCTCAATGAGATGATCAATGATGAGCTTGGACACATAAAAGAAGCCAATACAAATGCAAGCCAACCTTCCAATGAGCAAGTACTTATAGAAACTTGTGATGATTCTATCACTAAAGAAAATGAAGAGCTCAAGGAAGAGGTTGAAAGGCTAAGAAGGGACGTGATTCTATTAAAGGAGAAATGCAATGCTCAACCTTCTCAAGATAACCGTGAAGACATGGTGAAGAAGCTTGAAAAGGGATCAACCGATGCATGCAGCAAGCCCCATACAAAAGGTCACAAGTCCAACAAAAGCAAAGTGAAGGGGACATTTAAAGAAGTGCAAGCTGTCCAAAAGGTAGCAGTTCAGCCAGCTACATGCATCTGACTGCGGCAAGTGTTGCACCCCAAGGGCGGCAAAGTGCCGCACCCAACAAGATCAGCAATGTCCCCAAGGTCACCAAGGTGCAACAACAATCAAAGAAGACTCTCACCGGTTGCTTCAAGTGCAAGAAGGAAGATCACCATGTTAAAGATTGCCCCTTGAGGAAAGAGAGGAAAGGCATGAGCAAGATCCAAAAGAAGAAGAAGATGGCTCGTGCTAAGTACTCCAACATGGGACACATTGCCTCTACGTGTTCCAACAAGGTTGATGACCAAGCCACACTTCCAAAAAGGAGGAAGTGTTATGATTGCAATGAGAAGGGCCATAAGATTGCATCATGTCCAAACAAGAAAAGTGAAGGCTTGTCATCATCAAGAAAGAGGCTCATCAACAAGGTAGCAAGCAAAATGCAAAAAGAGAAGGCTAACAAGAACAAGAGCCGCCTATGCTACGCTTGTAGAGAAAAGGGACATTTAAGTAAGGATTGTCCCATGGGTAACACTCCTAAGCTCAACTTGTCAATTGATTCAAATATGCTTAGGATGCCCAAAAATGACACTTGTGCTAGAGAGGTGATTGGTTCACCACGTGCTAGCACAAAGGCCATTTGGGTGCCTAAGTCTCTTGTGACTAACCTTGATGGACCCAACTTGGTTTGGGTACCACCAAGTTGTGCTTGATGAGTGTTGTAGGTACTTGGAGGTGATATGAAACTTCGGGGTGCTTGAGCAAGCTAATTGAAAATATTCACTCAAGCTATCAATCCATTCATATTATATTCTCTTATATGGTTGACCCAAAGAAGAATCAATGGAAATATCTCAAACCTCATATTCACCTCGGTAATTAGTACCTAACCCTTCTTAGCTAGCCATTTGACTTGTGTAGTCTCTAGTAGTTCACAAATATATGTGTGTTTGTGAATTATTAGGAGTGGCTAGAGTGCTTTTAGTTTAAATGAATCATTTGCCATATGATGCTTTTAATGGCTCTCTAGTAGAGCAAGATCTTATTCATGTTGTAGGTATTGAAGAACCACCTTGTGTTGCTGATTGGTCTTCTGTGCAGTCTGTATTGATCTGGTCATAACTCCATCTTGGGAAGTGCAAATGACAATCTGTTTGTTGGGTTTGAAAGTTAACTTGATGAGCTTTCATACCATATGAAGCATATACCAAGGAATATTGTAGATTGATACAATTTTGCACTTGAAGTTGAGCATATGACAGATCGCAGACATTCTGACCAGTCTGTACTAAAACTGGTGTGCAGACAAAATATAGTTCACAAACAGATCAGCAATGGTGGTATTGGAAACTAGACTTCATAAGCTTTCCAACAAGTGCTCATTGACCTTCATAGCCTTTGGGAATCAAAAGTTATGATAATGTTTCTTCCACTGCTCCGATTTTCACCGGCGGTCTTTTTTTCGCTGAAGTGGTCCATTTTCGTGAACTGGTCAAATCTTGATCATGGTGGAGAGTTGTCACTTAATGAAGCATGAATGGTTGAAATTCTCTCACCAAAAGGAGTGGAGGACTCTCAAGTTGCTGCTGCACCAAATTCGCCGACAACTCGATGTAGTGTAGCTGCAGACTTATTTCGCAAAGGTAACATCGCAGAGCGGCAGCTGTCGAGAGCAGAGCGGCGCTTTGTCGCAGACAACAGCCATTGATTCCACTCAAATTCATGGACAAAGCTTACAACTTTCATATGAGCAAAGTGAAGATGAAGATATTGTCTCATTCATTACTATCAAGAAGGGTGATGACAACTAAATCTCAAGTGCAAGTTATGTTCAAAATTTACACATTTGTGTCTTGTGTAGCCACTTCGGTAAATGAAGCACTTGAGGATTGTCATTGGCTATTGATCATGGAAAATAAAAGACTATGATTGAAATTGAATTGAACATCTACACCAAGCAACATAGATGATTTGAGCTTCCTCCATAGACTTCAAATCAAGAATCTCAAGTTGAAGAAAGTTTTTCTTCATTCATGCATACTATGAGTTGGTTTGAAGGATTTGGAGTCTTGGTTTTCACATTGGGGAATACAAGTAAATTTCAAGAAGGCCAAGGATAAAGAATCATGCTCAAATAAAGTAAAGGCATTGATCACTCACAACTCAAGAACTTCCTACTTCATGGAATCTTGACATATGGTAGATTGCCAAATTCTCATTCTCATTATCATATTATGGGCATCTACATGCTACAATGGTTGTGAGTATCTCTTGGCATACCTAGTTCAATTTGATTATTCTATTGTTGCCATGACCTAGACATAGAGTGAAAATCCCAAGTTCTTAAATGAATAAAGTGCTATGTGGGAAATTCAAATACTTAAGAGCACTTATCAAAAGGGGATTTACTCCATGGCTAGAGTTGTGAGACTAATCTTTTCTCTAAGTAATTTATGTAGTCTCACTATATGAGAATGTGTTTCTCAAATGAAGTGTGCTATCATATGAAGGTCATCTATCCAAAACCATGTGATGTATTCTCTCTCTAGTTGATTTGGAGTTGATTTGTCTATGTTTAGCCACTCACCATAATATGGCTTAAATCTACCCTTTGGACTTAAATGACCAATCATGCACATTCACATCTCCATTCCACTCAAAAGAATATGCATGAGCCTTTAAGGGAGATTTAGTCCATATTATGAGGTTTCTCCATTTAGTGACCCACTTGCCTTCAACGCATACAAAGGGTTGCTAAGTGAGAAACTAGTGCTTGTGTTACTAATGACCTCTTGTGTTTGAGCTTATCCACAGAAAAGTATCAAAAGGAGGTTATGCTGCAATTGGATAAACCACAAGCTTAAAGGTTACTCTTCACCTAGAGAAAGATGAGTTTTGCTAGAGCTCAAAGAAATCAAAATTTGAGTTTAAGCAAAATCAAGTTTGAGGTTGAGATTGGATGAGCAATATTGGAGGAATTCATAAGATAATAAGCATTGATGAGAGGACTGAATGGAAATGATATCTTATGAGTATTTTCAACCAAATCCACCTCAAGATTGGACAAGAAGAAGAAAAATGAAGTGAATCATCAAATCTGTCCAGAAATTGAAAATCTGAGTTGGCTGCCCTCAAGCATGAATTTGGAAGATCAAACACTGATGATTTGACCTGAAACTTTGTGAGCATGCTATACATATCTTTTACTTGTTTCTGTACAATTGGAATGAAGATTGGTTTGAAAGAAAATCAGTTTTTGAGTTGAACTCTGTCAGCCTCAGCAGTGCAGTTTCAGATTTGAGCAATCTTGGTAGAAGAGTGTTTTGACTGACCAAATTGAGTTCAAACGAGCTAAAATTTATACAACTGTTAGCGAACTCATAGATGAAGGTCTCTACCAATTTTCATGCATAAAGGACTTATATTTTGGGAGATATGAGGTTTTCTCCAAGAAAGATATAATCTGAAACTTGCTATATTTCAGACTTCAAGAGTTGGTAGAGAGATTGACTTGATCGGTTGAATGAAGTCCAAATCAGCTAAAATTTTGACACAAGTTAGAGGAATCATATATGAAGATCTCTACCAAATATTATGCCTATTGATCTAGTAGTCTGAGAGATATGTATGATTCTCTAAGAATGACAGAATCTGGAAAACTGATCGAATACAATTGGATTGCATTATGGCAACAAGATGGAGTTGGCTCTCAAATCGGTCATGAAGATACATTAAAGATTGAGAAGAATCAGTTTGATCTAAAGAGGATTCAATGAAATAAAAGAACTCACACAAGGATGCAAATGAGTTGTAATCAGAGTACAAGCAAGTAGCAAGTAATTGCAACTAGTTGGAATAAGAAGTAATCGGTGAAGGTTCTCGAGACAGCAGATCAAATCAGCTCAAACTAGTTGAAATTAGTTGTTTTCAGCAGTTACATGTAGCAGCAATGAGTTACAATCAGTTGGTACTAGCTGAAATCAATTTAGGGCAATTGAAATCAGCTGAAACTTTTTGGATTGCAAACAACTTGAAGAAGTCTTAAATCAATTGAAGTATAGTGCAAAACTCTCCCTTGACCTCATACTCGTTGATGTGCTTCAAAGTGGACTTTGTGTACTCTTGTATGCACAAATTTAGGGGGAGCTTAGCCTAAATCTTGTGTGATTATTGATTTCTTCCAAGTATATGATGTGCAGTCCAACACATGTGCAAAAGGAGGATGGATAGTTCCTGTGGAGTCTCTAGGTGCCTCACAGTTATTCTAGGAGGTCTCGGTCTTTATAAACCAAGTGCTCCCAGTTTAAATGTTGAATGCCCCAATCCTCAAGTGGAACACGATTTGGATGAGTTGGAGAAAATAATTGAAGAGTGGGCTATCATTGTTATTTCTCCTCTCTAGAGATCATCAAGTACTCTTGGTCCATCCTTTGATTACCCAGGATCTTTCAAATCAAGAGTGGTAATTCCTAGTTCACAGTTTGCAAATTTCATGAATTTTACCTGTTTTGCTCTCTATGTGGGCTGCACTAGGTAAAGAAAGAACTAGGAACCTAATATGTGGATCTTGGATGATCATAAGAGCTCTCAATCTCACCACATTTCATCATGGGAGAACTATGGCCATTCAAATCACTGAAATCTCACTCACGATGGTCATATCAATGTGGTGATCTATCTACCTTGGTGGTGGTATGTGTTCTTGGCACAATTTCAATTTTTGCAATTTTGTTGTGCCTTGACCAAGATATAGGATGAACTCCTCTTGACTCTTAAACCGATTCAAGTGCATTTCATAAGTAATTCAAGTACTTGATGCACATATTGAGGGGGAGCCCATCCTATACCATGTGTCGTTTGAGACTAACCTCTTCTTCTAGTGATTTGTGTAGTCTCATGTTGAGAATGAGTTTCTCTTGGGTATGGTACCTTAATTCAATCCAAATTGATAAAGTTATCTCTCATATTCATTTGGATTGCAATTTTACGCCTTTAGTAGCTACTCTCCATAATATAGCTTAAATTCCCTTACTTGGACTTAATTGACCAAAAGTGCATATGTTCTTGCCTTCCACATATATATATGTATGCACTATCAACAAGGGGGAATTTAGTCTATGTTATGAGGTTTTGCAATTAGTGACTCACCATGCCTTCCACATCCAAAGGGTCGCTAGTTGTGAAACTCGAGCTTGTGCAATTTAATGCTATCTCTTGTCTTTGCGAGCATCGGCTAGGTATCACTATGAGATGTGAGCATTCCTTCCAATTGGCATCAACTTGTGAAGATACTTTCAATAGAACAACACTTGAACTTGTTGATCTTTGGGATTTCCATTGGTTGGTATGGATAGCTCTCGAAGTAAGCTTTCCAGAGAGTCCAAGATCACTTGAAATCGAGTTCGGAGTGAAAAGTTATGGCATTTTCGGTGAGGTGACTGTCTTTTCGGAGTGAGCTGCGGCAGTGCCGCACACGGGGCAAAGTGCCGCACCTGGACAGGTCATGACAGCTGGTTTTTGAACTCTAATGACTAGTTTTGGTTGTGGGTGCACATATACTTATCATATGGCCCCCGAGCTATCTGTTGACAACCAAAACATTGTAAATCTTCCATAAAGCCATATGAAGACTCTTCAAGTGATGTCAAAATTGTGAGGATCATATTTCAATCGGTATTGGTGGAAAATCTCTCAATTTGGTATATCAAGAAATATGTCTTCAGCTGGTATCTCAATATGACAACAAGAGTTAGCAATGGACTTTCAATTGAGATCAAGCACAAGTTTGGGTTATCTCCTTGAAGATGATGATGATGAGAGATGGGCACAAATGAAACTCTTGCATAAAGAAGTACTAGTCCCATCAAAGCACTAAATCTAAGTATTGAAATCATCTTCATGATGGAGATTGTGAGGCTTAGAACAAAGGTATATCGCTCCATGAACTCTTGTATTACCTTTGTGCATCTAGGCCCTTACATGCTAGTGTGTGCATGTGTATGCAATATTTTGAGTCACACCATGAGTTTGCTCTTGTGGTGACGATTAGAGATTTCTTTAGATATTTGGTTTATACCTCTGGTGGTGCTGACATGAGTTTGTCTCATGTTAAATGTCATCTAAGTAAGGTATGAGCTAAATATACTAACTTCTCAAGAATCTTGGCTTAAATTGTTGCATACTTTGTTTGGTAGAAAAGTTAGGAGAGAAATCCTATATGCTGAACCTTTGCCTACTCTTGCTCTCACTTGTCTACCATCATATTTCTTCCTTTTGGTGGAGAGATCCTTTTGGAGATTAATGCCAAAGGGGGAGAAATATTAAAGTGAGATTGATATGTGGTTTTAAAGGGGTAGAGGAGATGCATATAAGATTTTTTTCAAAATTTTGTGGTGTGTGCAAGGATAGTTTAAATTCATGCTCTTTAAGGACCATTTATGCTAGTGTGTGACACTCTCATGCCTTGTGTGGTGGATTGTTTATCTTTTGAGTGCATGAACAGTCATGAGCATCACGGTTATCATGTTACACCTTGCACCCCACGGATGCTATGATATAGGAGAGTTCTCACACTTCATCCTAAATATGTGTATTTGGCATTTGAGGCCAAAAAGTTGAATTCCTTCAATGCACACATTTAGAGGGAGCTCACTATATCATAGGATTCAAAATCTTAATGCTTATCAATCTCTTGTAAGCTTTAATTGTGTTGCCATCAATCACCAAAAAGGGGGAGATTGAAAGTGCATCTAGCCCTTTAGTGGGTTTTGGTGAATTGAATGACAACATAATTAAAGGTCTAATAAGTTTGCTAAGTGTTGAACAGAAACTGAGTCTATTACATATACTTGTGGATTATGTATAACAAGTATATTCAAGGTTCAACAAGTAAGCAAACTTGATGGTATTCCACATAGTATGGAAGCAAAGCCAAATTGTGTATTGTTGTACTAGAAGATGATGAAAACAATCTAGTTCAAGCAAAAGACAACAATGCAAATGGAATCAAGGATTATATGTTGTGGAATATCATAGCATCATGTGAAAGCAAGCATACTTGGCAAAAGGCAAATGAGACAAGAGTTGATGATTTTGGATTAGTCTCTATAATGGCTTGTTTCCCATGAATAGAAGATTGAAATAAGTGTTGGAGTGTCAAGCCAAAATGATAGGATATAAGGAACTGTGAATTGGCTTGACCATATTTATGTTGATCCATGTATGTCTCTATGTGAGTCAAACCGAAGCTTGATTGGTCTCAACATTCATATCTACAAGATAATCAAGCAAGGATCAAAGTGTTGAAGAAATGGTTATTCAATGGATGCTTAATGTGATGTGACTTGAGTATGCCTTGATAAGGTGAAGATAGCAAGGAAAGGGATTCGAGGTACTAAGCGAAGGTGAAGGGCAAGCGGTGGCTTGGGACCGAGGTACCATGGCTAAGGTGAAGAAGAGAGTACTTGCATTTAGTCGAGGAACTAATCAAGCTATGATGAGTCATATTATGTTGAGGATCAAATCATTAGTGTGAGTGACTTGAAGCCATGGAGGTGAACTCATATTTATGGAAATGGTTCAAGTCACATGCTCATGGTATATTTGCTCTAAGAAATGAGACAAAGATGATAGAGGATGATGTACAGGTTGATGGAACCTCTCAAGTGCAATGGATGGCAACCTGGACTCATGGAGGTTTAAATTCATTTATATTTTGAATCTTGAGTTTAGGACATGCCGTACTATTAAGAGGGATCCTAGGACCCTTGGCTACATGTGAACTAAATGCTCAAACCTCCATCTCAGCCAAAAACATCATTCAAGCCAAAACAGCCATCCAAAACTCAGTTTTACCCTTTTAACATTTTCGCGGGCGCGGCGGTAATTGCCGCGGCGTAAGTGAGGTAAGCAGTGCCGCCTTGGCAGTCCGCACTAACTGATCCGTTGGGGTCCGCCGGGTATAAATACCCATCCAGCCCCTCCCCAACGGTCACTTCTTCTTCCCCAACGTTCATTTCGTGGAAGAACAAACCAGAGCTCTTTCCCTCTCTCCTCCATTGTTGCTCCTCCACTCCCCAAGCTAGATTTCGATTCCCACCATCAAATCTTGAGGGAAAAGGCAGCAAACTTCGATTGGAGGCCGGATCTACTACTTCCCCATCTTGAAAGAGCATTTGGTTCACGTTTGGCCGGTGTGCTAGGGTTCTTTACTCTTGGAGCTTGCTCCTAGCCGGCTAGGCGTCACCCTTGAGCTGCCAACTTGTGTGGCAGCCTTGGGAGGTTTGTAACCTCACTCAAAATCAAGAAAATCACCCCTCATCTCAAGGGTTCACTCCCTTGACTTGAGAACGAGGGAAGGGACAGCTTGTGTGGCGAATCCCAATCCTTTTGTGGATACCTCAACAACATGGACGTAACCCGGCCTTTGTGGCGACGGTGAACCACGGGAAAAATCTTTGTCTCACGTGTGCTTTTTACATTCTTGCATATATATTCTTGTGAGCTAGGGTTTGTCCCGATCTACTTTGATAAGGAGTTCCTGGTACTTTCTATTGGATATATGTGATATATTTGTGTGCGGGAACTTGGGATATTCACTCGATCTAAGTTTCGTTGATTTTAGATTTCAAACTGCGATTTGTGTTTGTGCCGCGCAGGCAAAGGCGGTGGCAGGTGCGAGGAGCGAGGCGGTGCAGGCGAGGCCGGCGGTGCAAAGGACCGCGCAGATGCCGTGCGAAAGGCGGCGATTGCACGCAGCGTTGTTTCAAAAAAAGCCTTTCGAGTTTGTTTTTTACAGGTGATTTTAAGGTACAGGCCTATTCACCCCCCTCTAGGCCTCCTAGGCGACATCAAGGTCCTTACAGGCGGCGGGACCGAAGGAGCATGTTTATTTGGCGTTATGGTTTTGTAAAACTAATAGGAATCGGCGGTACATGTGCCTCCGATGTGGGCGCACGGGCCACCGCCATGGGCGACTTCGCCGCGGGACGATTTCGCCGCGGGGCACCAGCGGAGTTCTCGCGGCGGGGCGAAGTTCGGTGATGCCATCGTTGCGCTCGAGTGCGCGCTTCCATCCAGTGCGGACCACGAGCCGAGGCGAGGTGAAGAAGGCCGATAAGGCGGTTGAGGCGACAGCGGCGCGGCGGCGTTGCGGCGGCGGCGGAGCAGGGTGCTCGCGCCTTTCTTCCCCCGACGGCGTCGGATTCGACTCCGGCCGCTCAATGTGAGCATGCGCATCCTTCTCTAGCGTCGTCCCTCCCCTCCTTCCCCTCACCGCCGAGGCGTTCCTCCTCGTTTGGGTCCTTCGGGTGGCCGCAACCCTAATCCTTACTCCTTTCCGTGAGGAGCAACCGATCGGCGGAGCCAAGGGCTCAACTAAAAGCGGAGCAGTGGAGCGCTCAGCCACCCCACCGCTACCACTCACCCCGGAGCCTCTGCGTTAGGGGCCGGGGCCGTGGCCACGGCAAACCACAGCTCGGCGGCTCCGCGGCCGTTGATCTCGGAGGTCACGGAGAAGAAGAGCAATCCTCGCCCGAACTAGTGCCTCACATGGTCGGGGCAGTTGTGGAGCAACCGTTGTCGCAACATCCACAAGTCGAAGCCGCACGGAGAGCCACTCGAAGGGCTCCTCGGGGCTTCACCGAGGACGAGGAGGACGAGACCCAAATCGCAGAGAAGAGGAGGCCTTGCGACGCTCGGACTGGAGGGAGCGTCTCCGAACCCGCAGGGAGCAGGCCGAAGGGGCCAGAGCCGAACTAGTCTGGATTGACCAGCAACTCGAGGCCGCGGGGAATTAATGGGCTCAATGAAGCACAACCCTCTGGCCCACCACAATATATATGTGCATGCAGCCCGCGAACCGGCACCACGACCCGCAAAGACACTTGTTTTGACACGGCCCGAGCACGGCCGCGGGGGACCAGGGCCGTGCCCTAGGTCGCCACCCGAGGCACGAGGCCCCGTCCACAGCACGGCCCGGTGGCGGTGATTTGAATCCCAATCAACATTCAACAGCCCAAGTAGCAAAAGGCCCATGAGGCCATGACACAAGCAAACCCTAACTCTCCGGCGAACCTAACCCTGTCAACTATGCACTCCACGCATGCACGTAGCGCGATGCGCATCTTCCCCGCCGCCCGCGCGTCAAGCCTCCACGCCGGCACGCCCGCATGCGACGCGAAGTCACGCAACCTATGGCCTCCACGCCCGGTAGCGCCGTTTTCGCCGCCGGGGGCCTCCACTACCGGAAACCGCACCTTGGCGGTGTGCGGGCTGCCGAAGTGCCATATATCGGGCACTCGGCTTAGAGCCTAAGCCGAAAGTGCCTAGGCAACGGGCACACGACCAAAATCAACACTCGGCTTAGACACGATAAGCCGAGTGCTAAAACTGAGGGGGCACTCGGCTTAGGCACGACACTCGGCTTAGAGGCGAGATAAGCCGAGAGTGCCTAACGTCGCCACCGCATAAACCGGGAGTTTCAACTATGCGCCACGAACACGTCGGCCCCTCCGTGCCCAAACGCGACTCCTCCGGCCCCAGGACGGACCAGCGCGTGGCGGCGCCACCGGCAACCGAGCCCCTTCCTCCGATGTTCTCGCTGTCTCCATGCCGGCGCCCGGTGGCGCGACAAAGCCTCTCGAGGCCCACGGGCGGGCTTTGGCGCGTGCGGCGCATGGCACGCCAAAACAGCCAGCGGGCCGTGCCGTGGGCGTAGGCCCGGGCACGAGCACGGCGGCGGCAAAGACGCGGCCGGCACGGCGAGGCATGACCGAGCAGCGGTCCGGCCGCCGGCACGGCCCGTTGCACATATATACCCACATCCCTCCGCACCGGGTCGGGTCCGACCACCACCAACCCCACCACCTCCACAACAAAGCCAACCCATGTCACAAGACCCCACCTGTTAGAAATGTGACGCCGAAAGTAAAGCGATAAAGTTAATCAAAATTTAAATTGCAAGGACACAAGATTTAACGTGGAAAACCCTCCCAATGCGGAGAGTAAAAACTACGGGCGCCACCCAAAGACAAACACTTCTCACTATATCAAGAGTCGGGTTACAACGCCGTATGACGGCTTACAAGAGAGAAAGAATAATTGTGTTGTCTTGTCTCCCGGGAGGATTGGTCTAAATATATAGGGAGGAAAACTCTCTACCTCCACATCAATTAGCAATACGGTACTAATTGATGTCGCTCCGCCTTCATCGTTAAACGGGCCTTGGTAGTTGGCAGCCCAATATGAATTTGGAACATATATTTCAACAAACTCCACCTTGAGACAAATTCCTCATGTAGCATAAATCAACTCCTTCATCCCTGAACATAACAAGAAAAATATTTTCTGGCGCCACATAGCCTCTTGGGCTAATCAATTAAACCAACTAAGCCTCGAGCACAGCTCAAACTTAGCAACGAGAAACAGGCTTTGTCATCATATCGCCAGGATTATCATGAGTGCGATCTTGCATACCTTTAACTTACCATCTTCGATCACATCACGAACAAAATGATACTTGATATCAATGTGCTTAGTCCTCTCATGGAACATCCGATCTTTGGTAAGATAAATGGCACTTTCCAATCACAGTATAAATTAATGCAAGAATCAACTCCACACGCATTTCGGCGTACAAACCTTTCAGCCAAATCAATTCTTTGCATGCCTCAAAGAACAGACCATGTATCCTGCCTCGTAGTAGACAAAGCTACAACAGATGTAAAGTAGCCCTCTAACTCACAAAGACAACTGCCAACAAGTGAACACATAACCAGTAAGTGATCTTCTCTGTCGGATCAGCGGCATAATCAGAATCAACATATCCAACAAGTCCCTTCCGAAGTTCTCCCAAACTCCAACCAAGAATCTGCTATCCCTCCGAGGTACCTGAAAATCCACCGAACTGCCTCCAATGTTCTTTACCAGGATTAGACATATATCTACTAACCAAACTCATAGCATATGATAAATCCGGACGAGAGCAAACCATGGCATACATCAAAGACCCAACAGCACTAGCATAAGGAACTCTTGACATGTACTCAATTTCTGCATCTGTACTAGGACACTGTGCAGCTGATAATTTAAAATGAGGTGCAATAGGAGTACTAACAGACTTTGCATGATGCATGTTGAAACGCTGAAGAACTTTCTTAATATAATTTTGCTGACTAAGAAATAGCAAACCAGATTTTCTACGTCTCTAGTAATTTCCATGCCTAGAATTTTTCTTAGCAAAGCACCAAGATCTTTCATATCAAACTCACTACTCAACAATTTCTTCAATTTAGTGATTTCAACATTACTCTTGGCAGCAATCAACATATCATCAACATATAACAGTAGATATATAGGTGATCCATTAACATGCTTGATGTAAACACAGCTATCATATTTTGATCTCTTAAAACCATGTGACCGCATAAATGAATCAAACCTTTTATTCCACTGACGAGGGGACTGCTTCAAACCATACAAGGATCTCTTCAGCTTGCAAACAAACTTCTCCTTGCCAGGCACTATGAACCCTTCAGGCTGGTCCATGTATATGTCCTCCTCAAGCTCTCCATGCAAAAATGCAGTTTTGACATCTAACTGCTCAAGCTCAAGATCATGTGAAGCAACAATACTAAAGAAAGTACGAATGGTGCTCGCTTGACAACCGGAGAGAACACATCATTATAATCAACACCAGGAATTTGACTGTAGCCTTTTGCTACTAACCTTGCCTTATACTTTGGAGGCTCACTTGGAGATAAACCCTCCTTTCTCTTGAAGATCCACTTGCAGCGGACTGTCTTCTTCTTCTTAGGCAATGGAACAACATCCCAAGTGCAATTCTTCTCCCGTAGATCGCATCTCCTCATGCATAGCCTGAAACCCACTTCTCACGATCACCACAACCATTAGTTTCTTTGTAAGTGGTTGGCTCATGAACATTCTCCACCTGTTCAGCACAACTCAAGGCATAATAAGATAAGTTACATTCTTCAATAAGACGGGGTGGAGCACCACAACTTATCTTTGATCCGCGTTGAGCAATAGGCGAATCAGGCAGCTCCTCGAAGCCGCACACACCGGGAGTTTGCTGAACATCATCATGAGCATCATCATCAGCAACTTCGGTCCGAACAGGCTCCACCGCACACTTGTCTCAAAGCATCATCATGCTCCACCCGCACACCGATATATCGCAACTCTTTTTTGAAATTTCGGAACATGATCTCGAGGACAAACCGTCATTAAACATCACGTATTCATTGAAAACAACACTCCCGCTCATAAAAGTCTTTCCTGTTTTGGGATTCCACAATTTATAGCCTTTAACTCCCGAACCATAACCAAGAAAAAGACATTTAACAGCTCTAGGCTCTAATTTTGCATTATCAACATGAGCATAAGCGGTGCGACCAAAAAACTCTCAACGTGAATAATCAAGTAGGTGTACGGACCATACCTCAATAAGAGTTTTCTTATTTAGTGGAATAGAAGGCGACCTGTTTATCAAGTAACATGCGGTGTTAGCGGCTTCAGCCAAAAAAACGCTTTGCTCATCCCGGCATTGGACAAAGCATGCAACGAGCCCTTGATATGATGGTTTTGTTCATGCGCTCGGCCACACCATTCTGGCGAGGGGGGTATGCGGTATGGTGTGATGCCTTAAAATGCCTTCTTGCCTGCAGTAATCATTAAAAGCAACCAAGCGTAACTCTCCACCATTATCAGTACGAAGCAATTTTACTTTTCTATCAGTTTGCCTTTCTATCATCACTTTCCAATCTTTAAAAGCAGCAAAGGTATCATCTTTATTTTTCAGGAAATAAGGCCAAACCCTTCTAGAGTAGTCATCAATAATAGTAAGCATGTAACGAGCACCACCAAGAGAAGGCTTACGAGACGGACCCCATAAGTCGGCATGTACATAATCAAGTGTACCTTTAGTGGTATGAGGCGAGGTGTTGAATTTTACCCTTTTATGCTTCCCCGAAAATACAATGCTCACAAAACTTCATCTTTGCTTTCGAAGTGCAGCCATCCAACAGTCTCTTTTTATCAATTCTGCCATACCGCCTTGACTCATATGTCCCAAACGCATATGCCAAAGGTTAGTCTTACTAGGTTCATCATTAGAAACAGCAAAGCAAAGAATGAAACAGAACCATGTAAAGTACTTCCTCTAAGAACATATAACTTGGGCGTAATTCATATCACCTTTCAAGCAAACAAGGGAACCTTTTGATACCTTTAGAACGCCATTGGAACCGAGTAATCGCAACCTTCGCGCATCAAGCGTGTTGAGCGAGATAAGATTTCTAGACATCCCCGGTATGTACCGACATTTTTCGAGTGCGTGTCATGCCATCATGAGCCTTGATCCGAACCGATCCGATCCCCACAATCTCACATGGGTTATCGTCTCCCATACGCACAACATCTCCATTCGCGCGGGCTTAAATGAACTAAACCAATCTCTGTTAGTGCAGATATGAAATGAACATGCTGAATCAAGTATCCATTCATCATGACCGAAGCCGCGACCAAAGCAAAAACTACCAAACAATCTCCCGAATCGAATCATCATCAGCAGCAGAAGCAACAGCAACCTTACCATCCGGCTTATTTTTATTCTTGTCCTTAGCCTTCAACTTCAGACAATCCTCAATAAAATGAGTTTTCTTCTTACAATACTTACAGAATTTCTTAGGCGGTCTGGACTTTGAACGACTTTTGTGACGATCGTTGTTGTCACTTTGGAGGATTTATGCTCGATCTGCCTCTCACCTGCAAAGCGTCGCCCTTGGATGACGATGTGCCATCAGACACCATGCCTTTCATCTTCTCCCTAGACTGGAGAGCCTCATAAACTTCCTTTAGGGTTAGTTCATCACGGCTCAAAAGTATGGTGTCACGAAAATTTGCATACGAATTTGGCAAAGAACATAACAGTAAAAGACCTAAGTCCTCATCATCATACTTAACCTCCATCGACACTAGGTCAGCAACGATCTCCTTGAACACGGATATGTGGCTCATCACGGAATCACCCTCCATCTTGAGAGTGAACAACTTCATCTTCATGTGCATCTTACTGGTAAGATCCTTTGACATACAGATCGATTCCAGTTTCAACCAAAGTTCTGCAGCAGTCTTTTCCTGCAGCACCTCTTGCAAGATATCATTATGGAGATGAAGTTGAATTAGAGACAGAGCCTTACGATCCCTCCGCTTCTCCTCGGAAGTCCAATCGGGCGGACGGTTTCTTCCCAAAACCTTCCAACGCCTCATCATAATCCTCCTTCGCGCGAGAATCGCCCGCATCTTGACTTGCCATAGCGAGAACCGCGCCTTGTAATCCAAAGAACGGCAGATCAAACTTCATCGACGCCGCCATTGAACACTAATCGACAACCAAAGCTCCGATGCCACTTGTTAGAAATGTGACGCGAGTAAACGATGAAGTTAATCAAAATTTAAATTGCAAGGACACAAGATTTAACGTGGAAAACCCTCCCAATGCGGGAGAGTAAAAACCACGGGCGCCAGCCAGCAAACACTTCTGACTATATCAAGAGTCGGGTTACAACGCCGTATGACGGCTTACAAGAGAGAAAGAATAATTGTGTTGCCTTGTCTCCCGAATGATTGGTCTAAATATATAGGGAGGAAACAAGACCCCCCACCCACGCTCCGCATAAATCAGCTATACCCCAGCATACTGGAGGAGATTGATGATGGCGCCCGCTGGAAGGTTCTAGCTGATTTCTGGGCAGAGATGATGCTCTATGTAGCTCCATCAGATAATGTGAAGGAGCACATCGAATGCCTGGCAAATGGAGGAGAGTTCATAACACACCTATGGGCATTGCTCACCCACGCAGGCATCCTGCAGAGGGGTCAGAAGAACGTAACTGACATAGAAAACGCAGGAGCTGATCTTGCAGATGGATCAGGTGGCGCTGTTCTCTGAGGTTTCGCCATGCGAGCTCCTGCCCCTTGACACTTGCATACAAACAAGTTGCCCCTGCCACCTGCGCCATTAATCAACCAACGGCATATGGAAACTGTGTGTGATGTAAGTATTTCTCCGTTCCATTTCTTTGTTGAAAGTTGAAACAGTAAAATTTCTCTGACACAGCTGTTTTACCTTGTTCAGTTTAGTAGCTGTATATATAATCCATATTGTATTTTAAGTGGCATGTACCCTGCCTTTTATCGTGCAGGAGAAGGTTCATGTGGGACTCTGGGTGCCAAAAAAAAAAAAAACATTATGTTTTGGGAGACGCCATGATTTTCTAGATTAAAAATTGTGCCATAATTTTGTTTTGAAAAAAACGTTTTAGGCACCTGGTACCCTTTTCTTTTTTGCAGTTTTATAAACCATAGCAGTGTTTGGAGAGACAGTTCCAACCATTTCTTTTTTTTTTTAACGAACACGGTCAGGTAACAGAGGTTTTGCCGGCGACAACGCACGGTGAGGAGCACGGCAGCGCCGCCTCGAGCAGGAACGGTCGAGAGGAGGAAGATAAGATGGGAAAGTTAATTTGATTTTTCGCTGTTCCACCCTGCCACCCACACAGCGAGTTTAACGACTCCGATACATGGGCCTTGGCCCAGACGCGCCGAGCAGCCTAAGTTGGCATGCCGGCCCAGCGAACAAAGTAAACAAACGGCCCAAAGGCTTATTACATCTACGCTTCGTGACATTCCTCCCCTGTTAAGCAGCAGCATGTCCTCATGGTGCCGAAGACGACCCAGCCGTAGTAGACACTGCAACATCAGGCGAGGAAGTAGAAGCCTTCAGGGATGTGCTCACCGATCGCGAGGTGAGTTGTCGAGGACGCTTCTTGCGCCGGGAAGTTGTCTGAATTGGTGGCAGCTTCACCTCCCACGTTGCCCAATGTGTTGGACAGGCATCACGCTGAACCAGCTCCATCTGCATAACTTGACCACCCACCAAGTCTAGACGTGTTGCCAACACCTGTTGAGTAGGACGATCAAAACAAGAGGTAAGTAGATTAAGCTCATTGTCATCAGATACGGTGGCTTGAGATGGCACAGCCTTCTTGAGCTGTGACACATGGATCACATCATGGATTCGGCTGGTTGCAGGCAGTTGGAGCTTATACGCCACCTTGCCCACTTTCTGAAGAATACGATATGGTCCAAAGAACTTGAAACTCAGCTTATGATTCACTCTCCTCTGAACTGACTGTTGAATGTGTGGCTGCAGTTTGACATAGACCCAATCTCCTACTGCAAATGAGCGCTCCATACGATTTTTGTCAGCCTGAGACTTCATTCTCTGTTGGGCTCTTGTCAGATTGTGCTGAATGTGTTGCATAACAGTGTTTCTTTGACCCAACCATTCTTTCAAGTCAGGATTAACTGCATCAGTCATTGTAATCCCAACCATTTCCTGTCACGGAGTGCAGGTTTTATTCGTTGCTCCCTGTTCCAAAACAAGGTGGTCATTTCGTTACCGTCATGAATTCATCATAACTATCCTATTCATATCTTCATCCTCTCTCTAGTTGCATCTTGTAACCCCATGCAACCTTCTACCATGGCCGTTATACAGCTGCTCTGCTTTCTGTTACCAAAGATGTGGCTGGCTGGTTGCGGTTGCAGCAGCTTGGATACTTGTTGCTGTCTGCGCGCACCAGAGTCGTTGCTGCAGATACAGCATATGTCTAATCGTCTTGTTTGTGAATGAAAATGCGACAGGTTTTCAGTTTTTAGTGCCTCTTGGTATATGTGTGCCGCCGATTAGTATTTTGTTCTCCCCATCCCATTTCTGGTCCGCAAGACTTAGTGCTTTCTGGTAACGTACACAGGCTTGGCATATTTGTCCCAATAAAAACTTAGTCTCATAGCTCTGTTACATTCAGATTCAGCTCGAGCAATCAGAACTAAACCACTTCACTTTTGTCTGAATATATATATGCAGGTTCTCTGTCAACTTAGTCTCAAAATACGTATGTGACGGTAACAGAACAACGATACAAGTACAAGTAGTGGCTTCTGGTTGTACGCATAAAAAGAGAAATCTGTGGCAATATTGTTGAGTTTTGTAAATTTGCTTGCGATTTATCTACGTGGTGCATGGTGATTTAGTAGCTGGTAAGTGCGTGCTTGCTGCTCGGAAGGTCTTATCTTCATGTTTCGTTTCAACTTTCTGTAGACTGTAGCTTGCCTGCTGTACACTAAGTGTCGATATCCTTGTTGTCTGTCGGTTGTTTCGAATTCGATTAGTAGTATTTCAGTATCGTGTAAAAAAAATGTTCGTCAGTGAACCAAACGACGGCTTCACAGATTCATCTTTGGCTTATCCTTGTCTGTTCATGCATTCTGTACAACAGCAATACTGATTCCGTTTCGGAAATGGCACAGGATTGTGCTATTTCATTCATTCATATATATCTATATATATAGAGAGAGAGCACAAATCTATATAGTGAAACAAAAAATCTAAAAGGCCCACTCTTTGATCTTGGACAAGAGCGACAACAGCAATTCTATTCGTTTCTGCAGCTTTGAAAAACAGGCCCGTTTCTTTTCCTGGGCCAAATTAGGTGGATCCTGAAACCTGGTTTGGTTCGAATCCATTGTTCCTAGATGTGGGCTCCAACCAAGGCCTGGAATCATTCTGGATTGGGCCTATCCGAACATCCACCCAGCATCAGTCCCAATTTGTCTCCAATACAGGCTGAATAATTGTAGGTGAAACGGGCCGTGTTCCAGACCGAACCGAATGGAGGAGACAGTGGAGAAATAAAAACTCTCAAACTGTAGCCGCATTCTTCACAAGGGACTGATAAAATGGCCAGTAGCCCTGAAGACTACTACTGTGTTTGGTTCAGCTGTATCCTCTGCCCTTGTAGGCTACTGTACCTCACCTGTGTCAGCAACATTGAATCCACAACACAGTTAGCACATCAACAATGCTGACAGACTATAAAAACCCGGATTTGTTGGTCTGGATGTACTACTGCTTACGTGCATTGATGCTAGTGTGGACAGCAAATCTCTGCACTGCGCCATCAGAATGTGTTCTTGGGTGTGTTTGGAGCCCCGAATTTGGGGCTGAAATTATGTCACATCGTACACTGTAGCACGTTTCGTTTGTTAGTGGTAAATATTATCCTACCATGGCGTAACTAGGCTCAAAAGAATCGTCTCGCAATGTACATCTAAACTGTGCAATTATTTTAATTTTTTACCTATATTTCGTACTCCATACATGTTGCCGGCCGACGGATGTGATGGAGAATCTTCTTTTTGCATAGTGGAATTTGGGAGGAATTTGGGGTGCTAAACACACCCTTGGATGAAAACTCGGGAGAGCTGGGACACCAAGACATTTGTCCGGGCTAACTGCAGAAAATGGCAGATCATTCAGACTGAAAACAGCAGCTGGGTTCTATGATGATGTGATGTTGGTGGCATTGTGTTTGTGTAAATGTTATATGGTTCAGAGAAAACTGGAAAGGCAACTTCTGTATAAATAAAATCAGCACCTTAGGTAGCTGGGTTCTTGTTGAGTTTCCTATAGTGTGCATGACATCAACTGCAGAGCTAAGAGCATTTCTTATGCCTTGGATATCTGCCTGAAAATATAAGGTCTTAATATTTCAGATAGAAAATTAAAGCAACGTGATGAAGAATTTCTGCCTGCTTTATGATTATGATGAAACACCAACCATTGTTCCATTGGAGACAGGAAGGCGCAGGACAGTAGCAGTCAGAGCCTGTGTTGTTCCTGACAATGAATGAGCATGATCACTCTCCAGAAAGGACCACTCTTCCAGGTATTTCATCTGCATGTTGTAAGTTTATAAAACTTTGTCCAAAAAAAGAAAAACAATATGTACTGAAAACGAATTTAGTGTCATAAATTAGCGATTTGTTACTCCTGCAGGTCCAGCGGGGCAAATCGGGTGTACTAACTTGAGATTTTAAGATAGCAATTATAGCTGATCCGAGTATCTTCATGTGCCATATCATGGCCATTTTAATTTGCAAGCTAGTACAACTCCACAAGTCCACTTTAGTAGTGATATAATCTGATTAGTATGACTGATGAGTTGATTTTACGTACTTTTCAACTTGTGTTAGTAAAGATCTGTTTGCTAATTTTTTTTTACAGCGGTCCTTGTTTATAGTTGAACTTGAAACAGACACAGGTGAATAACTAGAAATGAATGCCAGTGCCATCATGTCAGAGATAAAAGGGAGAATTGACTGTATAAAGGAAGCAAAGGATCAGCATGATGTTCTTACCTGTCCTCTGAGAATTGCCATGAGTTTGCAGCTGTTTCGAAGTAACTGGAGCTGCATCTTTCTAATGGTGACAGATTTGCGCATCCTCAGGATAGAAATCCACGCTCCACACAAGTTTTTCTGTCATGAACATTCTGAATCATCAGCTGCTGTCTTACCGAAATACAGAATCAACAGCGTTCAAAAAAAATGATTGAACAACTGACACGATGATCAACCTGTATCATGTCTGAATTTTTGTTCAGTATACAAACAGAACAGAGACACAGAGAAACATTCAGTCACTCACCTCTGCACCCATGGTCTGCGAAGAAAGCGCAGCTCGAGCCTGCGCATTCACGAGCCGCCACTGCAACTCCCTGGTGTAGAGCAGTCTCACCTGGTGCTCCTCCTCGGCCTTGATCGCCGCCGGGAGCTTTAACTTCACGTCACTGTCGACGCCGCAGCCGGTAGAACAAGCCTTACCCAGCCTATTCCCGGTGGAGGCAGGCACCTCGGTGGAGCGCCGGGCCGGTGACGCCGAGCTGGCCGCCCTCCTGAACGCGCTGGCCACCGGCTTGCTCGGCGACGGCAGCTTCGCTGACGCCCTGCTGAACGGCGAAGACAGCAAGCCGGTGAATAGTGACCTCTTCTTCACCGGCGCCGACGCCGGAGACGACGTGGCAGGCGCTCGTGACGGCGACGGCATAACCGGGTACGCAAAGCGCTCGGAGCGGGTCCCCATGCCGTCCCGCGTGAACCTCGCGGAGGCACTCATGGCGCTCCTCGGCGACGGGCGCGGCCCCGAGCCGACGCTGCGTTGGGGCACGCCGCCACCGCCACCGCCGTCCCCGGACCCTGACCCTCCCGACGACGCGCTGTCCGTGTCGGACGACAAAGCCAGAAGATACTCGTTGGGGCCGTCCACAGACGCGCGCCGTGGCGTCCCGCGGAACGCCGTCGACCGCACGGCGCCGAAGATGGCGGCGATCGTTGGAGTCTCCTTCTTGCTCGGAGCAGAGACCGCCTCGCTCGAGGCGAGCGCACGGCCGTCGCGCCCGGTCTGCGCCGACGACGCTGGCGGCCACCGGTACGTGTTCTGGCACGCGTCGGACACCTTGGCGCGCGCAGTGGGTCTCTTCGGTTCCGGCGTGGCCGCCGCCGGCGAATCCGAGGCGGAGCTCGCCCTGCTGGTTTCCAAGGAGTAGGTCGGGGTCTGGAACGCGACCGCGAGCGTGCGTGTTGTCGTGGTGGCGCTCCCACCGGTGGCGTCCGTGGTGGCGGCGGCGGTAACGTTGGAGAGCACCGGACGCGACCGGTCCGTGGAGGCCGGCGTCCTCGGTGCTGGCGACTTGACTGAGGTGGAGGTGGGTTTGGAGGCGGGGGTGAGGTATCGGGAGGCGACGGGCTTGGCCTTGGGGTTTCCGCGCCGCGGCGCCGGCGGCGTTGGCATTTGCGTCGGAGAGGGCGGTGGCGACGACGCAGCCGGCATTGGCGTTGGGGAGCACCATGGCCGGGCGGCGGCGGTGGCTGGGCGTGGCCATGGTGGCGTCGACAACTGTGGGTGGCATCCTTGCTGCTGCCGGTTCGTCAATGATCGACGGCAAGCCGGCAATGCGCGCGCGACACGGCGAGAGTTGCAGTTGCACCTTAGCTTGCTCTGCTTGTTCCTCTGTAGTCTGTGAAGGTGATGGAACTATTTATGGTCTTGTGCACGTATCCGTGTACTGCATTTCGGATCTTTCACGGCTCCGGTGTCTTCTGTATTTATATGCCTCCGATTCAAGCGCCCATTTTAACCTTTTTGATTCTTTATTATTTTTTTATAAAGCCAAAGTAACAACTACTACAGAAATGATTTTAAGTATATAATAATCACCTTTGATTTAGAGAGACCATAAAAATTTATCGCTGTCCTGCTAAAGTGCGTTGAGGCATTTAGAGGCAGACGGGTCTACTTACAGAGCGATAGCTAGACAAAAAAAAATGTGTATAAACGAATTTTTAGCAACATGCCTCATAATAAAACACGATCCCCGGGGAACGACGGCCCCACCGGTATATACTAAGAAAAACTTTTCACGCAGCTTGCGGAAAACCTACCTCCGAACCGCAACCTCACTCATAAACAACCACACCGCATCTCCGTGAGATGGGACAACCACAAACCTATACTTTGAAGTGGGACCGACGAAGGGATTTTATTACCCTAAGCCCCTAACACGCACTGCACTTTGAAGTGGGACCGACGAGGGGATTTTATTGGGGGAGAATTGCTTCTATGGCCCCTGGGAAAACTTTGTCTTGCCTATTTGGCCTTTTTTATTTCGAACTTGCTTATTTAGCCTCGAAGTGAATTTTTCTTTCTTCTTTGGCCTTCGTTAGCTTTTTTGGGCCGAGTCCGTAGGGGGTCAAGGAGGTCGACTCACGCCGAAATGACACGAATACCCTTTACCTCTATTATCGCCGAAGGGCGACCGAACTGCCACGACGCGGGATCCCCATGCGCCCGACGCCTCTCTGCCCTGTCTTCCCCGACGCTGGTTCTCACGATAGAACAAAAATGATCGACGCCCGGCCGCCTTGCCGGGCGAGGAGGAGGCTCCACGGCGCGCCGCCTCCTGGAGATCCGCCGCCGCTTTTTGGTGATCTGCCGCCACCCCTGAGATCCGCCGCGGCGCCACGGAGGCCACCCCGGGCGCCCCCAGCAGCGTCCCGGCGAGGAGGAGTTCCGATGGCAGCCCCGGCGACGGATCCGTACAGACTTGCCTAGCAGCCTTGGTAATGGACTCGTTACGACTGTTTTGCGGTTGGCCTCTCATGCGTGGATGACAGATTTCTTCTTCCTCGATCATTGCTAGATTGCGTCTATAGTGGACTGGTGGTTGAGGATAGTGCACATATATGATGTTGAATATTTTCATTTTTTGTCAGATTTTTGTACAGAATTTAATCAATTTTGTATACATGGTACAATCAGAAATACCTGAATGAAAAGGTAGTATTTTCTCAATTTTAATCCTTTAGATCAGAGCAACTATAGTTGTGAGTGGACGAGTTACGAGAGAAGAATCTTACTACTAAATTCGATCAGAGAGGAAAAAGGAGAGTTTAGTGAAAAAAAAAATCTTACTACTCATTTTATATGTGCTTAAAATGTTTATATATCCACTCAAAATATACCAAAAATAAATGAAACTTTGTTTTGTTTTATTTTTTTAGACAGGGGTAAAATGGTCTTTTTAGGTGTCACTTAACACCGTTAACTTGCTCAAACTAACGGAAGGCTAAAGGAGAAAGAAAGTTTCATTTGGAGGCCAAATAGGAAAGTTCAAAAAAAAAAAAGGGCCAAAAAAGCAAGATGAAGTTTTTCGGAGGCCAAATAGGCAATTCTCCCATGAGAGAATTAGGTATATGGCCCTCAAAAAAATTGTGTCTTAGGTATGTGGCCTCTTTTTTTTTGAAATTGGGAATCTGGCCCAAAAAAAAAAAAATTTTAGGTATATGGCCTTCCGTCACGGTTTGAACCTTCTTCGGTTAGGATTTGCCTTTGTAGAGCACGGGGAAAAGACAATTTTGCCCTCTCGCTCATTAGGCAAGCAGGCGCCTGGTTCCTTTCCTCTGTCCCACTCGCTCCCAGCCCGACTCCTCTGTTCCCGTCGAGAGAGAAAAAAAAAAAAAATGGCCCGCCGGGCTCGACGGCGGCGGCGGGCGGCGCAAGAGGCGCGGCCGGCCCTCCTCCCCCCCGTATCCGCCTGATGTGCCCGCCTCGCGGCAAGGCGGTCGCGAACAGGGGGCGGCCACCGCGTCAAGGGCGTCCAGCACAGTTAGTTTGCAATCACTCTTGACTCTATGTATGATTTCAGATCATGGCGCTAGCTTAGCCCGTACATATCTTGTTGGCTTAGTGGAGTTAAGAATCCGGGCACGTTGTTTCCGTGGAAGTCCGATCCAGGGATTTCGTACATATCTTGCTAGTTCCTTCCTCTCCGCGAGCATATTCGCTTTGCTGTGACGATGGGTTGATATACTTTCTTGCAGGTTCAGAGATGGCATGAGGTTTTGAAATAGTAGCAGTGCCTGCATTACTTAGTTCAGAAATTCAGTGGTGGTGTGGGAGCAATGGATGATCTTGAATTATTCAGACGTGACACATGATAGATTGATTGTCTAAACAGGTTTTCTTATAGCTAAGACAAATTATCATTGATGGTTATGCCATATTGGAAACACATTTTTTTATATATTCTCTGTGAAATCACCATGATTGATTTGTGAAAACATCAGTGCTATAGTGGTGTTGATCCTTAAATAAGCTTTGGTGTTGTTTTTAAACCGCAGAAGAGCAAATCATTGAGTCTTAAAAACTGTGGTTGTGTGGCAGTACATGTGTGATTATATATGCATGGTTGAATGTGATTATATACTTAAAATATACAACAAATGAATAAAACAATGTTTTTTTATTTTTTTTACTCAGGGGTAAAATAGTCTTTTTACCCTCATAGTTAACACCGTTACCCTCTAAAATAGACGGAAGGCCATATATCTAAGAAATTTTTGTTTTAGGGCCACATACCCAATTTCAAAAAAAAAAAGGGCCACATACCTATGACACAATTTTTTTGAGGGCCATATACCTAATTCTCTCTTTTATTATCCTAAGCCCCGAAATTTGCCCCATAATGGTCAGCAAATGTGCTTGGCTTGGGGTTCGAACTCAGACCCTCAGAGGTGCCTTAGGCGAGCCAGAACCAAGCTGAACTAGGAACCCTTAGCAACAACACGGGTCTTAAAGTGTGAGCCTAAAAATTAACTATATTTCAACAAAGCGACCTTTTAAACATACCATCTAGGTACGTAAAGAAGAAATCATTTTTAAGATACCCGCCTCTAAAAACAACCTCAATTTTTTTCATATAAAATTGGATAAGAATGAATTTTATACATCTTTTCATTTCAAAATAAAATTTGTTTAGAGTAATTTTTTTTTCGAATTCTTGTATTTTGAAAATCAAAATTTGTCGTTTTTAAGAATAAACTCGGATGTTGACATAGTCGAGACCCATAATACAAATGTTGTAACTAGGTGATAGTTTCATGCACATAGAGCAGAAATATGGGGCCATAATATAATATTGACAGCGGTGACGCCGGTAACTATTGTACATGCACGGCCGCGAGTTGGCCGTAGAATATATCAACATTAGTGGAGACGACTAGTAGTGTGGTAGGTGGTTTCGTTCCTTCCCCGTGACAAGGACTTGTTTCAATTCGGTATTATATGCATGCATGGCACGTCGTCCCTCAGCTCTCAAATATTACGTACGCGTGTACCGTCGATGTACAGTGTATAAATAAATACAGACACACATCAATTTTAGGTACATGTAATGACTGGATAAAATCATGTACAAGAATCTATCTACTATCTCAGTACAGCACCTCTATAGTGTACCGTGTACGCGTAGTCTGCGGATCCAGCTCGTACTATACGTAGCGTACGCGTACGTGGACGTGGCACCATGCATTCGAATTCGTGTGAACGCGAGATCGATCTTTTTCATGGAAATTCCTGGATTTCCATAGCAGTTGAGAGTCATGCATGCATTGATCCGGATCAATTAATTTACGATCGAAAGAAAGTAAATTCTACACTCAAGCGTACGTACTAAACTTCAATTTACCCGGTCAAGCGTGCTGCGTAGGTAAAAAAAAAGATGGACCACTGGACAGCGTATACTATAAAAAACCAGTTTTGTGTAAAGAAACTCCAATCAAGGCCACAGGATACATTGAGACATGTGGGGTTTTTTCACTTATAAACTCTCCCACCTGGAGATACGACGGGTTAGATTTAAACCCCCCTTAGGTGGGGGATTTAAGTGAAAAAACCTCACCTATCTGCTAGACGTTGGATGTAGATCATGTGGTGACCTTGATTGAAGTTTTACGTAGTGTGCCAGACGCCAGTTCTGCTTCCATAATATACGTTCTCATCTATCTATCTATACACATACACTCCACCATCATCACTCATCAGGTACGTGGTACCTATAGGTAGGTACCGGTGGTAGTGCTGGATGTGATCGGATACGATACGTACGAGTACGATCGACACGCGCCTATAGTGCTACGGCGTACGGTATCAGTATATCTCAGTGCGTGCACGAAGAGGACAAGAAGGGGCCTACATACAGGACCCATGCATATACGTACGTCTGCGTGACTGACATTGATGGTATACGAACACAATATATGCACAGCTACTAGTACAGCTTTAATTTGTGATATACCACTATACGTACGCCGCCATTACTATAGTCCTGCACTCCTGCTGCAGGTCCACGAAATTATATATTTATATGTAGATGAATTTGTGCGATAATACAGGTCACTCGTCAGATATATATTGTTGGCACGCATGTGGTAATGCGCCGTGCGTACGTAAAAATCCGGATCGACCAAATTAATTAAAATAAATACATAAACACTCACGTAATAATAAGGTTTCGCCGTAACCCATAAACACACAACGCGTGCTAGCATATATAGTATACTACTACACCCAGTAATCATTACAGTATTGTTTATTTTCCCAAATGGCTGCGTGTTTTTTTTTTTTTCCCTAGTGCACGGAGACGATCAAAAAGTCTAGCTAGCCCATAGTGCTAGCGTGCCCAGGAGGCAGGCCTATTCGTTGCACTATACGGCGCGCCAGAGAAGGGCCGGCCCATTTTTGTCTCGCGCACGGACTACATCAATTTGTTTTTCTCTTCTCTTCCATCCACCAAATTGTCAAATTAGCTTCTAAAATGAAAACCAAATTCGCTTCAAAAATGAAAACCAAATTCTCAATTTTTGATAACTCAAACAGTCTAAACTTTGGCTAAATTTACTTAAAAAGTTCATGATACAAAATAAATATCAATACAATAGTTATAGAATATGTTTTCATAACAAAGTTATTTGGAGACATAAATAGTAATACTATTTGCTAAATTTGGTCAAACTCGAGCTCCATTGACCGCACGGATACCATAATTGCATTCTTTTGTGGACAGGTAGTATGGATCTTTTTTAAAAAATACTATTTTTCTGGAATTGCAGGTGCAAAAAGAAAATTAATCTCTGAGGTAAATTTGATACAATGAATCTGCCGCATGGAAATTCCTAAATACCAACAAAACAATGCTGAGGAACAAAAACAATTTCAGGTCACACCAATAAACCAACTCCAAGAAGTCATTTACATGAACGTTTGTCATTTTCATCACAGCTATGGAACCACCTCTGTTGAAAAAAGAGCCTTGAGTCCGATCGGGCTCCTTACATCCTTTTATGCATCTTCTTTTTACCATAATAGGGGCGAGTAGGTCGGTGGCTGGCCTGGCCAGCTAGTTAATAAACGCGTGGCGGCCCAAGTGTGTGCCCGCCACGCGGCTTCATTTGGGGTGTGTCACGCAAAATATTTTATGTACTAGTAGACGCTCTACTCATAGATGTCTAACGTCTTTGTGGTGCACCCAAGCAAATGTACTGGTGGCCCAACATAACATCTCTCCCCTCTTGCTGAGTAGCTCGTCGCCTCAGGGGCTCTCTCACAGGCTTGACCTATCATCATTAAGGCTATTGGTGTGGAGATAGGCGGATTAGGACCTAACTTGAACCGGTTAGTAATACTAATACATACCACTCGAAAACATGCTCCTAACCAATTAGCACTACTACAAAATTGATTTTTGCGTGGTGTTCAGATTTTATTTTCCGTGGCGGGCATTTGAAAAACCGCCATGGTTAATGTCTCTATTAACCGTGGCGGTTATTTTTTATTAACGGTGTCGGTTTTAATAACCGCCACGATAAATCAATTAACCATGGCGGTTTTTAAAAAAACCGCCATGGTAAATGAAGCCCAACTAGCCGGCCCAAAGAACCCGTAAAAAAGCCCAAAAATTTGTGGAGAAGTTGGAATGTGCTATCTTAATCATCTTTCTGTTTCTCTCCCGTGATTCGAAAGTCTCTTCTGAATCTCGGGACGAGATTCATCTTAAGGGGGTAGAATTATAACACCCCAAATTTTGCAATTTTTGAAAATAGCTAAAATTGATTTACTTATGAATTTTTGTGAGCATTTGAATCTAGGAAAAATACATTTTTGTGAAATTAAAATTTAACATAACGTTTAGAAACTTGTATGTTGCATTCATGCTGGAATAATTATTTTTGTTTGAGTGTAGGTTAAGGTTGTGTGGAGCTAAATTCAAATCTCACTTGAATTTGGTTCAAATTTGTGGCTTTGAAATTTGTAAAAGGCTTTTATTTTGAAACCTTCTCTTCTATCCTTCTGGCCCGTCTTGGAATGAAGCCCAGCTCGTTTCTTTTATTTTTCTTTCCCATTCTCGCAGCAGCAACCGGCCTTGGGCCGTTGGCAGCCTAGCCCAGTTGGGCCTCGCCTTGGTCCAACACCACGCGGCCTGTTGGCCGAGGAAGCAGACGCCGCTGCCATGTTCATCTTCCCCGCGACGGAGAAGCCGCACCCGGCCATAATCGCCGTCTTCACTCCCTCTCGCTTCAATTCGCTTGATGAGGCCACGATGGGGCGCCTTCAAGCCGCATTGGAGTCGGCCGTTTGCACTTCGCCCGTTGCCCTGCCCTCGCTCGCCTACAAAACCCGACGCAGAGCACCCGTTCTTCCCTTCCGTTCTCCATACCGAGCTCTTCCTCTGCCCTGTCCAAATTCACCCGCGCCGGAGCTCTATCGTCGACGAGGAAGCACCTGGAGATTCGCCGTGACGAGCCGCGACCGTAGGTGCCGTCAATTTTGTTTTTCATCACTGTTTTGCCGGACGAAAGCTCACCGGCGGCCGTTCTTTCTTTCCAGTCCGCCGCAGCTCGTCGTCGAACCACCTTGGAGCCCTCCCGGACGACGCCAACGCCTTCAAAGGACTCGCTGTAATCCCCGCGTCCTTCCTATGCCATTTAATTTTGCTTTTCCGTTCGGTTTCATCGGTCCAGTGAGCTCCAGTCGCCGCCGGCCATGGTGCCGCCGCGGGGACGCCGTTTCGGTGTGCCCCCGCCCTATTTCCCGCGTCTAGCAAGCTCGAGTTGTCACCCGCATCGCTCCCGTGCCCTTGAATCGAGTCGAGGTGGCCGGAATCGCCGTTTGGGCGCCCGCCGGCGAGATCACCCGTCGGCTACGGCGGCGCTGTCGTCGTCGTCGTTGTGTTGACCGACGGGGATTTTCCCTTTGCTCTGGTGCCGTTCGATCATGGATGGATGGCCAAGATTAGATACCCCTTCGGGTATGTAACCGGTCCACAGCACAGGCCATGGACTCGGCCCACAGCCCCACACCGCCCTGGTCTACAGTACAGTGGTGGACCGAGCCAACCACAGCGCGCCACGCGTCGCTGACGCCAGCGCTTGCGCAGTCAACCCGGTCAGCCTGGATCTTTTTCAGTTTAGCCCCTCTGTTTTCCAGTAATTCCACATAAATTTATATCAGTTCAAAAGTATTTGTTTTAGGCCCTGTTTTCTTAAAGATTTAACCTTCCACTTTTCCGTAATAGTGCGCTGGATCCAACCGACGGTAGGATTTAGTTTTTATTCATTTAAATCCGAATTTGAATCAGTTTTATTTACAGAAATGCCACTGAACTTGTTTTATGCATAACTTTCACGTTTTAAATCCGATTTGAGTGATCTTTGCGCTCGCGTGTTCGTAGAAATGCGTAGATTAGTTTTATAAACTTTTTAGCTGCTGTTTATATTGTTTGGTGTACTGTTCTAATAGAAATATATTTGTTTGCATGTGATGACTAGGTTTGGATGGTTGATTGGTGATGTGGTGAACGTTTAGAAGGTGATCGGTTCGTGTTGCTGAGGTTTTGCTGCTGATCAGTTTCAAGAGGAGCTTTTTGAGAAAGGCAAGTGTAATAAAGGTCTCCTTGATCCTATGAACAAATTATCATTCATTCATTTATTGCATGAGTCCAATTTGAGCAACCCCTAAGGACTTTACCTAGTTTATTCTTGTACCTGATACCCTTGTTACCTATGGTTTGGGATGCATTTGGATAGATGCTGCTGCTTATGCTCAACTAACTAATACTTGACTAATGGCATATATGCAATGATGTTTAAAAGTGTGCTTTTTAGCAACATGGAATCACTAAGGACTTATTCATTAGCAAAATCCGGGACTGACAGTACAACTGTGAGGGCCACATGGCTCTGGTTTTAGTTCAGTATGAGGAGATTTTCTAGCTTGTTAGCGGTTACCCTTGTGGCGCAAATGGGGAAGGGTGGGCTGTGGGAACCCTGGAGTTGGAGATGGTTGATCCCACGGAGTGCCCTTAAAACCTAGCGGCCCTAACTCGTTAGACTAACCTTTGAAATGCTTCATAGTGAACCTTGCCGACTTTCTTTAGTAGAGGGTTAAGAGGCTAGCTACCTCGGGCGAAAGGGTAAATCACGGCTCACGGTGAAAGTGTACAACCTCTCGCAGAGTGTAAAATCGATATATCGGCCCGTGCTCACGGCCACGAGCGGCTTGGAAAACTGATGGAGTATTTTGTTCTTATTGTTATTTTATGTTGGTTATTGCTCAAGTTTACTCATTATCGTATTTGTGCCATTAACTTTAATATTGTGGGATTTGGAGCTTAAGCATCATCTAAAGATATATAATGGTAAAATTTGATCTACTAAAATTGCTAACCGCAGTCAAACAGTGTCAAGCCTTTTGAGCCTTCATAGACCCCTTTGTTATACTTGCTAAGCATGGTGCGCTTACACTTGTTTATATTCAATGAAAATCCCGAATGGGTAATGGATATTGATTTGGTGAGTCTTCCGAAGATGTTACGAAATTCTAAGTTGATGTCCCCCGGTTGGAAGTCCCCGTGGCGCTTGACGTATTCGTTTATGTTATATTTTTCCTTTGAGCGTAAATATTGTGGTAACTTTGTAATGTTTTATACGATGTAATAATATACTTTACTTTGATATTCTTTCAATTTGAGATTATATGTGTGTTTGACATCCCGGGCACACATATATGAGTACCTATATTTGCTTTATAAATATGGGTATGACAAATTGGTATCAAAGCTTTATCTGACTGTAGGACGATCAACCTAGATAGAAATGGACGTTTTTAGGATCTCATCAGCTTTATTTTGTTACATTTAATTTGCTATTAAATTTTTGCTTATATTCGTCTATTATCTATTGTAAAATTATCTTATTCTAATACTCAACTTTTTCATTCCTGTAGATGGTGCGTAACAAACAAACCGCTCGTAAAGTGTACCATCCCGGTGACTCGATGGAGGCAAAGGTTCACCTTTGGTAGGCGTGTACCTTCGCACCGGGTGGAGGCTCTAAGGAACGAGGAGGAGCCACGGGAGGTGCCACCGATGGAGGCGCCTATTGAGGAGCCATTGGAGGATGATCTTGATGAAGAGCCTATGGAGGAGGACCCTATTGAGCAAGAGGATGAACATGAAGAGATAGAGCCCGAAGAGGAAAACATGGAGAATGATGATGCACCACAAGAGGACCAGGAGGCAGCAGGTGATCCAGATGATGGAGATGGTCCTAATGACTCTGACAATGATGATGACTCCAACAATGGTGATGGTGATGGTGATGGTGGCAATGGAGGTGGTCCATTGGTTTTATTTCGAAAAATCATTACAAAACTCCGGATAAACTATTTCAACCTTTTTACTCACCCATATTACCTTTAATCATGGAGCTTGTAGCTTTTTCTTGTGATCTTGGGCAATTGAAAGATAGAACAATCAAGTCAAGCACTAGGTCTCAAACTCTTTGTTCAACCATCATTCCGAGTTTTTTAATGATTTTCGAAATAAAACTCAAAGTTCCTTCAGTATGACCCTTTCAAGTCTCTCATATGTGGTACTGGTGGATCCTTACTAAGGCAATAAGGTTGTTTTGCCTTTCTCTCATAGTATGTGGTATTTTTGGACTAAGGCAGTAGGACACTATGCCTTCTTCTCCCTCACCCTATATTTAAAGCTTATATCTGGAGTTCATAGGTGGGGAGAAAACTAAATCTACTTACTAAGCATATCTTGTAAGTTCAAACAATGGATCCAAAGTTACGAGTCACACTGATGCATGTGCATGATGGAATGAAATGAATATGATGGTAGGTGTGAAATGAATGGAATGAATGTGGTGAGAAAAAGTCTAATTCTGCTCTAGCTCTCTGAAAAATCATCTCTCTTTTGAAACTTGAAAACACTTGAGAGAACCTGGGTTGCATTTCTTTTCTTTTTCTTTATTTTTCTTTCATGGAGAGGCGGGCATCTAAGTACCCATTGTTTTCAGCGGACACTTGTCCATTTTTTTAGCTCTCCTTTATTCTCTTTTTCTTTTAGGGAGGTAGGCTCTACTCGCCCGTAGGACACTTGTCCATTTTTCATCTCCCTCTCTCTTCTCTTTTTTTTTTTAAATAACAACCCAAGTCTCTTTTTTTTTGCAATAAACTTTTGAGAGATAGACTAGAGTAATAGAGCTTTATAAGATTGTTGACTGGAATGGAATATTTTTGGTTGCTCTTCTCCCAGGATAGGAGTGGAACATATTTGGCGGATATATAGTGGGTGTGTATAATGGATGCGTACTTCCAGGGTAGAAGCAGCATATACATATATGAGTGGAGTCTAGTGGAATGGAATATTTGTGGTGGATGGATGGAGTGTACATCAGCATGACAAGTTTCTAAGGGTCGACAAAGGTTGAACAAACTCAATGCAAAGCAAGGAGCCTATATATCAAAGGGTTTTCCTAATCTATGGTGCATGTATATATGGCTGTGGTAGGAGTTTCAACACTCTGTCATACGGAACTTATCATGTATATATTTTTATAATTTTTTAAGATAAATCTCCGTAAATCTAGTGTCACTAGGAGTAAGAGAAATAGCAGCTTAAAACTTTCATATATCATATCCGTCAATTACCTAGACTCTAGAGCAAGCATTTGCAATCCACAGAATTCAGGTTTAGGGTAAATCTCAAGTCAAAGCAGTTTTACATTTAAGCTTCGAGAGAAATTAAGCTTGAAAACTAGGTACTTGAAAAGACATTACGACGGAGCAACTATTCATCATCTCCTTTATTAAGTTCTTTTAGTTGAGCAAAAGCGTAAAGGTGTACACTCTCTCTTGATCATTTATTTATACTTTAACAAAGACACTTTAAAGATTATATAGACTCACTCTAAACAAACTAAAGCAAACTAAGCAAACCAAATATCTAGCTAATAATAATAGTAGTAGTAGAGATACTTATCGGGATAATGGGGGGTGCTCTCCCCAAGCTAGATTGGAATGTCGGGTTGATGATATGGGAGTTGAGGTAGATGGTGACGGTGGTGTCGTTCGTCATGTCTCTTCTCCTTCGAAATCCTCGCTAAACTCAAATAGACAACAAAGCTAGTGGAACTTGATTAAGCGTTAGAGTTTAGCCACATTGCTTTTTGTTGCTTGGGATTCTTAGCGAGTAAAAATATATTTTTGGATTTTCTTTATGAAAGAAAAGATGAAATGCATCTTTATTTTATTTTTATGCCACCACAAGTAAATATCTCTCGAGGGTGTTAAACCTCAAATTTACTCACATGGGGCTTAAAGCTTTTTAAACATGCAAAGTACTAAATATTTTTATTGTTTTCTAATGCAATTTGAAAAGGGAAACATGCTATGCAATTGATGAAAGTAAATATGCAATCTTTGGGAATTAAATATGGATAACTTACCAAATTACCTTTCGCGAAGGTTCGGGGGATTAAAGTCCTCCGAACAAGACTTTCTTGTTTATTACTCCCGGGGGTATGTCGGTAGTCACAATTGGGGGTTCTGATGATTCGATCGATATTTCTTCCGATGGTGTCTCGAGTCACCTCTTTTTCTCACTCCATTGTTCCTTGTTGTCTGGAGTGGTAGGTTCTTCTACTTCTTCTAAGGATGATTCAGGTGCAAGGGACTTTACCTTTTTGTCTTTTAATTCTTCTCTGGCTTCTTCTAGTAAGGAGAAAACTTGTTGGTCTCTGTTCCACCAGTACTCATTGCGTGCTTCTTCATAATCTTCCCATGATTCTCCTAGTTCTTCAGAGAACTCACTGCGCGAGACAAACTGTCTTTCTGGTGAAAGTCGAGCAAGCTTTTCCTTGATGTATGCTGAATCTTCCTTTACTTTCATATTCAATGCCTTCATGGCTTCTCTGTGTGCCTTGATATGATGCCCCATTATTGAATCTGCTGGTACCTTGGTGTGATTTTCTGGATTCATGATCCATTTCCTCTGTTGACGGCGTCTTCGTGCTGACCTGTTCTTCTTTGGATATTCATAAGTAGTATAACTGTTGAAATACAAGCGTACCTTCTCTTTAGGGAATTGGAAGTGGATCTCCCCCGTTCTCATGTAGATGATGGCGCATGTAGTGTTGAGAAATGGTCTCCCCAAAGACTATTGGTGGATCTTGTTCCTCTCCCATGTCCATGACTAAAAAGTCAGTTGGGACATAATGATCATTTATCTTTACTGGTACATCTTTAGCAATTCCTCCTGGGTACCGAAAAAACTGTTCCGCCATCTGCAGCTGTAAATATGTTGGGTGCAAAGGCATTTTACCAAATATCATTTCATACGTTACCTTTCCCATTAAGTTGATCTTAGGAGCCCGTGTCACAATAAGTATTATAGAAATTCCATTGGTTAATAGAACAATGTATGGTAGGGACTCTGGATCATCTAACTTTTTGTAGCATTGGGGATTTAAGTGAATGGTCGTTTTTCAGCGTGCTGATTAATCATCATTACCTTTGTAGTAGGTGTGTGCCTTCTTATTTCTGTTCTTGTTCTTCTTGGGTTTAATCATCGGCTCTATTGGCGTCTCATAGATGTATGGTGTTCTTGGTTGAGCAGGAGAGGAAAGTTTCTTGTTTCTGAAATAAAATATTCTCTTTCTCCCCTGAACATCAAAACAAATCTTTGCACTGTGGGCGTAGAGGATTGCCTTTGTTGTGTTCAAGAAGGGTCGGCCCAATATAATTGGAGCCTTCTCATCTTCCCTTGTTTCAATTACTGCAAAATCCGCAGCCACATATGCATTTCCAAAACTAATGCAAACACCTCTAAGTATACCCATTGGGTAGCATAGTGACTGATCTGCAAGCTGCAAACACATAGATGTATATAACAATGGCCTACCATGAATTTTCTCATAAATTACCTTAGGCATTAGGTTGACGCTCGAGCCAAAATCACAAAGTGCATTCTTGAATTCATGTGGTCCTATCTGGATGGTGATGATCGGTCTCCCTGGATCTCCTTTCTTAGGTGGTAGAGAGTCATCTAGCCAATCACCCCTGAGGTAGTCCGTGTGGAAGTGACCTGCATTATATATATCGACAAGATTTGCGGTTTCTACTTCCTTCGGTTGGCCCGGTATCTCACCTGGTAAGGTTAGTTCCATAGAATTTGCCAATCTAGAAAGCTGATCCTCTATCATTTTGTTAAAGCTATGCTGAGTTTTAATTGCTGAAGAAAAACTATCCATTCTATTATTTATGGTTTCTAACATTTTATCATTGGAAGCTAATTTTCTAGTTAAATTTTCCATAGCTTTACCTTGATTTAAAACTAAATCTCTTAAAGAAGGTTGATTAAAATTAGTAAAGTTATTACCTTGATAATTACCTTAGAAGTTACCTTGGAAGCTTGGCCTCTGTTGGTTCCATCCAAGATTCCGTGGAGGGACGGTAGTTGCTGTTGTTATTGATATAATGTACCTCCTCTTTATTTCCTGGACAATTCTTGCCCATGTGGCCAGTGTTGCCACACTCTTCACAAGTCATGCGAGAGTCGAATTGCATGACAGTCCTTGATTCAGGATCTCTATCCTCAAGTTTCTTCATTATAAGGTCCATTTTGGCAGACAGCATGTCTACCTCTTTCACCGGTGCGTTCCATTTGTTCTCTTGCGGGTTGGACGATCTTCATTCCAACCGTGGTTAGAAGCCATCTTTTCCACAAGTTACGTAGCTTTGGAAATTGTAAGTGAAAGGAAAGCACCTCCTGCTGCAGCATCCATTGTCTCACGGGTACTCGTAGTGAGCCCATGATAGAAAGTCTGCATGAGTAACCACTTCTCCATCCCGTGGTGTGGACATTCTGAGATGTATTCTTGAAAGCGCTCCCACGCTTCTGGGACAGACTCATCGTGTTGTTGTTGAAAATTTGAAATCTTTCCCCTCAAGGCATTAGTCTTGCCAATTGGGAAGAATTTTGCTAGGAAGGCAGTGGAGCAAAGTGACCATGATGTATTCTTCTCTTTGTTGGCGTAGAACTGACGCTTTGCTTTCCCCAAAAAAGTGAGAATGGGAAAAGGTGAAGTAGGATTGCATCTCTTGGTATATCTTTGATGGTGAAAGTGCCGCAAATCTCAAGAAATGTTGGAGATGAGCACTAGCATCTTCGTGTGCCTTTCCGCTTAAAACCGGGCCGGTTTGCACCATGTTAATAAGTCCAGGCTTGAGTTCAAAGCTACGATCTCCAATCTCAACTTCCGGTCCAGTGCGAACATTGGCCGTAGTTGGAGCAGAAAACTCGCGAAGCGTCTTATCAGCCATAGCCTCAAACACAGGTGATAGGTCCTGCCTGACTCGATCAACGTCCGAATCAGAGGGTGTTGATGCCCTTCTAAGTTTGGATCTTGCCCTTCTAATTAATACATCTGGATCGTCTATATAATTATCCGGACGGTTACTCTAATTCATTCATTTACCCCGCATAAGATCAAAAACAAGTAGACAAACAAGGGTAAGCCTGTTTGAGTAGTTGATAATGGGTCCTCGATACATTACGTGATGCAAGTGATATCAATCTATCCATGTATGTGTGTTTAGGTTTGGCTAGCACCCTTCCTTCCCCGGCAACGGCGCCAGAAATGCTTGTTGACATCTCTAACACGATCCACATCTAGGACCGGCGCTAGAAATGTATAAATGGTATCTATCTAATAAGTTAGCTTGGATGTGGAGTTAATCTCACATTCCAATAAAAAGTCGATCGGAGAGTTAATAAAAGTTAGACGGAATTAGTTATGGTTTATGACTTTGTAACATTATCAATGGTGGAGTTAATCTCACCACGATAGGCACAAAAGTTGTACCACACATTCTAGCATTGCCTACTTAAACTAGTCTGTCACCCTAGCTCACAACGCTAAAAAGAAATGCGTGAACGGATATTCTTTATATGACACTTGAAACTCTTGCTATGATAATATAATTTGGTATCCGCAAGTTTACGAGATAGAATTACCCAATTGTAGCACTTCACTAGAGTCTATCCGGGTATCGTATTTATATTCTACCGAAAAAGAAGAGGGGTAGGCTATGGGTAGGTTAATGATTTAATATTGATTCACTTGCAGTGGTGTAATGTAGAGTAAACCATATGCATCATACTAAACTCAAACTAGGTAAGTCACAAGGTGAAGATAAATAATGATAAATAATAATAATGATAATGATAATAACATTCCAAGTCAAAGATAATGGTATGCCACTAGTTGTTGGTGTCATAATCTGGCTAAATATCATGGTATAGGTAGAATAGGATGGAATATTCCTAAGTTACTCCTACTTACATGCTAATGCATACTACAATTAGTGCAATACATCTAGTCATCATCGTATGAAAGCATTATATCTACACATGGTGAATATTACTAAGGAAGATTAGGAACAAAGCCAACCTACCATAGTAACAAAGTTCAACTAGCCCTATATTCGGGGTGGACTCCAAAGGACTCAATGGGAGTATCACATCCACGATCTACCACACTTCCTTAGAATATAGGGTGATGTCGCAGCAAACGTTGTATAAACACCACGTTTTACACATTGTCGACCACCCACATAGTAGCTCTCTACATGAGTGCTATACGACTCCATGCTTGAATATAAAGACAAACATACTAAACTAAATATATAATCATAATAAGCATGGAAACATATAAATAAGAATATAATCATTAAATAGAATAAAGTCATAGCAATTGTATTCTAACTAAATACTTACAATGATGAATACAAGAGAGAAGCCAATAGAAGCTCTTGCTTCCGCTACTTCTTGACGATCGTGAATTCAAGACAATACTTGACTTCCTCTAGAACTAGCCTAGATAGCTATTGCTCAGGTTATGGTGGAACTAGGGCTTAGGGTCTTGACTTGGAGTTGGATGACTTGAATGAATGAGAATGAATTAGAGTTTCACCCCAGGGTCAGGGGTCTTGTTATATAGCCCCAGAGAGGATGCACGCATGCCCTTGGATCAAACCGACCTTGATGGATGGACTAGATTGCTTCTCATAGGCGGTGCTGAACCGACCTAGGCGGGAGGCTGACGGGGGGCCCCATGGCGCGGCCGCCGCCTGGCCCTGCCAGGTGGGCCCCACCTGCTTTGTGTTCTCTGGTCTCTTTTGGAATGTTCTAGTGTAGGTTCCACGTTGGGTTACTAGTGCGTTGTCGCGTTGCCATGGCGCGGCCAGGTGGCGGCGGGGATCTCGGTGGCGTGCCCTCGGCGTGGCGGCTCCGGCCAAGCGTGTGCGGACGACCGCGGGTCGGCGACGCGCAAGCCACTGCCGTCCCTACCATCGGCGACCTAGCAAGTCAGCGGGCTCCTGGCGACGCGGGGACTCCTGCAGTGGCGGCGGCCTCCGGGCGCTGCGGCAAGGTGACCATGCTCATGGGAGGCTGCCTGCGGCGATAGTCACTCATGGACCCACCGTAGCGTTGAACGCCGTTGTGCAAGGCGTACGCCACCGTCTTAGTGCTGAAACAAACTTAGTTTAGGTATCGGGCCTAAAAACTAGGTGGAAGGCCTCGAAAAAAACTAGGTAGTACGGCGATAGTTTAGGTATCCACGCTCATGGTTTAGGTATAGGGAGAATTAGGTGGAAGGCCTCGAAAAAACTTAGTTTAGGTATCGGGCCTCTTTTTTTTTCCGAATTTGGGTGGAAGGCCCCGAAACAAAATTTTCTTTGGTGGAAGACCTTTCGTCCATTTTCAGCACTTGACGGTGTTAATTAGGTGATGAAAAGACGATTTTGCCACCGAGTCAAAAAACAAAAAACAAAAATTCCGATTGTCTATAATATTTTGAGTTTATGACATAGCAGATCAATTAAAGAGGAAAGAGAAGCAAATGTGAAGAAGTTGTTTCTTGGTTAAGAAACGACGTGCTCCCTCGACCCGGGACGGAAGAAGCGCCGAAATCGCCGTTGGGAGAAACTGCTCATTTCTATCTGACGGACGACGATGGAAAGCTGAAATTCGCCGGCCACCCACCACGCCTGCCGTCGGTAGCGTCGTCCGCTTTCGCGATGGCAGCACGCCTACCCACTCGTGCTGACCTGGCCGCCGCCTAATCGGCCAAGCTCCCGACGGCAAAACCGCGACCGTGGCTCTGCTTGCGACGGCGCGCGCGGCGTGCCCGCTACCGACGACAGCGCCATGCCAGTCCCGGTCAGTGGCTCAACTGGGACTAACGCCTTTTTCTAGTCCCGGTGCCAAAAATGGCCGGAACTAAGGCTCTAGACGAAAAAGTTTGTTCTGTACTAGTGATATGGCAGTGTGTGTGTGACATTGTGTGCCCAAGCTTCTTGCGGTGTGACTGATTAGAGCAGTGAGCTCTGGGAGTCTCCTGTCTGACCCAGGTTCGAAGCTTGGCACCTCCTTATTTTCAAATTTGCAGGGGAGTCTTCTCCTATAATTTTTTTTTTGACATTTTGTGTGTGTGTGGAGATGGTTGCCTAGGTTTCACCGTGGGTGGCGGAGGGCGTGGCTACGGGGGCAGCGCTGGGTGCCGCCATACGCGACAGTAGCCGTGGAGTTGTTTTCTTAATTTATTTGGTTTTAATTTAACATGCAAAGATTCTTAGCAACATCGAAAATCATAGCCGACCGGTGAGACCCATGGTTATGGGAGTTTCTAAGACGGTGGTGATGATTCTTTTGTAGTAGTGTAGGACCGTCGCGATTAGGATGAGGTGGTGGCACCGAGGCAGCCATGTGGCGAGCTAGGGATGGTGGCTAGGGTAGGATGGGCATGTGTCTAGGGTTTAGTGGGGTAGGATGTTGAGGGGACCATTTAGTCATGGATTTGTGGTAGTACCATGTAAAATGGTATTGAAAGAATAATCACTAACGCATTATAGAGATGTCTTTCATATATGTAGCCATATACACTGGCAATACAACTTACCGTAGAAACATGAGTAGTGAATATAACTCAATACCTACTTATTTACCTTTACTTCTCCATTATATGAAGAGGCTAATTAAGACTGTTGCATCACGTTTTGAATTCAGAATGTCGACCATAGCCTTATATGAATGTTTAAACAGGTTGTCTAGCTAGGACCAACAAGCAAAGCAAGTAGTGGAGATTGGAGAATCATGAGAAGTTTATGCACCAGATGTGCTGCATCAGTCTGGACTAATGGTCAACATGGCAGAGATTGTGAAAAACTTCGTTTCTTGGTGGCAAAGTCAACATAGCTTCATCCCCAAAGGTTGAGACCCTTCTGATTCTCTCCACTTTTCTATTTGGCATTCAGGTAGTTTTTGGCTGGTGGAGGAGATGTTCAAGCAGTCCGTTCATAAAATATCCTCTATGGATGGCTTACACCTGCACCCCCTTAGTAGCAACTTATACTCTTGGTTTCATGAGTACATTGTCTTCTTGTTTAGAAACCCAGTTCTACGGTTTCTATTGGTCTTTTGCATTGGCCTTTGCGCTAGGAAGCACTACATACTCCATGACGGCCTATGATGTTGATGACAACAAGCAATACATGAGACATCTCGTCCGGCAAGCACTATATGTGCTAAACATTGTTGGCAACACCAGTTTTTTTCTTTCATTAGAAAAAACCAGCGGGCACTTAATAGTTCAAATCAATCTTTTACGGTTGGTTGTCATTCTTTATTTGCTTCTCCCACTAAGCATTACCAGTACTGTTACAAACATAATGGCAAGTAGGTGCTCAGACAGCATGAGCTTATACCTTCAAGACTATATGAAAAAAGAGCACTTAGAATCATCCAATTATGACCCATTGACACTGGAAGGGTACAATTACCTCATCTTCTTCAATACAAGTCCTAAGAATAAAGATATCACAGTTAGCCAAGTCTGGCTATAAAACGGAGGCTTATTGGGCAGAAGTGGCAGTGATAGTACATGGATGAAGGAGGTTTGCCTTTCCTATGCCTTATCTCATCTATTGAAGCGGCGTTTCTTTGGGGCTGCCTGCCCTGAAGCCAAGTTTCAGAAGACGCACGACCTTGTTTTCCGGGGGTTGCTGTCCAATGTAGAAGCGAACTACCTATCTGCATACAGGGTTATAGAAACAGAGCTGGCTTTCATCCATGACCATTTCTTCATCACCTCTCCAGTTTTTGGATTGGGGCCTATGATCGCAATGGTTGCTATTGTGAAGGCTGGTCTTCTTTTATCGCTCTTAATTCTCCAAAGACCAGTATATCCAATAACATCGTCCAAGATCGTCACATTAATAATCATGCCGGTGCTTTCAACACTAGAGTTGCTGCAGCTTTATATTTATTTAACATCAAATTTTGCTAAGGCGCGACTTGCTTGTTGGTCCATCACCTCTTTGCGTTTCAAGTATGGTATTTGGTCCGCCTTGCGAGTTTGCAATAAGCTTCCACAGCCGTTTGGTTGTTGGCAAAATAAGATTGGTCAACACTCGTTACTGAAGGACTTAAATAGAAGATCAATCACTGCTGACGTGATGGGATCCCTGTATTGGATTATCATGGGCAGGCTTGTGCCTTTAGCTTTCCCCAGAGGAATATGTAACCCAGGCGTCAAGGATCCAGATCACGTCGGTATGACCTTCTGCATCAAGAAAGCCATTGCGCAGACACTCAAATCCAGCGATGGTCGTCTGTCCAATGGGACGTCATCGTTAGAACGGAATGGTCAGGTTCAACTTTCACAGGAATTTCTGCTGGGAAGCCATGCCGGTGACTTGTTGATATGGCATATTGCCACTGAGTATTGTGACATGGCACAATACCTCCAGGCAGTACGACAAGACGATTATACGTTGTCCAACCGTGATGTTGCTGCAAGACTATCGAGCTACTGTTCCTATTTGATGGCCTTTGTTCCAGAGCTGTTGCCAGATGACCAACTAGAGATCTTGGCTATGTTTCATCGTGCTAGGAAGGAGGCACTGAAACATCTGCAAGGAGATACGTCCTTGAGAGCAAAATATACAAAACTGAGAAATTATGGACTGCCACCACCACAAAATGGGCATATGAATGATGGTCAGCCACCCCAAGAAAATGATAATATGAATGATGGCCAGCCAACTCCACAAAATGGTAATATACAAGATGTGAATGTTTTTGAGATGGGAATTCAGCTAGGAAAAAGGCTTGAAGGAATTCCTGATACTGGCACACGGTGGAAGATATTAGCAGATTTCTGGACTGAAATGATACTATACATTGCTCCATCCAACAATGCGAGAGATCATATACAGCATCTTGCAAATGGAGGGGAGTTCATAACACACCTGTGGGCGTTGCTCACCCACGCTGGCATTCTAGAGAGGCCTCCACAAAGTGTTGTTAATCCACAGAACGCAACAGGAGCGGCAAACAGGCCACATCAAGATCATGCACAGGGTCTTCGGCCTGAAACTCCTCACGCTGAAGATACACAAAATCCCGTGAACATTCACGAGATTGAAGAAGAAACCAATACTTCAGGCAGCCAAGAAGCTGACAGAGAGGGCATTTGCCTGATCAAGGCAACAATGATTCCAATGCAAGTACCTCCATAGATCACCGGCCACGAGTGGGAATTGTGTGAAATGTAAGTCATGTGGCTAGCTCTCTCTGCTACTTTACAGTTTTGGATTTCGTAAATTCTGTATTGCATTTGAAGTGTGTGTTTTTAAATCCTGTTTTTTGTGAAATGTAATGTCATTATTTTTTACAAATACTAGTATATGTAGTATCAAAAGTATCTATGTTCTTAGGAACAACAGTCTGTATGTTTGGTCACATATATCGTTACTGAACTACTCTACTTCTGAACTTGCAGGTTCCAGGAAAACTCTGTATGATTTGTTCCAGGAATATCCATTCTGGCGTCAAGCTCATTGTCCTGCAGAGTTTATTTTCTTCTTTTAACAAGATGCTACTATAAGATTGCAATATATTTCTGTGGTCTTCTTTTAGTGGTCTTCTGTTGCTTAAGTGCATGCTTGTGAGGATGGGACTGCTGGAGTATTGGAGTGGCTTTTCTGCAGTTTCATGTCTTGGTTTACTTGTTTCCTGTCTGTATATGTGTTTAATTAGAAGTTTGGATGGTTGCTTGCTGTTACTAGCTTCGCTTCTTCGCATGTCCATCGTGTTGTTTCAGACAAATGGCTATCAGTCATCTGGATTGTCACACTTTGTATCTTGGCTGTTGTTTCAGACAAATGGCTTTCAGTCATCTGGATTGTCACACTTTGTATCTTGGCTGTTGTTTCAGACAAATGGCTTTCAGTCATCTGGATTGTCACACTTTTGTATCTTGGCTGTTGTTTCAGACAAATGGCTTTCAGTCATCTGTATTGCCACACTCTGTATCTTGTGTAATTGATTCACAACTCCCATGTGTATTCTTTCATACATAAGGTTACCCTACCCATCTGACCATGCTAGTGAATAGATGAACTGTCATTGAGTATCAGATTTTTTTTTTTTTTCAGAAAAAAAGAAATAAAGATTGTCAGTATTGTTTTGAACCAACTAGTGGTTCCTAGAAATTTCAGGGCACGGCCAGAGATCTCCACTTATCTGTCTGTGTGTGGCAGATGAATCGGGCATTGGACTATACTTAGCTTGTTTGGTTCAAAGCTTGGACGAGTTGCCTGCCCATTTGAGCTGCCTTTGCAAAATTGCCTAGTCAGGATCAGACAACATTGTTTTCATATCCTTGTTCAGATGAATTGGCAGGACAGCCTTTGGTGGATCTGCTGCCTACTCTCTTTGGTTGATGAGCAGTAGATACTATATAAAAATCTCTGTGGCGCCTATTCTGAACAGACTATTGGCATCCTGGTTTGCTGTATGCGTTGTTCTTCACTCGTTCATTTCCCGATTTCGCAAACATATGATTCGAGTCAAGATCATGCCGTAGGGGCTCTCTTTTAGTGGTATTCTGTTACTCAAGTGCATGCTTGCGAGGATGCTGGAGTCATGGAGTGGCCGTTCTGCAGTTTCAATGTCTTGGTTTACTTGTTTCCTGTTCTGTATATGTGTTTAACTAGAAGTTTAGATGGTTGCTTGCTGTTACTAGCTTCGCTTCTTTGCATGTCCATCGTGCTGTTTCAGACAAATGGCTATCAGTCATCTAGATTGCCACACTTTGTATCTTGGCTGTTCTTTCAGACAAATGGCTTTCAGTCATCTGTATTGCCACACTCTGTATCTTGTGTAATTGATTCACAGCTCCCACGTGCAGAAAGTTACCCTACCCATTTGAACTTTCTGGAGAATAGATTTACTGTAAGTGACTATCAGAATTTTTTTTTCAGAAAAAAGAAATAAAGATTGTCAATATTGTTTTGAACCAAGTAGTGGTTCCTAGAAATTTCAGGGCACTGCCAGAGATCTCCACTTCTCTGTCTGTGTGGCAAATGTCCACATCCTTGCCTAGTTGGCCTGTTGGGTATTTGGGCTGCACTGATGTTCCTGATGAAACAAAACACTAACACTAGGAATTCTCAAACACACACACACACACACACACACACACACACACACACACACACACACACACACACACACACACATACACACTAGGTTCGGCTCAACTGAACTGGATTCGAATTCTGTTTTTAGAATTGCAATTTGTCAAAATGAAGTCAAAATTATTTATTTCTTTGTTTCAATGCTATGCACAATTTGAAGCTGAAAATCAATATCAATTTTTAATATGAATCTTCGAATACTCGCACCAGTCCAGTATAAAAAGAAGGGTTAGTACACATTTGAAATCCTAGACATACCAGTAGAGGTAGAATTCAGTATATCCTGGTGTGAACTCAGGAATCGTTTTTGTCCCAGAGGGCAAATATATTTACAGCATCAACAATAAAGTGTCATCATTGTTTTGAACCAAGTAGTGGTTCCTACTTTTTTTTTTTAAAAAAAAAGTAGTGGTTCCTAGAAATTTCAGGGCACGACTTGAGATCTCCACTTCTCCATTTGCGTGGCAGAGGAATAGGGCATTGGAGTATACTTAGCTTGTTTGGTTCAAAGCTTGGACGAGTTGCCTGCCCATTTGAGATGCGTTTGCAAAATTGCCTATAGCCAGGATCAGGCATCTCTGTTTTCATATCCTTGTTCGGTCGAATTCCTGGGACCGTGCCTGATGAAGTGGATCGAAGGGCAGGACAGCCTGCCTCCTTTATTTTGTAGATGAGCAGTAGTTACAACATAAAAATCTCTGTGGCTCCTATTCTGAACGGACTATTGGCATCCTGGTTTGCTGTAGTTACTCCTCGGTCGTGCATTCCCAGGGGCCTCGGTCGTGCATTCCCAGGGGGTGTTTAGTTGGTGAAATATTTTAGGTTTGGGTACTGTAGCACTTTTCGTTTTGTATTTGGTAATTATTGTCCCACCATATATTAACTAGGCTTAAAAATTCTTCTCGTACTTTTCACCCAAACTATGTAATTAGTTTTTTTATTTATCTACATTTAATGCTTCATGCATGCGTTAAGAGATTTGATGTGACAGGGAACTGTAGCACTTTTTGGGTTGATGCATGGCAAGTAAACACACCCCCAATTTCACAAACATAATATGGCCAGAGGGGCTCCGTCAGGTTGTAACGATCCAAGAAACATCGTCGTCACCGGGGTAGCCCAGGAAAGGAGCCCCCGCTAATAATCATGCTTAACCACGGCATTAATCGACGATGTGGGTAGTAAGGTGGGTTAGGCCAGTCTCAATGGGAGTTTCATGAGTGTTTCATGCACATTAAATGCAGCGCCACATCACTAAAATTTCACTTTTTGCATGAAACTCCTAGGAGAGAGAAGAAAAAAGTTTCACCATGGTAAAACCTTTGGGCACATTTTCACATGCGTTGGAAACGGTGTGAAACCCCCATTGAGACACAAATAGTGTTTCACCATGGAACTATGCAATTAAACCATGCAATGAGAGAGAGGCTGTGGGACCCTTGAGCCTATGAAACTGTGCAATGAAACTGTGCATTGAGGGAGATGCCTATTTCATACCAAAGTTTCACATCTTGAAAACCGGAAGGTGAAACTCTCCATTGAGACTGGCCTTAGAGCCTCACCGTCCGTCACCGCCGCCCCCCACGGGGATTGGATTGGAGCCACGCCCGCCGACGGCGCACTCTGTCTCCGTGGTATAGTCGCATGAGTACGCGCTCTTCCCTTTTTTTTTTTTAAAAAAAAAGTCTGTGCTCTTCCCTTGTAATGGACCGAAACAGACTCTGCGCCGGGCCCGGCATGTTATTTTCGCCAGGCCGTGGCATTGACCACGCACAACATTTTGGTGTTTAATTCACTACTACGTAATTGAACTTGCATGGTGTTTATTTTTATTTTTCCGTGGCGGGCATTTAGAAAACCGCCCGCGCAAAATAGTTGGCGTAGCAACCCCGGCCAGGGTCAATGCCCGCCACGGTTAATGTCTATTAACCGTGGCGGTCTAGTTACATGCCCGCCACGGTTAATGTCTATTAACCGTGGCGGTTTTATTACAATGCCCGCCATGGAAAAGTGCGCTCTATAAATACAGCCCCAACCATCTTCTTCCCCATGGGATTTTTCGTCATTTTCTAGGGTTTTGAGCTTCAAAACTCTAGAAATCACCATTTACGGGGGAAGGTTTTGCCCTTGGTTTGATTGAAGTTTGGCACCGCTACGGGGTATTTCTCCTCTTTCTCCCCTCTTTTCTCTCCCCCTCTCCCTCTTTCTCTCCCTCTCTCCCTCTCTCTCTCCCTCTCTCTCCCTATGCATGGTCCTCCCTCCCTTTGAGATATAATTGAATGTGGTTTGTGCTCTCTCTCTTCCCCCTCTCTCCCCTCCCCCTCCCCTTATCTCTCTACCCCCTCTCTATCTCTCCTCTCTCTCTCCCTTTCTTTTAAGATCTAGTTTTGATCTCTCCCTCTCTCTCTCCCTCTCCAAGCTAGCTCCTCTCTCCTCTCTCCTCTCCTTCTCTCTCTCCCTCCCCCTCTCTCTCTCTCGATCTCTCCCTCTTTCTCCTCCCCTCTCTCTCCCTCTCATTTGAGTGTACGTGCTCTCTTTCCCTCTCTCTACTCCCTCTCTCTACTCCCTCTCTCTCTCTCTCATATTCCGCTTTTGCACTTTAATCATCGATACTTCGATCTCTAATCATCGATCGCTCTCTTTGCTTTGGTTTAATTAATTTGAGCAGGCCGTCATGGCGCCGAATAGGGATTGGATGTACAGGCCGAGGATTAGTTTGGATTTCTTTGATGATGTGCGAAAGAAGTTTATGCCCGTCGCGCAGAAGCATCGAATCAGTCAGGGTTCGGAAGTAATGGTGTGCCCGTGCTATAGCTGCAAGCATATGTTCTTACACAAGGATGACGTCGTCGTGGACCACTTGCTGCGGTATGGTTTCATCAGGGAGCCGAGGTACACCGTGTGGACGTATCATGGTGAAAAAGAACCGAGTGTCGCGGCCGGTTCATCTGGAGGACCCCAGTCGACTGCAACGACGACTGAAACAACGGTGGTGGACGAAGGACGAGAACAAGTTGATAATTTCACATGCATAGGATTGTCAACACCGCCTCGAGCGATCGGAAGGATGATGAGGTCGAATTTTCCCCCAAGCGCCGAAGAAGAAGAAGAAGCTATCAAAAGAAGATGAGGAAGTTCTTGCCCCGACCAACAAATACTTAGATGATGAGGCCGGGGAAGGAGCTAGCGGAGAAGGAAAAGGACCTCCGATTGGCTAAAGCCTGAACCGGGGGCCGTGAAGACCGGCAAAGTAGTAGGTGCGTATATGCGTGATAATCTCAACCAAACTTAGCCAGACATATTACATATGTGTACGTAGCTAGAAGATGCTAACGTACATCTCCTTCTGTATAGGAATTATATACCCCATCGGCGGGGAGGATGGGTCAGCCCGGACTGCCCAAACTACTTTGAGCTTGGCAAGTTCATGGTGCCCAAGGGGCCTAATCGAGGAACAGGAGTGGGACACTCGCAGGTTCCACCTATTATATAAGCATGCAGTTGATCGGGGTGAGGGAGTTCCATTTCAGGGTTCCTAAAGAGCTCTTTCACTTGGACTTCGATATTTCACGCCAATAGGCTTCGACTTTAAATGTGGCGGTTGCTACGGCGCCGGGACCTTGACCAATCCGTTGTCACCCTCTATATTTGTGTGAGTTTGTTTACCGATCATTACGCGCTCGTACCGCGACTAATTCTAGCTCTCCGATTCTATAATGACGTGACCACATGTGCTTGCAGGATGCAAGCATTGATAGCCCAAACGATGGATCAGCCAGTTGTGTTTCTATGTCCAGCGTATATAGACGTGGTCGAATTTTTCTCATTACTGGATGGAGAGCCAGAGGAACCCAGAGCTCAAGAAGCTGGGCAAGGCCGAACAATATAAACACTATGAAACATTATGCGATGCAAGAGTTAGAGAGATGGCAGACTACATCTGTAAGTGCATGAAGAAGATCAAATCGGAGGCCGGTTGTCTCATTGCGCCCAACATATCAAGTAAGTCAAAAGCAAATACTTTTTATTTTTTGAACAATTGGAATCTATCTCTTATCAAATAAAATGGTGTAGCATGGCCGGTATAGAAACAACAGCACACATTGGCCACTGGATTACTTGGCTAATCTTCCCTCAAGATGGAGCGGCCCTTAGGCTGGACTCGTTGCATGATACGCCAAAAGGCCTTTACAAACATTTTGAACAGGCCCTGCAGCTGTAAGTCACGACACTTGTATACTATTTCATACCACAAACTTCCGTAAGTCATGACTTTGTGGGATTTCGCATGCAGGGCTTACAAGGATTACTTGAAAGACCCCGAGTCATTGGATCGGAGGATGAGCATACGGAAAGAAAAACATAAGGATGAAATGAAGATCAGGCGAGATTACGAGGTATATGCAGCTTTACTCTCGTTTGCTCGTCCATATTGAATGGTCTCATAATATTCTAACCATTTTCTGGTACATATATCGTGCATGCAAGGCGGTAAGCGACCTTTCGGCAAAGAACTTTGTGTGGTTTCTATGCCTCAGACGTTCATATCCCGCAGTGACGTATACCGTACTACGTGGCGCGAGCTGACGAAGAAAACCACGCAAGGTTTTTGGAATAAAGGCTTGGACGACCTTAAGTTCAAGAAAATGGTTGGCGCCATCTGTAGGGCCGTCGTTGAGGACGTTGCGCTACCTACCGGCCGTTTCTTCGACCCTAACAGCGACCTTGCTACAAACGAGGACTTATGGGAACTACGGGACTGGAGAAATAAGCTAGACATGAAGGACTATATGTGGGATGATATTGATTTGTAACCTAAACTCTTGATTGAGCAATCGATCGTTCGATCGAGTTTTGTAAATTCTGATGTGTGGTGGTCACTTTTAAAACTCTAAGTGCTTAATTGAATGTCCATGTTAGTTGAATGTTAACTTGTCATGCATGTTCAAGATTTATGTCAATATTCTCTTATTTTATTATTTAATATGTGGTTTAAATCATAATTTATAATATTTTTGAATTATTTTTTTTATTAATCCTGAATTAATTAACCGTGGCGGGCTTTTAACAAAAACCGCCATGGTTATCGATTAACCATGGCGGGCACGTAACGATGCCCGCCATGGTTAATATATTAACCGTGGCGGTCTTTGTTACACGCCCGCCACGGTTAAAGATTTTTGCGTGGCGGGCATGGAGTCCGCCACGGTTAATCGAACGATTAATCGTGACTCTAGCTCCATGGCGGACACAATGCCCGCCACGGAAAACCCAAAATGCCCGCCACGCAAGTTCTTTTCTGTAGTAGTGATTTCGGAAAAAAGCCCTGGCCACTAAAAGTTATAATGAAAAATACAAGGGCACAATATATTATTTAAAAACGACATGCAGAGTTGAGATCACAGGGTAAAACATGCACGCATCAGCAACATTATTTGTACTTATGAAAAACAAACGAGCGAGGGTCGAGTTGTGGCGAAGCAGCAGCAGCAGCATCAATTGTCCTGATTTTATTATCCCCTCTGCGGATTGGATGATAAGGATCGGAATTAATAATGCGATCGATCTCTTTTGATCAACAAGAGCTGGAGGAATATAAGCAGGAAATACAATTGTTTCAGTGCCATGCACGTACCGATTTTCCTCTGATTTTGGAGTTTGAGGTCCCCGGAGCAGTAGTGTGATGATCTCCAGCAGCAGATTTGGCTTGGCCTCGACTGTAATGATTGTGGTGATCTCCTCTAGCTGTTTCCCCAGTCGTCGACGACGCCGATGTGGTAGAGGAGCGCCCAGAGGTGGGTGATGAACTCGCCGCCCTGCGCGAGGTGCTGCATGTGCGCCTCCACGTCGCCACACGGCGCAGCGTAGAGCAGGGTCCGCACCCAGAGACGCGCCAGCACGTCCCAGGACCAGGACCATGAGCATCCCTCGTCGCGAAGCCGCTTCCCACAGTATATGCCCGTATGGTAGCCGTCCCTGCTACTTATTCGTTGCTCATAATCTATGGGTTCCCGTAGTATCGCAGACAGGCCTCGTCTGCTGCATTCCAAGCTCACCCCGTCGCTTGTCTGGTCCGCGACTCTACGGAACGCGCGCTTTGTTTCGCTGGATTGCCCAGGGAGCAGCTCTGGCGCCGACACCACCAAGTAGGCGCAGTACTTGGAAAGATCCGTAGCCACGCGCCGATTCTTGTCGTCCCCTCCTCCTCCTCGTCCTTCCTGCTCTGCTAGTTCACAATACCATGTCGCAATGTGACACACCATGACACGGTAAGTGAACGCAAAGGCAGGCGACGCAGTTTTACCATCTGTCATCTTGAGAGCGTCAGTGCTATACGGAAGGTGTCTCAACAATTCTTCTTGCCCTGTTTTTTTTAGTAGCAAATTCTCCAAATCCGTCCCTATTCTTGTGCTGCTCTTCATCAGGATCTGGCTCAGGAACTCAGCGATGCATGTCTTGACGTCCTTGTGCAGTCTGACGCCACCTCCACCCTTGCTGTCGGTGGACCACAGTAAATCCTCCACCGCCTGTTTAATGTACTGCAATCCAAGCCTCTCAGCCACCCTGGATAATGATTTTTCCTGCTCATCATTTAAGCAAGTTCCCAGCTTACAGTTCGCTATGGGTACGCACCAGTAGCCTGATTCTTCTCTCCAACTTTTCGCTGATGCAGCTACTGCCGAATACTGCCCGAGCTTATCTTGCCAGAGGTACTTATCAAACCAATTCATCCTTGTAACCACCAAAGCTTTCAGGCTCGTCGTCCACCTGATCAATTGTGCCTCGTTGTTTCTGCTACTACTGTCATTGGCATTATTGGACTGCTGCTCCTTCCTTCGGTTCCTAATTTCGGGCTCGCAGGCAAAGGCGACTCTCGCCCAATTAGACGTCCAACACCCCATCAACTGCACCAGTTGCAGCAGAGCCAGGGAGACCAGGATGACAAGAGTAATTGCAAGGTCAGCAGTGGTCGTGTTAACGACGACCACAGTCACACTAGTGGCAACATTAGTAGCATATGATGTACCGCTACGATGGTAATAGCGGCTAGACATTGTCCCAGGAATGGCAGCTGCTATCCCGACTAGACATATCCCTACCAAGGAAGCTAATGCCAACAAGCTAGAAGTTTTTGCTACATAGTAGTGGAGGAACTCATTGCTGGTAAAGAATACCTCATACAGAAAAGCCAACTCAAACTCAACCGCCTCCAAGGTCTCCATATAGCTCTTTGGGGCCTTCGGGTGCTGCTCGAACTTCTTTCTTCTTTTTTCCTCCATTTTGCTAGCGGTGGCAGTGTTCATCCCAAGGAACCGCCGCCGTAACAAATGAGAGAGAGAGTAGCCAAGGCACACTTTTCTTATAGTACTATCTGTATTTTTCATAGTATTATTATTTGCCGTTTTGTGGCTGCTGTCATCCGTCATTTCTTTCAAGCTCTTACGTATGTCACTCATCGTGATAGTGGAAACTTCCTCCTCCGAACGGTGAACAGGTAAATGGACTACAAGCTGCTGACCTAAGTTTTCCTTAAAAGCACCAGATTCTGAATGTTCGTCAAGTTCTCTTAGCTTGTTCCGCATTATGCTGGGCAAGACAAGCGCCAGTGACCTATGGAAGCCCTTGATGAACGTGATGGCAGACAGCACGCCAATGGCTATGTTACCAAAAACACTGGATATTGTCGAGGCACTCATCAGAAGGACATATCCACTGTAGAGGCAGAGCTGAAATACCACCTTCAAGAGAGTGCCCTTGTAGTCAAGGCCGATGTAGGTGCTGACAGGGTCGATGCAGCCCAACAGGGTGAGCAAGGATACAGCCCATACAGGGTACAACTCACTCTTCACTGATGAAGACTGCATCAGGCCAATGCTGTAAGTTCCAAGGGATAGAGACAACACTTGTGCGGCCGAGAAACCCTTTTGGACAATCCAACGATTGGACCAGCGGCGGCATGATCCAAAGATAGCAAGGAAGAAAGAGAGGGTGATGGCCACTAGTGCTAATGCCTGGATACGGAGGACTGTTCCCCTAGGACTCCTCCACAGATCATCATGCTGATGATAAACCAACGGTGTTGTTGTAGGGGTTGCATATACCACGTGCTGCTCCACCCTCACCATCCGGCGGTAATCACCCTTGAAAAAGGTACAAGATGCATCCGTTGTAAATATATAATATAAGGGCGCATAGTTGAAACTATAATCTGGCTTCACTATCATATATATGAATTGTCACACTAATGATTATAAAGGCGTTTTTAATTGTCACGCTAATGGTTTTGAAGGTACTTCTAATAATTCTCAAACATATCGTGACAATCAACGCTGCCATATAAGCTAACGGTGAGTCCAACTGCATCCCAGATGTATAGCATATGGTAGGGTTCGGGTAGACCAATTGTAACAACACATTTAGCAATACCGTAAGAGAAATGCTATCTTTCAGTCGCTTATTCCGTCTCTGTTTGTACTCGGATTTTGGTGCATTGGATCTGCTACGTGACCTTCTCTTCTCCATTGGATCTCGGTGTCCCGTTGGTCTGTCGAGCTGTGGGCCCGCCTCTTGTCGGCGCCATCGCTTATTTTTTCGGAACTTCGCGCCCGTCTCCCTCCCTCCCGTTCCCTTTTCCCATTCGAAGTCGCTTCACGTTCTTTCTCCTTCCCTCGTTGGCGATGTCGAGGTAGAGGGAGGGGTGGCGTGGATGGCTGGCGGCCTTCTCCTTCCCAAACCGCGGCGAGGCCGGGCGACGCGGAGGGCCGGCGGCGGTGCGAACCCGAGGCGGGAGGGGACGGGGGTGATGGGCGGCAACTCCCGGGCGGCGGTGGCGAGCCAGTGCGCCCCGACCCCCTGCTCCCGGCTTCTCCGGTGGTGGCGGCCCGGCGAGGAGAGGCGGAGACCACAATACGATTCTCCATTCCGTCTTTTTTTATCCATGTTCCAGTTGCATGTATAGTGTCCGATTTTCTCTATTTTGATCAATGTTCATTACGTTGTGATGTCGATCTATTTGGCCTCTGTAGCTTCTAGTTCCTTAGTTTTTTTGTTGCAATCACCTTTGTTGTTTCTGGCGATGGGGTGTGCTGTGAATTGTTGTTGTTGTCTGGCGATGGGGTGCGCTTCTTATTCATGTGATTGGCCATCCAGAATAATTTGTTAAATCTGCTAATCTTTTGATCTTTTTGTTTTCCTTAGGCTTTGTTTGGAGTATGGTTTTTGTATGATTTGGTGTGATTGATTAGTTATCAATTCAGAAGTGATGTGAAGATCGGGCAATGTAGTGTTAGCCTATAGAAATTAGTGTAAGTGCAATCAAGCCCTATTGTCGGTTTTGGTGTTGATGACAATCTAACTAGAGGACTAATGAGATTTATCGAGATGACAAGCAGGTTTTAGCTTAAAGAGGATGTTGCAGCCTAACGGAGGAGTACCTCAATTCGATTTGCTGTTGGTATTCCACCCAAAGGTGGTTTAAATCCATTTATGGTTTGAATTTGAGTATAGGACATGCCGTACTATTAAGAGGGATTAGAACTTCTGTGTCAAAGCGTGCAATTAAGTGCTCAATTCCACACCAATACAACCACCGGCTCCAAACCAAGTCAGGACTCTTTCGGTTTCCAATTCAGACTTACTTGGTTAGAGCGGCGGTGGACGCTCAAGGGGAGTGGTAGTGTCGCTATGTGGCAGTGCCACTCGATTATGTGAGGCAGTGCCACACTTAATCTGACCATTGGAAGTGAAGAGGTATTTATACCTTTCTCACTTCTCCCAATGGTTACCTGTCTCCCCCCTCTACTCACTTCGACAAAAACCGGATAAGTGCTCATTCTCTCCCTCCATTGTTGCTCCTCCATCCCTCAAGCAAATTATGTGATTCCTCCGTCAAATCTTGAGAGAAAAGGCAACAAACTTTGATTAGAGAGTAGGTCCACTGATCTTCATCTATTAGAAGCACTTGGTTTGCACTTTGGCTGACGGTTTTGGTTCTTTACTCTTGGAGCTTTGCTCTTAGCCAGCTAGTGTGTCTCCCTTAAGCTTGCCAACTTGTGTCCATCTTTGTAGGTTCCATTTTATAGTCTCACATGTTTAAATTTACACCAATAGGTTGATTTTAAATTTGGTGTTAGAGTCATGTAATTTGTCTTATTTTTGTCATGTAATTTAGTAGGGATTTGAGTTAGTGCCCCTAAGTTGCTGGTATTTTTAAACCATCATTAATGTTAGTTTTGGATTACTTCTGATTGGTTTTCTCTAAGCAATTGTGCCTCCATGGTTCATTTCAATATTGTGTTTAACATTGAATGTTTTTTTCTTTTATGCAGGTGCTGCCAAGGATTGCTGTGTCGAATCTGTTCAATGAGAGAAAGAAGTCCCTGTGAGAGATCTAAGAAATTGTTGTATTTGATCAAATTTCTGTCATTCATGCACAATGGCACTAGGGGAACTTAATTTGTTTTCTTGGGGGTTGTGAGGTGGACTGAGTCTGTTTGATTACAGGTTTAAGATAATTCTATGTATGTGCTTTCAAGCACAGATTTAGATTGATGGCTCCTCTATTCGCCCAAGTTATTTTATCAAGATTAAGGTCGGTTTATGACTTTAGTTTCTTGGATTTGATTGATTCATTCACATTGTCATTAGTAAAGCTAAATTTGTTGGATTGGGTCTTGTGAGTTGGGCTCTGGTTGTTTTAAATGCATGATTAAGAACATATATGCATGTGTTTTTTCTAGAGGTTTGGGTTGATGGCCCTAAGTTTGCTGGAGATGTTAAATCAACGTGAAGGTAAGTGTTTGATAATTTCTGTTTGTTTTTTTCTCTAAGCATTTGTGCCCTCACGTCCCTTTGAGAAATCAATATTTAATTTGGTTTAAATTTGAATTTGTGCCCTTGCAATGCTTCATTTCAAAAGAGTTAGAGATAATTGCAGGTTGCATTTCTAACACACTTTTGAAATGCAACCTACAAGAACAAATTCTAACACACTTTTCTCTAAGATTGTTCTTGCAGGTTGCATTTCAAAAGTGTGTTAGAGTAATTGCCTCCCATACAACAATTCGAGAATGGATCTGTTAATTGTTCTTCAGGATCTCCCGTGGATCTATGAATCCATCTATATGGGATCTATTATGGATGCTACCTATTCAGTAATAGAACCATAAATTGTCATTAATAGATTTTTGTGAATGATTCTATTGTTTAGCAATTTTCTTGTTTCAATTTGGTTATTTTAAACCCCCATGTGTGTTTCTACCATGTTTATATAGTTTTTTACAGTATCATTTTCCTATATTTAGAGTGATGTGTGCACTGTAATTTCATTGTAAGTGTTTCTATATTTGGTCATCTACTTTTTTATGAAATATATGAATATATGAATTGTATTTCTTTTTCTATTATTTATATTTGCCTTCCATAGAAAGAATTGGTGGAAGCTCTACCCCTATAGGTGTTGATTTCTTTTGTTGGAAGTTACTAATTTTTTTTTGCTTTTTGTTGACAGCAATGTAAGTGGTGCATTTTTGCCATAGATTAGAGGTGTAGTGCTTCAAAGTGTAAGTTCATTTTGTCCAGAGCTTACAAGTATCTCATTCTCATGATATATCTGCTATTTTGAATATTAATTGTGTAATAATAGGTTGTTTTTGGTTGCAAGGGTCTAAATGATTGATTTTTTCATGGGAGTGAGGTCATTTGGTATATTTTTTACAGAGCTTTCAACTTCAGTGATTCCCAGAGTAAGTGCTTCTGGGTTTTTTACTTTTGGCTTAGAGAGATGTCTGTTGCTTGTCTTTGGGTGTCATAGATGCCTTTGATGCCTATTTACATAATCATATTAGTAAACTTACAATCATTAGTTCATTCTTTTCTATTATTTTGCTGTTTTTTTGGATGAATGATGGTGTCAGCTACTTGTAGCCTTAGTACAAGAAGTTATGGTGCAGTATTCTTTTCTCGATGGGTGTTTGCATTTTTTGCTTCCTGAGTATTGTCTCTGTAACAAAGCACACATTTGTGTGTGTGGGCAGCTCAGAAAATGGGAGTACCATGGGCAGAACTAATGATGCCCACATTTGGCTCTGATTGATCTAAAGGTAAGCTTCAAATATTTTTACTTTTGGCCTCATCGAGCATCCTGATAATATGAACTCGCTAATCCCCATCTGGTTCTGATTTGTAACTGTTTTTTGGTCACTGTAATTTCAAACACAGATGTTTGGTAAAGCCGGTTCAAGCTTACTTTGATCCAGTTTTTTCTTGTTATTCATGGTGAAGCTCTTTTTGCAGTCACTTTATGATTCAGGTAATTCATTTACAGTTTGTTATATCTAGATTTACATCAATTCTTGAGCTGTAAATTCTTTGATAGAGTGGTGCAAATTTTGTTATATCTACATTTAGATCAATTTCCTTTTGACCTGTAAAGTGTCTGGTCACTTATTTGTTCAATTTGATAGTCTGTTTTTACATTTTTGAATTTTTCCCGCCACAATATTCACTTATTTGAGCTGTAAATTCTTTTGATAGAGCCGTGTACATTCTTTAATAAAGCGGTGTAAATACTATGATAGAGTGGTGTAAATTCTGTTATATCTACATTTAGATCAATTTTCTTTTGAGCTGTAAAGGGTCTGCTCACTTTTTTTCTTCAATCTGATAGTCTGCTTTATAATTTTGAATTTTTTCCGCCCTTGAAAAGTGGGCCCTTTTTAGATGTTGATCTGATGGTGTATGTTTATTTTATTGTATTTGATTTTGTACCTTAGATGTGGATCTGATGGTGCACAAATTTGGCTATTTTTTGGCTTCAAAATAGCCAGATTTCTAGAGGTGCTAAATCGGGCTATTTTGTTGTTCAAAATACCGAGGGCCAAAATAGCCGATTTCTAGTAGACAAGATCCTATCGTAATAGCAACTCCAACAATTTTGCATAAATGAGTTGGCATTTGTGGTTGTTTGCAAAGTCTCAAAATAGAATGACAAGTCAAAAAATAGGTCATCTCTAAGTGTTATGCAAATTGGACTTGGCAAACATCAGGTTGTGGGCCCTTCTGTTTTGGCAGTTGACTCCAATCAGCAGCTTCGATCGCGTGCGTTCAAACGCTACGTCGCGGGTTTTGCCGCGGGCCGCCAGGACGTGAATCAAGAGCTGCTGCTCGTCCTTGGCAGGACGTGAAACAGCTCGCCTGCGCAACCTGCTATAACCTGCTTCTTGTCCTTGCCAGGACGTGAAGCAACCTACTGCAACCTACACCGCCAGGACATGAAGCAACCTGCTGCTCGCGTGAAGTGATATTCCACCGTCCAGCCGAAGATCGTCGGCTTGCCGATGTCCTCTTCCTCGTCTAAGGATCAGCGGCACCTCCCCAATCTCTATCCGTAAATCGTCATATGGTCTGACACCTCAAGTACCCGCGACAAACCCTAAACCTTAGAAACTGCTATGAACTGAGGGAAGAACAGGAGGAGAGGAACAATGTGTACCTGCCTGATCAGACCTACAACTCCTCTTGCCGCGCCAGAAGTATTCTGGCTGACTACTCGCACGGCGGCGAAAGCCGCATGATGAAGGAAGCCGCGCGGTGAAACTTCAGCAGCCGCGCGAACGATGGGTTTCGCGCCACGGGAGGGGATATGCAAAGTGAAATCGGCTTTGTAGATATGGGAGTCGGGGGAGGATTTTGCAAACTTTGGCAAATATGCAAAGTCGTTCATAAAACTGCTGGAGAGTTCTTTTCAACGTATTTTGCAAAATTCAAGATTGCAAACCCATTATACAAAACTGTTGGAGTTGCTCTAAATAGTAGTTGTACTTCTCGGAAACTTGATATTTATAGTGACATAGATCTAACTAAGGATGAAAACGGAACAGAAATATTCGAACCGGCCGTTTTTTGTTTTCGACATTTTGTTCCGTTTTTTTAGACATAAAAAAATGTCAGTTTCAATTGGTTTCACAACCATTTTCAATTATTTTTATACTCTTTAATTGCTAAAATATAGAAATGTTCGGACAAAACCGATTTTGTTTTCTATTTCGTAAGTCCGTTTTCGACCGTTTTCATCCTTAGATCTAACTAAGCCTTATTTTGAGCCCAGGCTCAAGAAAACGTCTATGGACTGCTACTGAGGTTTGACGTTAATATATATCTCACCAAGACATGCTACAAAGGACAACTCCTAAAACTTCTCACCAAAATAAGGAAGATTTAGCCATTAATTCAGTAGACTTTAGTTGCCACTGATGATAATAATAATGACTATCGAATCTATTATGTTTTCTAAGAAATTACCAACATCTATCATGATGGAAAACAATATAAACAAACCTCTAAATTTTTGTCTAAATTACACACTATGCCATTACAAGTCGTTTTGAGTCTTTTTGATAACAACCATTTTATTATGCATCTAAATAAAATAATATATTTAGATATATAGTAAAATAGATGAGCCACAAAAAAGAGTTAAACCGATTTATAATTTAGTACAAAGGAGTAATAATAAAGCTTCCATCACCTAAAAAGAAAGTCCCTAAAACAGAATTCGTCTGAAACAAAAAGATGGAAAGACACAGAAATGAAAGGGTATTACTCCGACGTACACAACCAATAGGGACACGAAAGAAACTACCGGTGCAAGCTCAGCAGCTAACAACCACGCTTGGTAGAGAACAATTACATCAATCTTCCAGTAGATCACGAGACACAGAGTCTATAAGAGTTTATGAAACGAAAAGAAAAACCCTCCACCACGAGATTGATTGCCAGAGAGGAATAAGTTTGCATACCATGTGGCTGCTCATCTCCATGGAAGACACCTTCAAGCTTCAACCCTGTGACCGTGGGCTCGCCGATAAGAGTTTATACAACACCTGCCTACCTGCTGCAGATGTTGCTTGTTCACTAATGGACTAATGGTGCTGGTGGATGCGTTCTGCCTCAGAACACACAAAATGTTTAGATATATGGGTCGCCAATGATGAGTAATACAGTAATGTTCACGTACGACCTCATCACGTAGGAGGCGGGGACGTGGACACCTGACCAACCTAGCATACATATATAGACAGCTTCGTTAATGCCGTTGTACTAACCTAAAACGACGGCAGTCCTTTCCACTGTCATTCTTTGTAAGTATCTCCATCCCAAAAGATAAACTTTAGCATGATTATGCGTAATTAGTTAAACTGCCTCAAGTTTGACAAATATTATAATTTATAAGAACCAAACATACTTATATACTAAACATACATAATTAGGTTTTCTATGGAATATCTTTCTGCACTATATATTTGGGAGTTATAAATATATTTAAGAAACTTTAGTTTAGACCTAAAACTATTATATCTCTTTTGAGACTGTGAGGCAGTCAGCAGTACAGTCACTTGTGTCAGTGGCATTGAATAATGCTGATCTGTACTCCTAGCGGTCGGCATCCAACACAAGTGTTTGTCAAATGGTGGCATTGAATGGTGACCTGTACTCCCAGCGGTCTTCGAACACACTCCAGCTTCGAATTCATCCTAATCATTTCAATTTCAAATTAGAAGTCAATCAAACTTTCTTTGGGAGTCAAAACATCTCAATTTTGACCAACTTATATGATAAGATAACAATATTTACGATATTAACTAAGTATCATTAGATTTTTCATTAAAAGTATTTTCATTAGATATTTTCTTTTTAACTCCCAGATGATATGACTAATCTTAGAATGACAATAATTTGGAATGGATGGATTTGCTAGTAGCTGTTTGGGACAAGATTAACCTTATGCGTCATTAAAGACCTTTAATGGAGCACGTTCTCAAGCCAGGCTAGCTGCTACTGCTGCAATGCACTGTAGTGTACCCATCCAACGAACTTGTCAGCAAATAACACAAACAATAAAGATCCAACACATTGTTTAAAGCGTGATAGATCCAACACAGGACGTTATTTTACTTAAAATTTCCTTGGTCTAAAAAACATAATTACAACAAAATAGAAAAAACGGTAAGAAGCAAAAAGACTCGAGTAGGAAAGGGAACAGGAACCGAAGACCAGAGACCATTTCCTTCAGGATCCAACGAACCGACCAGGCTACGTAATATATATTGTTCAATGTGGGTAGCAAAAGGAATCAGAATTTTTTCTTTTGACAAGAGGGAATTAGACGTTATGAGGTCATTTTCGAGGAGTAACGCCGGATTCACGTTTTCCCTCCACCTGCCCGCTAGCATGTCGCTGAGAGTCTGAGAAACAAGTCTCTGTGCCGTTCACATTATATTGGCCGAGACTCAAGTCTGTGCCGTTCACATTGGCACCGTACTGTGTGAAAAGATGGAATGAAAGCTAGAGGCCACAAGGTTAAGTCGTATGTTATCTGGGATCCACGCAGCTCCCTCCATCGCCGGTGAAGAGGCAGTATCCACGCGGCTCCCCGGCCTCCATCGTCGGTGAAGGGGCATCGGGGATGCACGCTTGCGTTAGGGCTGGCAGATTTGCCGGCAAGGAAGGGCCGTAGGGGAGGGGCATCGACAGCGAGAGAGGGGCCGAGAGGGGCACCGCCGGCGCCGAGGAGTGACATAGGGGAGGCCGGGAGGGGCACCGCCAGTGCCAAGGAGGAGTCCACTCTGCGTCAGGCGGAGTAGGCTTGGGGAGAGAGAGGAAACGGCCGATAAAAAACTAGGTATACAAGTTTGTTGGCCCGCCCAGCAAGTAGGTAATTGAGGGGAGATTTGTTGGCCAACAAAAGTAGGTAGCCTATTAGAGTACTGTTTTTGACCTCCACTACCCAAATATAGGATATGTAGCCTATTTAGGTAGCCTGCTGAAGATGCTCTTAGGGGTGGGGGCATTGGCCCTTTCGGCACCAAAGAAACTCCGCCAGTCAATGAAACGACATAATTGGATAAAACAACTAGACTGCTAAGCCACATAGCCCTATATAGGGTTGTTGCTTTGCTTGATGTCTTTCTTGATGAACATGAAGTTGTCGTCACCCTAGAACTCCTTGCGATCCAACAGTACTGTGCCACGTTCTCCATTCTCTCGCTTTTCCAAATCAAAGAGGCTAATGTGAAAAAAGAGATCTCTATCAAGAGCTGAATCAGCTTTCAGGATCCTAATCAAGACACACTTGGGCAATCTGCTAGAGTCCAAAAGAACTTACTGGAAACAGAGAAATACCATCAGATGGGTCAAATTTGGTGATGAGAATTCAAGCTTCTTTCATCTAATGGCCACCATAGCACACAAGAAAAACTACATTGTGTCTATCAATGACGGTCGAGGGCAATCAAATTACAGACCATGAACAAAAGGCTAATTTAATCTAGAATACCTTGAGAGAAAGAATGGGTATATCCCAATTCAATGGAATCGGTTGTAACCTCGGTGACCTCCGACACCAAGCGACCTTTCAAGCCTAGATCCAGAGTTCAGCAGTGATGAGATAGATATGGTCATCAAAGAAATGCCTAATAACCATGCTCCAGGGCCAGATGGCTTCAATGGTATCTTCATCAAGAAATGCTGGAACATCATTCAAAATGATTTTAAGAGGCTACTGTTGGACTTCTATCATCACAATACTGACTTAAGAAGCATAAATTCCTCCTTTATAGTGTTGATACCCAAGAAAGATAACCCAGAGTCAGTTAATGACTACAGACCCATCTCATTGACAAATTATTCACTCAAATGCATCACTAAGATCCTTTCCATAAGACTGCAATCTGTCATCCCCGAACTCATCCACTCAAACCAATATGGATTCATCAGAGGGAGAACCATCCAAGACTGTCTAGCCTAGGCTTATCAGTTCCTTCACATTTGCCATCAATCAAAAAAAGAAATAGTCATTCTCAAACTAGATTTTGAGAAAGCATTTGACAAAATGGAACATCAGTTCATTCTTGAAATTCTTAGGCACAAGGGATTCTAGACAAAATGGATCAATTGGATTAGAAATATACTCTCAAGTGGTAGCTCCTCGGTGATTCTAAATGGAATCCCAGGCAAAAGCTTCACGCCAAAGGGCTGTGTCGGCGGGGAGACCCTCTCTCACCACTGCTCTTTGTTCTAGCTGCAGACCTTCTCCAAACATTGACAAATAAGGCCTGGCATGAAGGACTCATTGACCATCCACTTTGCAACAACTTCCAAAATGATTATCCAGTAATTCAATATGCAGATGATACTTTGATGATCCTTCCTGGTGATGATAGCACCCTGTCCAACATCAAGGAAACCATCAAAACCTTCTCTGAATCACCAGGTTTGCATGTCAACTATGGAAAGTCTAGCCTAGTTCCAATTAATATGAACAACTCGAGCTCAAGAGCTTGCTGCTATTCTGGGCTGTCAGGTGGGCACCATGCCCTTTACCTACCTAGGTCTCCCCCTTGGTACAACCAGACCAAGCGTGACAGATTATGCCCCACTGATCAACAGAATTGAAAGAAGACTATCCACCATCAGCAGATTACTGTCATATAATGGCAGACTTATACTGGTAAACTCGGTTTTCTCAACCTTGCCAACTTTCTATATGTGCAGCCTCAAACTCTTACCACAGGTTGTTAAACATGTGGACCACCTGAGAAAGAACTGCCTCTGGAGCAAAGGTGAAGCTGACAGAAATGGTAAATGCCTAGTTGCATGGGAAGAGTGCTGTAAGCCAAAATCTGAAGGAGGTTTGGGTATTATAAATATTGAAGATCAGAATGATGCCCTCTTGATGAAATATTTGGACAAATTCTATAATGAAGCTGATCTTCCTTGGGTAAAATTGACTGGAGCAAACTCTACCTAAACCCTGACACACCACCACATGCTAGAACTCCTACTGGTCCTTTTTGGTGGAGAGATGTAATGAAACTTTTTAACAAGTTTCAGAATTGGCAACCTGCAAACCAAATAAAGGGAACTCGGTATTATTTTGGACAGACATTTGGGTAGATAGTGCACTGAAAGACAGGTACCCCCAACTCTTTTCTTCTGCCAGAAAACCTAAATGCTCAGTTAGATTCTTTCTTAGTCAAAGTTTTGAGAGGATCTTCAGTCCTACCCTGTCAAACATAGCCCTTCAGCAGCTTGATGAGGTCAAAATTATTCTAGAGAATATGAACTTGGATGAATTCTCAAAAGACTCGTGGAGCTATTCTTGGGGCAATAACATCTTCAGTAGTAAAAAGGCCTACAAAGCATTAAGTAGCTCCTCACCAACCTCACCTCTATTTAAGTGGATCTGGGGGTTCAAGCAATCCGGGCAATCGAAATTTTTCTTTTGGGCTGTTGGCAAGGGATAGATAGAATACCAGAAATATGTTGAGAAGGAAAAATATGGAACTACCAAGCTACAACTGTATTCTCTGCAACCTAAACTGTGAGGAATCCTATTTCCAACTCTTCTTTCAATGTCCATTCAGTACTACCTGCTGACAATCTCTAAACATCTCATGGGATACAAGTTTATGCCCCATACAGATGTTCCTCAAAGCAAGGCATGATTTCCACAACTACCTGTTCAGAGAAATAGTTATCACAACATCTTGGGCCATCCGGAAAACAAGAAATAAAATAATCTTTGATAATGGGCGCAATGAAGTTGATGTTTGGAAACGAATCTTCTTACAGGAGTTTGACCTAGTTTGTATCAAGGCCAAACCTGCTAAGAATGTTGACCTCAAGGCTTGGAGAGACAATTTCAGCTAGTTCTTTCCATTGGTTACTGCTTTTTTCTTTTTGGGCCTGGATGCCTTGTATTTATAGCTTGTAACTTGTAACTCTCATTCTTTCATTTATTTTTTTTAAAAAGAGAGGTCGGGGGGGGCTCCCCGACCGGTTCGATCAAAAAAAATGTGAAAAGGCAAGAGATTTTTCATGTTCCCTAAACTGTCCGATTGCTTACAACTTCCAAACCTGCTTGCTAAATTTGGAATCATTCATAAGTGATAGAATAGGAACTCTGTCTTTTTGTATCTCTGGAAAGATTCTTACGTGCCGGGGCAACATCTTTCTCCGTGAGGTACCAAGTAACCCAAGGTATTAAGGGGATAGATTGCATTAGGTTGTCCAAAGGTCCAGGTTCAAGCCCCAGCCTCCGCACGTTGCATAGTGTGCAGGTAAGGCCTGGCACTAATCACCCTTCCCATGCCGCCTCACGTAGTGCGGGAGCCTACGGCACTGGGTATGCCCTTTATTGCATTAGATTGTCCGACAATGTGAAGTTAGCAGTTTCTCAAACTTTGTAACACGTGTCTTTGGTCAACTTTCTAATGAACCATCATCTTTGCAACATAATTTTCAATTTGGGCATGCAGCCGGAAAAACCATGCCAACTCCATTGTTAATTTGACACATAGTAACAGAGCATTTCGTGATTGTACATGTGCATCGAAAAGATATCAGAAGAACAAAGAAGTATATGTGATAATGACCTTTACATTGCTAGATCTCTGTAAAGATACTGTGAATCCATTTGAGCCAGAACTGCTTCCGGACCATCAGTTGCACACCACCACGTGCTTTCATGGAGTGAGGAAAGTTTCCCCAGTTTTCTACGGGAAGAGGTAACACTAGAAAGCATAAAATCTGAAACACCTATTACCACGACATCAAGAGACCACATGCAGCATCTAGCGAATGGAGAGGTGTTCCTCACTCTTTTTTTTAGAGTTTAAGGGCATAGCCCCCGTCTATTAACCAAGGCCAATAGACCACATAATCATTCAGGTTTACAGCTCTTACAGATGGGACAACCATCTGGACACCGGTAAAAACAGCAACCAAAGCAACCAATAGCTAATCTTAACACTACCTTCAGCGAACCCCAACTGAAATGAGTACTCAAGCAACATTTTATTACGGTATTTACTCACAGCAAAGAAAAAAAGCCCGACAAGCGACACTACCAAGCCACGGGTTGGTTTCACCAATCTTCGGCGTTATCACACCCCTTCACTCCTTTCAGACTGTTTGCTGGACCTTCATAGTAGCACTTGCCCAGTCCATCCAACTCTTGTCTTCTAGACCCCTTTCAACCAAAGCACCTGAACAGCCTCCTGTTTCAACAGCTTGAGCCAATTGGATTTTGTTCTTTTGATCCTCCGGGCACAGCAAGATCCACTTCTGTATTGTCTTTGCAATCCTGTAAAAGAGTATAGCCATACTCTCCCTTTGAAAAGTTTGAAAACATAATTCATTTCTAAGTTTCCACAGGCACCAAAAACCAGCAGAAGTAACTATGTTAGTTACTGCATTCCTCTTATTGCTAAGCCAATATTTTCCAATAGCATCTAGAGAATACTCAAGATTAATATTTAGAACTCTAGCTAGTACATCCCACATATTTCTAGCTACTGCACAGTCAAAGAATAAGTGTTGGACTGTTTCTAATTCAGCACAAAACAAACAAGTGGGATCTTTTACTTTTTGTCTTTTGCCTAAGTTATCTCTGGTTAGACTTCTATTCTTACACATCAACCAAAGGAAATAGTGCACCCTTGGTGGAATTTTAATGTCCCACAGTGCAGGAACTAGGACAGAATGTATGCCTCTGAAGTTTATAACCTTGTATAAACATTGGATAGAATATACCCCATTTGAGGTAAACTGCCAGATCATGGCATCTTCCTCATCACTAAAACAGATAGTGGCAGCAAGTTGATAAACTTCCTCCCACAGCTGCATCATTTCTTCATTACCCATCCTAGTAAAAGTACATTTGAGATTTGTACCATCCCACAACTCAGCAATTGACTTATTTTTCTCATTAACAAATCTATATAACTTCCAATCTTGAATAGCTAAACAAGATTCACCTAGCCATATGTCTTCCCAAAATTTAATCTTTTCACCATTTCCTACTTTCCACCTATATCCTAATCTAGCAGCCTTAGTGGCCCACATGAACCCTTTAAAGAAAGGTGAGGCATTAACAGGACTTAGTATGTAGGATATTGGTCTTTTTAGTCTTATATTTATAGTCTATCAGCTCAACCCGGAGTTTATTCCTATCTTTGTCATATCTTTTTAGCCAAGAAGATAATAGACAAATGTTTAAGTCTCTCGGATTTGGTAGACCAAAACCTCCATACTCTTTGGCAGTAGAAACTAGTTCCCAGTTGGCTAGATGATATCTATATGAATCCTCCATGTCATTCCAGAGACAATTACCCATCTGGGTGTTTAGGAGTTTAATAGCCCACTTGGGGAACTTTAGAAAGGAAAGAAGATAAATTGGAATACTTGCCAAGCAAGATCTAACTAAAGTGGGTCTAGCAGCCAGGGATAGCAGTTTGCCCCTCCAGCCAGCTATTCTAGTAAGGAGCTTATCAACTACAGGTTGCAACTCTTCCCTAGTTAACTTTTCATAATGTAGAGGTATGCCTAAATATTTCATAGGAAACTTTCCAATTGGCGGCTAAGAGTTTTGGCGACCACTTCTATCTCTTCTTCATCCATATTCATAGTAAGAATTTCACTCTTATGAAAATTAACCCTCATTCCTAAGATCTGTTCAAACCACATGATGACTGCTTTAAATTACTTAGGTGCCTAGGATCAGGGCTGCTAAAAAGTACAGTATCATCAACATACTATAAGGACATAATTCCTCTAGATTTAAAACCTAACAGAACTCCCTGAATTAAACCAGAGTTTGCTGCTCTATCTAACATCCTAGTAAAAGCATCTCCTACAATATTGAACAGCAGTGGAGATAAAGGATCTCCTTGCCTAAGACCCTTACCTGATTTAAAAAAAGGACTATCCTCACCATTAACAATAACACCTAGAGACCCTCCCATCACCGGACTCTTAATCCACATAATCCATTTGTCGAGAAACCTCTAGTTTTAAGTACTTCAAATAAGAACTCCCAACTAACCCTGTCATAGGCTTTTTCATAGTCCAATTTCAAAATAACCCCTTTATCCCCTGTTTTGTGAAGGCTATGGACTACTCCATGAGCTACCACTACACTTTTAAGTATATACCTTCCTTTTATAAAGGCACTTTGATTAGTGGCCACCAATCTCTGTGCCACTTTTCCTAGTCTATTTGTTAAAAGCTTGGAAAACATCTTAAAACTACAATTAAGTAAACTAATATGCCTAAACTGCTTTATGTTACAAGCTTCTTCCACTTTAGGAATCAAGGTTATCAAGGTAAAATTCAGTCTCTGAATATCTAGATTCCCTTTGAAAAAATCATCAAACATAGCTATAATGTCTTTCTCTTGATTAGGTCCCAAAATTTACGGAAGAATAAGAAAGACAATCCATCGGGCCACGGGGGCCCCTCGGGATAACTGACTAAACATAGCTTCTTTTATTTCCCTTTCAGTAGTAAAAGGAGCTATTAACATTTCATTCTCTTCCTGATTAACTAACTGTGATTGTTCCCAAAAATCATCCCCTAGTCTAATATCTTCTCTATTTTCTTTTGTAAATAAATTCTTATAGAAGCCTACTGCTATCTCCATCATCCCCTTCTGGTCAGAGACATGACCACTAGGGCTTTCTAGGTAATCAATCATTTTTTTCCTACTTCTATAGTTAGCAACTGCATGAAAATAGTGATGTTCCTATCCCCTTCCACAATCTCTCTATCTCTTGACCTTTGCCTAATCTTAATTTCCTCAACCCTCCAAATCTTATCTAATTCTCCCTCTAAAAATCTATATTTATTCCATTCCTCTTCATCTAGATCTCTTTCCTCTAGAGCTTGATCCAGCACACTATATTCTGGGACAACTCATTTTTGGTCTTATTTAGTAGGGCTACTTGGTTAGCAGCCCACCCCCTAACCATTTTCCTAAAAGTCTAACTCTAAATTGCCATATATCTATAGCCTTTGTTTCTTTGCATGGAGTATTCCACACTTTTTCAACTAATTTCCCAAAACTCTCCTCTTGGAGCCACCACTTTTCAAATCTAAATCTCTTTTTACCAAAGAAATTATTGTCACCTAAATCCACTAGAATTGGATTATGATCACTAGGGATCCTGTCCAAGGCTTTGATCCTTGATAAAGGAAAAGCTCTCTCTAACTCAGTTGAAATAAAAACCCTATCTATTCTGGCCATAATTGGTGACTCCTGGTTATTTGTCCATGTATATTTCCTATTTCTCAACTCTAACTCAATAAGACCCCATTTATTAATCCAGTCATTAAACAGGGTCTGCCCATTTAAAATTAACTACACCATTACTCTTATCTATGGCAGATCTAACTAGGTTGAAATCTCCACCAATGATCTAGGACCCTGCCAGGTGCCTAAGATTTTGTGGAGTTCATCTAAAAAGGCTTGATTGCCATCCTCATAAGGAGACCCATAAACAGTGACTACTTTAAAAGAGAAGCCAGTAGACTTGTTAGTAAGCATTACACTAGCAGAATAATCTAGCAAGTCTCCAGGGGTCAGTTTAAAAATATTTTCATTAGCCCCTAGTAGAATACCTCCAGCTGACCCTCACTCATTTTTTGGGCCTTGCTTTTGCATGCATGCTGGGATTTTAGAAAGCGAGTAACAGAATTTGGATGAATTGAATACAGCAACTCTGCTTTGAGGTGACACACCAAAGCAAGGCACTCTGCGTTGAAAACTTGGTTTCAAATGTGCAAACAGATATTGGAGTTGAAAGTTAAACGTGCTGTTTATTTAATGAAAATAGAACATTGTCCGGATAGTGGATACAGTAAAATAGAATACATCCATACTGAAACTGAAATGATGAATGAAGAAAAGCTGAAAGGAACATAAACGAACAAGTAGTAATAATACAACAACGGCTAGAGAAGTGGAAAAGCAGCCCAGCGGAGCAACATTAGTTGATTAATTGACCACTTCAATTTCTGATCCGCTCCCAGCATCTTCTTCGGCCTGTGCTTCAGTCGTCGTCTCTGCTGCTGCTGCAGCAGCGCCTTTCAGCTTCGTCGATGTCAGCAACTTCCCACTTGTCGACGCCGAGGTGGTAGAGCAACGCCCAGAGGTGGGTGATGAACTTCGCCGCCCTGCGCGAGGCTGCATGTCGCGTCTGCCGCGCCGCCATCTGGCGCCCGCGTGGAGCAACGCGTCTCGCACCCATAGAAGCGCCCAAAGAGCTCGGTGGTCAGTGGAGCAAGGGCGCCTTGTGCCGTGTTCCACTTCTATTCCGTTTATTCTCCTTAGGCCCCCTGGGGGTGTCGGTGGCGTCGTCATCGCCTCGTTGCGGCCGCTTTCCAAGGTACACACCGTTGCAAACTCAAAGGATTGTTCAAGAAAACCCTTGGCGTCGATGATACCCGTCTAAGTACCTCTTGCATCTCCTCTAGCGTACAACGGCTTTTCCAGTACGTCCTATCTTCTACTGCGTCCTTTGTTGCCCTCAGAGCACTTTCCAACGCTTTCTTCGTCTTGGCTGCAGGCCCAGGGAGGAGCTCCGGTGCAGACACCACCAAGTAGGTGCAATACTTGGACAGATCCAAGGCCACGCGCCGATTCTTCTCTCTCCTGCTATTGTTGTTGCTGCTGTCTTCTCCTGCCCTGCTGTCGCCTCCTTCCTTCTCTGCTTCTTCACAGTACCATGTGGCAATGTGCCATATCATGACACGCGCTGCGTGAATGCGTTGACCTTCGACTCATCACCTCACGAACAGACCACGGACCTTTGTTGTTTGTGTAGGGAAGGTATTCGAACCCAGTCTTGTAGCCCATTCTCAACAAACAAGGCTGACCACTCCACCCCTATTCTTCTCGCTCTTGATCGTTTCCTAGGAACTCGGCGATGGATGCTTTCACGTCGTCGTGCACAACCTGACGGCACCTCCTTGGCTGGGGGTGTCGCTAAACAAAGCAACGCCGCGGACCATGGCAACTAAGTACCACACCCCAGCCGCATAAATCCAGCGAAGGAATATAAATGGACAATTGCAATGGCGGACCCAAGAATACATATCCAAGACGGAGATCTTGCGGTTCTGTGCCCTCCTCCTCGGTGCCAATGCATCTAGTGAATCCTGTCCAAGCCTAGCTTGCCAGAGGTACTTGTCAAACCAATTCACCCTAGAAACTAGAAACAACCTCGACCTCATCACCCACAGCCTTTATTACTGTTGGTTCATCATGCTGATCTTCTTTTACTATTGAGCATTCGTCAAATTCATAAAGGAATTTAAAGAATTCCATGTCCTTCTTTTGCTTGATGGCGTACTCGCAAGCAAAACCAACTCTTGCCCAATTAGACGTCCAACACTGCATCAAGCGCATTAGTTGTAGCGAGCTAGTAACTGTAATATGACAAGAGTGATGATAAGGTCAATGGTTGTGTGCCAACAATGTTAACGACGACAGAAGTGCCAGCACCAGCACCACCAGCGGTTGCTACTGAGTTAACAATATTGTGGCGGCTAGCCATTGCCCCAGGGTTAGTGACAACCACTACCCCGACAAAACATATCCCAATGAATGAAGCAAATGCCCAGAAGCTACCAATTTTTGCTTGGTGGTAATGGAGGAACTCATTGCTGGTGAAAAATGACTCGAAGAGAAAAGCCAACTCAACCTCAACCACCTTCAAGATCCAATTATAGTCAATTGTAGTAAGTCTGCCATTCTGTACCAACCGCTCGAAGGCCATTAATTTATCCTTCATTTCGGAAGCAATGTCGAACCCAACAAAACGTTGTCGCAGCAGATGAGAAAATGAATAGCTGAGGCACACATCTTTAATTGTCATGCCGTTGATAGGAGTGGCCTCTGACAAGGTTAGCTCCTGTATGTTTGCCACAGTTGCAGGATTATGTCTACCAAAATTGTGCATGTGCACTTGGACTCTTAGTCTCTTACCATCACCTGCTAAAGCATCTGGTTCAGTAGCCTTAAGCCATTCTATACGGCCCCGTATAGAATCTGGCCCCACAAACGCTAGTGTCCTATGAAAACCCTTGATGAAGGTGATGGTAGAAAGCAAGATGATGGCTAGCTTACCAACATCCCTGGAGATGGCTGACACACTCATCAGCACGACATATCCAAAGTAGAGGCAAAGTTGAAAGATAGATTTCAAGAGTGGGCCCTTGTAGTCAAGTCCCTCTCAATGTAGATGGTGACAGGGTCAGTGCAACCAAAGAGTGTGAGAAAGGATACAGCCCATAAGGGAAACATCTCACACTTCACTAGTGAAGACTGCATTAGACCAATGCTGTAAGTCCCAAGAGACAGAGATAACACTTGTGCAGCCATGAAACCCTTTTGAACAATCCAATGATTTGACCAGCGGCGACAAGACCCAAAGAAAGCATGGAAGAAGGAGAGGGTGATTGCCACCAATGCTAAAGCCTCTATATAGAGCACCGTTCTTCTAGGACTGCTCCATAGATCTCTAAGCTGATAGTGCAATGAGGCTATCGACATTGCATTTCCTCCCAAATGCTTTTCCATGCTCCCCATGCGGCGGTAAAAAGCCTTGAAAAGAGAAGAAGAAACCAATACACAGTAAGAAAGAATGTCTATAAACCATGATTACACCTTACTAGCGTATTGTTGACGAAAGGTTTTCATCACACCACAAATATAGTGAAAGCTTCCCCACCCTTTGCACTACAAGAAAAGGAAGAGACTACGGATTGTGGATAACGACAAGCATGAGCAAGAGGTGCCCCATAATTGTAGCCACTATTATTCAAAGTGTTTTGTATCCCACCTAGATTGTATTGTGGTGTCTTCGAAGTAATGGCCCATCTATTCATAAATGTTAATGGGACAATGTTGACCTACACATGGAGCCTATAGAACCGTCAACGTGTTGGGATGGACTCACCCCTGGAAGCTTCAGAGCTATTGGGGGCAACTCAACCCTCACCACTAAAACTCCCCACCACACCTGCTCCTCGGTTGCCACCGGCAATCTCCGACTACGGCACTAGGCACCCAACAAGGCTCCCCAAAGCAACCGCGCCCCACCCCTCCCTCCTCCTCCTCCTCTTGTAGACCTCTGGATTTTTGGCAATAAGATGACCAAAGAAAGGGTAGATCCGTGTACCCTGGGTCTAGATCTAGCATTACCCACCCTAGATCCGACGACCCAGGTGCCTCAAGTCCCTCTCCCAACATCTCGCCGGGACACACGGCGTCGTCGGTGCTTATTTTGCTCAAGCTAGTGGCCATCACATCGGAGGGAGGGCAAGCCGTGTGTTGGGGTTATGATACCCGTGTATCTCAGGACACCAATTAGTTAACCTCCTAAAAGCCACCAGGTGAAGCCCAACAAAGCGAGGCCTGCCCTAAGCCGCACAAGAGACCTAGGTTGAGCGCGGAAGAAGGCATTGGACCACAACTCTCCCCCATCCTTCTCTTGCAAGCAACACAATATCGCATGACCTCATCTTTGTCCTAACCCCTGGAAACAATGAAGGGAGGCCGGGCACCACCAAGTACACCTTTCAGATAGAGGCAGACATGTCCCGCTCACTCCACCGGGCATGAAGGGACAACCATCTTCAGGGCGAACGCCATCACTACACCAAGGCTGCCAGAAAAAGACAACACCGCCAGGGCGATGATAGTCGCTTACGACACCCCACCGTCCATGTATGGACTGACAAGACAATTGTACTATCCCACCTACTACGAGATGGGGTGCTCGATCCCAGCCTTAGGGCATGTACAACGTGTCTATATATCATGTCTATATGTTGTATATTTTACAAAAACAACCTTGCTTCTGAGTAGACGAGGTCGCCCGTCTGTTCGCGACACGATGAGCGTAGGTCGTGGTACAAGAAGTCCTCGTCTCTCTACAGCTGCGTTGTATGCAGGGGAGTCAATGAGTGGGATCCGGTGGTGAGCGGGCGTGCAGGGATGGATCTTGTGCGCCAAATCTCACTGCCGTTCTATGCCCGGCCGCCATGAGCTGCGCGGGGGCGAGTCTTCGTACGTCCCGGCCTCCGCGAGCTGCCGCCACAGGGGAGTCTCTGTCCTGGCTACTGCGAGCTGCGTGGGGAGAGTCTCCGTACGTCCCCGGCGGCCACGAGCTGCTGCAGGGGAGTCTCTGTCCTGGCCACCGCGAGCTGCGCGGGGGCGAGTCTCCGTACGCCAGCCGCCGCGAGCTGCTACAGGTGAGTCTCTGCCCTGGAAGCCGCGAGCTGCGCGGGGATGGGTCTGCGTACTTCCCGGCGGCTTCGGGATGCTGCTGGCGAGATCTGTCCCGGCTACCGGCGGCCGTAGGATCGATGCTGCAGGCGAGCTATGTCCCCCGCTGCCGTTAGCTGTGCGGGTGGATGGTCCTGTGTGGATTATAGTTTGTTTGCCTTTTCTCTCTTTCATATGCGAATAGGAACAAGTATAATTTGCCTGTTCTTTACAGTGAGGTATTTTGATAGTTGAAATAGTTGCAAACTTGCAACTGTGTGTACTGGTTGAAATAGTTGCAAACTTGCAACCCTGTTCTTCGCGGCTGTCTTTTTTTTTACATTTGAGACTCTTAGAGCAACTCCAACCATCCCTCTTAAAAATAGCTAAAAATAGATAGCTAGCTAAAATTTACAATCAACTCTAGTGGAATAAAATGGACTCTCATTTTTTTATTTAGAGGGTGGATAGGAGGCTCTTATATCTAGCTAGCTATAGGGGCTTGGGAGAGAAGTTTAGAAGGGCATGAAAAATAAAAGTTAATTTAAGAGCTCCACTAGTGTTACTTTTTATACCCAAAATAGGGGCTTTCACTGGAGTTGCTCTTAAGAGACGACCCCTTTCTGTGGGTACGTGCCCTTTAGCCCCTTAGGCTGGTCAAACTACCGGCGACCTCGACCCGTGGCGCTGGGGATCGAGACCACCAGAATCAAGGCCTGCAAAGGCGAGCAATGTCCCTAGCAGCGGCTACCAATTCCCTCGGCGCATGCCCACGCCGCCACCGGAAGGCGGCGGCGGCGGCGAAGGCCACTGGTGGAACAGCTTTGGCGGATCAGCCGCTGTGGCGGTCTCGGGCGGTGCCACTGGTGCATCAGGACTGGCTCATGCTTGGGCCGGTCAGTGGCGGTAGTGCGACTGCTCAGGGCATCTCAACTTGACGAGGACATTCCTAAACTGCCCAAATTTCTGCTACGCAGAGAGTGGAAATAAACTTAATTTAGATTGGTGGGGTGACAAACAAGGACAGGGAGATGACCGGCGATTGCTTCATGGGCAGGCCGGGCAAGGCCAAATCAATCATGTCTCAAATCTGTGCCACGCACGAGCAGCGCACGAGCAGTGCGTAGGGAGGTGCACGGAGGGCAACGCTGTGCCTTGCGCCCATATTATGGCCCCATATGCGGCGGCCGGGAAGAGAGGAACTGCAGAATTCCTGAAGAAAAATGGCACTTTCGCACTTGTGGCTCTAGAACGACGTTAACGTTGCCTAGTGTTCACGGGTTCTGGCAGTTTAATTTCAATGGTAGTTTGTTGTGTAGGCTTCCCGTTCCAGTGGGTAAACATGCAAGTGATCCTAATCTTAATTGCTAATACATTTAAAGAATTAATTAAACTTGTAAAATTGCAACGTTTCTTCACAATAAAAAGAACTCATATTTCATCTGGCTACAGCATTCAACAAGATTTATGTACAGTCAAGAAAATAAATAAATAATGGAAGGATGAAATGACAGTATTTCGTGTTCAAGCGACCAATGACTTCAAACCTAGACTCCAATAATAAGGTCAAGCACACACATGCATCATGACGTACTAGTTGTGAAAGGACATAAGCAGGTTGTTCCAACGAAGAAAAAAAGACAAACAGGTTTACTGGCTTGGTCATAGTTGCATACCGTTTGATTACTCGTCATATCCTTCGATGGACCGAGGAGCTCAGTCCCCTTCTTCCCTCCCTCTCCCTCGGAAAGCCAGCGAGCGGATATATGCCCAACTCTAGTCTAGATGTTGAAATGCTATCTGGTTTGGATTCAGGATCGAGCCGCTTAAATCCATTTCCATGACCAATCATGTGCCCACTCTATCTCGTATCCCAAGTCAAGTCAAGTCATAAAAAAAAAAAAAAAAAAAAAAAAATCAGGCATGCACCTAGCTTGGCACGTTACTAGTACCTAGTTTTATGTATGGTACCCGATCTCTATATATCATGCGCTTCTGGTCTTGGTTTCGATGTTCAATGATTTTATTTTGTTCACTTGGTGGTGACTTGATGTGTGTGTATGCGACCTTGGTTTACGGTGCTAATTTTAAATTTGTCTTTTTAAAAGTACTGATGCATTTGAAATGAATTCATGGAACAGATAACGAGAAAGAATCTGGTTTGAACAATACAGTACAATTTTGTTCAAACACCACCAGAGACGATTGTTTGGCGCCAGCAAGTTGGATTCTTGCGTTCAAAGTTCAAACACGAGACAAGATCCGTATTCATTGGGTCTCAGAATATATATGTCCGCGCGCCAGGCAATTAATTAGTTAAAACAATTCATCGACCGAGCCAATGCGTAGTGGTTGGGATATTCAAACTACCTAGTACTTTCAGTCGCCCATGATATGTCTCTTGGGAAAGGCCACCGGATCTGAGCTACCCATATATTAGAGTGAATTACACTGGCAGTCTTATTCTCGCTGTGTCATTTAGGCCCCTAAACTATGAAAGTACACCTCTACCTCTCTGAACTATTTCCGATGTCATTTGTGTCATTTAGGTCCCCAAACTATGAAACTACACCTCTATCTCCCTGAACTATTCCCATTTGTGTCATCTAGATCCCCAAACTATTCCCGTTGTGTCATCTAGATCCCCAAACTATGAAAGTGCACCTCTACCTCCCGGAACTTTTCAAAGCTATGTCATGCGGGTCCAAATCTAATCATGCCACACCACTATCTCACGGTGGTTTAGTACAGTAATGTGTTTTCCCTTTTTTCTTTTCTTATTTAATTCGGATGAATCTTTAAAAAATCATAGTAAATTATAGAAAAATTATAAAATAAAATTCTAATTTTGTTGGACTCCACGAGTAGATCTACAGTGAACATATAATATGGTATGCATTAGTACAAAGTTTTTGCTATTAAGGTTTTACCTTTTATTTTTTATTTAGAGTGAAATACAATCTTTGGCGGGCTCGAACCATTCTCGTTTGTGTCATCTAGGTCCTTAAACTATGAAAGTGCACCTCTGTCTCCCCGAACTATTCCCTTTGTGTCATCTAGGTCCCCAAACCATTCCAGGGTGTGCCATCTAGATCCCAAACTATGAAAGTGCACCTCTACCTCCACGAACTTTCAAAGGTGTGTCATCGAGTCCAAATCTTCTCATGCTACACCACTCTATCCGACAATGGTTTGGTACAGTAATTTGTTTTTCCTTTTTCTTTTCTTATTTAATTCGGATGAATCTTTAAAAAAGCATAGTAAATTAATCATATAATTAATGAATTATCTATAATTCTATAAGTTAGAGATTTCAATTGATTTAAGAATTAATGATAATTTGCAGTCCACTTAACAAATAGTTTGAGGACCTAGATGACACAACTGGAATAGTTTGGGGACCTAGATGATACAAATTTGGAATAGTTTGGGGACCTAGAGGTGCACTTTCATAGTTTGGGGACCTAAATGACACAACGAGTATAATTCGAGGGGACCGCCCGGTGTAATTCATTATTTTTAAAACTAGTATTTTTTAAAAAATCCTAATTCTTATATCGTCTTTAAGATTTTGCGTGTTTTTTGGGGCCTACTAAAGAAACGAGCTGGAGCTTTCTTTTTAGAAACGGCTATTTATTCTTGCTGGCTGGTGATCGAAACCCACCTCAAAGTTTTGCTAAAAAAAAACCCACCCCAAAGGTCCAAGGCCCAAACCTATGTATGCTGCTGTTGGTGGGCCTGTGGGCTGGATATCGTGAATTTGGCCCATCACCATCTCTAAGCTAAACAGTTCATACTCCCAAACAAACACAGCCTAAAAAAAAAAAAAAAAAAAAAACACCGCCCAACTCAACGATGGTACAAAAGCAGCACGAGCCCACGAGCCTATGATAAAGAAGCCTGCCTTTGATAACGGCCCAAACTCACTTTGAGGTGGGAGACCCTCGCCGTCGCCGGCGAGCGCGACATGGCAACGGTCAGCACAAAGTCCGGTGGTGGCACAGGGTGCGGAGCGACGGAGCCCGAGCCAGCGTCGCTGCCGGCCTCCTCGCCGCGCGCGCGCAAACGGGCGGATTTGGCTGCTGCCGCCGGCGAGTAGCCCACCGCCCGCCTCGCTGGGCTGGCTGGAGTTCGTCCGTCCCCGGTATGGTGGCTTTCTCCCTCGCCGCGCTGGGTCGAATCGAACAAGGTGAGTACAGTGTATCGCCTCGCCTCACACTTAGATGCGGCGCAGCAGGAATAAGGAAGCCTAGTAGCCTCAGCAGATCTGATCTGAATCCACTTCGATTTCCTTGCAGAGTTCAGACTGTATTCAGTTGTGTGTGTTTCGATCTATGCTTGACATTTGAAAGTAATATTATGTGTGGAGAATCTTCTCAACCAGTACGTCCGCGTTAGCAGAATTATTTTCCACCGTTTGATCTCGGTTCTACGTTTTGATATGCCTCAATCGACTGCAGCATCCCATGTATATATACGGCCCTCCCCACGGTAAAAAAAAAAAAAAAAACAATGCCTCTCGTCCTCTCCCTTCCCTCTCCTCGCGGTAAAAAAAAAAAGAACGAATGCTCTCGATCTCTCCCCTTCCTCTCCTGATGCGGCGGCGTCGCTGGAGGGCGCGGCCTCCGCCGCCCTCGCCCTCGCCCCCTCCTCCACCTCCCCTCTCTTCTTCCTCTCTACCATTCTCTTCCCCGTCATGTCAGTGCGGCGGCGGCGGCGGCGGCCGCGGCCGAGCAGGACGCGGCCCTTGGCGGCGCCATCCCCAGCCACGGCCCACAGGCAGTGGATGCCGCCGGTGGCCGGCCGCCGGCGCCCCTCCACCAACGGTGCGTTCTGGTCCTACATGTTCCATTGTTCCTCACAGAGTTGTTCTCCTTCAATCGAGAAAACCCTAGCTGACTGTCCTCATTTTTTTTCCCAAGGTTTCTTACGATGGCGATGGATGGCATGACAATTCGAGGGGTTAATCTTGGTGAAACAAATCAGACGAGCAAGGCAAGGTCAGTTTCAATTCGGATCTATTGTTTTCCCCCTTCTTCTCCTACCAATCGATATGGTTACTGCTATTTTTTTTTTTTTTGCCTGTTGTAGGCTGTGGCCTTCTCGGTTCTATGAAAAGGCAAAAAAAAAAAAATGTAGGACAAGCTTAGCATGTGGTTACCGTGGGGAGGGGCTGTATATATACATGTGGTTACATTTTTCTCATATGTGGGACAAGCTTGTTGGTGCCAGTTTCCATTAGAGAATTTGATGATTTGAGAAAAAAGATAGATCATGTTTCCTTGCTCAACCCTCTTCTTTCTCAGTCCTCCCTAAGATGATGCTAGGAAGCTGACTGACTGACTGCACGATGTGCATATATTTTTACTTTTTATAAAAAAATGGTGACAAAATGGGCAGTCAATTGGTACTTTGCTATATTGAAATCAAAAGATATTTACTCCTTTATGACATTTTCAGATCCAATAATATTATGGTTGTATTTTCTTGGTTGGGCTCTCTTATCAGCTCCAACACTTTGTCAAACCTGGGGCACCTTCTCAAGTTCAGGTGAGTTATTACTCCCCCTTTGCCCTTCTTAGATATTATATTAGATTATTTCACAATATAGCTGAATGTTGGGTACTGACCCATATATATGTGCGCTTTTCTATTTCCTTTCTGCCCATTTCCTGTAAGCTGTATGTTTACCGCTGAATTAGCTGATAAGAATTTATATTTCCACCTGCAGAGATCAGGGACGGTCCCTGGGGTGAACTTGACAGGTCAACTTACTATCCATTATTCCTCCCTCATGGCAGAATTATCCTATTTTTCTTTTCTTTCTCTTTTGACCAGAATAGGTCTACTCACTATGATGAATGTTGTGATATTTTTAGAGATACAACTGTACAACTGTAGATGGAAAACATGGTGACCATTTCAGTTCTCTTTCGACATCATAACAAAAAAAGTACAGGATGAATGCCTTTACTTAGTCAGCCAAGGTGGTTAAGAGTGTTATTGTGTTTATATAAGCGTTACCTACATTTGGTTTCGGACTATGGATTTTTGAAGCATCAGCTTAAAACATGTACCATGATTTTTTTTTTCCATACTAGAGTTTGAAAGTCTCTAGCTATAAGATGTAATGGTGTGCCACTTCGGAAATAGCATGAGAGAGAAAATAAAATTAGTCATCCACACAGTTTTACTATTTATGTAGTAATATTTGGATTTCCTAAATCCTAAAAGGAATCCCACGAGTTAGGCACCACTCGGTTTCTTTGAAGCACTGGCGCGGTCAATGCTTTTCTATGCAGCTTGAGATGTATTATTCAGAATGACTAGAAGCACTAATTATTTTCACTTCAAAAGTTCCATTTAAGAGCAAAAGAGCCACATTCCAGTTGCTCCTATTTCCATCACATCAAATTTGATCTTGACCAGATTTTAGATATTTATGGCACTTTATGAGCTTGCGGGTAAGATGGTCTTTGTTACCGCAAATAGATATGTCATCCTAACCCGCGAGACCTAGAAGTATGGATTTTTATAGTTTTTATAATTTCTCTCTTTTTATGCAGCATTTGTTATCAATTTTTCTCTTTTTTTAGGCGTCACCACTTTCCACATTGGATTACCTACCATTGTTGTTGGGGTTCTTGGCTTCAATCATGTACCATTATTTTTTAAAGGTGGTCATTGCTTTCTACACTGATATAGAAGTACGACTGATAATTCCCTAGGAAATATAATGCATGCTCTATTGACCCTGTGACAGTTTCCAATTATGTATATTGACCATGTATGTGTGCTCCTTCTAACAGTTTCCTGCTTGACTAGAAAAAGTGTTTTCAGAAAGAGCAATGCTCTATTTTTACTCTCATGCCATTTTTATCTTTATGGATTTAAAAGAGATGCTCTATTGAATCTTTTTTTTTTTTCCTTGTTTCCTAAAGGATCTGCACAAATGGATTTCACTAAAGGAGTGACATCGTTGTTATCTAGCTAAAATGTGCATGCCTGTTTGCCTTTGTTATCTCCTTTGCATTCATTTTTGGTTGATGTCGTGGTTAAAGGGTTTCAGTTAAGGGAAAAGAAAACAATTCTTCAACCAATGGAAATGCCTTCACTGATTTAGTGTTGGTCTTTCTTATTTTCGCATCTATTTGGCTTACTGCATCCAGAATCCAAAGTGTATATCTTAGCATGATAAAAGGAAAACTTATGATATTTTGTAGTTACATCTTCTATGCTTCAAGTCACAGCTATTATTTTCATTTAAAATTATTCTACTGTACAGACTTTTGATTATTGTGCCACCAATGGCATCAAAGAGCAGTTTACTATGCTCCAGGCGAAGCATTACCTCTTTGTTAAGTCTTATTAAGATCCTTGCTGCAAGGGATGCTATGTTGATTCTATGCAAGCTACATGACTCGAAGTGCTAATACTCTTGATTTCTATTCATATAATATATTAGAGGTTGCTAATCAATAATGTTCCTATTCATTGATTAAGTTCTAGGTTTTTACATGTATCACATTAGTGAGTTGTAGCTGCGATTTTGAATAAAAGGAAGTTGTTTGTATAGTCAATCATTAAATTCTTATAGTTCTTTTCCCTACCTTTGCAAAAACATTGTGCTCGATTACAAGAAATAATTAGGACTGCTCTCCATGTTTTGCTTTGGTACTTCATTTTATAGACTTAGCATTTATGAAAATGCAAATCAATTCAACATGAGCACGCGGAGAAATCGGCGATTTTCGTTTTAGGAGATAAGATTTCATTCTTGCACTTTCGATCTGGATTTGTCGGGGCTTGAGTTTATTTCGGGCGATGATTTCCTAGGAGTAGCTTCTCAACTCAGTTGTGATCACCTGTGCTGGATTTGGTTTGAATCCTTTTGATTTGGGTCAGTTCTCAAGCGATTTTCTTTCTCTTATCGCTCTCCTCTGTTCCTTGTTGTCGCTTTTCGGTTTTTGGCGTTCTTTTTTTATAGAAAAGGTTTTTGGCGTTCTTGAGCATGAGGGATTTGGACTCCAGGGGGCAGCAGGCGGTTTCCCACTGCCTGGTCCAGCGCTTGCCCCAGCCTCGTTGTTGCTCTCCACATCTCTGTGTCTGGTCATGCTCAGCACCAGTGCTTCCAAGCACCAATCGGTGTTCATCCAGGAACCCGTGCACACACAGCACCAAGAGAAGGTGCAGCAGTTCATGTTAATTGAATTCCAGCAGCTGCAGCTCGCTTGACTCTGTCCTCTCCATTGTAGTCATGCTTTTCTCTCTGCATACGTTTCTCTGTATTTGCTTAATGTGCTTGAATTGGTTGCGTGCAGCAAGTTCAGCAGCTCGTGCATGACCTGGGCGTTCAAATTATCGACTACAGCAGGCAGCTTGTGTCCAGCAGTGATCAATCAATGGGCGTTTGCTAATTTCATTTTTAGTTGGCATCTCAGGTGGCTTGTTTCATTTGCCGCAGTTTGCAGCAGTGGAGCAGGTGCTCGTCAATCTCCTGTCTCAGGTAATTAGATCAGCAGCAGTCAGTCTGTCGCTGGCGCGGGAACGGATGGAGGCTGAAGCCAGCCTTGCCGGTATGTGTGTCCTCATTTTTGCCATGGACGTTACCAATGACCTTGCTCAGATGGGTACATAGGAAGGCATATCTATTATGTGTGTTTATGTTGTCTTCCTCATTAGATCAATGTAGCTACTGAAAGCTTATGTCATGCGAACCAGTGAGTTTATGTCATACAAAACAGTGTTTTGGTGCTATCCTGGTTGCTAGGTTGGAGGCAAAATGCAAGTTTATCTTGTGTTTTTGTTCTTAGCCTCGACGCTATTTGTATCTGTTCTGTTGCAATTGTCTTCCATTTCTATATGCACAGTCCAATGGCTATGTAATGTATGTGCTATCTATTTGGCATTTATTTTAGAAAAATTGCTGGTTTATCACATGTATCGATCGAGATTTGTCAAACCTCTTAATGCTGTGATGGGAAAATATTCAGATATTGCCTTTTAGGTGATGAACAAATAACTATCATTCTCATACGTGGAAAAAGGGGAAACATAGCATATGTTTTTAGGTTTGTTTTGTTTCAATGATAGTAGACAGAGCCAGCCAATTGTCAGTATTATCGTTTTATTTCCCCTCTATAATCGCGGCCATTGCCTCCTCGCGCATGGGCGCGCATAAATCACTAGTCTGACAAGAAGAAGAAGAAGACATGCTTACAACAGAGATGCAGTCCAAACGTACCCATCCAAATTGCAGTATGATTGCTGGTTCTTTTTTTCCCCTGTCGTTGTAGGTTGTTTGGATTAAATATCAGGAGTGGTGATTGAAAAATCTGTTTTACAGATGGAGGAAGCCAAACAACTCTGATGATGGGCTCAGATCAGATGGTGACTGAGATGGCTGGTCTGAAGGATCCGGTTAAGTGCAATGCGTTTTCTGTGGACATCTCTTGGACAGTGCTCATGCTGTTACGGCACCGAGTATAACTAGTTTTTTCGCGCGCCCATGCGCGCGAGGGCATTGACCGGTCCCGACATCGATCACTTTCGGAGAGAAGGGAGGTAAAAGTTGCAAGACGGGAAGGAGAGCACCGTGGCCCCAAGCGTGTGGGGGAGCTGCTTCCGCCGCGCCTGAATTGACAGTGACCCGAATCTATGTTCGTCGCCGATCGGGTGGCCAGCGGGCTAGCATCGTAGATATTTTTAGAAAAGAACAATTAATTATGAATAACGATTAACGACATACAAAAATACAAACACAAAGCAAAACCAATATGCTTAAAGAACTTAACATCTATTAATATATTAATAACATAGGGCGTAAAGAGAGCTCAGGGAGGATCTGCGAGAATGGATCACCCAAACCTAGGATCTAGAGGATCTTTTAAAAGGATAACTCTCCAAGAAAAACTAAAGTAATACAACAACTTCTCTATATTTGAATGGGGCCATGCAATATAATTTTTCCTTCTTGCCCGCACTCGTCACCATACAAAAAGCACCACGCTTGGCATATATAAGCTTGAAGGCATAATTGTCCATAGAATTCAAGACCGAGTGAATTAACAGATAGGCTGGTTCAATAACGAGATAAAGATTTTTTTTTCGGAAACGGATATAGAAAATTGACATTAGTTCATCCATGGACTTAGCAAGCGGCGGCATTGACTTCGGTTTACGTTCAAATCCAGGAAAATAAATGGACCGTGCATGTGCACCTTCATTGCTCGACCCTCAACAAAATGCAGTTACAATAAACAGACAAAGTTGCCAGTCAGAAGGTCACTGGGACTGTTCTGTGAAACATTTACCGAGAGTTCTTACCTTTACATTCTTGGCAACAAAAGTGGGACTAAAAGTGGGACTCGTTTCAACACAAACATTTTCTCCTAGAGGCTAAGATACAATCTCTACCACCATCAAATCACTACAGAAGTGAACATGCCAAAACCAGACTTCGTTAGACAAGAGACTCTCGCTACAATCTATATCATCATCATCATCGCTGTAGAAGTGAACGTGCCACAGCCAGTCGTCATCAGAAAGCTTGTCACTTCAGCTTGTCCATGAGGAGGTGTGCAACTGACTCGTATCCTTGCTCCCTTGCTGTTCCAATGGCAAAGAAAATGAAAAAAAGGGAGGCAAATATGTTTATCAGTAACAGCAAGAACAGCACGTTTCACAAATGTGAACAGGAGTAGAATCAGAATTACCAGTCGGTAGTATCTTCCTTTTCTTCAAGCAGAAGGAGCTGCATCGTCGTCTGACCAAAGGTTACCGAGTGAGCGATGGAAAACTGAAGTTTTCTAAACCACTACATATCCTGATAGCACCATTTCAGAACTCTGATCCTAGAACTAAATAGAACAAAGGTTGGCGAAATGCTCACCTGCTGCATATCCAGAATTTCTTGATACCCTTCTCCTCAACGCAGTGAGGGCACGGCCAGTTCTTGTTCTTCCTCACCTCTTCCATCTCTGCTACCACATCTCAACACTGGCCCCTTCTGTCACCCACTTTTGTCGTCGGCCAGCAAGGACACCACAACAGACCATGCATCACTCGTTCAGATTTTTACACGCGGTGGCGGGGGAGGCTTCCAACCGGGACAAAAATTCTTTGACAATGCTTTCGGAAAATTCTGCCTGTGCACGCACATAGAAACAATTGTCAGGGATCATTCCACTGAGGATGTTCACATTATTTGTTGCCAATAACATTCCATTGAGGATGTTCACACCTGCATGCCAACTGAATATGTACACAAAAAACACATAACAGCTGCTACCTGATCAAACTTTCAAGTACAATTAGGTTCATGGAAATCAGGTCGCACATATTCCACACTAAAAACAGTCACCCTCTTCTCAATTCTAACTAATCAATTGCTATCGAACACCAAAGTTTCTCCTTTTTAACGAATCAATTGCTTGAGAAATTTATAGGAGCACATAACAGAAGCTTGTGATAATGAATGAAGGAGAAAGATGGTTGAGACCACGGACATGAATACCTGATGGACTGGAGTACAATGCAACTCTCTTCAGATGCACCAACTGAACAAAAAAACTTTCTTTTGTTGTGGTACCCAATCATGAACTTCTGCAAGAAAACTGTTAACAGATGATCAAAGCACATAACAGAAGCTTGTGATAATGAATGAAGGAGAAAAATGGTTGAGACCAAGGTCATGAATACCTGATTGACTGGAGTACAATGTAACTCTCTTCAGATGCACCAACTGAACAGAAAAAAACTTTCTTTTGTTGTGGTACCCAATCATGACCACCTGCAGGAAAACTATAACAGATGATCAAAGCACATAACAGAAGCTTGTGATAATGAATGAAGGAGAAAAATGGTTGAGACCACGGTCATGAATACCTGATGGACTGGAATACAATGTAACTCTCTTCAGATGCACCAACTGAACAAAAAAAACTTTCCTTTGTTGTGGTACCCAATCATGATCTTCTGCAAGAAAACTGTAACAGATGATCAAAGAAATCAAATTTAACAAATAAGATGCTAAAGTGAATAGGTAGTTGTCTATCTTTTGCCTAAGCCAATGTCACAAACACATGGAATGGGGAGTAGAAACCATGATTACTCGCCAACAGATCCTGCTAAGCCAAACCAAAATCAAATTCAACAGATGGGATGCTAAAGTGAATAGATCATAAATATGATTACCCATTATGCTAAGATAAACCAAGATAATCGAATAAAAAAATGGTAATCTAAGAAAAGGGAGCAAAGAAAGAATGGAAATGAAAATACCTCGATACTGCAGACATTATGCTATGGCAGTGAATCTGAGTTTGCTTCTGATCGATGCTCCTATAAGCTTTTCTAACTGAAGGGCGCCTCTACCCTTCCAGTACTATTATATTGGTTTGATGATTACTGCTCAAGTGCTATTTTTACGCCAAAAGAAGGAATGGAGGCAGTCACAAGGCGTCCTCGGGACTGAGGCACGCACACAAACCTCAGATCCAGATGATGCAAACCTACAAGCACGAACAAAGGTAGGCGTCGTGAACACCCTGCATCATAGATTTGGGCAAGAATATAAAAGAACAAAAGATTGCATTTACAGTCCCAATTCCCAATTTTTTTTTCTGGTCACTGATTGATTCCAGCCTCCTTTTATGGCAAAATCCTTTTATTTAAAATCCTTCTCATATAGATCTAAAATCCTACCTGCAACCGACCAATGAAATACATCTAGAAACCTAGATCCTATGCAAGGAATGGCAAAAGCATCAATTCCCGACTTCTCATATACTATATACTTTTTTCTTTCTAAAACACCAGCCTCCTGCAGATGTCTGCACATACCTAAAAGTACACCTAGAAATCAAGAACAGGAGCACCCTAATCATCTAGCTCCAAATCAACGGTCTTGGCCAAAAAGAACAAAGATGCAGGAAATCCCAGGGCCACACGCATGGCAAAAATCTGGGCACCCAAGCTGGATTAAAATCCTTGGAACCCTAAAAGCAATGGATGCCCACGGGGATGAATTGCTAGCTTAAGCCTAGCAGCACGGCCGAAAATAGAGCGCCTGAGAAGTGCACGTACCTCACAGATCGAGTGTAGAGTGGACGGATCCGGCACCGGAGCAGCCGTCTGACCTCAGATGCCCACGGGTGACGAGAGAGGGGAGCAGCGCTTGCGGCCTCATCTGGCGGCTCGTCGTCCGGCGACAAACCGAAGGAAGGAGGGATGAAATCAGCCATAGAGGCACCGGATCAGCCAGATCCATAGCTCCGGCACCGGCAAGGAAAGGGGGAGCGAGAGAGAAAAAGCGCAGGGGCTGGCGGCGAGGCCTGCTTGCCTGGGTCGCTGGCACCCACACACGGCGTCATGGCCACGCTGGGCGCCTCACGCCGCCGCCGCGTCGGGGCCGCCCGGGGCCACTCGCGCCGCGGCTTGGGCGGGGGCTCGCCTCCGTCGCCGCGGGCTGCGACGCGCCTTGCCCGCACGCACGCGACGCGACCGCGCCGGCCCGGCGCGCCGCAACGCCCGCCAGGCCGGGGGCCGCACCCGCGCCGCCGACGTGCGGTCGCCCCGTGGGCGCCCTCGCGACCAGGGCAAGCCCTAGCTGCCGCCAAGAGAGGAGAGTGAGGAGCCGGGGGTTAGAGCCGATATATATATTCAACATAGGAAGAGCGGCGCACCGCCGGATCGAGGATCTAAGGGACAGCGAAATTTTTTGAACAACGTGGGACGCCCGGCCGACGGTTTACTCCACACCAAATATTACTTTTAAATAATGAGTGTTTCAATTATTCGACTGAGTATAATAATGAGCGGGATCCCACTCACCGGATCTCAATAATGAACTGCCACAATTATTAAACAAATAACTCGTGCGCCATGTGGTCAGCATTTAAAAACAAGCACATACATCTCTTGGTGGCGAAACTGCGGAAGTAGATAGGTATCTAACATTTTCAGCATCCAAAGCAGCAGACTTTGCAGGCCGAAGCCTTCTGTGCAGCAGCAGGGAAGCTCAATTCAACTCACCTCGGCCAGGAGCAGTGTGAAGCAGAAACATGGTATGAATTATTGACACAATAACAAAAACTTGTGTTGTGTCCTTTTGTTTTGAATTCAAATCTCTGGTTGCCCATCAATCTGCGATGCACTATATCTAAATGACTACCTAGTTTTTTTTTTCTTTTTTTTTTTTTTGTGTGTGAAAAAATGACTACCTAGTTTCTGTAAACGGATAAACCAGTCCTGATGATGCTTTTGTTTTCAAAACTAGCTACCTCTGTCACTTGAACTCTACGAGATGTCTATTTGGTTGGTGATGATTTTTTTTTTTTGAACCATCGGCAAGGGAGCCCCCTTATTTATTTTGTTTTTTAACCCAGCCCAGAAATATTTGGTCATACTTTGAATTAATTCCAATTGACATCTCCTATGAACATTTGAGAATGATTTTTTTTTTTTTATTTTCAATTTTAGACAGCATTGAAACAAATGAGATTACTTGGAAGTTGATTGTTCCCTATAAAAATATATGATGTACAGTTCGATAAACTGGCAATGTACATGTGACCTAAACAGTAGAGCAGCAATTCATAAACTATACAGTGTGATTATGGTTAACCTGGCGTCCTTGCTTACGAAAAAAATTCTTTTCTTTCAAGGTGGATTACCACCGCATGGGAAATATGGAACAGCACCTTGCAAATGCAACATCGACAACCTTGTTGCATCAGCTGAGACATTTGTGGAAGAGCCCTAGGGGGACAGTGCTCCGTATTGAGGCATTAGCGCTGGTGGCCATTGCCCTCTCCTTCTTCCTTGCTGTCTTTGGATCCTGCCGCCGCTGGTCCAACCGCTCAATCCTCCAAAAGGGTTTCTTGGCTGCAAACTCATTATGTTTGTCCCTAGGGACATATAGTATTGGCCTAATGCAATCATCATCAGTGAAAAGTGAGATGCACCCGTTCTGGAGTGTATCCTTGCTCACCCTCTTTGGCTGTGTCGACCCGGTCACCTCCTACAGTCTCGATTACAAGAGCCAGTTTTGGAAGATGCTATATCAGATCTTCCTGTACTGTGGATATGTCCTATTGATTAGTATTTCAACCGTCTCCAGTGAAATTGGTAATGCAGCCATTGGTGTTTTGTCCACCATCACTTTCATTAAGACCTTTCACAGGTTACTGGCCTTTGTTCTGCCAACTGCATTACATAGTAACATAAGAAGGATTGAAACCCATATGAGAGATTTGTCAATACAAGGATTTGTTAATTATAGAGCAGAGGACCTACACGGGTACAACTATGTATTTGACTGGTACCGTCACAAGGACACATCATCTGAACGTCGAAAGCACAAGGGCATGCCAAACTTTGTTTTTAAGTTACTAGCATTGAAATGGAGATCAAAGAACAAATATGATCGAAAATCCATCACAGTCATCACCATAGATCAAATATGGAAATGCAAGGACTGTGATGTCAGAAGGTGCAGGGATGTGTGCCTCTCCTATTGGCTGTCCCTATTGCTACAACGGCGTTTCTTTGGGTTGGAATGTGCTGAATCAGGTACTCAGATGACACATGATTTTGTATTCAAAGGGCTTCTGCACAAAACAGATGATGGGATCCTCCACTATAAAAAGGCCTTCAAGGTTATTGAAATTGAGTTGGCTTTCCTCTACGATACCTTCTTCACCAGTAACATATTCAATCGTTTTTTTCAAGCAAAAGCTGCTAGTATTTGGATACTAGCTTCAGTCAGTGGGATATGTTTTGTTGGAGTAGTGGTTCTTAAACCCAGTATGAGGAGCAGCAGCCATAATTCTGGTGACACCATTGTTGTGAACACAACAACTGCCGATCTTATAATCACTGCAGTCATACTGGTGTTACTGGTTTTGCTGCAAATATGGCAGTTGATACGTTGTTGGACTTCAAATTGGGCAAGAGTTTCATTTGTCGCCTGTTACATGAGGGATGAAAAGAATGGAACCAAGTGGATAACTCCTTGGATGAGACTGAGAGCACATCTCACCAGGATAAAGTGCTTTGACAATTACCTCTGGCAAAATAAGCTTGGGCAGTATTCATTCGTTGAATCGATCAGCGGGCTAAACTGCAACTTATTCAGGCCATCCAGATTCAGAAGGTATTGTTGTGTAATATTTGGATTTCCATTCATGGGCCAGGTGCTGCGTGATATGTTTGACAGCGAGAGAGGCCACGCAATTGCGTTGCCCACTGATGTGAAGGAATCCATTGCCGAGTTTCTTTATAGAAGTAGAAACAATCACTGTAGAAGAACTGCTGGTTCGACCTTCCTGGGAGAAAGTGGATTAAGCTCGACGGAGATTCCTAATATTCTTGAACGTGCGGTTCTTGGAAGTAAGATACAAGAGATTTTGATATGGCATATTGGGACATGCTACTGTGAACTAGCACAGCGCAAGGAGGAAGGATTCTGCTCTATTTTCAGAAAAGGCAATGAGGATTTCCTGAATGAGGAGGAGCGCAAGAATCATGGCGTAGCCACGGCTCTATCCAAATACTATGCATACCTGTTGGTTTCAGCGCCACAATTAGTATGTGAAGACTCCATGGGAGCAAAATCCTCATGTAAACAATTTGTTATGAAGGCGAGGTGGCATCTGCGGAGGACGGGCAATAGATTGGAAGCGCTGCGAACATTAACAACAGATCCAAGTCCGTGTGGAGACGGATGTTGCTTCTTCTGTGGAGGTGTGGAGCTGGGGCAGAAGCTGGAAGAGATGCCTCAACGTTGGAAGATTCTGGCAGATTTCTGGGTGGAGGCTCTGCTCTGCGCAGCGCCGTCTGACAACAACGCGGAAGAGCACATGAGGCACCTATCCCAGGGCGGCGAATTCATCACCCATCTCTGGGCTTTGCTGTCACATGCTGGCATTCTCAAGAGGGAAGATGATCCTAAAGAAAAGCCCAAACCAGAACAGCATGGTGGCGAGGACATTGTGTAATCCAGCAAAGCAATCTCCATTCAGTTGTTTTTGTTTGTTTTATTTATCCATGACTGGAATGTAAGAGTATGCCGAGGGACTCCTGGCACATGTAGCTGCAGCATGACTTGTTGCTTGTCCATTTCGTAATGTTTGTATGCTTTATGAGATGAAATCCACCGGAGTATGTGTGTTTGTATGTGCCATATATGCTTCTATATGTATGGCTTTCAGTCACAATGAAGGAATTGAATTGAATGAAGTTGATTAATTTGTTCATGGGCCGTCTGCATGCCAGGACTCTCTCTGCTACTTTACAGTGTTGCATTTGGTATAGCCAGTATTGCATTTGAAGTGTCTGTTTTCAAATCCTTTTTTTTTTTTTTTTTGCGAAATGTCATTATTTTTTTACAAATACTAGTATATGTAGTATCAAAAGTATCTATGTTCTTAGGAACAACACTCTGTGACTGTATGTTTGGTCACATATATCGTTACTGAACTAGTCTACTACTCTGTTTGATTTTTCCAGGAATATCCATAGTGGCGTCAAACTCATTGTCCTGCCGAGTTTATTTGCTACTATATGATTGCAATACATTTATGTGGTTTTCTTTTAGTGGCCGATCTGCAGTTTTAATCTCTTGGTTTACTTCTTTCCTGTTCTGTATATGTGTTTAATTAGAAGTTTAGCTTCACTTCTTTTTCGAAAGGACGGCAAAAGCTTTGCCGCAATTTCTATTAGACGGATAAAGAAAAAAGCCAAGTGCCAGCCCAGTTTTTTGACTGGAAACCGGGCCAGAAAAACCATACAATTTTGGAGGGTACCCTACTCCACCTGCACACCTAGGTACCAAGTCAACTCAACTCGCGCTACATCTAGCGCCCACTCAACTCCTTGCTTGTCGGATTGGGACATCGACACACGCCACAACCCCTCGATCGGATTGGGTCATCGACGCGAGCAACCACTTGACACCAACAACTCACACAACTCAACTAATCGAACCAGGCAGATGGAATAAAAAGTAAAAACACGAAAGCTCCACTCGGTTGGATTGGGGCATCAACCGAGCAACCATCAATACCACTTGGTCCGATTGGGACATCGACCGAAGCAGCCGCCCCGCCAACTCGACCAGCTCCACACACCGGAGGAAAAACGACAACCACTCGTCGTTGCCACCCCGCCGAAGCCACACCAGAGAGGATCGACGCGCCAGCCACGCAAGCGACCCGGCTGCATCACCCCGCCAATCGGCACCACGCCGAAGTCCAGCCTCCCTCGGCCGCGGCGCCGCAGCCGCCGCCAAAGTCAAAGGGGGGAGGGATGGCATAGACGAGGACCATCCCCCAACGCCACAGGTCCCCGGCCACCACCACCACGCGACCCCCTCACCTACAAGCCAACCTCCTCCAACCACCGCCCGAACCACGGGGTCCCTCCGCAAACTCCCCGCCAACATGGACCGAGTGGACCACCAACACCGCTGCGCACAGGCACCACCAACCAAGCCCCACCACCGACACCGGCCGAGACGAGTCCCCCGATGCGGCGCCTCCAAGGAGGACACGACGCCAAAGGCGCCATCGCCGCGACGTCCAAAATGGACAAGGTTTTCACCCAAGACTCCGTGCTCGAGGAACATGATGACTCCCAATGGTGCCCCAGCGGAAAAACGGCGCCCAACGGCGCCGCCACCATCGCCACGAACAACGTCCGTGGAAGCTTTCGCCTGGCTCAACACCATGCGCGCTGCGCGCTCTCAACCAAGCCAGCGGCCGACTCCCAACCACAACGCGGCAACACTAGCTGGAAAAGCCCAAAGCCGACCGGCGTGACACACCACCACGGCAGCACCGGCGAAGTACACGCCAGCCCCCAGCCCCCCCACCGAGGGCGGCGCCGGACCGAAACGCCCGTCGCGAAGGGGAAGAGGAGCACCGGCCAACATACCACAATCCGTCACCCTCGCACAACCGACGACCGACACCACCACGCTGCACAACCACCGCCACCACCATGCCCACGAGCCGCAGCTCCGACCCTCGTCCCCTACAACCACCACCACCTCCACCACGGACACCGCCACCTCCACTTCTTCATCCCCACCGCCGCCCGAGCCCGTGCTGCCGCCGAGGAAGTCACCTCCACCGCATCACCACAGCACCACCGGATCTGGATCGGGGAGCACCACAGCGCCACCAACACGGCCCACCCCTCAACCGCCGCCTCCACCCATACATACGCTGCCGACGGCGTCGTTGCCGCCGCCGCCACGAGCACGACGGATCCGGTCTCGAGAGGGCGAATCCGACCATCCCGGCGCCAGATGCGCCGCTGGTCCGCCCCATGACGGCGTGGGGATTCGCTCGTAGTTGCCCCATGGCAGTGCGGGAAGGAGGGAGAGAACCCAGCCTCCGCCTTCCTCGCCCCGTCCGCCCGGCAACGGCGTCAAGCTCGGGCGGAGGCTAGGTCGGCAAGCGCGTGGAGCGGGGCTGCGGCGGCGGCGGCGTGGAGTGCCGCCGAGTCGCCCTCGGGAGAGCGACGCGGGGGGGCCCGAGTTTCTGTAAAGATGAACTTTTCCCAAAGAACTTTAGCTTCACTTCTTTGCATGTCCATCGTTTTGTTTCAGACAAATGGCTTTCAGTCATCTGTGTTGCCACACTCTGTATCTTGTGTAATTGATTCACAGCTCCCATGTGTATTCTTTCTTACAGAAGGTACCCTACCCATCTAAACTTTCTGGAGAATAGATTAACTGTCATTGAGTATCTTTCTTTTCAAGTCTGTGTGTAGCTGTAGGGCTGTTTGCACACAAGTGGTGTGCGTGTGGTGTGGTGTGGTGTGGTGTGGTGTGCGTGTGTAGGTGTGTCTTTGTACCCGGATGAGAGACAAAAAAAAAAAAAAAAAAAAAAAAAAAAAAAAATCATTGAGTATCAGAGTTTTTTTTCAGAATAAAAGAAACAAAGAATGTCAGTATTGTTTTGAACCAAGTAGTGGTTCCTAGGAATTTCAGGGCACGGCCAGAGATCTCCATTTCTCTGCCTGTGTGGCAGATGAATCGGGCATTGGACTGTACTTAGTCATTGTTGCCTGTCCATTTGAGCTGCTTTTGCAAAATTGCCTAGTCAGGATCAGGTAGCTCTGTTTCATATCCTTGTTCGGTTGAATTCCTGGGACCGTGCATGAGTGGATCGAACGACAGGACAGCCTTTGGTTGATGAGCTGCCTCCTCAATTTGGTTGATGAGCAGTAGATATACTACATAAAAATCTCTGTGACTCCTATTCTGAACAGACTATTGGTATCCTGCTTTGCTGTATGCGTTGCTCCTCGCTGGTGCGTTCCCAATTTGGCAAGCATATGATTCGAGTCAAGATCATGCCGGAGGGGCTCCGTCTGGTTGTAGCCGTCCAAGAAACGTCGTCGTCGTTGCCAGGGTAGCCCAGGAAAGGAACCTCCGCTAATAATCATGCTTAATGACGGCATTAATCAACGATGTCGGTAGTAAGGTGGGTTAGAGTCACACCGTCGGCCCTTGAGGCCGAGGCCACGGTCACCGCGCCGCTCCATCCGTCCACCAGCGAGGTCTCGCCGCCGCCGCCGCCGCCTCACCGGGATTGGAGCCGCGCTCTGTCTCCGTGTCCGTGAGAGTCCGCGCTCTTCCCTTGTAATGGGCCGAAAAAGACTCAGCGCTGGGCCTGTCATGTCATGTATGGGCCGAGCCATGTATTAGCGTCTTTGCGTAGGCCGAAACAGACTGATGACCACCGAAATGTTGCTAGAACACTATCAAGGTAGTGTGCATGTTCAATGGCAGTTAGTTGTCGCTGAACTTCCCTTGGACACACTACTGTGTGCTTTCGTGAAGCAAGGATCGAAGGATTCACTGAAATATGTGAGTGGAGACAGGTCAACGCCCAGTAAGTATGAAAAGACGAGGGCTTAGAACCAGAGAACGGACAAATTAGGTTAAGGGGCTTTCATGGAAGGGATATATGCCTTCGATCCAAAGCAGCTCGAAAAAAAATAAGCCACACCAATGGTTGAATATTAGTGGGGATGGCGGCTTTTTGCTGGGCTATTTGGTTGAATAGAAATGATGCGGTGTTCCATTCAGATGTGCTTAAGAAAGAACATAAAACATGGCAACACACAACAAGTTGATGGAGATAACAAGAGGAACAAGTAAAAAAGTAGTAGACAATTAAGAACCAGCAATTGATGCTATGATATAATTAATTAGGAACCGCTTCAAATTCTTCTTCCGTTTCTTCCCTCGACGCCTCTCCACGGTGTTGAAGCTTCTTCCGTTTCCCACATCGTCTTTGAGGTGCTAGAGCGGCGCCGAGGTGGGTGATGAACTTCGCCGCCCTGCGCTAGGCGCTGCATGTCTTGCACGTCGCCGTAGGGCGCCGCGTAGAGCAACATCTGCACCCAGAGAAGCGCCAGCGGCTCCCAAGGGTCACTTTGGAGCTCTGTTCCCCTTCTTCACCGTTTCTTCCCCATGGTCCTTAGCAAGGGGCTGCGGACTCAACGGCGGTGGCATCATCGCCACATTGCAAAGCCGTTTCCCCGGGGCACAAACCCGTCAGCACAAACTCGATCCCCAGCTGGGCATGCTCTTGGGGGTCCATTGTTGTTATATCATTGGCATCAGGCATTCTTTGTTGCCCTCAGAGCTTCTTCAATACTTGCTTTGTCTGTGAGGGGGGCAGGAGGAGCTCGGTGCGAGACACCACCAAGTAGACACAATACTTGGACAGATCCATGGCCACGCGCCGATTCTTCTCTCTGCTGCTGCTGCTGCTGCCTCCTCCTCCTTCCTTCTCTGTTTCTTCACAGTACCATGTTGCAATGTGCCATGTCAAGACACGCCATGTGAATGCGCTGATATTTGACTCACACTACAACACTAACCCCCTTTGGCAACGGATACCTAGCAACACATGATGCTGTCGTTGCAAGTGAGGGAACACAGCAACATATGCCAAGCGTTTGGTATACTTCCCACGTTTACCCTTTTTTTTTCTTTTCTTTCCGTCTCCGTCAGCCATGTCTACTTACCCTTTTTTTTTTTTTTCCATCAGCCGTGTCTAGTATCATTTTTTTTTCTTTGCCTTGCTGTAGGGTCCATGGTCTCTGTATCGGCAGCTTTTATCCCGGTCCATATGAGCAGCGACTTTGTCTCAAAAAAAAATATGAGCAGCGACGAATTTACATTATAGTTAAAATTCGGAGTATATGTGGCAACAAAAAAATGCGGCTACATCAAGGTTCGAGAACAAGACCTTTCCCACACCACCTTGGCGCACTAACCATCGGAGATGCTTCATTCGTTGTGCAGCTTTGACTCACTACTTTTATTTATCCTATCTACAACAGATGTGAGTCTCCCCATATCTAGACGTAGCTTTGCATAAAAGATGATTTCAAATCAAAACATTGTCAACTACAAAGTTTCGTAACTTCTCAAGATCTATAAAGTTTATTTTGGTCATTTGTTCATCCGACATAGTGGTAATAATATTATTCACAAATCTTCTATATCTCTCTTATAGTTTCATGAAACTATATGAGAGATGTGTCATTTGTGAACAATGTTCACTACCATTTTGTCGGATGAAAAAATGACCCAAGTGAAAGTGATAGATATTGATGAGTTCTACGACTTTTATGTTGATGACTTTTTCAAATGAAATTATTTGTGTTTCAAAATGTTGGTTGAAATTGCTAATTTTTGTAAATCAAATTTTGAATTGTTCAAAGAAAGTCACATGATAAGATGACCGAAATAATAGTGATAAGAACACAATGAATTGATAGAGTATAATTTTAGAAAAATTTAGATGAAAAAATCATCAAATTTGAAGTTAGTACGAGAGAGAGAAAAACTAGTTCAGATTTTAGCCAAAGATTAAAATAAGAAATTAGACTTCTTCAAATTACTTTGTGGGAGGAGGTGAAATGCACAATTTGGACTGTAAAAAATCAAATAAGTGAAGTATAAAAAATATATTTGGAGTGACCAATAAATCATTTAATTTTATAATAATTTAATTAATTAGTTGTTGACTCGCTTGAACTCTAATAATGAAAGGCATATAATATATAGTAATATAATATCAGCGTATTAACTTTTTTTTTTGTCCTTTCAATAGCTCCCGCCATTTTTTACCTCAGTTTCTTTGGCTTCCCTCTACGTTTTTTACTCAAATCGGGTTTCCCTCCATTTTTTGGCTGCCACAAATTGCAAGCCGCAGTATTAGTGGGGTCCCTGTTCGCTTGGCTTATCAGCCGCCTAGGTCGATCGATATTTTTCTCAAAGCATCGGCCCAAGAGCCAGCCAACAGTATTTTTCTCTCACAGCATCGACCAGCCGGAACCCAGCCGCGAACAGGCTCTAAGAAGAGAAGGCATGTAACAAAAATAGTATTTCTCTGGTTTGCTAACTGTCAGCTCCTTAGTTCACGCAATAAAGATCGTGGGTTCCTCTTCCCATCGCACAACTCCACATCTCTGTGCCGCTGCTCCAGGTCGTTCAAAGCGACACCGCAGGCCACTGCCGGACGGGCGGCGCCACGGCAGGACTTCCTACACCCTCTGCAGGAGCAGGACTAGCAAGGTGGCGCCACGGCAGACACCTGCTGCAGGCCTGCAGCTACGGCTCGTTGTTGCATAGGAGTACATCAATCGATTAGGTTTGGTTATTTTTTCCCGCTGAAGTTGTAGAACATTCTCCAATGACGCGTTGATTTGTGGTGTTTGATTTGTCTCTGCAGCGCTCGCCAAGGACATCCTGTTCAACATCGCTGGGCCAAATACCTGAATATCCCGATCTGCGCCCGTGGCCACCCGCCGCGCCGATCGATGACTCTATGATCCGCGCTGCCGCAGGCTCCTACTCCGACGATCTCGCCTCCACCGTGGTGAGCCCCTATCAAATCCCATATCTGTTCTTTCTGAACGTGTATGAATGGATTAACTGCCGGCAGGAGGATCAAAGTTTTAGAGTGTTCCATGTTGTCTTACGCAGTGGTTTGTGGTGCGGTGATGATTTGTTTGTTTCTATAGTGGCATAGATTGAATGGGCTTGATTTCCAAACCAGATCGATCTGTGTCAAAAATATTTTGTTATTCTTTCCCACTAAATAGGGAGGAAACTACTAATTAATGCTTACTGAAATAAGGTTAGTGCACAGAACTTAATTAACATGGATGAAAAGCAATTCATTCTGTCCGTGTACATTATCATTGCTTTCCAATCTCTGACTTGTGTGTCAATCTAGAATGAAAGGATTTTAGTACATCTTGACATCGTATATAATGGAAATTCATTTATACTAGATTTGTGGTTCAATAGTTCAATTTTATTTTTTATTCTATTTTATAGTACTGAAAGTCACCTGTTGTGAGTTTGTTGTATCAAACTGAAGGGCAATGAAGCTAATGCGCGTGATGAAAATTACTACAAACCAATAAAGTTTATGCTGCACATAAGGTAAATTCATATGCTTATTAATTATTTCTAGCAGCACCTTTCCACATATTGACTACTATTTATAATTTTATTATATGCAAAATCAAACCAATATGATATAAGATTAGACAAAAAAAATATACTGCAGCCAAGATTTTTTTTTTTTGAGCATTATACTGCAGCCAAGGAGATTAGTGTCATTTCTTTTTTTAAGAAGTTCATCAAAATAAGACCACAGTGCTGTAATCAAACTAGCATATTTTACAGGTTGTGGAGCAGGAAACATCTTCCAATTGCTCAAATCATGAAGCTGTCTACTAATTGCTTGCATTTTGTATACTATTTTTTTTTAGTAATTTGAAATTGTCATCCTCGTCATTAGTAGTCACTAGTCAGTACTTAGTATGATTTGAAAATTCTCATAGAAATGTATATGTGTGATTTTGAATGCAATATTTTTAGTTCTAGCTTATCACAAAAAAAATGACCTAGTATTTAACTAAGCACCAGGATCAATCAAATGCAATCATATCCAGGATCACTAATCCTAGATCAACACAGGCACTAGCTGTTTACCATTTCATGTTTATTAATTTTCTGTCTGTGGGATAATCATTCCTCTGGGTGTGGATAAAAAAATCTGGTTTGCTTCTTTCTTGATCAGATTCCATCTTGGCACATGGACTTTGTCTAGTCACATCACTCTGGTCCTGTATGATAAGGTAGGATCTATTTGAATTTTTATATGGGCACCATAAAATTGATTGTGTAACCTATTATGATTTCAGCTTCCATCTTCAATTTCATTACTTTCAAATTTTGTATGGTCTTTTCTATAACCTATTATGATTTTACTTCTAAGTGTCGTATTAAAGTAATCCAACATTTATATGTAGGTCGAGAAGATAAATGGATCATTACATTTGGAATGCAAGACTAAACCGAAGGAAGGAGAAAGGAGGGATGTCGACATTCTAAGAGAGATCCCATTTTGTTTTGTTTGACTTTCATAGGAACATGTAGTCCGAACTCAAATTGTGTCATGAATTTGGATATGGTACTCATTGTAAAGAATCAAAGTCTTTATACTATATATATATATATATATATATATATATATATATATATATATATATATATATATATATATATATATATATATATATCAAAAATATCCTGCTAACCACCGTGTATTCTACCTCCCTGGTAGGAACTATACCACCTTTCCACTTCAAGACACACACGTAAGAGACATAGTCATTGCTTTTGCATGTATACCTGATTTGTTTCACGTAGATAACAAGAAGCATACTGGACCACTGTGTGCCTGTCAAAAGAAGGACAAATGGTCCACTGGCGTTGTTCTGAACTGGCGCAGGGTCTTGTCTCCTTGTATGCCATTTTTTTTTGTCACAACGTTTCAGCATCCAGCCCAACTCTGATTTCGTTGTTTGCAACAACGCAAATGTCCCCGTCTATGTTTGCAAAACTACTTCAAGTATCGTAAACAACAAAGCAATGGTATGTGAACGATTTGGGGTTGTAACAAGTGCTTGTTTTGCCCGTGTCAGTTGTGCGCATGTCCATGTTTCAGCAAATGCTGATCAATCATGTTTTACAGTACATGTCCAAGGAGTATTCTAGGAAAATCCCCAAGAAGAAGAAGTTGGTGGCACTGCGTTTCGTCGGGTCTACCGTCGTGATCGCCGGCAGCTTGCTGAGCGACCAGCTGGGCATCACCAGAATTTCAGGGGCTGGGAAGCCTTTGTCAGGGAGCACAACATAGCTGAGGGAGAAGTCCTCCTATTCCGTTGTTACAAGGGGCCGAATGTCTGGGAGGTCCTGGTTGCCCGTAGCTTCCCATCCGAGTGACTGCCGGATTGTTCTATTTAATGGTTTAGACTTCCTGCTGCAGCGCAACTATTTTGGCTGAACCCTTTCGGTTCAGATGTAATGGTCTGTAAGGCGTAAACTTTTGGACGCCATCTATCACAACATTGCCAGACCAGCGGCCAGCTCCATAGGGGCATGATGCAGGCACTACTCCAGTGTTTTTGAAAATCTGAACTGTTCGGAATTTTCTCGTGTTTAGAATGTCTGAAATATGCGACGCGTTTCCTTGTTGCTCTCTATCCGGTGTTAAATCACCGCGGCGTACAGGGTTGGCCCAGCAGACATAGCCTGCACACAAATTGCAGATCGGTCCCCCAACCCCAAATAAACCCAGGCACGGTCTGGTAGGTACGTCCTTTACTCAAAAGGAATACCACGATCCAGCCATCTATCCCGACGCGTGGCAACAATCGGAAGGGGGTGTAGGAAACACCAGGGGGTGGCCGGTGTCCACGAGGTTAGCAAATTCACTTTAATATATATATATATATATATATATAGGGTAAATTTTTCCTACACCCTAGGAGTAACTACACCCACGCGCATATTACACCGAAGGAGCCTCCCGCTAGTTTAGCGAACGGGTCTACCGCACAGTCATTCCACCGAGCAATAATCATTATATTAAATTAGCTCTCCGATGGACTCGATAGATGAGATTCCACGATATCTGCTTCGTTAGCCCTGGTTCTCATCCAGTTCGTCATCGCACGGCAGGGAGGTGGAGGTAGGGCGCCGCCACCGGCCTACGGCGCTGCATGGAGCGGAAGGAGGGTGACCGCGCAGGCTGTGCTGCGCCTGTTGTGTGCGTCGTCCTGTGCGTCGTCCTTCTCTTCTCTCCGCCGAGCGCCGCCGCTATCCTGATGCAGTCATGCAGGCATCCAGGCCATCCTTCTCGTGCCACGAACTGAATCGGAACAGAGATATCCAGCAGATCTGATGTGCAGATTTAGTGGACAAGGTACGTATACTAGAACTGATGTGCAGATTCTGATTTCACGTGTCAATTAAACCAGAATCCGATCTGCCAAGGCTAATCGGTCAAATCACGTCGATCCATGCTTATATTTTTTGTCATCCCACGACACCAGGGGGCCGCTGTTGGCCTATGAGGTCATTCAGCAGCAAAGCCATTCAACTGTCTTTCTTCTAATCCGAGTGTAGCAATGGTATTTTGTTTTGATTTTCTTTCTTCTAATCTGGGTGCAGGAAATAACCATCACAGATTTTCGTGCATGGACAAATTAAAGGAGCAGATCGTTCTCATGGCGGCGGCCATCATGCATGGACAAATTAAAGAAGAGATCGATCTCATGGCGGCGGCGGTGGCCGGACGCATGGACTGCATGTTCGGCGATGTTCACCGATGTTCAGTAGTATCAATTCATATGTATGTCTTTTCAAAAAAAAAAAAAAAAAAAGAAATCATACGTATGTAGCATTTGTTCATACTTAAACTGGAAGTATTAGTCCATACTACTACTACTACTACGTATATACAAGTCGTGTATCTACACATACTGTATCATTTTTTGTTCGGAAAAAAGGTACAATTATATATGGATATATACTCCCAAAGTATATGGATATACTAAACGAATTCCCCAAGTATATGGATATACTCCGAAAGTATATGGATATATATTAATATTCCCCTAAGTATATAGATATACTCCCAAAGTATATAGATATACTAAAAGTATATGAAAAAGTATGTACATATACTAAGTATGAATAAATGCGTACATTCTTTAAAAAAATAGTATATGGACACGTATGTGCATATGCTAAGTATGAATACATGCATACTGAATCGGAACGGAGATGTCCAGCAGATCTACCACATACGTACATATTAAAAAAAAAAGTATTAACTACGGCCATGCGCCACGCAACGAACGGTCCTGGATTAACGCACGCACACTCCACATTGGTACCTGCTACCTCCAGTGCGGGCCCATTAACAAGGTGTGCGATGGACTGGCTCATCCTTGTATTTGCAGACGGGTATAGCTACTCCTGGGTGTATAGAAAGTGTACCCTATATATATATATATATATATATATATATATATATATATATATATATATAGAACTATTAGTCCATAGCCAGCTACAGAATATTTGACTCTGTAGCCGGGTCGCTTGTCACGCCGGGCTAGTCCGGTCTCACCAAATTCTCCGCTCCAGCTAGTGCCTACACCGTTCCACACAAGGAGGGTCAACCATTAATTCACAGATTCCATTAATTCACCCACCATGATGATGCATGCATGCATGAATCAAGCCCGTGGTTTATTTGTCCTCCATATTTGCCTGGTTGCATGACGACATCTCTCTCATCTCTCATTTCCTATTTCTTTCTCTCTCTACACAAGCACCACGCAACCGCTGCAGCTTTTCCGCCGCCGCCGTCGTCAAGCATTGGACGTGGTCGTGGATTGCACCGATGACTCCGGCCGGCGCGGCCTTCATGGAGGGTGACGGCACCGGTACCTGCACCATGGACGTCTGCCGGCTCGTGGGCGACGAGGCGCACCAAATCTCGGCGTTCGTGTGGCTGGTGCCGTACCTCGCCACCAACGTGTTCCCCGGCGCCCGTTCATGCAGGCCACGCGGATCTCTGGCAGCAGCCTCGTGCTCGGGCTCTCCGTGCACCACGTCGTGACGCCATTACCAACGACCAGGCTGTGTAGCCTGTGTACATGATGGCCGCCTGGTGTTCGCTGCCGCGACACACCAAATCTCTCCGTGCGCCGCACTGCGCCCGGGAGGCCATCCACAGCTGTCACCGACCGGCCGGTGAAGAAGTCCAGCTACGTACACGGACATGACCCCCATGGTGTTCTAGTGGCCGCCACCACCGTGGCCGCTGGGTACAGGCGGCGTGGTCCTGCATCGTCCTTGGCCATGTCCGGCAGAGAGGGAGAGGCTGTGGCTGCATGCTGCCGGGGCGGCGGCGTCCCTGCTGGCCAGGCCTGGTGCGTCTTTCACGTGTGACCAGGTGCTGGTGTACGTGCTTGGCCGCCATCGCGGCCGCGCTGCAGGCCTCCGTCGTCGCCAAGCGCAGCCAGCCGGAGCTGCAGTCGATGGAGATCTACGCCGTCTACTGTGCTTTCTGTAGCAGGCCGGCATATTATAGTAACTCGCTGAGTATATTATAGTAATTCACGTGTATGTATGTCTACGCTAATTCATGTATTCTCGTAAGTTATCTATCTTGCATGCGAACACGCATGGCAGATCCGAAATCACCGTTAAGTTAATGTTTCGACGCAGCCAATCTCTCTGGCAGCCCCCGGTGACCAGTGACCAGTGACCACTACATGGACGCGAAGGTCATGGTGATTGGTGTCCCTGGTGGCCGCCGGGTGCGTGCTGTTGCGTAGCCTTGGCCATGTTCAGCGGATCGAGGCGACATGGTGCTGGATCGCCGGCGGCCGGCCCTTACAAGCCTGGTGCACCGTCTCGTGCGACCAAGCGCTGTCGTACGTGGTTCTGGCCGCCGTTATTGCCGCCATGCTACAAGCTTCCGTCGTCGCCAAGCGCGCCCAGCCCGAGCTGCAGGCCGGCTCCAGTGTCGCTAGCCCGTCATTGCCGGGCTCGCTGCTGCCGTGCTCGCCTTCCTCTCGGCCATCAATCTCTTCAGGCCATACGGCAGCATGAGCTTTATATTGTTTAATCACCATGGAATACAGTAATTTATTTTAAAATGTATCGTAAATCACATGCATATAGACATATTGATTCTAGTAATTCATTTATCGTCACACTCAAACTATCGTAATTATTTGTTAAAAATGTCGTAACTCATCTTGTTTGTTATGGTAACTGGTTCATCATAACTAGAATATTTTTATTTACTATTATACATACTCTCATAATCTTGCTCACTAATTATAGCAACTAGAATAAAGTTACGATATTATTTTCTACTATTATGCAGTCTCGTAATTCTTGCATGCACGTGTTACCATAGCGAGAAATAGAGTTACGAGATCCACATGGTGGCCCAGCAAAAAAGAACGGATTTTTTTCAATTACCATTAATAAACAATTCAATTACCTCCGGCTAGCTGGCTTCATTATTGCCACGCACGTGATTACGGGAACCAGCCACCAGCGCTGGTGCGCTGCGTCATGGAGCGACCCGGTGCGGTCAGACGGCCTGGCTACAGAATATATATATATGTATGGTTGTCTGGCTACGGATTATACTCTCTCTCTCTCTATATATATATATATATATGTATGGTTGAGTGTGCTTGTTTTCGATGTGTCAGATGGCCTTCCATTTTTCATTGGTTGTCTCAAAATGAAATATTTAATATTAATATTTGAATGGTTTATTCCTTACAACACATATAAGTGTTGCTATAGACCAAATCTATATGTTACAACAAACCATACATGTTGTCCACCCATGGTCTATACAAACACATATAAGTGTTGCCACAGCTCATCAAGTATGCGTTGCAACATTGCAACGGTTATTAGCACAAGTTACCAACACATATATAAGTGTTGCTATAGATCCTTTGCAACGCCATTTTAGGCAACGCATATTAGATGCGTTGGTATAGACCTTGCCAACGTATATATGTACTCTTAGCAACGCATATTTTGCGTTGCAAAGGGGGGTGTCATTTTGTAGTGTCATCAAATCTAAACAAGATAGGGACACTACTTGTGTCGTTTGTGTAGGGAAGGTATCCCAACTAGTCTTGTAGCCCACTCCCAACAAACAAGGCCGACCACTCCACCCCTATTCTTTTGCTCTTGATCGTTGCCAAGAACTCGGCGATGGATGCCTTCACATCCTCGTGCAACCTGATGGCACCTCCCGGGTTGGTGCTATCACTGAGCAACAACGTAGCGACCACTCTCCAAAAGTACTCCACCCCAACCCCAAAAATGCAATGCTCACATAGGTCTGGGCAATGGTCGCAACAGCAGCAAGCCTTCACCAAGACGACTTCCCTGCGTCTTTGTGCCCTGCTCCTCTGTAAAAGTGCAACTAGTGAATCATGTCCAAGCCTAGCTTGCCAGAGGTACTTGTCAAACCAATTCACCCTATTAACAAGGAACAACCTTAGCCCCATCACCCACTGGATGATTGTTTTATCGTTGCTTCTTCTTCTAGTGTTTGAATGGCGCCTTTGTGAATCATCAATTGGCCCATCTAATTCGCCTCTGTCGGGATATGCTTCTTTGCCTTGATGGCATACTTGTAGGCAATGCCATGTAACACCCAAAATTTTGTATGATTTTTAAAATAGGAAATTTGATTTTATTTATGCATTTTATGTGATGCATTGAATTTAGTAATAATAAATTTTTATGTAAATTAAAATCCATCATAAGGCTAGACACATGTATGTGCACTCATGTTGTTGCATTGCTCTTTTTGTTTTGATTGGATTTGATCAAAGTTGCAAAAGAATTCAAAATGGTTTGAAAATCATTTGAAAAGGATTTTTTTGAAATAAAAAGAAAAGGATATTTCTTTTCCTCTCTAATTTCTTTTTCTTTCGTTCAGCCCAACCTGGCCGTGTGCCATTTTCTTTTCTTTTAGCCTCTCGTCATTTCTTTCTCTTGGGCCGTTTCTGCTCTGGTCCAGCCCAACGTGGAAACAGCAGCGCAGCTGCTCTCTTCTATTTCCTTTCTTCAACCTTGCGTCACCCTCCTAAAATGGAAGCTTCTGATTTCCATCGGTGAACCATGTTCGCCTGAGCTTTCCATCCTTGCTGCCGCCCTCGGGGCTATATAAGCTGAGGCGGCGCCCCCTCCGATTTCATCTTGCTTCACAGCTATTGCCTTGAGCAAACGCCGAAGCGCTCCAACCCTAATTTTGTCGCTGCCAAGCTCGGGTCCGCGATTCGCCGCTTCAAGCTTCGCCGTAAGCCGCTTCTGAGCTTCGTTATGCCCTAGGGAAGTTGCTCGACTCGTTTTCCCAATTTTTCCCGATCAATTTTGCTAATATGACTCGCCGGAATTGCAGCACCGTCGCTGTCCGCCTCGATTGACTGTGCGTCGTCCTCGTCGCATCCCGGTTCTCGATTTCGTCCTTGGTGAGTCCGCATCGAGTTCCTATTTCGATTGGTACTGGTTTCGTTGAAAACCGTGGCCTCTAGAGTCATCTTCATGAACTCCGGCGAGCTCCATGGCCGTCGGCAATGGAACCACCGTGCTGTACGTGAGCAGCCATGGTGTCTCTTCTCTTTTATTTTCTCTTTTGAAACTCAACCGTCCAGATCGAGATCTACGGTCTAGATTAGAAGATACCTCTTCGCGGTTCTTTTGTTAAAGAGACCCTGGGTTTCCTTATATTTCACCCGAGATCCTCAACCTGATTTAAATCCGAATTTCATTTATTTTATTTCGAAATCAGTTTCGGTTTATTTACAGTATTGCCATCCAGTTTCAAATCCTTATAACTTCTTCGTTTTAAATCCAAATCGATCCGTTCAAGTTGCGTTAGATTCGTAATTCCGTAATCTACATGTTAATCTTAATATTAGACAGGTTTTCAACCTTTTAAATTTCGACTTATAATAAGCTTATTATTTTATTAAAGCTAATCTTGTAAAATTCATATCTACGCCGCTTTTAGCTCCGATTCTTGTGAAATTGACATCTATGTGATCATAGTAATGCGAACTAGTGTTTTAAAGTGTTTTTAATTTATTTTCTTGCTGATGGTGTACTGTTCTCATAATGTCTCTTGTTTGCATCGTGTATGTATGCGTGAATGATTGTATGTTCTTTGCGTGACGATCGGTATAGACGGTGAGCTATTCGTTGTGAAACAGAGCTTCTTGGCAATTCGGATCGTCAGGACTTATTTGACCAAGGCAAGTATAGCATGGAAAATTCCTTGTTGTCCTATTCACCTTAATAATTACATTCATTATGCATGTGTCCTCCTTGATCGACATTAAGGATCTCCTAGCTATTGTTAACTTGTACCTTGTCACCTATGGGTTTGCATTTGGGTAGAAATTTTGCTAGTGCTCTACCTATACCAACTATTATTCTTGTTATTAAATGGTTAATGCAAAGTATTATGATTTATGATGTTGTTGGCAATATTAATCAAGGGCGAAAAGAGCTTGTGTTTGTTTATTTATGATGCTCTTAGCTCTCCGTAAGGACTTATTTTGTAACCGATCATCCGGGATTTACCGTACAGCTGTGGGGGCTACATGGCTCTAGCTTTAGTCGGTCAAAGGACCTTATCTATCTTTGTTGGTGGTTTACCGGAATGGGAGAAACGGGGTTGTATCGCTCGTTGGCCACTAATATTTTTAGGTGAACCTTTGAAAGGCTTTATATGGTTCTCGGTGTTTTGGGTCTAGCTAACCCGTGCATTTGAAAATCATGACTCACAAGTGAAAGTGTACACCTCTGCGCAGAGTTAAAAACTGATATATCGGCCGTGTTCGCGGTTATGAACGGCCTTGGAGACACTCACAAGATAGATGATCATTTGCTTATGTCATGTTTATGATTCAATTATTATTCATACTTGTTTATTCATATGATTATGGGTTGTTGGGAATTCTTGTTGCTAATGCTTAAAACTTTGATCAACTAAAAGCGAAATGCAATAAGCCAGTGTCAGCCTTTTGAGCCTCATAACCCCATGTTATATTTGCGGAGTTCGACATGGACTCACTCTTGCTATTCCCCACACCTCAAAAAAGTATAGGCTTGTGATCAACCGGTCGGTCGTTCCCTCGTGGAGTCTACACCAGAGAATCGGAGTATCTTTCCGTTGTCTGCTAGCTGAGGTTATGTTTTTTATATTTTGTTCGTTATATGTTAAGCATTGTGAATTGATACTACCATTCTTTTGTAGCTATATGTGAGATTTGACTTCCAGGGCTCACATATTGTGTTCATTCGGTTTTGTTCTTAAAACCGGGTGTTACATGCCAACTCTAGCCCAATTTGATGTCCAGCACCGTATCAATTGCACTAGTTGTAGCAGAGCCGGGGAGACTAGTATGACAAGAGTGATGATCGGTCAAAGCAACCGTGGTGCCTACAATGTTAGAAGTGCTAGCACCAGTAGTTGTTGTTGATGACTTAGTAAGATTGTGGTGGCCAGCTATTTGCCCAGGAATAATGCTAATGGCAACCACTACCACGACAAAAGATATCCCAATGAATGTAGCCAATGCCCAGAAGCTACCAGTTTTGGCCTGGTACAAATGGAGGAACTCATTGCTGGTGAAAAATGCCTCGAACAAAAAACCCAACTCAACCTCTACCACCTTCAGGACCCGCTTATAGTCCATTGTAGTAAGTCGGCCATCTTGTCCCAACCTCTTGAAGACCTCCAATTTTTCATCCATTTCACTAGTGGTGTCCAACCCAAGGAAACGCTTACGCAGTGGATGAGAAAATGAATAGCTGAGGCACACATCTTTAATAGTCATTCCATTGCCAGTAGTGGCCTCTGGCAAGCTTAGCTCTTGTATGTCTGCCATAGTTACAAGAAGAGGAGGGTAACCAAACGCTTTTAGTCTCTCATCTTTATTACCTGCTAAAGCAGCTGGTTCAGTAGCCCAATTCCATGGAAATGCTATATCCTCACGTATTTCTTCTGGCAGCACAAACGCCAATGACCTATGAAAGCCCTTGATGAAGGTGATGGTAGACAACAAGATGATGGCTAGCTTACCAACAACACTGGTGATGGTTGACACACTTATCAACATGACATATCCAAAGTAGAGGCAAAGCCGAAAGATCATCTTCAAGAGTGGGCCCTTGTAGTCAAGCCCAATGTAGGTGGTGATAGGATCCACACAGCCAAAGAGGGTGAGTAAGGACACAACCCATATGGGATACATCTCGCTCTTCTTTACCGGTGAAGACTGCATTAGGCCAATCTTTGTAAGTCCCAAGAGACAGAGATAACACTTGTGCAGCCAAGAAACCCTTTTGGACAATCCAACGGTTTGACCGGGGCCGGCAAGACCCAAAGAAAGCAAGTAAGAAGGATAGAGTGATTGCCACCAATGCTAATGCCTCTATCTATGAGCACCGTTCCTCTAGGACTGCGTCCACACATCATCGAGCTTATAGCTTAAGGTGAGACTATTGACATTGCATGTCCTCCCAAATGCTCTTCCATGTTCCCCATGAGCCGGTAATAAGCCTTGAAAAAAGAAAAGAATATAACAATATAGTAAGCAAAATATATATATAAACCTTTTGTAACACCTCACTAGCGTATTAATTGTTGCCACAAGGTTTCGTCACACCATAAAAATAGTGAAAGCTTCCCCCACCCTTTCCACCACAAGAAAAAGAAGAGACTGGATTGGGGATAAGGACAAGCATGGGCAAGAGACAACAAGTTTATGTGAGTATAAAGAAAATATAGCATTCTCACTATGGAGTTATAGATTTATAGTTATATCATTTGATGAAGTATATATCCTTATAAGGCTCAAATAATTGTCTGTAATTGCCTTGATATAGGCGCGACACTGAGTAGTTTAGATACTTAGTTCAATGGGCCATAGCTACTTAGTTCAATGGGCCATGATTTCACTGGTGACCGCTACCTAGCTACATGGAAATGCCCCATCATATTGGTATCCTAATAATTGTAGCCACTATTCAGAATGCTTTGTACCCCACCCGTATAGTATTGTGGTGTCACCTATGTAATTTCCCATCTATTCATAATTGTTGATGGGATAATGTATGAAATGTATCATGAATTGATAATAGAATTGGGTGCGTTCGTTGAGAAAATTCAACGAACGACTTCTATGATGTGACCCATAATAAGATGACGGCTTTGAAGGAGATTGAGAGAAAAAAAAAACTCATGTTGGCAAAGCTTATAACAAGAAGGTAAAAGCAATAAATTATTTCAGGTTGGTGATTTAGTTTGGATGATTGTTTTGGACAAAGGGCAATATGTTTTGGCAAATGATCTCCAAGTTGGGATGGTACAGATGAGATAATTAAGATCGTTAAGATATAACCAGAACAATAAGATGTTGGATAAGATTTATGTGCAATAAGCCTTCCAAAATTTCCCTACGTGCGGCTGATGCTTTTTTTTCTCCTTATAACAATAAGATTTAAACTATTTTTCATCTATAATAGCAAAGATGAGTAATTTTCTATAAAAATAAAACAGATCAAATGGTTATCATTGAATAATCTTTTGATTTGATATTGGTTGAATTTTTGGATTAACATGAGAATATCTAGTATTATGATTTTTTTTCTTAGTGTGTTTGGTGGCAATTAACGTGAAGCTTTCCTTGGGGCCTCTAACTATTCTATAAAAAATAAAACAGATCCAATGGGTTATGGTTGACTAATTTTTTTGATTTGATGGTTGGATGTTAATAATTTCAAGCATTTATCTTTTCTACTTAGCACGTTTGGTGGAAATTAATGTGGAGTCCTCGTAAGGGACTCTAATTAGTTATAGTAAAATAAGATACTTCAATTTTCAAAGTTTATGGCTGTTGGGATACATCATTCCTAGTTTTAATAGTGTAGTATTGCTATATAACTTTTCTAAACTATAGTTTTGCACAGGATCAGATCTTTTTGTCTTATCATATAAAGAAACCAGTCAAAACTATATATGATATTGGAAGCCCCTACAAGTCAGCTAAATTGTTGCCTACGCAAAGCCATAGGTGTAGGATAACTGGTTTATCAGATTACGTGATTATGCGGATGACATATATAGTCTATTTTTTTCCTCATCTTGTTGTATAAAAATACCCCTATCACTACTAGAAATAGGACGTCTGCCGAGTGCCTACGGTACTTGGCAAATGTTTTTCGAAGAGCCGCACTCAGTAAAGGGCACTCGCGGCAAATGTTTTTTTCTGGCAAAGGGCTTTTTGCGGGTGCCTTTTTTTTATAATGGTTCACTACCTTTTTTTTCCCTCTTCATGTTGTATAAAAATACCCCTCCTCCACTATTGCTTTTTTTTTTTTTTTCTAGTCTCGCTCTAACCAATCCAAAATATAAGGTGCACTACTCCCTCAATTCCAAAACTATAAGTCAATTTGATTTTTTCATCTATTTTATCTATGCATATTAAGTATAGCAAAATTGATACACCAAAAAATAAGTCAGAGTGATTTATAATTTGAAATGGAGAGAATACGTATGAATTGACCACCTTGCGGAGTACCTATCCAATGAATGTTTTGCCTTTTTGTTTACTTAACAGTACACAATAACAAATTATTACTTTCCTTTGGTCAAAAGTTGCGTACCATATTCCGGCTGCTCATATCAGGTTCCTCGCCGATGATCGTCCCTATCAGCGAGCCTTCCAGCTCCTTGAGAAGTCCAACAACACACAATAATCCCGGCCCCTTGGTCTGTGGATGCTGCAAGTTTTACTAAAAGACCTCATCAGCTTCCTACTATATATAATTGAACAGACCAAGACGGTGCACGTACATTCGAGTAGTTTAGAATTGTTTGGAACACCGTACCTTAGCTTCTTTCTCAGTTGCTCAGCGTCTTTGGGGGCCGTGCTTTCGCCTGTGGCTATCTAGGCCATATACTGCATGTATTGTCTCTTTATGCGTTGCTCTTCAATCACGTATTCGCACATATGCATTATGCATATATGGTTGTGATACCTTTCTTTTCGTGGCAGCTGGTTAATCGCCGGAATGTCTGAGTGCAGGGCACGCAGCTTGGTTGCCTACCTACCAATACCAGAATGAAGGGCCGGGGATCGCCCTAGCCGGAAGCATGCTGAAAGTGTCTCGGATACAACTGCTGTCTCGGTGTCATTTGTCTCTTCTCGCATATTTTTTTCTATGGTCTGAATGTCACCGTGCACTCTAACATTCTAGCTCCAAAGTTTTTTAGTGCCAGCTGAATAATGGTCGTCGTTGATCAGTTTATTAGTCGCATATGCATGTTCTGTCTGGTTGTGTAAAACATACATGTAGGGGCGGCGGCAGCGGCCTTGTGGGAGTCCGAAGACCACCTCGACTGCAGTAATTAAAATGGAATAATGGCGTTGAAGATAGTAAAAGGTTTACAAAGTTTACAAACATCTATTGGCGTTGGAATAATGGCATTGAAAGCTAAACTTGGTTTCAAATGTGCAAACAGATCGATATTGGCGTTGAAAGTGAAACGTACGTGTTGATAGATTCTCCTGTTTATTTAATGATGAATAAAACATACTCCCTCCATATTGAAAAGGAAGTCGTTTTGGAAAAGGCTTCGGTCAAACATTGGGAACATAAATCATTAATAACTTTTAAGTCGTTGAGTTTTGAAATGTGAAAATCATATCAATAGATTTGTCTAGAAAAATACTTTCATAAAAGTATACATATATATTTTTTTAATAAATATTTTGATAGAAAAGAGAAGTCAAAGTTGCACTTTGGAGACCGTGTCGATGTCCTAAACGACTTCCTTTTCAATATGGAGGGAGTAGTTATGACACGATTTTAAAAAAATTAAATCTAACTCAATTATGCAGGTTATCTTCGAGGAGGAGCATATTGGATGCGTTTCGGGCGATTACTGCGTGCTGAGCAAGCAAAAGGGCGCCCTTGTTGTGTTGAGCAAGCAATTAGAGATGGTTGCTCCAGAAATTTCCAATGAGGGTGGAAGCATGTTTTCCGTTTGGTTTAGCTCCCTGTCTATGTTACGAGACACAAGGCTTGCTTATGTTTTTTCTATTTCGGCACTTTGTAATAATTGGCTGTGTACATCCCTGGATGTAGAGGCGGATTTTATTATCCATTATCTAAAAAGTAAAATACAATACATCCATACTCAAACTCAACTGATGAATGAAGAAGTTGAAAGGAAGGGAAACAAACAAGTACTAATAATAATACAACAATATATAGATAGAGAAGTAGAAAAGCAGCATCTCAGCGGACCGAGCACCGTCAGTTCATCTCTTCAATTTCTGATCCGCCACTCCGAACATCTTCTTGGACCACATGTGCTTTCATCCTCCTCGTCTCTGGTCCTACTGCTGCAGCAGCGCCTTTGAGCTCGTCGATGCCTGCAACCTCCCACTTGTCGATGCCGAGGTGGTAGAGCAGCGCCCAGAGATGGGTGATGAACTCGCCACCCTGCGCGAGGCGCTGCATGTGCGCCTGCACGTCGCCGTATGGCGCCGCGTAGAGCAACGTCTGCACCCAGAGAAGCGCTAGCAGCTCCCAGTGGTCGGTGGAGCAAGGGTGCCGTGTGCTCCGTTCCCCTTGGTGAAGTATTGGCTGCGTCTTCGTCTCGTCGTTGCGTAGCCGCTTCCCCAGGTAGACACCACTCACCACAAACTCATCGGGCCTCTCCGCCTCCAATATAGCCATAGTATTGCTTTTTCCCGCGCAGAGCTTTCTCTATTGCGTTCAGATCTATGCCCAACGTTTTCTTCATCTCCGCAGCAGGCCCAGGGAGGAGCTCCGGTGCAGACACCACCAGGTAGACGCAATACTTGGACAGATCCATGGCCACGCGCCGATTCTTCTCCCTGCTGCTGCTGTTGTCATCTTCTGTGTTGCCTCCTCCTTGCTTGTCAGCTTCTTCGCAGTACCATGTGGCAATGTGCCAGACCATGACATGCTGCGTGAATGCCATATCACCTTTCAGCTGATGAGGGACACTTGCGTTTGTGTAGGGAAGGTATTTCAACCAGTCTTGTAGCCCATTCTCAACAAACAAGGCTGACCACTCAACCCCTATTCTTCTGCTCTTGATGGTTCCCAGGAACTTGGCAACGGATGCCTTCACGTCGTCGTGCAACTTGATGACACCTCCTGGGTTGGTAGTGTCGAAGAGCAACAGTGCATCACTCACTCTACAAAAGTATAGACACCCAATCGAAAATAGACACCAGCGAAAACATGTCTCTGAGCAAAGGGCACAATAGCAACAAGAAACCCCCTGCAAGACGGATCGCCTGCAGCTTTGTGTCTTCCTCCTGTGTAAAATTGCAGCCAGTGAATCCTGTCCAAGCCTAGCTTGCCAGAGGTACATCTCAAACCAATTCACCCTAGCAGCTAGGAACAACCTCAGCCCCATCACCCAACGGCTGATTATTTGATTATTGCCGCTTCTTTGAGTGTTGGAGCGGCGCCTCTGTGCTGCGTTTTGCTTCTTATTTTCCTTGATGGCATACTCACAAGCAATGCCAACTTTCGCCCAATTTGATGTCCAGCACCATATCAGCTGCACCAGTTGTAGCGAGCCAGGGATACTAATATGACAAGAGCGATGATCAGGTCAGCAGTTGTGGTGCCAACAATGTTAGACGTCGTGGCACCACCAGTAGTCATTTCCCCAGCAGGAATAATGGTAGCCACTACCCCAACAAAACATATCCCAATGAATGAAGCCAATGCCCGAAGCTACCAGTTTTTGCCGGTAGAAATGGAGGAATTCATTGCTGGTGAAGAATGCATCAAAGAGAAAAGCCAACTCGACCTCAACCACCTTCAAGGCCCGCTTATAGTCAATTTTAGTACGGAACATCTTTAAGATCCCGAACTTTTGCTCCATTTCATTGCTAGGGCTGTCCAACCCAAGGAAACGCCGTCGTAACAAATGAGAGAATGAATAGTTGAGGCACACATCTTTAATCATTATACCATTAGCAGGAGTGCCCTTTGGCAACCTTAGTTTTTCTATGTCTGTCGTTGTTGCAAGATTACTCTGACTTATGTCCTCCACTATGTTAGAAAGGTACATGGGTAAATGAACTGTTAGTCCCTCACCATAACCTACTAAAGCAGCTGGTTCAATGGGCGAATCCATGACATTTGCTTATCCCTCTGTAGCTCTCCTGGCAGAACAAATGCCAATGCCCTATGAAAGCCCTTGATGAAGGTGATGGTACACAACAAGATGATGGCTAGCTTACCAACAACACCGGTAATGGTTGACACACACATCACCATGACATATCCAAAGTAGAGGCAAAGCTGAAAGATCATCTTTGAGAGTGGGCCCTTGTAGTCAAGCCCGATGTAGGTGGTGATAGGGTCCACACAGCCAAAGAGGGTGAGTAAGGACACAACCCATATGGGATACATCTCGCTCTTCACCGGTGTAGACTGCATTAGGCCAATGCTGTAAGTCCCAAGAGATAGAGATAACACTTGTGCAGCCAAGAAACCCTTTTGGACAATCCAACGGTTTGACCAGCGGTGGCAAGACCCAAAGAAAGCAAGAAAGAAGGAGAGGGTGATTGCCACCAATGCAAGTGCCTCTATACGGAGCACCGTCCCTCTAGGACTCGTCCATAGATCTCTGAGCTGATAGCGCAATGAGGCTATCGACATTGCATTTCCTCCCAACTGCTCTTCCATTCTCCCCATTCGGTGGTAATAAGCCTTGGAAAAAAGAAGATAACAATGTAGTGAGGAAGGATGCTTATAAACCATGATTACACATCACTAGCGTATTGCTAGCACAAGGTTTGTTCACACACCACAAAAAGAATGAATCTAAAAAAACACAAATAGATTGAATGCTTCCCCGCCCTTTGCAGCACAAGAAAAAGAAGATACTCGGGATTGGGGATAAGGACAAGCACGTGCAAGAGACCAACCTATGTGAGTGTAAAAAATATATAGCATCCTCACTATGGAGGCCCAAACAACGCATTTAATTGCCTTGCTATAGGTGAGACAGACGAGGGGTAGTTTGGTACTTGTTCAATGGTCATAACTTGACCTACATACTTAGGGATGCCACATCATATTTGGAGCTCCATAATTGTATGCTTGTACCCCACCGACATAGTTTTGTGGTGTCACCGGTAATTATGTCCCATCTATTCGTGAATCGTTGATGGGATAATTGCATGACCTGTAGGGTTGTAGTTATTCGAACACCCCAGGCTCCCGAGCGCCCACTCCCGAGGGGTGCCTCGGGGGCTCTCCACCGCCCCGGCCAGGTCCCCCCCGCCCCCCTCTAGCCATCGCCGCCATCTCTTTTCACCGCGGCGGCGGCGGTCTCCGGCCTCGGCCTCGAAAGGGGTACCACCGGCCACCTACTCCCTCCTCCCCCTCCCGGCTGCGGCCGCCCGGAGAGCTTTTCCGAGGGGCGGCCGGCCCGGCCGGATCTGCTTGGGGCTAGCGATGAAAACGGGACGGAAAAACCCCATTTCTATTTCCATTTCTATATTTGTTGGCGGAAACGGGATCGGGTTCGGAAAATGCGGTTCGAAAACGGAATCGGAAAATGTGGGTGCACGGAAACGAACCAATACGAACGAATTTGAACGGAAACGGCCGGAAGCCGGGAACTTAAGCCGGAAAATAACAAATTAAAGATCGTCATCTTCAAGGGCAATTATTTCTTCATTGCTTAGTGCCGCTGGATGCCCTTGCTCTTGGTTAACTATAAAAAACAATAAAATTGTTATTAACATGAGGTCCGATTATCGATAACAAAGCACATTGAGCATTCGATGGCGATTACTTCTATACGCCCCAAGGATTAACTACGAGCAACTAATTCACTACCAAACTTACGCTAGTACAGTGGAAACAACAGAGCATACAAGTGGGGTTACATGTAACGGATCGGCGCTGCTTTGTCTTTAACCTAAGATGGTGGTGTCGGCGGTCCGGCCGTTTATTCTTTGTGGTGGCAGGATGGGAGGTGAAGCCGCCGGGGACCGGAGGTCGCGCCGCCGGCCGGGTGGGCGCTGGCTGCCGCCGCCCACCGGGCGGCCCGGCGGGAGAAGAGGGCGACGGGCGACGGTGACTCTCGAGTCGGGGTCCTCGCGGACTCGTGTGGCGGCGGCGCAAAAAGTCGAGAACGAGGGAGAGGCCGGTGGGTGTACGAGTGGGAATAGACTAGATGGGCTGTTGGGCCTCCCTTTGAGAATTGAAATTGAGAAAGACTCCTCAAATCCGGTAAAATTTCGGATATAATACGGAACAATTCCGATGAAATCCGGGATTCCGAGAATACGGACGGAAAAACCTTTGTTTCTACTTCCGTCCGCATTCCGACAACCTCCGACCGGATTTCGTCCGGATTCGGATTTTCCGAAAATACGAAACGGAACGGAAAAAATGTAGAAAACGGAACGGAAAAAATGGGAAAAATTCTGTCCGTTTTCAACGCTACTTCGGCATCGCTCCCCCTCCCCTACCCGCCATTTTGCGTGCCCTTCCTTTGTCGGCTGGCGGTGGATTGGCGGCCGGGGGCGGCCGGTGGGCGGCAAGATCCGGGCCCCGGCTCCCGGATCTTGACGCCGCCGCCGCCGCCCTCTCCCCGCTCGGCTCCTCCCGGGGGCGAAGGCGCGTCCTGGGCCACGGGCCAGCGGTGGAGGCCCCAGGCCCGGCCACGGCACCCGCGCTGGCCCCTCCCGCGGATCCTTGGGGGACTGCGGCCGGCGGCTCAGGGGCTGGAGTGGCTTGGCGGGGCCTGTTCCTTCCTTCGCTTTCGTCCGCCGCGGCTTGGTGGTGGTGCCACTATGGTGGCAGGGCCGAGGCGGTTCAGGCGTGCGTCGGCGGCCTACGTGGTGACGCTGCGGGCATGCCGGGCCTTCTCACCGAGCGGGCATTGGAGGTTGGATGTGCGGCTCATCGGGGTTGGTGGTCCGTCTTGCGAGGCTTGGGTCGCGAAAGACCTCCGGGTGCTCTCTTTTGCGTTGTCGGTGCAGCATGGACGTCGATCTCCTTCCCCTGAAGGCAACGCTTTGAGCATTCTCAGTGAGTCTCTACGGCCGTCATCCCCTTCTCGATCGGTTTGCTCGTCCCCGCTGATCCTTTTGGTGCTTCATGTTTACCCGCTTTCGGTGTGTCTAGCTAGTGGTGTCTGCAGCTCTAGTGGCTATCGTTTTCCGGCCCGGATGCTTTGTCCCGAGGTGCTTTGCCGCCGTGTTTCTAGTCATCGTCGTTTCGGGCGAGTGCTTTGCCGCCGAGGTGCTTTCTCTTTCACGAGCCGGCGTTTCCCACTACTACATAAACGATTAACCGTGGCGGACAAAAACATTTTCCGTGGCGGGCATTTTGTCCGCCACGGACGGAGGGTCACTGAAAATGGGCGATTTTTCGTGGCGGACAAAATGCCCGCCACGGTTAATTAAAAAAAAAAAATAAAAAAAAATCGAACGAAACCCTAAGCGGGCCCGGCGGCCCGCATCTGGGCCGCCGGGCCCTTTAGGGTTTCCCCGCCGCCGGATCTCGGGAAGAGGAGGAACGCCGCCGGCAGCCCAGCCACCGGATCGGGCCTCCCAGCCACCGGATCGGCCATCTCCACGCAGCCCGGATGTCGGGGAAGAGGAGGAGCTTCGCCGCCGCCGGATCTCGGGAAGAGGAGCGCCGTCGTCCGTCCACGGTCGAGGCCGCACGCCGCCGGATCTTGGGGAAGAGGAGGAGCTCGCCGCCGCACGGGCCGAGGCCGCCACGCCGGGTTGAAGTCGCCACCGCGCCCGGAAGCCGCGCCACCGTCGACCCCACCTCTGCGCCGCCGCGCCTCCCTCCGGCGCGGGCCGCCGACGCCACCTCCACGCCGCTCACCTCCCTCCGCGGGCGCCGACGCCCGGACGGAGAGGAGCGCCACCGAGCTCGAGGAGCGCGCCGCCGGATCAGGCCATCCACGCCTCCATGCCGCCGGAGAGGGAGGGGCTCGGAGGGGGGGAGGGAGGAGAGGGAGAAGGGGCAAACGGAGGGGAGGGGTCGCGGCGGGAGGGAGAGGAGGATGTGGACTTGTTTTTTTTTTAAGTCGGGGGGGCGGGGGGAGCGGCGGGAGGTGGAGAAGTGAAGTGAAACCCTAGAGAGTGAAGTACACGTATATATATCGTGACTATGGAATGGGCTTTTGGGCGATGGGGTTTGGACCTGATTTTCCATGGCGGGCTAATTAGAAAAACCGCCACGGTTAATCCATTTACCGTGGCGGACTTTTTTTAATGCCCGCCACGGTTAATAGGGATTAACCTTGGCGGTTATTTTACAATGTCCGCCACGGTTAATCGATGCAATCGTGGCGGTTTTCCCCCGGCCGGAGGGGTGCGGGCCACCTATTTTCCGTGGCGGTTTCTTAAATGCCCGCCACGGAAAATAAAATTGGAACACCATGTAAAATCAATTTTGTAGTAGTGTCGGGCGTGCTCATGCCACCGAGGTCCGCGATCGTTACGAGCCTGCGTTTCGGTTTGTTGCCAAGGTCGCGGTCATTATGAGCTTGCGTTTCCGGTTTAGCGGGCAGCCGAGGTCGCGATCGTCTTTGCGGATGCTTGGCCGTCGGCGGTCGTCGTCTTTCCGGCAGATGCTTTGCTGCCATGGTTGGTCTGGACGGATGCTTCGCCGTCGATTATCTAGCGGATGCTTTGCCGCCGTGTCGCGTTTGGCTCGATTGCCGCTAGCTACCCGGGTGTTGTGTGTTTTTAATTGCATTAGGTTCAGCTGTCGGGGTTTTTAGTTGGAGGGTCCGCCCCATCCCTCCCCTCTCGTTTCTTGTTGTTTGTTTGTGTCGGGGATTTCGTGGGTAACCCAAGGGTTACTTACATCTCCTCTTGTATCCGGTTACCGGCCTTTCTTTCTGCCTTTCTCTTAATGCGGTACGGGTGAAGTCCCGCTTTCGAAAAAAAAAATTTTGTGGCCATTATGTTTCCTAGCTTACTTAGCTAGGCTAGTTGATAGGTTTGGATGTGGATTGCTAAATTCTTTAGGTTGGTTAAGTTAAGAGCACTGTAAAGCAAATAGGTTCATATCAAGATAGTTTATTTGCTCCATCTTTGGAAATTGTAGCATTGTGACGACAAGAAAAAAAAAACACATCGTCTTTGCTTGTCTCATGTTAGAGTTAGTGACAATGGCATTCTTCGCTTCCTATGCATGGGTGGCCTTAATTATGTTATCTTTAGATCGAATTACAAACTAAGTTTATTTGGCTTATGAGGTTGTTATCTTTAGATCGAATTACAATCCTTTTTTTTGACTGATTCCTCACTTGTGGGAATAAGCCGGATATTCTTCCGGTATCTAAAAAAGGAATATCACCCTGAAAAAACTAGCATCTGCACTATTATTAGTGCAAGACATCCTACTAGCATAAGGGACCCAAGTAGTGACTAAGCTGATGAACTATGCACTGGTTGATATGTAGGATATAATACTGAAATATGCATGGCCTGTTTTTGTGACAGATAGATAAATTATAAGTAGTGACGAAGCTACGTGAAAGTTGCGTACCATATTATGTTGAGGTTGGTCGAGAGCGAGCACTCCTGGTTTCCTTTCCTTGGTGCTGCTCCGGCCTTGACGACGCACACAAACTCAACAGCTAGCTGCAAATGTGGCACGTACTATTAAAAGACCTCAGTCTCCGTCAAGGGGTTCACGGTGCAATGGCAAAGTCCATTGGTTGTGGGGCTCCCACCCGGGGTTCAAATCCGGGTGCGACACTTTATCCTGGGTTTTCCGGGCTGCGCATTAAGTGGTAGGCGGCGTAGAAGAGAGAGAGCAACCAGCAGAGCAATGGCAGCCATCATCCAGTACAGGCACTTGACCAGCGCATTCCTCTGCTTGACGATGATCGCTGCCTTGGTGTAGTAGTGCTGACAGACGACATGTGCCTTCTTCCTGCATTTCTTCACCTTCTCACCAGGTTGTTGTTAGCTTCACTGGCCACCTCCTTGACCTGAAGCGCTTCGATGAGGGAAGCATTGGCAGTTGCTTCGCAACACCGGGAGGTCTAAAGCTCCTTTGTCAGTTGCTTCAGGCTGTCTTGAGCTCGTTTAGGCCAAGGACCCTCCATCCACTCCTTGAACTGACACTGAAGGCCTTCATCCTGTTCAACCAAATTGCGGTAAACAAACAAATGACAATCAATGAATAGGTGTATCGGCATTGTGCAAAAATTAAGATCCACACAATTCAGATAAACATAAATCAACAAGTACCACCTCAGCAGCGCAACCCAGGAAACGCCTACCACAATCCTCACCACGAGTGCATTTCTTCATCTTTGGGCCGGTTCCCACACTCGCACTTCCCGAGCTCCACACGGCTAAGTCCGTACCATTCTTGGGTTGGTTCCCCATCGGGGCGCCGAGAATCGAGAGGCAGAATATGAATAATATGGGGAAAACCTATTCAATTGAGGTGAATCGGTGGCAAGACAACCTAAATCGGCGAGAATCTACCAACCGGATGGGAAAAAACGCCCTTTTGATCCGGCGGTCCAAACCCTAGCTACATCGACCACGAAGAGAGGGGATCTCAATGCATACTGCGAGCAGATTGAGGAGGAGCGGCTGCCTTGTCGGTGGTGGAGTGCTCGGCATCCGCCGGCTTTGGCTCGCGGGACGGTTTCCCTCCATGGGCGATGACGCTGAGCCGCCATAGCTGCCGGACGGCGAGGGGCGACTCGCGACGGGCACCGGGAGCGTCGCGCAAACGGAGGAGGACGGAGGCGCAGGCGATGCCCTCGCCCACGGGCCGGGTGGTGCCTCATCGCCGGGAAGGATCCGGAACGTGTTGCGCCGCCGCCGTCGTCGCACTCGAGGAAGGGGAGGAGACGAAACGAGCGACTGTCGGTAGGTGAGAATGGGGAGGTGAACGAGTGCGAAGTCGGACCGGCCGGCTTTTATTCAAGAGCGAGTGACTGCGTGTGGTAAGCTCACCAAAGAAGAACAAGGTAATCTGATTTGCTAAGCCAAAGGCAACCAAACAACAGTTTTGGGCTTCAGCTAGCCGGGCCAGCCCAAAAAACTTGCAACCAAACGAGATCTAACCCAGGCAATCCTGCAGGCTAACTACAACCAAACACCAGCTCAAATTCTTGCTTGGGCCAGGCCAAATAGGACCAGGCTTGGCTGGGATAGCTGGGCTAGAATAAGATGGCAAACCAAATACACCCATAGTACTCCACCAGTACTCAGCAGCAAACATCATGGCATTGTCTTGCCAGAGATGCTCTACCATTTCTTTTTAAGAATATGCCCCATTATGTATCGAATAAAATGACCTCGGGTGTGTTTAGAGCCCCAACTTCTCTCCAAAATTTCCTGCATTCCCATCACATCGAAACATTAAATGCACCCAAAGACGTATGCCCAGAGTGCGAAATTTAGGTAATCCAAAAAAACTAATTGCATAGTTTAGATGTATATTGCGAGGCGATTCTTTTGAGCCTAGTTACGCCATGGTTGGATAATATTTATCACAAACAAACAAAACGTGCTACAATGTTTTTCAATTCGGAACAGTATTTTCAGTCCAAAATTTGGTCCGAATTTTTTTAGGCCCAAATTTTGGGCACTAAACACACCCCCTCGTTGCGTCAAAAAAAAAAAAAGGAATGAAATGACCTCGCGTTACAGAACCGTACAATATTAAATGGCTCTGTACTTTGATGCAGGCCCTTTGTTCTTTGTATACTCCTTCCATATCAATATTAGGAGACGTTTAGGGCAACAATACGGTCTCTAAAACATAACTTTTGACTTCTTTTTTTCTATAAAAATATTTAATGAAAAGTTATATATGTATATTTTTATGAAAGTAATTTTTTAAGACAAATCTGTTGATATGATTTATGTCCATAGTGTTTGACTTAAACCTTTTCTAAAATGTCCTCAAATAGTGATATGGAGGGAGTATTGTATATACACGGTAGCATCCATCCTCATTTTATATACGTCATTGTCGTTACAGTCCCATGTTCCGCAATATCGGTCATCTAGTACCGGTTCATAATACGAATTGGGACTAACTTATATGCATGCAGACCTCCATATCCACATTTTTATTTTGATTTTAATTTTTAATAGTTGTTTTTCTTATTTCAGTTGTTGTTTCTTTGAAATTACAAAGACTAGACTACCAATTCATGAGGTAGTTACACAAATATTGGTATATATATAAGAAAGTCATTACACACAAGACGTGTCCATCTCCAAAGTCATTACAAATAAATTTTGAACAACTAAGAACAATTTTATTACAACTAACAACAGGACTACCTCAAACTCCTAAAACTTCATGACGTCGTACCACGTAATCTAAGAAGTGTTGGTAATTGATTTCACACAAGCAAGCAGAACGATGTAGTTCATTGTATTTATTAGTGCACTCTTCTTTTTGCTTCACAAGACCGTTCACAAGGTCTACTCACTATAACGAGCAAAGTGGTCGAATTTCCACTTTGTCACCATAATTGTTTTTCTAGACCCCTCTGTAGTGAGAACAACTTAATCAAATTGCCATGTATAACCACCCAATTGATAAAAGGCTTGGTTTATAATGGCTTCATAACCAGAACCTACGTATGTTAAGTTATATGCCACACTCTGCAGTGTTGAAAAAATTGACATAAATAGCTAGATAAACATAAAAATGAATCAAAATTTGAACGATATAAGTCATGAAACTAACCACATCATTTATGTTGTTGGCATAAATAGATTCACAAAATGTACCAATATCATGGTAAAGGCCCACTTCCAAAGCTCTAATTCTAGTGGAGGAGTATGTTGGAATATTATACCCAATCCTATCAAGAGTGCCTTCAAACATTCTCACAAAGGCCCACTTCCAAAGCTCTAATTCTAGTGGAGGAGTATGTTGGAATATTATACCCAATCCTATCAAGAGTGCCTTCAAACATTCTCACAACATATTTTTGCATGCTAATAATGTGAAATTGGCCACTACCCATCCGTTAGATGTATAGGATTTGACCTCGTTGGTTACTAGCCCTAGCTAGAATAGCAAAACCAACTCTACACTTGAAATGTCCATTCTCCTAAGGGATCACGTCAACTTGAACGTACTCAACCCCAAAATGTTGAAGTGTCTCTTTGAACCATGGTATAGGTTGAATTGTCCACATTTAACAAGTATATATCAGAACAAAAAATATGTTTGGATATCAATACAAAATGTTGAAGTATCACTTTAAACTATGGAATATATAACTATTACTTACTATGCTTGGATATGGGAAGTTTGCCCTCGGCAATGTTGGTTCGAAGCCCAACTCAATTGCACGATTAGGCGGCACATCCGGTGTAGGTAGGTTTGCGACCATCTCTCGCTCCCTAAATATATGTTGGTTTTAGAGTTGTGTTACATATTACTAGCAACAATGCAAGGTTCATTAGAAATTAGTGTTGGTACGTGAGGGCGGTCTTGATCCTTAGAGAGCTATCGGATGTAAGTGGGCCCGGCCTTGAGGAGGCGGGCGTTACAAATGGTATCGAGCCGACCCTTACGGTTTCACGGCGCGTGTGTCGGTTTTGCGCATGCATGGTGCGCATGGTCGGGTCGGACCCGGCATGGTCACACTTGCATGGCACATGCACTGGCACTGTACACACGGACGTGGCCAAGAGGGAACGTTCCAGACCTGGGGTTGACCGACGAGGACGCAAGTCACCTAAGGGGGTGAGTATGTGACACCCCGGCCCAGGGCTTAACATGGTTGACAGAATACTCATGCCAACAAGTTGCAACTTCTTTTCCGGAAGCCTAAATCGATAAAAACTCTAAAGTTAAGCGTGCTTGGATTGGAGCGATGGTTGACGACCGGGAAGCCCTTCCCGGGTGCGCATGAGTGAGGATAAAGTGCGCAGAAAAGACTAATGTTGGTCTGTGAGGGCAGTCTTGATCCTTAGAGAGCTATCAGATGTAAGCGGGCCCGGCCTCGAGGAGGCGGGACGTTACAATATGTCTGTGAATAGAACATGAAATGATCTACACATTTAGCATTGAAAGATTGGAAGATGAAGTAGCAAACCTTCACAATATGTACACCTTTGAGCAAGAACTCAACTGTCCCTCACCGATAAACACACGCGAGCAGTAAAGAGTAATAATTAAGCTATGTTGGGCGGGTGCAGTCAGTGCTACACATAGGGCAAGCTTTCAATCCCGGTTAGTCTTTATAAAAGACTAAATAATGGACCACTAGTTCTGGTTTCAGCCACAACCCGGGGATAAACTATCGTAGTCCCGGTTTGCAACAACAACGGGATTAAAACTCTACCTCTAGTCCCGGTTTGACACACTTGTGGGCGTCGCTCACCCACGCTGGAATTCTTGATAAGGGGAAAAAGAAATAATGTCACCATTGACACAGAGAATCCTGGAGACGGGCCATCATCATCTACAACCTGTGCTGCCCCTTCCACCTCGGAGACAAATCAACCGCCAACGACTAGCAACGCTACCGTGCAACGTGAGTATATTTGTCCTTTTCTGTTTTCCAAAGAGGGCTAAATAAGTAAATTTGCAAGACATTTTATGTTCCTTAGAGCGATATAAATACTGCAATTTTATTTTATATCTTTTTTTAGATAATGGATAATACAATCCGGCCTCTACATCCGAGAGATGTACACGACCAATTATTACAAAAAGTCGAAAAGCTAAAAAACCGCAATGTCTTGAACAACGACATGGAAATTTTATTTTATATCTAGGGACTGAAAGAGTTGTTGGGGAAACAAGAGATTCAGGGACTGAAGGTGCTGCCATCTGCCTCCGCCGACTACCGTGCCATGAATGAACCAAGAGATTCAGGGACGAACACTGCTCAAATTAAGTGAGTAGTATTCTTTTATTTCATCTTTTTTTAGAAACAGGTGTGAGGATTTTTTTTGATTTCCAATGTGAGTAGATACCTTACAATACTGTTCAGATTTACAGCCATATATATAGCGTTTTCAATAACAAGATTCCTTGACTTTTTCACAACAGTTTTACAGCCATATAGAACACGGCTTTTAGCCTATTGCTATTTTTTCAAGAAAAATGCCAAATGCATCTGCTCCAAATATTATTTGGTCTTCTGTGCTCTTATTGCTAGCTATGGAATTGTAGTAATAATCTCTGCTTTTAACAGCAGTGGGAATGATGGTCCACCTACCGGCAAATCCGGCCTGTGCAAAGTGGAGAAGGTGGTCCCAATGATGAAAGCAATGGCCTAAGTGAGATCGAAGCTATTGCATAATAAACTAGAGTAATGTTAAAATTTATTTGTATGAGGCATCATTCACATCCCTTGTTTCAATTTTTTTTTCCTGGGACCGTGGAATCCAATAATTTTTTTTCTGAACAAAAATTGAATCCATTAAAGTTATCCTGTTATCTGAAAGAAAAACTTACAGATATTTTTGTGAAATGTGACAGCTATATATTTTACTTAGTATGAAATCTAGCTAGGTCCAATTGTCTTCAACTTAGTCAGAATAAGTTATGTTTAGCCACCGATGTTTTCATATCGTATTATAGAGGCTAGTTGTCTCAGGACCGGTACGATTGGGCGGTTAGACACGTCACCGGCGGCCGTTAGGGCGGTGAAGGTGGCGTGGGGGCGGCTATCTCCCGACGATGGCGGCGGCCGGCGGCGGCGCTGGCAGCAGCGGTGCGGTGGGCCGCGGCGGCCGGTGGTGGCGCTAGCGGCTGGCAGGGGCGGCTGGCGGGGGTGCGCGGCGCTGGGGCGGTGGTGGCGGTGGTTGGGGTAGAGGAGAGATAGATAGGGACTATTTTTATTGCTTGCTTATCCCCAAAAAGATTACATGCCTTTGCTTATATAGCCCGACTAGTGGGACTTGTAACCTAAGCAATCTCCTATAAGGTTTCCTTATACGATTGGAATACCTTTTACAAGCAATATTTATTTATTTCCTAATAAGGGCCTTACTTATAGATTGGGATATTTCCTTTTACACACCAAAAGCCTAAGATAATCCTAACTTGAAGACGAAGCAGAGTCGGACGCGGAGGGGGAGAGGCGGCGGGCGGCGGGCGCGCCCGGCCCCGCGCAGCGCCCGCCCCCCTTTGTGGGCGGTCGCGGCCGTTCAGGGCCCTTTTAACCCGTTCTCCGGCTGGCCCAATTCCGGTTCATGACACTAGTCATACGACCACCCAGCCGGACAACTATTCACGATTAGTCATCGATCGGGGTTGATTAGTCGGTCCTGATTGGTTTAGTTAGAAATTGGAGGCAACAGGCGATACACAACGGCAGAGTTGCAAAGGTAGACTGACATAGACACTAAAGAGGAGGCGATACATAAAGAGTTTGTCCTCTAGGCATCGAGGAAGGAGCTCGAGTGGCTAAGCCTCTGCGGTTCCGGCTGGGGGGAGACGGCGTGGGCAAAAGGTGGACGAATGAATGAGCAGGCTGCGGACGCCGGCGAGATGCGAGAGGGAGCTGCGAGAACACCGGCGAGATGCGCGGAGGAGTAGTGCGGACGCCGGCGATAGGGCTGGGCAAAATATACGATAGCCATTACCCATACCCGAATTACCCGAACCGGACCCAAATTACCCGAACCCGAGGTACCCAATCCCAAATTCGGATAGCGATTTTGATTACCGAAATTAGTTTGGGTAATTCGGGTAATACACATCGGTACCCAAACTACCCGAACTACCCAAAGATTTGCCATCATCTTTATATTTCTCACGTGTTGTTAGTTGAACACCTAAAATTATCACTTAATTAGAATATAACTCTCTCGGTTTGAACAAGTGACAATAATATAGTATTCTCCACAAATTGTTGTTAAAATTTTACAGAAATTTCTAGTGAAATTATGTATATTGTCACTAAAATTTTGTGTAGTATGTTATTTTCTATAAAATTGGGTAGATCGGGTATACCGAACCTGAACCCGAATTATTGGGTACCCGAAATTTCGCGTAGTGTTCTTTTAGGCTAAAATCGGGTAGCAATTTTCATTACCCGAAATTTGAATTACCTGACCCGAAAAAATCAGGTAACCCGAACGCCCAGGCTTAGCTGGCGAGATTCACAGAGACGCGGAGGAGCTGTGGACGCCAGCGAGATGCATGGAGGAGCTGTAGACGCCTGTGAGATGCACGAAGCCGTGGACACGACGCCAGCAAGGGAGAGCATCCACCAGCTAGAGGAGACGCGAGTGGACAAGGGAGGTGTCGGCGGCTGCGATGGGGAGCAGCAGAGGTGCCGACGGCTGCGAGGGAGGGCAGGAAAGGGAAATGTGCTGAGCGGGAGCTGCAAAATGTGCGCCGGCTGCAGCTGCTGTGCCTCTGGAATCGAACTCCTCTTGTTCTTACCATAATGGGCCGGCTAAAGATGAGCCGATTTTTTGCTATAATTTGTGCAATCATAGTAAGTGAGCACGGCGCGATTTGGGCCTTAAGCTTTTTCGTTCATCTTCTTGTTAGAATTCGCCCCAGCTCGCACACCAAAGTTTTTTTTTTTTTTTTTTGAGAATGACACACAACGCGAGACACTCACAACACGCACGCACTCACCACCCCTATGAACACACGCACGCAAACCCTACCCCTATGAGCACCTCCGAAGGACTGGGCAGCCGGCAGATCTGGAGATTCTCGAAGTCACCATAGGCGCCTCGTCGTCGACGGAACGTCGCTACCACTTAATGCATAACGCCGGTAAATCCTTGAAAAATCCCGGGGAAAGGTGCGAGCACAGGGATTTGACCCCTGGTGGGTAGCGTCCCCTGGGACCGCCCCTACCATTGGACTACAAGCCAACTCGCCTCCCAAAGTTACCCCAAAATTATTATAATGGTGGGGGACAAGTCACTAGATGCGCGCGTGACGACCCAGGGCCAAGGACTATGTGACCGAGATAATTAAAAGAACGGGCGACGCGGTCACGCCGGTGACGGAGGTGCACGTCGTAGAGTAGACTAGGCCAGATAGTGAGATGTGGAGTAACACGGCTTGGTTGTTTTACTGGCTGAAAGTTGTAGTGGTGGTTGTTGGATCCATACTTGCCCACTTTACTCAGCAGCAAATAGCCTGCAAGGAGACGCTGAACCTTTAAGAAAAGGCCCCATATTATCGAAATAAAATGACATCCTAGTAGGACCGAATAAAGTTAAAGGCTCTTTGATAGTTTGATGGAGACCATTGTCGTGTATATGTATATATATACACAAGGTGGATTCATATTGACCAATGACCATGTATTTTTTACACACACTTTAAGAAAGGTGTTTGGTGGGAAATGGCCAGCGGCGACGACGATGATGAAGCCGACTAACTTCGTATATATGCATTCATCGTGCTAATCGACTAAATTAAATCCTTAAGTAGCAGCTAGACAAAGAGATCGATCGTGTTTCCGACCAAATTGGTGGGGTCTATATTATAATTTATAATGAACTCTTAAGAAATGAAGAAGCATTGTTAATTTTAAAATGGAAGAAGATGGGCAGCCACGAGGAGGATTCTTATCCTAATTAGGCACTCACAATGCAGACTCTACCCATAGAGTCCATAGTCTAGGATTACGTATCAAGACTCTAGTCCTCTCCAATGCAGTGTGGAGTCTAAATAAAAATTAACAAATCCTTTTCTGTTTTGTCTCATGATCCTCACGGCGTGAATCGGCGAGGGAAAGGAGACGCCTGTCCTCAGCGTTCGGGAAAGTGCTCCCCTGCGACCGCTGCTAGGCCGGGTGGGCAGATGCGAGAGCCCTTCGCTGGGCGCAGGCACGCGACGGAGACGCCCGTCCTAGGCAAGGCGGGCTCGCCGGAGTTCCCCACGGGCGGTGTGCCGGTGGCGTGCTCCCTGCTAGGCTGGCGGGCAGACGGACGCGAGGGCTGCCCGCTGGGCGCTGCAATGCGACAGTGCGAGCTCTCCACGACCTCAACGGAGAGGAACGGAGGGCGGCGGCCAGCAGCGCTTGGCAGCTCGGGCGGCGTCTCGACGGAGAGGAACGGAGAGCGGCGTCTGCTGGGACGGGCGGCGGCGAGCCCGCTGGCAAGACGGGCAGCCGCACGATGCCGCAACGACCAACGGCGAGCGCCGCGACCCCAGCGGAGCCGCCGAGCTGACCTGGATGGAGAAGCATCGCGCGGCCAGAGGAAGAAGACGGCGCGATCCTGCCGCCTGCCCGTCGCCCCGCGCTGCCTAGCCTCCGCGCTCCCTCGTATCCGGGCTCCGCGCCGCTGCACCCAAGCAGCCCAGCCGCCCTGGCCCGCGGGCCCCTATCGCCGCCCCAAAGTTGCCCGCAGATCCGGCCGCTGCTGCGCCATGGCTGCAGGGCCGCCGCTGCTTCGGGTCACGAGGAGGAGTGGGCGACGGCGACGGGAGCGAGGGTGAGCGACGATGGGTGGAAGGAAGCCGCACCGATCCATAGAAACGACGGGCCACTCCACAGCTGACGCCATCTCGTTTCTTCGCCCTCGATCTTGGTGAAGACTCGACATCTAAGTTAGACGTCGTTTCTTCGTTTTTTTTCTTCTCTCTCCTCCGCCACATCAGCAAATTATCTACGTTAGTGTAATTAATAACTATGAACTCTACGATAGAGTCGCTTGACTGTGACTGCTCTTATTAATTGGAGGATTCACGTTAATCCTCACCTAATGTGTTAGAAAAATATAAATGCTATAAATTCTCACGTTAATAACCAGAAACATCCAACCATTCATTTAAAGACTATCGATCTATAACCATTGAATCTATTTTGTTTTCTACAAAATTACCCACTGTAATTATAGATAAAAAATATTTTAAGAAGGAAGAGAATATTTGTACGTACGTGAGAATTGACGATCTTTTTTGTTTTCTAGGAAATCAACCACCTGCCATTATGGATCAATTAAAAATCCAGAAGGAAAAAACTTTTGCCGTTTGGAGAGAATCTTGATTGGTTGTACGTGAGAGCTGATGATAGTTAGTTGATAAAAAGAGTTGTTGACTTTTGATCGCAAAATATGTTCGTTAGAGCACTCCTAATGGTAGAAAATATCGTAGTTTCCAGAGCTTCAAGACTCTACCACTAGAAACTATCTCTCTCAATGCAAGTTTGTGCAAGTAGTTTCCACGAAGCAAGAATTTTAATGAATACTTGTATGCAATTGAAACAAACAAGGATTAGTTGTGACAAATATGATGTACGTAGCTTTTGCACTATATTTAAAAACTAGATCACCGCGTCACAGAATGCACTTCAGTCTCACACTCGCATGAGAAAAGCTAACAGTGGTAAACTAACCAAAGACAATATTCAGAAGATAAAGATGATGTCACAGTCCGGACAGGCTCTGGCGGTTGTGAGGGTGCGGCGGCCGTGGTTGGCGGCGTGGGAGCGGCGGCAGTGGTGTTGGGGGGCGGCATGCGTGGGAGAGGGGGAGGAGGCGGCGGCGGTAGTAGAAGAGAAATAGGGGAATATTTTTCTTCTTTGATTTCTTGAAACAAAGAGGTTACATCTCCCTAATATTTATAGCCCCTATAGACTTGCACACCAAGCAATCTCTCTCCGCCCTGCACTTGTGTGCGTGCGGTGCCCTCGGGCCGCTTGGTCCTTGCCGCGATTGGGCTGTGGCATTTCCCCACCATTCCTCCAGGCAACGCGTACTCGCATTGACATACAATGCAATTGGATGTGAAGCATGCGGTGCTTAACGGGCGACAATGGCCTCGCCATAGCAGAGGCGGAGGTAGCCTATTCTATCACGGGCTTCATTGGTGTACTAGACATCATTGTCGAAGGAGAAGTTGAAGTTGAGATACCTGAAGTAGTAGGAGAAGTAGTAGGCATATGGTCCTCACATGTGTGGTCGAGCACGCCGTGCTGCCTCCATGGTGGTACCACGCCGTGCAAACCATACATAATTACGGGATTTCCAGATAGCCCAACGGCTTCATGGCCTTGCTACCGTTTAAGGTGGAGTGGTCACGACGTTTGGGCACCATGTAATCTCTTAATCCTTACCGATAGTTAGGGGCTCCTTTGTCGACGTTGGCTACTCGCTACTGTCGTGTACTCCCTCTGTATTGATAAAGGAAGTCATTAGGACAGTGACACGGTCTCCAAAACATAACTTTGATCTTTTGTTATTATAAACGTATTTATGAAAATATGACATATGTATACTTTTATGAAAGTATTTTTTAAGATAAATCTATTCATATAATTTTCACATTTACAAACTCAACAACTTAAATGTTATTGACGATTTATATTCTCAATGTTAGACCCAAACCTTGTCCAAAAACGACTTTCTTTACCCATAGGAGGGAGTATTTGTGACTAGGTTTTATGACCACTCCCTTCCTCTTAATGAAAAAAAAAAAAACGGGTTATATGCCCGATCGCAAAAAAAAGAAAGTTGATGCAAGTTCAGGTTGACTGAGGTCTCGGTAGCCATGCACCCTCGTTCAGATAGGTGGCTCTGTTGCGAACTTCCACCTCCAATCTTTGGCCGATCCTGTTTTTACGTTTCTCTATCTCTTCACAGGCTGCTGGGTCTCTCAATTGCATTATTGAGTGTTCCAAATTCAAAAGCTCTTCTTCAACCTATGGCATGGAGGCAGCCCCAACTTTCTTCCATGGGGACCATAGGCGTAGGAAATGATTGAGTGATTGTCAAGTTAGGCGTATCCAATTCATCAAAAAAAAAAAAAAAACAAGAAGTTAGGCGCATCCAACAACCCATCACCCTGTAGGATAGGACAAGTGTATATTAGTAGCTTGGTCGCTCTTATAGTAAGAACATAACTTGTGCTACGACCAGCAGGACCGGTCCTATCAAAAGAACAAGCAAAACATGCGGCTGCCATGGCTGCCGCCGCTGCCAGCACTAGTGTCTGTCTTGCTGCTGCTTTGTTGCCACATGAAAGTATCACTGGGCCGCGGGGGCAGCAATGCCACTGCAGCCGATGAGCTCGCGCTCACGGCCCTGAAATCCATGCTGTTGGACCCAACCGGGTCACTGGCTTCATGGAATTCGTCCAACCACTACTGCTCCTGGCAAGGAGTTACCTGCAGCCGTCGGCATCCTGAAAAGGTGGTTGCAGTGAATCTCGAGTCCTCTGGCCTGGCTGGTCATATCTCGCCATTCTTGGGTAACCTCTCCTTCCTGAGGGTTCTCAACATCAACAAGAACAACCTCGTGGGGAGATCCCCAGAGCTTGGCCGTCTGGGTAGGCTGCAAGAGCTCAACCTCAGTTTGAACTCTTTGGAAGGAGGCATCCCGTCGGCCTTGGGAAAGTGCAGTAAGCTCATCTCACTTAGTCTTAAGAACAATCACCTTCAAGGTGAGATCCCTACACACTTGGGCTCCTTGAAATATCTCATCCATTTGAATCTTTATGGCAACAACTTGTCTGGAGAGGTCCCACCATTTTTAGGTAACATGTCATCTATCCAACACCTGGATTTTGGGAAAAACACATTCAGAGGACCAATTCCTAAAACTCTCGGTGGCCTAACCCGTCTGCGTTATCTTAGCCTTGATTTAAACAATTTATCTTAGCCTTGATTTAAACAATGTTTCTTCCATTATGCTCCTTTCTTTTGTTAATAATGCGCTCAGTAGGACAATACCACCAAATGCACTGAGCAATCTTCCTTCTCTCCAAATTCTGTTATTGAGCCAAAACCAGTTTCATGGAAGTATCCCAACTTCATTGTGTAACGCTTCTACCCTGCGATATTTTGAGATTGAAAAAAACAACTTTAGTGGCTTACTTCCTTTGGGGATTAAATCCTTACAAAGTATCCAGTATATAGACCTTGCCTATAATTCGCTTGAAGGTGAACAAACCCATGTTTGGAGATTCATGTCTGCCTTAACAAACTGCTCCCAATTGATAGGATTGGAATTAGATTACAATAGATTCAGTGGTGCGCTTCCCTCTTCTGTTTCAAATTTATCCACTTCACTTCAGTGGTTCTCTGTATCACATAATGAGATATCAGGAGTTATACCTGCAGGAATTGGTAATCTTGTCGGTCTAACAATTTTTGCTCTAGAGAACAATTATCTAACAGGAACTCTCCCCTATTCTTTGAGTAAGCTTAGGAGCCTGTCACAATTGTCACTGTATAACAATGGCTTAATGGGCATATCAACCAGGAAATAGGTAATTTGACCCAACTAAATTACTTGTATCTTCGAAGCAATTCCTTTACTGGTAGCATACCAAGATGTTTAGGAAATTTGTCATCTTTGTTAGAAATAGTCCTTGGCAGCAATAACTTCAGTGGTATGATCCCTAGTAGTATATTCAACATTTCTACACTCTTTGGATTGGATCTTTCGCTTAACCAGTTGGAAGGGACAATACCACATGAAGTTGGAAATCTTCAAAGCATCACAATACTCTGGGCTCACTCAAATAGATTATCAGGTGAAATCCCTAATACCCTTGGTGAATGTCAAATTCTCCAGAATCTCCAGCTACAAAACAACTTCTTTCATGGTAGCATCCCATCTCAGTTTAGTGGTCTTAAGGGCTTGGTAACTCTTGACCTCTCAAGCAACAATCTGTCAGGACAGATACCTATGTTCTTTGAGAATCTTACCTCTCTTCAGTATCTAAACCTCTCGTTCAATAACCTTGTTGGGGAAGTGCCAACCGCTGGTATTTTTGCAAATGCAACTGCAATTTCAGTGCAAGGTAATGCCAAGCTATGTGGAGGCATCGAAAACATTCATTTCCGTCGTTGTTCTTTCACATCATCAGAGAAGGAGCACAAATTTCCAGTAGTGCTTGTGATACTTTCCCTCACTGGGGCATCAGTCATAATTTTGTTGTTGGCATATTTCTTGTTTTCTTGGTGCAAGAAAAGATTAGCAAACGGTCCTTCAGCATCGTCCTTACAAGATAGCCCGTTGTCTGCTTACCCACAATTGCTAAAAGCAACCGATGGTTTCTCAACAAATAATTTGCTGGGTACTGGAACTTTTGGGTCTGTATACAGAGGAGAAATTGATGGTACAACTGGTGAGAATTTTGTTGCTGTGAAAGTACTCAATCTTGAGATACATGGGGCACTTAAAAGTTTCACAGCTGAATGTGAAGCTATGAGAAACCTGCGCCATCGGAATCTTGTCAAGGTAATCACAGCTTGCTCAAGCATTGATTTCAGAGGAAATGACTTCAAAGCAATTGTGGTTGAGTTCATGCCCAATGGCAGCTTAGAACAATGGTTACATTCTAACTCAAACGAGGAAGAGGTGGGGAGACACTTAAATCTTGATCAAAGAGTGAGTATACTCCTCGATGTGGCTCATGCATTGGACCATCTTCACTTTCACAGTGCCCTCCCAGTTGTTCATTGTGATATCAAGCCAAGCAATGTTCTTCTTGATGCTGATATGGTAGCACATGTTGGAGATTTCGGACTTGCTAGAATTGTCGCCGAGGGAGCCTCATCTTTCTCACTCTCAACAAGCTCGATGGGATTCAGAGGAACAATTGGTTATGCACCTCCAGGTTAGTACTGTTGTTCGCTTTGATATGGTTATCTACTTATATCCATAAAAGAGAATGTATATCTTACAGAGAGAGAAGGATAAATTGTGACATATTCCCTGAACTAATGATGTATTATTAGTATTTGTTGTCTGTACATCTGTACTTATTAGCTGCGTCCAGCCATAGAATAAATCTTCTGTTACAATATCTTAACCCAAACATATTTTTTTATGCACAGAATATGGTGCTGGGAATACAGTGTCAACTTATGGAGACATTTTCAGCTATGGCATTCTTGTTCTTGAGATGGTGACCGGAAGAAGGCCCACCGACAGTACATTTGAACAAGGATTAAGCCTTCGCATGTATACAGAGACGGCTGTAAACACCCGAGTTATGGATGTTGTAGACGCCAAGCTGGTGATGGAGTTCAAAAATGAGCCTGCAACATCAAGTGTTCCTTCGAACAGAAAAATGGTGGATGCTGTGACTTCGCTACTTAAGCTTGGGATATCTTGCTCTGAAGAAATACCTTCACGTAGAATGTCAATCAAAGATATCATTAAGGAGCTGTATGCAACCAAAAAGGCACTACTGCAAGGAGAATAGGAATGTGAAGATATGCCTAGCTCTAGCACTTTTAGATTATGACGAATTCGTGCACAATGTTGTGATGCATATATATGTTATCGTTTTCAGAATTTTTGTTGCATGTGTCATGTGTGGGTTGAACAAAATTGAAAACGTGTCCTTAGACTCAAAAAATAAAAGGTGATTGTTCTTAAGTTCGAAGGAAAATATTATATGGCGGATCTAGGATTTCAATCGGAGGATCTAGATACAATCCATTAAGGTGTATCAAGTAATATACAAAGGTAGTTATTGTCAAAGTCTTCATAAGAATCATTTTGGGCTCCCGGGATATAGATGAAAGAGTGCTAGTATAGGACTACAAGCTATTTTTCCTCTTGGATGAACGCTTGAGCTGAAATATTGCTATTTGATAAAGTATGCTAGGCACATAATATATTGTAGAGATATGTACTTAATATTTGTACAAAATTTTTGTGGTACAGTTGTACCCCATGCACCTATACTAATCCGCCAACAAGTTCTAAATACCGTGAGAAAGATGGGAAATTTTACCGTGCTTGGGATTTATTAGTCCGTAAGTCTAAAAGGTTCACTTGTTCCGCCCCCGGATGGCATGATTAATTCACCTGATTTTTAGGTAATAATAACTGATTAATTGATAAACATTATATTAATTTAATTGATAAATATTACTCCTTCCGTTCCAAATTGTAGTTCACTTATATTCCTTTTTCTAAAAATTGTAATTCACTTTGGCTTTTCTAGATACATAATTTTGTTATGCACCTAGTTATACACTATGTCTATATACATAATTAAATTAAAGTATCTAGAAAAGCCAAAATGAACTACAATTTAGAACGGAGGGAATATATATTTATTGAATTGAGTAAATATCTGAATACAAATCGAATCCGAAACATTCGTTTTGTGTTCAGATTCGACATGACCTGTATCCATATTCAAATCCGAATTAAAATATGGTAAAGGTGACATCCGAATCCCATTGCATGCGAATCACATCCGAATTAGGCCTTGTTTGGTTGAACGGTTTTCGTTCCCGGCCGGGAATAATAAATCTAATAAGAGACTCAACAAGAGACTAGGATTCACTCCATTTCAAAAAAAAAATTAATTACAACAAAATATATTCATAATATGTACAACAAGAGACCGGGATTAATTCCACACCTCCTGACTTATGGATCGAATCCCGATCTCTTGTTGTATCTATCATGAGTTTATTTTGTTGGAATTTTTTTTTGATAAGTCAGGGGGGGGGGGAGGATCCCCACCTGAATTTTCATTAATCTTATATGGCCAATAGCCTGATGTTTACAAAGCATTGTTACAGAGTGTTTAGATTTTACATTGCCGAAACTAGTACAGTACACCACACATCGGCAATCTGTTGATCCTTCTTCGAGTCGGCACTTCCATGCCATAGCCTCCGATCTGCACGCCAGCAAAGTAGCCTGAATGGAGGTCCGTTCACCTCGGAACGCCAGGTTGTTTCTTCTCTTCCATAGGTGCCAACAGCAGAGAAGTATAAAGGAGCCAAAGAACTTCCTTGGTATGTGAGACGGAGCGGTGATGTCCCGCAGCTATTCGACACCCCAGGCCTGACCAGTGTTTATCTGCACTGCCTCCCAAAACTCTTTCGCCGCCAGGCACCCAAAGATGATGTGAGTCGGCGTCTCTGCTGCACCTTGACAAACTTCACATGTGTCACTGTCAACGATCTTCTTCTTGATCAGGTTGGAACGGCATTGGATTCTTCCACGTGACAACAACCACGCAAAGAATCGAACCCTGGGTGGAGCCTTGTTTTTCCAGATTAAGGCTGACCATGCATCCTGCTCACTGCCATTAGCCTTGAGCGCTTCATACAGCAGCTTGGTGTTGAGGTCTGTTGACGCGAAATTAGGGCTTCACACCAACACACCGGGAGGGCCTTGACGCCCACGAAGGTCGCGACCGACCTTTAGCAGCAGCGAGCACCGCAGCGTGGCCGCCCCTAACCGATCTAGGGATCGGTAGGGGTGACGAGAGCTCGGTGACGGCTGAGAGAACTCGAACGCACCTCCGGGAAGACCCGTCGGGAGGACGCACGCGAGGGGTGCTCTAGGACCAGCGTGGCCGCCTAGAACGCCGACGAAGAACGCGGAGTTCGCCGCCGAACAGCAGGATAGAGGGGTTGAGAGAAGAAGATGACCTACAAACGGGACAGGAGATAGATTGGTTGTCGATTGGATGTAGATGGGATCAAATCGGCCATGAACCTCTTTATTATATAGAGGAGGGTGGTCTTATCCTTTTAGGAAACCGTCCATGGACGTTTCCAAGCATCAAAAACCGACCAAAACACGATTGGAAACAAATCGGTTCGGATCTCGTACAGACACGATCCTGCGTCGGGGTGACCGGACGCACAATCGGTCTCGACCGGACGCTCCGGTGGCAGGGTCCGGTCGACTTTCCAGTAAGGTACGCAAACGACCACGACACGCCCGATCTGACCGGACGCAGGGACCGGATGCAGGACCGGACGCACCGGCGCTTCGGTCGATGTCGAAATAAGCCTGATTCCAGCTGACTGACCGGACTCGCGAGAGGGGTTGACCGGACGCTCCGGTCAACGCGTCCGATCGGTTTAACAGAAAGGTCTGCAAACCGATCGTGGGGCACGACTTGACCGGACGCTAGGACCGGAAGCTGGACCGGACGCGCCAGTAAGTCTGGAATTTTGCGGTGGGTTAGTTTCTCGAAAATATGGCTAAGTCTGGATTTTTACCGTGACTTAGACCACGCCATTTTTGGGTGTCAACAAGGTCGCCATTCATTTTCATCATGGGACTCAGGCGTTTGTCCTTCCCGTCCTCTAGTTGTAGCTGCTGTAAGAGAGTATTGAGCTTGGCCAGCTGTTCCCGTGCCATATGAGACAGCCGAGGGACCAGACTCACACTCACCGCACCCTGGACAGCCTCCTTGACCGTGAGCTCAGTGTTGGTGCAATGAGAGTAGAGCTGAGGGAACATGTCTGCCATTGAGTCCTCACCGTTCCAAACATCATGCCAAAAGGAGGTTGTGCTGCCATCGCCAAGCACCACAGTGGTGATTGCCCTGTAGATCGGCAAGAGGGACCGGAGAGTATCCCAGTGTTGACCGTGCAGATCTCCTTGTAGTGATGCCACACTTGCATTCGACCTGACCCAGGTTGCCCAAGCTGACTCCTGTTGGTGATGCAATTTGTGGATCAATTTGATCATCATACAGACGTTGTGCACCTCCAAATCTTTGAGGCCGAGGCCCCGTTGTCTTTTTGTGTCGCAAACACGTTCCCACGCAACTAGGCATTTTGCCCCTGTCGCTTTGTCCGTGCCCGCCCACAAGAACGATCTTCTCCTCTTGTCAACTTGAGTCACCACACCAGGCGGGATGTGAAGAGCACACATAGCATACGTCAACTGACTGTCGAGCACCGAGTCAACTAAGACAGCTCTGCCCATATGATTGAGTAACCCTGCCTGCCAGCCTGCCAGGTACTTGTCTGTCTTGGTGATCTGCGGGGCAAAGGCGGCATTGAGACGCAGTTTGCTGTTTGACAGAGGCAAGCCAAGATAGGTTTGAGGAAATCCTTCTTGCCGGCATCCAAGAGCTGAGATGCAGGCAGCAGTGACATCCGGCTTCATGTGTATTGGGACTGCAGTGCTTTTGGAGTAGTTGATGAGTAAGCCGGTTGCATCAGAGAACATGTCCAGCGCCAACTTGAGAGCCTGTACATCGGCCAGCTCACCACGCAACAGCAGCAAGGTGTCGTCGGCATATTGCAACACGGGGCAGCTCTGATGGTCGACAATGGGGTGCCGGATAGCAGAGTTTTGCTTGATGAATACCTGCAGCACATATGCGACGAGGATGAAAAGGTATGGTGAGATCGGATCACCTTGCCGCAGGCCACGTTTGCAAGTAATCCATGGCCCTGGGCACCCATTTACCAGCACTGCTGATTTGGAGGACTGCAGTATCATCATCATCCAGTCACGCCACTTCCTGTTGAAGCCCCTTGCCTGAAGAACCACATCAAGAGCTGCCCAACAGACCGTATCAAAAGCCTTAGCAAAGTCGAGCTTGACGACTAGAGTTGGTGTCATTCTTTTGTGGCAGCATTGCACTAGTTCCATGGCATAAACAAAGTTCTCAGAAATCTAACGCCCTTTAATGAACCCGGTTTGATCAATGTCCACAAGAGTGTTGATCTCCCGCTGAAGTCGTGTTGTCAGGATCTTTGTCAACACCTTGACACAGCAATTTTGCAAGCAAATCGGCCTGAAGGCATGAACCTCATCTGCGCCTGGCTTCTTTGGAACGAGTACCATATGGGAGTGGTTGATTCTTTCCAGCTGCACCTGCCCCCGATGGAAGGCATGCAAGAACTCCATGACTTCAGTTCCCACTGTCCCCCATGCCGCTTTGTAGAAACTTGGCCCAAAACCATCTGGTCCCGGGGCGCTAGTTCTGTTCATGTCTTTGACAGCAGCCAGGGCCTCTCTCTCGGTGAATTGGTCTGTAAGCTGATCCGTTGCCGACGGCAAGCCCCTGTACAGGTCGACACAATCAAAGACCCACGAGGATTGCCCCGGTGTGCCGATGATTTTTGTGAAATATTCAGTAAGCGCCGCAGTTTTAGCTTGATGACTAGTGACCTGCACCCCATCCACCAGGATCGTCCTGATGCCATTCTTCCGCAGCCTGACAGTTGCATGCGCGTGAAAGAACGCTGTGTTGCTGTCCCCTTCACGTAACGCCTTCACCTTTGTTGGAATTAGTTTTTGACAGGAAATTAATCCCGGTCTCTTATTTAGTCTCTAGTTATATTTATCGTTCCCGGCCTGGAATGAATCCCAGCTCAACCAAACAAGCCCTTAAGGTGCAGGAAATGGTGAAAGGCGTGGGTGATTTCCACGCTACGCGCACGGATCTAGGCGGGGTGGGGGGCCTTAGTGGAGCCCACTAGTTGGCGTGGTTGGCAGGGTGGTCAATGCAGGACCTAGGTGGGGTCCGGCTGGTGGAGCCACGGTGCATGCGTTGTGTTTTTCTTGGGCGCCGCACGCGGAGACAGTGGCTGGAGGACCCGCTGCAGTGGCTACCAGGGTGGTCAATGCCGTAGTGATAGAGCATAGCCCAGACATGGGTGATGAATTCGCCACCTTGCGCGAGTTGCTGCATGTGCTCCTCCACATTGTGTGACGGCACGACATAGACTAATGCCTTAACCCATAAGTCCGCTATCCTCTTCCACCGCTCAAGTGCTGGCAGGAGCTGCAGTCGGCCGCCCAGATACATCGCTGAGTAGAAGATTCTGCTTCCAAGTATAGGATCACCCATGACATCATCATATTGATGAGTTCCTCTCTCTGCTTGCAATTCTTTTCCATCTCCTCCAATTTGTCTATGGCTCTGCCCAAGGCTTCCGTAATCCTTTCACATTCCTGTTCCAGTGCACCCAATTTTTCTTTCACTATCGTAAAAGCTACACCTGCGCTACTAAGCCAATCCATCACCCTCAACCAACCTTCCTTCATTATTCCCCGTTCTCTTTCTATGGAGGCCAATTCCACCTCGTGTTTAGCCTGGAGCAAAATTTCCCTTCCCTCTTCCATTCTCATTGCAGCTGATCTGTTCTCCCTTATTGCACCCAGATCATCCTTCAACAGATGCCAGAGATGGGTTTGCCGTTCTTGATTCCGTTCCCATTCTTCTGCCCATCTCCTCCACAATGCCCACATTGATCTCTTGATTCCCCGTTCACAAGATATTTTTTCTGTAGAAGCTTCAGTGATGCCAACCCAGTGCATCAGGTGATGGGTTTGTTCATGGTTTTCTGCAACAACAGTGGCGCGCATCAGGCCACGCTGTCTTGCACTGTCTTCTGTAATTATCCTTCTTATTTCACATGACCGGTACTTCACGTGGCCCAGAAATCCTATTTGCGCTGCCCTTTCCATGGAACCTAGCTTATCCTCCACCCCATGCAAAACCTCACTGGCCTTCTTAGAAACTTGATCATACAGGTGTTTGTGGTCCACATACCGGCCAGGGAGTAACCGTGGCACTGAAACCACCAAATGTGCCAAATACTTAGACAGAGCCGTGGCCACACGATGATTCATCTCTACAATTGCCCTTTCACTGTCTGTGCACCACGCCTCACAATAACATGTTGCAATGTGCCATGTCAAAAGATGGCGCATGTAGTCGTCGCGGTCGCAACTTCTTCTTCGTGGTCGAGCTCATAGGTGACACCCAAGCACCTCCTATATCGATAGTGATACGCGATGCAACTGGCTCCTAAGATAATCGAAATGGACGTTGTTATGGTGGGCAACGCCTATAGAAGGAAGAAGCGACCTGATCATACAAGTGGCTAAGACACGGGTCCATGGTTGAGTCGATCAGGCTTAGAGTTTTAGACTTGGATTACAGATTAGTATGAGTTTGTTAGGATTTGGTTTGGCTAAGTCAGGATTGGTTTGTTAAAGTATCTAGCTAGAATCTAGTTGAGTCGGTTGTAAGCTGGACTATAAGAGTCCCTATCTATCATTAATGGAAGGTTAGCCCAGGATTGAGATATAATCTCCCTAAGGGCGCCCTGGCGTCTATTTACTATTCATAGTAATCTCGTTGTCGCTCAACACCACGGCGCCTCTCCGACGCCAGTAAACCTCTCCGACCTCACGCCCCCGTCTCACCCCCCCATTCCTTTCGTAGAGCAAGACCCGGCGCCCTACCGGGACGCCTTCACATCTGCGCGTGCAAGTCAATGGCATCCCCCGCACTTGTTGTTGCCACACAATTGCTCCAGCATCTGCTCACGCATCGTAATCCAAGCATCGCCGAGACACGGAATGTGCTGGGGAAAGAAACCTCTTGAACTTTTTTATGGATATACCTTGCTCTCGCCCTGCTGATTGATTCAATCAGTGAGTGTTGCCCAAGACTATTCTGCCATAAGTACTTGTGAAACCAATTAATCTTGCAAAGGGATGCTCTTAATCTCATCTGCCACCCCTTCTTTTGATTACTATTACTCCTAAAGCAATCATATGCTAAGGCAACTCTGGCCCAATTTGAGGTCCAACAACGTAGCAATCGCAACACTTGCAGCAGAGCCAGGGAGACCAGTATGACTTCAGTGATAACAAGGTCTCCTGTTGTGGTGTTCACAACGACGCTGCTGCCGGGGTATGGGTAGTACTTCTTGTCCCGGGTATAGCAACAGCTACCCCAACAAAGCATACTAGTGATTTTTGCGCGCCCATGCGCGCCGCATATTTAGGTAGATTTTGTTTAGTTAATTTCAAGATAGTTGCCAGTTCGTTTTGGAAAAACATAGCCCATAAGCCAGATTGAAAGGCTTTACGTTTCAATCCGCCAGGCGCCGGCGCCAACTGACAAATTGTAGTCATTGATTTTTATGATTTGTTCAGTTCGAGATACTTTCGTGATAGTGGGGCGCCCCAGCGCAGGCCGGCACCAGCACCACGATTAGTATTGTATGCCCAATTTTTTTTTCCAAACAAATGTCACGTAATAAATAGACAACGCAAATTATATGACACATTGAAGGTTGTTTAGACTTGACGATGGTTTGAGAGGCAGCTTATTACGATACATTGGACACGATAATACGTTCATGTTCCAAATAAATGTCACAGAATAGACAACGCAAATTATATAACACATTGACGGCTGTTTAGACTTAAGTACATTGGACGCATGGTTTGAGAGGCAGCTTAGTACAACACATATTGGACATGATAAAACACATAGTTCATGTCCAGGTAGATGACCGAAGGAGTGGCCGATGCCTTGTGAAGTTTCATCCATCTTTTTTTTTTGAGCAGGTGAGGCTCCATGGTCCATGGATCTCGATGGATTAGAGGTGATAGGACTCCAAGCTTTCAGCGGGTCGACAATCTGGCAATGGCATGCATGGATGTCAGTATACAAGACATTCTGCAACAAACAAAAACTACCGAATTTATAGTACCTAAGCGTTGACGGTCACCAACGACACATTTTTAACGTCAACATCCTACCATAAAGGGGGTGAAACTATACATTATCATACTCATATACATTTATAACTCACATATTTCCACTTGTAGTGTCCAATTTATTATTGTGCAGATTTATATAAGAAACAAGTGGAAAAAGTACCAAAAGGCGCCTCCCTGGAAAGCGTATTCCTGAAGAACATCAAGCCCAAGGGAGAAATGGACCAAAAACGCAGAAGGCGGGCTGAGCCAACGCAGCCCTACAACTTTTCAGGCCCAACAACGCCACCTGCTGAAGCCCGAAAGCGGCCGCCCCCCAGGGAGGGTGCTGCAAGACCACTGGTGCGGCCGCACCCCGGCTGAGGCGGTTCGGGCCCAGCTTCGGGGAGGCGGTTTGTTACCTTCCATAACGGGCACTACCGACGTTGGATGGTCGGTTTGGCAGATTTGGAAGGTGTTTCTAGGTCGGTTTTGCTCCTTCCATGTGGGGATGGCCATCTTCCAAAGAGCCCCCTCTCCTCTACCTATAAAAGGAGGCTCTCTCCCCCCTCATTTAACACACACAAATTCCATACAACACAAGGAAGAGCCACAATGTAATAGAGAGGAGAGAGTTCCATTCTTGTTCTTCTTCCCCCTCTTAGTTCTAATGGAGAGTGAGAGAGGAAAGGCTAGAAGGAAGTTTGGTTCCTTCTACCTGGAGTTGTCGGTCCGCCCCTGGTGTGCCGCGGTTCCTAGGAAGTCGGAGTGCCGGAGTTGTCGGCACCCGCTTCGCTTGTACCTCTACAAGCTACTTACACTTTGGTGAGAAAGCTTGTGATTATCTTTCGGCTTATTGTTCTTCAAGTATATTATCTTAGCTGTTATAGACTTGCGGGATTGGTAGTCGTACCTTCGGGTCGTAACTCTTGGAGAAGGAACTCTTTGACCGGGGAACCTTGATCGACCCAAGAGTTGTGGATGGTAGTGCAAACGTGGTGTTTGGGCTAGCGTTCACCTACCTTTTGCGGTGCATCCCACGGTTGAGGGGGTAGGCGGCTTGGTCGTGACAAGCCTTGTCCGTCCCTTGAAATCCCCCCACGTTCGGCTGTGTCGTAGAGCTAATTGCCGGAAGCTGCCCAGTTGGGCGTTGGCCGGTGCCCGAAGCAAGGAGATAACAAGCCCTAGAAATCCCTGCCTGAAACCTAAGCCCATAAAGATACCTCTCTATCCATAGTTATCCTAGGGTGGCCCCGTTCAAAGATTAAAGCGCAACCGTTCCTCGTGGAAAATACGATACCCTGAATATTTCCGGTGAAAGCTACAACGACAATTCCGCGGCGCTTGCGGATTTATCTGTGTGCGTTAAGAAACGCCAACACTAACCAACAGATAAAATATATTGTCAATCTTAACATTTTCATTTCAGTTAATTCAGTCATGGTCGAACTATAAATATGGGAAACATGTATGGATGAATGCTAAGGTAAACATAGAGCTATAATCTTCCATTTAATCTTCCATCTATAATCACCAAGTATCTTAATTCTCTTTGCTTTGTACGAATTAAAAGCTTCAGTTATATGGGACCCAAGTGAACAAAGCAAGACAATCAGCTCACCTAAATCAGGAAATGCAGCCGATAGAAAATGCGAGACAAATAACCAGACCAACACGGAAACTATAAATATTCTGTAGGAGATGCCCCCAAAAAATTTGCCATTGATTCGGTGCTGAAAAGATCCATACCTAAACAACACATGCGCCTTGAAACTCTAGCCCTGACACTGAATATCGTCTAGCAACATCCACCACCAACACCACCTCGCAAAGAGCAACAAAAAGTTTACACCTCCAAATCATCCGAATAACCTCAAACAAAGGACCCCACAGCACATGAGCCAAAGAAAAATAACATACTTCAGTTCGACCGAGGTAGCAACTGAAAAAGAACTATAGCCAAACAAGATTAGATGCTCGCTGAAGAAGCTACTTGAGTGTCGCAAGAAGAGTTCGCCGAATTTGCCGCCCTGTAAGATTTGTTAGAACACGAGTAACGAAAGCAAAACCCTACTCCAACCAGCCTTGAACCAAAAGATCTACTAAGACAGCAAGTCAAGAACACACACAAGCACACAACACAACTACACATCATTGTAGGACCAACGAGGGCAGCAACCAGAAAGGAATCATACCGCAAAAGCATTCGAAGCCCTCCCTAGACTCCATTTCACCTGAACAGAGCAAAAAAATCAATCAATATGATATATAGGCAAAGCATCTGCGCAGAAACCATAGAATGCCAAGCGTGTTCATTTTCACCGGATGCCTAGCGTGGCATAGCACAAGAGAAACAGATGTGGTGGAGCACTATACGCACATCACCCATTCCTGCACCACGGCGAGAGGAAAATCGCCGAGTAAGAGCTAGCAGAACACTCACCTAAATCACGTCGTCGCTGGTCCAGCCGCCAGTCCCCGCTCTGATCCGCCGACGCTCCGATCCGGTGCTCCATTCCGTCGCCGCTACGTCACAGCGCAACGCCACAGCGCACTAGCTGCCCTCCGCTTGAACCCCCTTGTCCAATCCAAATCAAGAAGAAGCAAGGCCACATCAATAACAGCGGAATGGGGAGGGAAAGGGGTTCAGGTTTACTGTACCTGGACGAGGAAGCCGAACGAATGGGGAACTCATCCCAATCTGCCGCCGGAGGCCGCCGCAACGTCGGCCATCTCCGCCGCCAGCCCAGCATCACTGCTCTGCCGCGTCAGTACCTCCCGTGCAGGCGAGACAATGGGGAGGGAGTAGAGCTGTACACACACAAGGCGTAGCCGCCGCCGAGAGACGCGCGAGAGGGAGATGCGGATGTTGACGCGCGAGAGGGAGTTAGGGTTGGAGCCGGTTTATATATTCAGCATGGAAGAGCAGCAACACCGTCGGATTGAGGATCCGAGGGCGACATGCGCATGGGCGTCCCCGCTCTCACAGCACCTGCCCGCTCCCATGACCGTTCGACAACGCCAGGCACCGGGACGCTGCATCTAGGGATGCGCCAATAGAAATTCGACAACGCCTCACCTTTGACAGTGGAACGCACTCTCAGCATAGCAGGCCGACCAATCGCCACACGACAACGACGGCTGGCTCCCTGCGCCGCGACGATATGGGCGCCGCACGGTACCGACCGGGCAGGGCAGCACCGTGACGGGGGGAGCACCGTGACGAGCGAGAGGAGAGGAGCGACGACAGCGCGCCGAGGGCAGCAGTATGCAGCCACCTTCCGCACCGACGGGCGTGAACGACGCAAAGCCAGAGCCAGCAGGGCGCTGACATCGGCAGCCAGCTGCATGGCCGCCGACGTGGGAGCGCCGGGCGAGCCTTCCGGCTCTCCTTGTTATAGAATCCAAACAACTGAAGCGAGTGCCCAGACACTAGCAGTTTTTGCTTCATAGTAGTGGAGGAATGCATTACTGGTGAATAGGACATCATAAAGAAAAGCCAGCTCAAGCTCAACCACCTTGAAGGCCCCCTCATAATCGATTGATTGTCACCTCTTTCCAAGAGAATCCAGCTTGAGACAAGCGAATTTTCATGGGTCCTGATTTCCATAACATTGTTGTACCCAAGGAAACGCCGATGCAATAGATGAGATAGAGAGATGGAGAAGCACACGTCCTTGAATGCATCGACATCTAAACCCATTGTCTCGGAGCCTTGAATTTATCCGAGCAAGGGTGATACCTGGTGGCTCCCAGTTCATTGCATCCTCTGTAATGGTCATTGGCTCAACATTGTCAAGGGACAAATGAACTACCAAAAGGCACTCTGTCATAAGTTGAGCCGATGCTTGGTCAATTGTTCGTGGCAAACAATCTGGAACTGCTCTGATCATGGACCGAATTCTGCCTGGCAGCGGAAGGGCCATTGTCCTATGGAAGCCCTTGATGAAAGTGATGGCTGACAGCACGCCCACCGCTATAGTTTGAAGATCACTAGAGATTGTTGATATACTCATCAGCAGGACATATCCAACATAGAGGCAAAGCTGATACATCATCTTCCAGAACTGGCTGCTGTTTGAGTCAAGGCTGTACGTAGTGGCTGAATCAACACAACAAAGGAGCGCAAGCAAGGACACCGCCCAGATGGGGTACATCTCGCTCTTTGCTGATGAAGATTGCATTAGGCCAATGCTATATGTCCCAAGGGACAAAAATAGCGCATTTGCCACCCTTTTGGAGGATCCAGTGCTTGGACCAGCGGCGGCAAGACCCAAAAGTTGCGAGGAAGAAAGAAAGAGCAATAGCCACCAGTGCCAATGACTCGACACGGAGGACTGTCCCCCTAGGGCTCTTCCACAGGTCTCTCAGCTGATGCACCAAGCTTACAGATGTTGAATTTCCCATGTGTTGCTGGGCATTCCTTATGCGGCGATAATCACCCTTGTAAGAGGCAAAAAACATTGTAAGGATGGATGCCTATTGAACCATGATCAAACTTCACTAGCATATGACTTGATATTCATGATGCAACTAAGGAAACAAATTCCGTATTCGAACTGCAAGGAATTGCATTCTTATTCCAATTCTGGTTGCCCCAAGAATCAGGTCGGAAATGCATTTTTTTGCTTCAATGCGACCAAACTTTTTTAAAAAAATCTAGCGCATACTATAATGTTCGAAATGCATTGTTTTTTGCTTTCAACTTTCAGTCTAGTTGTAATTTGTTTATCTACATGTGTAAGCTAAAACTCTAGCGCTTACTATAAATTTATATTGATTTTTTTTTTTCATTAAAAGTATTGTAGGTCATAGACCACCCATACAGTTGCATAAACACAAGGCACCGAAACAAATTTAGGACAAATAAAGAGTTTGACAAAAGAAACTTGCCCCTCAACAGAGTTAGTTTGCTTGTTAACTTGTTGAATTTCCTTGTGTAATAATATATAGACTCGTCATTTTCAGCAATTTGAACAATTTCTTTAATTAATTTCCTCGTTCTGCATGCATGAAGTTCCATTACTTTACTACACCAACCATATTGATCTTCGTGGTTTTAGAGTTATTCTGAGTTGCTTAGGGTTTATTTGGATTCACTATCTGATAGTAGTTAGTTGGATGATACTTCATTATCTGTTTTAATTTGGTCTAGATAGTAGGATAATTTACTATCTAAAGGTCCAACTAACAATTGGCTATTCTATTATCTATACCTATTTATATCCAAAAGAGATAATTATCAGGGATTCAAATAGGCCGCTAGTTCAGTGCGTCAATGTCCAACTCTCCTCGACCTCCCATGTGGCCATGTACGTCCATGTGGACCTCTGAAGGGCTCGGTTTTCGTTGCTTTGCTCACCCTCCGCGAATAAAGCATCTCCATAGCGGAGTTTCACCACACGTGATGCTGCTCCGTATCTGCTAGAAATTAAACGACTGTGCACACTCATTCTCCTACATTCTTGGTATGTAGCCAAAGAATTCTTTATCGCTGCCGATTGCCGTACTCTCTCTCTCTCTCTCTGTCTGTGTGTGTTCAACAATACAAAATCGATCGATCGAGACTGTATGGAAAACACATGTGTGACCCTTCCCCTTTCTTTCAAATCAAAACAATATAAAATAGCTACGATGCAAAAATTTCTAGTAATATAAACAGATTAAAGTTACGTACCATATGTTCCTGGCTCTCAGGTTTGTCGTCAATCGAGAGTTGATAGGAGTTCCTCACCTCTCCTCCCTATCACCGTACCGAGCCTTCCTGCTCCCCTGATGAGAAGGCCGGTATACAGACAGATACAGTGACTTGATCGAACTTGTTAGTTTGAACATATATATGCATATATGACGCGCATGCAATGCAAGAGGTCGTAGCCATAGCTTTGAAAAGATGGCAACACTTAGCTTGTGTTGGCTTGGCTCAAACATCTTTTTGGGTGTGGCCTCGTGTGCCTTTTCCTGTCGGTAAGGATAGGTGACATCTCCTTATTTATGCGAGGTGAACCGTTGGTGCATCGTGAGTAATCAACCTACCAAATGGAGTCCACTGGCACATGCATCTTTACCAAGAGAGGGATCAGCGTCACCCTACCAAGAAGCTTTGTTTAGCTGGGCCAACTCATGCATCATAACGACCTTTGCTGGGGTTAGTGCCGAATCCCAGATGAACTTTCTTTTTTTACGGCATGTTGATAAGATTGATTGGACCAGAATCTTAAGATAATGCTTCCCCAGGTGCGGTAGCGGTGCAACCATCCTCCATCTTCCCCAATCTATTCTACTCCTATCTTTCTTTTCTGTAGTGCTTTCTAGTACGTTACAAATCACCAGTAACAGAGAAGCCTCCATCTTTTTTCTTAAAGACATGTCACCGGATTTCGTCGATAGTTTTTTGCGGCATGTGCGCAAACGACTAATGAACACTTGATCAGCAGGTGCTGAGGATCGTGCCCAGCAGCTGCCACGTTGATCTTGGTGGTGCAGGAAGGAGGCTTGGAACCTGTATCCATCGAATTTTACCCCCTTCACGGAAGCATAGCTCTCATGCTTGTATACCAATAGGTAAATCCATTTTACATTCCTGCATGTTTTGACTGATGATTCCATACACATAAGTTCTGAAAATATTTTTAGATGACCATGCTTATAGAATTCGCTAAAGATGAAACTATAGGGTCAGTTTAGTAGAGGTACACATCCCAAGCTTCTATAGAGTGTGGTTTCTGTGGAGCCCTACTAAACAGTTAAAACACAACTGGATTTTGGTAGGGACCTCACAAGAATCACTTATCTATTATTTATACTACAAGCTTGGAGCTAAGAAAAGCTCTGCCACCGCCTCCAATTCAATCCCTACTACAGAATCACTTATCACCTGCTCCCTACCTTCCCTCACCAAAACCCACTCTACTAGGCAAGGGAATTAAGTTCTACTAAACTGGCCCATAATGTAATTATTTCAGATGTCCTAGAAATTTAATGTTACATCCAAACTCAAATATTACATGATCCATATTGTTCTCTACTTCATAGAATATCCATGTTAGACAATTTTGGTATGCATGTCTCTGTGTTTATAGTCATGTAATTTTTACTCAACAGCAAGATATTTTTGGCTATCTGGATCACACTTTCTCATTTTTACAAACCTATTACTGACACTTTCAGAATATTAGTTTTGTAAAAATTTCCAGTCATTCCAGGGACGATTAGTTTGACCTTCCACAAGTTTTGCTCTGTTAGATGCCAGAGTAGGGTTAAGAATAGCATATCAGAAGCTGCCATTTTTTCTTCATATTTGTAAGTGTTATAGATTCTTTAATCTTTAAACAAATATTTTTAGATTTTGAATTATGCACGGGCATGTGGCGTAGCGTAGCATGGATTACAAAAGCAAATCTTTTATTGCTTGTATGCAGCAAAGGTAAACATATATAGCTGTTGGTGGCGCCTCCAAGCTTTAGTTTGCTTTTCTTTGTTGCTTTTCTTTTGCTGCAGTCCTGCTTTTTTTTCCCCATTCAAAGTGGTGACTCATTCTATAAAACCATTTTGGAAAGCATAAAGCAGTACTTTTTTAGGTTTTTCTTGGCTTTAAGAGATTTTGATGATATGTTAGGCTTTGTTGAGAATATTTGAATTAGCGCACATCACACAATTTATAGAACATATTTGTCAACGAGTTTGTATCCACTAAAATAAATGAACTTTTTATAACGAGTACTGTGTCATATACATGTCAGCTCAAAACGCCCTCCATGTTTAAACCAAATGTTTGTATTAAGAGAACATCGTGATGTTTGTATGCTCTTATTGATAATCAATGGAAGTGTTACTTTTTTATTGTTTTCATGCATTATCTAGCTAGCTATTTGCAAATTACCATTAAAAACGTCTCGATAGCCAAAAGAATTCCTCCTAGACTAGCTATTTGGAAACCATTTCTGATGCCCTTACGCCGGTGGTGTCGATGCGGGCAAGGTACAATTCCATGGGAATTCTCTCGATCGGCTTCAAATGCACAGGCCGCGCGGTGTCATCTGCGGTGGCGGCGTGTGGCTGCTTCGTGGACGCCTTTGAAAGGCATGACATTCATGGAGGATGTTGCTGCTAGATGTTGGTTCGCTCTGGGCTGTCGGTCACCGTCGTCCATTTCTTGTTAGAAGAATTTCACTCGATTGCCAAGTGAGAAACATATGATCTCCAACACTGTCACGTTGGTAGTAATTCCTATTTAGCACCGCCGTCGCCCAATGGACGGTTCTTCCCGCTAGTTTTCAGCTCAATCGTTGTGAAATTTGTCAAAGTTTCAAGGTTTTGAAAACTACTCTGCTTTAAGTTTAAGGTTATATACTGATAAAAGCTACACAAAAGAAACGAGACCCGACTCCAACCCTAGCCCCCTGGCCGCCTCCATCTCGGCGGCGGCAGCAGCTGATCGCCGACTGGTGTCGGCACCCGCCCGCCTCCCTAGTGACCGGATCCACCTCCCCCGAGCCTCTTACGCCGGGATCCGCCGGAGCAGCACCTCCCCCAAGCCTCCTCTACCAAGATCCGCCGGTGCCGCCCAAGAATCCAGCGGCCCCACCGACGCCATCGGGCGGCACCGACCGCCGGTTCGCCGTCGCCCCTCGCCCAATTCGGATTTGTTTCAGAGTCAATGACACCAAGCGCCATCGGGTACATCCAGTTATGTCCATCCACCGCACAAGCTACACACAACTGCCCCCTGAACTTTCCGGTCAAAAATGTGCTATCTCTTCGCAAGATATGGCCTACAACCTCGTAGGAAGCCCACAACAAAAGCTTTCAAAGCAAAAACAGTCTATTAAATCTTATCTTATTGCGATGGTATGGTGGTCAATTACAACAACAGATCCCGGACTGTTTTGCTCTATCTGAGACTTAAATCTGTACAGGTTGTCAAAACATGAGTCCCAAGGACCATAGATGGCATCCATAGCAAGATCTTTACCTTGATAAATTATTCTTCTGCTCACTTCAGTTTTGTAGTGTACCTTCAACCTTCTTTTCAGCTCTTTGGGGCGCAAATTTGCATCTTCTTTCAGCCACTCAATCAATTTTTCACCCACCCAAAACTTTGTCACTCCAACACAACGGCCTACCCTCTTAAGGCTGTGACACTTCTCATGAGGGTATGGGTTCTTCTTGATCTGCCAAAATAGACATCAATAAGTTATTTAGAACCAAAAAAAATCAATGCATGTGGGTGTTACAAAAAATGATTTGTACCTTCAATGTGACCTTATCTGATAGAGTAGAGGCATGAATTCTTCACTTACAACCCAACTTCTTGCCACTGCAGTACACCCTGTATCGAGATTTGTCACTCTTTTCAATGTTATAATGAAACTCTTTCCTACATGCATGTGTAGCTAATGCCAGCTTAAAAGCATTCATGTCAGAATACAAAGTGCCTACTTCCATAGGAGGATCCTTCTTGTCATAATCTTCATCAGGTTTCGGTTCAGGGTGTCTATCTTCAATAATGTCATCCATATCCACTATTTCTTCATCAGACAATGAATAATCATCATCACTATTTGGGTCATCACTACCTCTTTGTTTGGTGCCAGCTTGACAATAAGGGATGGGAGGTACTGGAAGTTGGGGATTCCATTCAATATATAAGCATTCATCATCAACACCCACATGCTCATTGCATGGGTTTGGGTTAGCTAGGTAGTCATCATCAGCAGAATGGGTTTGTGTTTGAATGCTAGGTTCTGCTAGTTTAGAACATGAGGGCAGCGATGGGGTGAATGAGGCTCCATTTGATTCCCACCGTGGGACATCGGGAGGCTCACTAGCAGTGGCTGTGATAAGAAACACTCAACAAGCATTGCTTTGAAATTTTGTGTCTTGCAAACATTTGAAGTACATCTTGGTTAGAGCGGACAAAGATGTTGGCATTGCTATCCATGCAGAAATAAGAAAGGCTCAACATGTCACCACCCATAGGAGGATACTCTTGACAACTTCATCAATCAAATCTTTGAAGTTGATAAAGTCGGCATCCACAATTTTGTTAAAGCTAAACCAGCGCCCAGCGCATTTGGATGAAAGAATCCGAAATTCTAAGTTGTAAATACTGTCGGAATCCATCCTACAGATGAACAACATCACATGCTCAACACATATGCATTCAATAGAACCAAATCAGGCGACATAGGGAAGATGAAGAAGCATACCTTACGGGAAGTGAAGGCCACCCACCTGCGGGCCTAGCCTGGCCTCACCGGCGCCGTGGGACGCGGCTGGGCTGGCTTTGGCGCGCTGCCCTGCGCGGCGCCCGGGCGCGGCCCCCTCCGTGGCGCCCTGCGCGGCCTCTATGCCATGGGCCGGCGGGGCCCTTGCAGATCCGCGGAGGAGGGCCGGCGAGGTCCCTGGGCGGTGGAGGGCGGCTGCCGGCGATTGGGTCCTCCCGGCTAGGGTTCCGGGCGGCACTGAGCAGAAGCGAGTCGGGGACGGGCGCGCCGGGCGGACAGAAGTCGCGTGCGACGAGAGGGAAAGAAGCTGCATGCGATGGCTCTCGTATCCGGGGGCAAAGATGACTTCACGCGTGGGACCCACTTGTCGAGCTGTAAAATCGTTATCTTCTCACGGTATGTGGACGGAATGGCATAGAGGTGCAACTTAAAATGTGTCATGGCATGTAGGTGCAAGGAAATTTCTAGTGGCACACAGGTGCAGTGCAAATTACATAATGGCGTAGGGGTGAAAGACTCATAAATTGAAAGAATGTTACGTCACGTGGTCCGTCCGATATGACGCTCCAGTCCAAGAATTACTGATAAATAAATGGCTCGAATTGAAGCTCCGGGCACGGACCATATGCATGCATGTTGTAATGAAAATGAAAATAGAACGGCACAGTACATCATTTGAGCATTCATGTTATGTCACGTCACAGGGTAAAACATGCACGTAGCAACATCACGTACTGATTTATTATACTTAAAAACAAACGAGCGAGCGAGGTCGATCGAGTTGTGGCGAAGCAGCAGCAGCCCCAGCCAGCCGCATCATTGTCCTGATTTTATCCCCTCTGCGGATCGGATGACAATGATCAGAATTAACAATGCGATCGACCGATCAATCTCCTTGATCAGGATTCAACAAGAGAGGAATTAATTAATTGAGCGCCATGCACGTACCGATTTCCCTCTGATGTTGGAGTTGGAGGTCCCCGGAGCAGATTTGGCTTGGTCTTCACTGCTGTGACGTTTTTCCTGATCTCCTCCAGCTGTTTCCCAGTCGTCGACGACGCCGATGTGGTAGAGCAGCGCCCAGAGGTGGGTGATGAACTCGCCGCCCTGCGACAGGTGCTGCATGTGCGCCTCCAGGTCGCCACACGGTGCAGCATAGAGCAGCGTCCGGACCCAGAGACGCGCCAGCACGTCCCAGGACCCAGCAATCCCGCGAAGCTCCCTGCCACAATGCACGCCCGTCCAAAAGGCGTCACTGTCTTTCATCGCCTGTTCATAATTTTTTGCAGATTCCCTTACTACCGCCGCCAGGCCCTGCTGCCTGTCGCGTGCCCAGAGCACCCCTTCGCTTGTCTGCTGCTCGACTCTAGTGAGCGCACGCTTCGTTTCGGTGGACGGCGCAGGGAGCAGCTCCGGCGCCGACACCACCAAGTAAGCGCAGTACTTGGACAGATCCATGGCCACGCGCCGATTCTTGTGTATGTCGTCTCCTCCTGCTGCACTAGTTGTTTTTTCCTCCTGCTCTGCAATTTCACAGTACCATGTCATAATGTGCCACACCATGACACGGTGGGTGAACGCGAAGGTATCGGACGCAATATTGTCCACCACTATGAGATGCCGTTGGTTGGTATAGAAGGGAAGGTTTTCTAACAGTTTTTCCAGCCCATATTCACCTAACAAGCCTTTCAAATCCGTCGCTATTATTTCTCTGCTCTCCATCTGGCCCAGGAACTCAGCGATGGACTTCTTGACATGGTCGTGCAACCTAACGCCAGCTCCACCCTTGGTGTCGGTAGACCACAATACTGCACCAATTGCAGTATAGCCATGGAGACCAATATGACAAGAGTAATCACAAGGTCAGCAGTGGTGGTGTTAACGACCACAGTAGAGCCAGCACCAGCAGGACCAGCAGTATAGTAGTAGGCAGTACTACGCCGGTGGTAGTAGCGGCTAGCCATTGTCCCGGGAACTGCAACCGCTATCCCGACTAGGCATATCCCGACGAACGAAGCCAATGCCCAGAAGCTAGAGGTTCTTGCTTCATAGTAGTGAAGGAACTCATTGCTGGTAAAGAAGACCTCGTACAGAAAAGCCAACTCAACCTCCATCACCTTCAAGGTCTTCTCATAGGTGCTGCTGCCTCCTCTCGGACGAATGTTGACAAATTTCTTTCTTCTATCCTCCATTTGACTGGCGGTGCACATACCAAGGAATCGCCTTCGTAACAAATGAGACAGAGAGTAGCCAAGGCACACTTCTTCAATAGTACTCTTGCGGCTGTCCGGATCAGAACAGTTGACAAGCAGCTCATTCGCCATGTCTTGGTAGCATTGGCGTATCTTAAGCATCATGATTTTACTCTCAGAACAGTGAATGGGTACATGGACCTCAAGATTCACACCACGACCAGTACCAGATTCTAAACCACCGGTTTCTGTAAGATCATTAACGTCTCTTAGCTTGTTGCGCATTCTGCTTGGCAGGACAAGCGCCAGTGACCTATGAAACCCCTTGATGAAGGTGATGGCAGACAACACACCGATAGCTATGTTACCAAAAAGGCTGGACATTGTTGAGGCACTCATCAGAAGTATATATCCACTGTATAGGCAAAGCTGAAATATAACCTTCAACAGAGGGCTCTTGTAGTCAAGGTCGATGTAGGTGGTGACAGGGTCGACACATCCCAACAGGGTGAGCAAGGACACAGCCCATACAGGGTACATCTCACTCTTCACTGATGAAGACTGCATTAGGCCAATGCTGTAAGTTCCAAGGGATAGAGACAACACTTGTGCGGCCGAGAAACCCTTTTGGACAATCCAACGATTGGACCAGCGGCGGCATGATCCAAAGACAGCACGGAAGAAAGAAAGGGTGATGGCTACTAGTGCTAATGCTTGGATACGGAGGACTGTTCCCCTAGGACTCCTCCACAGATCATCACGCTGATGATAATAATCCAATGGCGTTGTTGGGGTTGCATATATCAAGTCCTGCTCCATCCTCACCACCTGACGGTAATCTCCCTTGAAAGGTACAAGATGCATCCGTTGTAAGTAATATAAGGGCACGTAGTTGAAACTGTGATTTGGCTTCACTATCATATATATGAATTGTCACACTAATGATTATATAAAGGTGTTTATAATTGTCACACTAATGATTTTGAAGGTACTTTTAATAATTGTAAAACATATCATGACAATTGACGCTACCATAGCGCAAGGGTGTAAGTCCAACTGCATCCCAGATGTATAGCATGTGGTAGGGTTCGGTTAGCCCAATTGTAACGGCACATTTAGCAATATCGTAAATAGTAGTGGTACGGAAACATGGTATTTATAGTGACATAGATCTAACTACTCCTTATTTTTGCCCAGGCTCAAGAAAACTTCTAGGGACTGCTACTGATAGGAGGTTCGACGTTAATATATATCTCTTCTCACCAAAATAAGGAAGATTTAGACATTAATTCAGTAGACCTTAGTTGCCACTGATAATAATAATGGCTATCGAATCTATTATATATGTTTTCTAAGAAATTAGCAACATCTATCGTGATGGAATACAATAGAAACAAACCTCTAAATTTTTATCTAAATCACACACCTATGTCATTACGAAATAAAATTGAAATTTACTTTTCACTACTCTCTATTCCAAATTACAAGTCGCTTCGAGTCCTTCGTTATAACATCTATTTTATTATGCATCTAGATAAAATAATATATTTAGATATATAGCAAAATGGGTGAGGCATAAAGAGTCAAAGCGATTTATAATTTATGACGGAAGGAGTAATAATAAGGCTTCCATTATCTAAAAAAAAGTCCCTAAAATAGAATTCAAATGAAACAAAAAAAAAGATGGAATGATACAGAAATGAAAGGGTATTACTCCGACACAACCGACAGTGACACGAAAGAAACTAAGGGTGTGTTTAGTTCCCTAACTTTCCTCCAAAATTTTCAAGATTCTCATCACATCCAAGCATTAAATGCACCAAAAGACGCATGTTCGGAGTATGAAATGTAATTAAACAAAATAACTAATTGCACAGCTTAGATGTACATTCGCGACCATTCTTTTAAGCCTAGTTACCCCATTGTAGTATAATATTTACCACAAATAAACGAAAAGTGATACAATGTTTTTTTAGGTTGTTACAGTGCTAATTTCAGGGATCTAAACACCCCTAAAGAACCGGTGCTAGCTCAACAGCAACCACGCTTGCTGGTGGTAGAGAACAATTACATCAATCTTAAAGCCTTCTTGATTCCTGATAGCACTTCTAGTAGATCACGACACACATAGTCTATAAGAGTTTATAAAACGAAAAAAACCCTCCACCACGAGATTGATTGCCAGAGAGGAAGAATAAGAGTTTGCATACCATGTGGCTGCTCATCTCCGTGGAAGACACCTTCAAGCCTTCAACCCTGTGCGTGCACTCGCCGATAGAGCTTATACAACACCTGCCTGCATGTCTGCTGCAGATGTTGCTTGTTCACTAATGGTGCTGGTGGATGCGTTCTGCCTCAGAACACACAAAATGCTTAGATATATGGGTCGCCAATGACGAGTAATACAGTAATATTCACGACCTCATCACGTAGGAGGCGGGGACGTGGACACCTGACCAACCTAGCAATACATATAATTCCAAAAAAAAAAAAAAAAACCTAGCAATACATATATAGACAGCTTCGTTAATGCCGTTGTACTAACCTAAAACGACGGTAGTCCTTTCCACTGCTCATTCTTTGTAAGTATCTCCATCCCAAAAAGATAAACTATAGCATGATTATGCGTAATTAGTTAAACTGCCTCAAGTTTGACAAATATTATAAGAACCAAACATACTTATATACTAAACATACATAAATTAGGTTTTCTGTGGAATATCTTTCTGCACTATATATTTGGGAGTTATAAATATATTTAAGAAAGGAGCTTTTATACCACGCTTGGAATTAATATGGGCTCTCCATTTGGTCTGATCCAATGGTTAAAAAGGTAGAGGAACCAAATAGGAGGAACCAAGTGACAGGTAGGAACTATGGCATAGGAACTGAATTATAATAAATAGTAAAATGCAAGAATATGCCATTAACTTGTGCTGTTGTCTCACTTTGGGCCATCAACTTCAAAAGTGCATTTTTTGGTCCAAAATCTTCGCTTGTGCTGCATTATTAGGCCAAAGCCAGCCTAGTCAACTGTTTCCGCCACGTGTACATGCCACGGGGCATCCTAACTGGACGGCCCCAGCCGCCGGGCGAATTTTTCGCCGATCCAACGCCCGGCGGCGTAGCGGTCAGCGCGGGGGCGTTGTTCCTAACATCGGGCATCGCCTGTACTCCTAAGTGAGAACAGAGAGAGAGGGGGGAGGAAGGGGAATTTGTAAAAGGCTGGGGCCGGCCAGTAGGGGACGCCACCGTGGCATGTCCACGAGGCGGAAACACTTGACCAAACGGGCTTTGGCCTAATAATACAGCACAAGCGAAGATTTTGGACCAAAAAATACACTTTTGAAGTTGATGGCCCAAAAGTGAGACAAAAACATAAGTTAATGGCTTATTCTTGGATTTTACTCTATAATAAATATTGAAGGGTATAATGGTGTTTTTAATTTAATGAGGAGCAGCTTCTCCTTAGAAACAAATAATTTGTGAATCAAATTACGAGCGCTGAGCTAGCTTCTGAGAAGTCAAATAAAAAGAAAATAAAAGCCCCCGCTCCGTCGCTCCTTCATCCGATTCGATGGCGCCGCCCGTCAGACGGAAAGCGTCGCCGCCCGCCGCCCGCCGCACTTCACCGCCCGCCCGTGCTCGTCCACCCCCACGCCGTCATCCCATCCCCAGCCCCTCGCCGCCGCGCTCGCGCCGCCGCCCGCGCCCCATGCCGCCCTCCCTCGCCGGGGCGCGGCGCTTGCGCTAGCGGCAGCCACCTCGTTCCTGCTGGGCGCGCGGTCGCGGCGTCGCTGCTACTGTGCCTCGTTCCTGCTGGCTGGTGGTCTCGTCGTTCGGTCCCCCAACTCGGGCGCCGTCGGGTGCCGCCCCGATGGCGAGGAGTCGTGGGTGTCGGTATGTTCTACGGCAGCAGCCCACTTCGCGCTCCGTCCCATCGAGCTGGTGAGTGGTGGCGTCGCGGCGTTCTTAGCTTAAAAACACCTCTCGTCTCGTGCGAGCGTTCGTTGTGGGTAGGTTGAAGCTTCCCTTGCTTTTCATATGCATGTCCTCGCGATGCTGGTTCGCCGGCATTGGCTGCGGCGCAAGGTGCGGCGAGGGGATGACCCCTGTAGCGGGGGTCCCTGGCGGGCGGGACCGGCTTGGTAGTGGTGCTGGCGTGTGAGGTGTTGCTGCTGCCTCAGGCGCTTGCTGGACCTGGACGAGCGAGGGAAGGGAGCCGCAGGAGAGAGAGCTATAGATTAAGAAAGTACTAATCTACCCTTAATGACGAGAATTAGATGGAGGAACCGGCAAAACACAATTCAACGGGAGGAACCGGTGGTACCTCCCGAGCACCGTAAAAATCACTTAAGGAAATTTAGTTTAGTCGACCTAAAACTATTATATCCCTTTTTGAGACTGTGAGGCAGTCAGCAGTACAGTCACTTGTGTCAATGGCATTGAATATGCTGATCTGTACTCCTATAGCGTCTGCTTCCAACACAAGTGTTGTCAAATGGTGGCATTGAATGATGACCTGTACTCCCAGCGGTCTTCGAACCACTCCAGCTTCGAATTCATCCTAATCATTTCAATTTCAAATTAGAGGTCAATCAAACTTTCTTTGGGAGTCAAAACATCTCAATTTTGACCAATTTATATGATAAGATAACAATATTTACGATATTAGCTAAGCATCATTAGATTTTTCATTAAAAGTATTTTCATTAGATATTTTCTTTTTTAATTCCCAGATGATGTGACTAATCTTAGAATGACAATAATTTGGAATGGATGGACTTGCTAGTGTGGCTGTTTGGGACGAGATTAACCTTCTGCGTCATTAAAGACCTTTAATGGAGCACGTTCTCAAGCCAGGCTAGGTGCTACTGCTGCAAATGCACTGTAGTGTACCCATCCAACGAACTTGTCAGCAAATAACACAAACAATAAAGATCCAACACATTGTTTAAAGCGTGATAGATCTCATTCTTGTTTCTTCCTCCTTTTTTTTTATTTCTTTTATAAATACTTCCTCTTACTAGTTACTACAGGACGTTATTTTACTTAAAAGTTCCTTGGTCTAAAAAACATAATTACAACAAAATAAAAAAACGTTAAGAAGCAAAAAGAGTCGAGTAGGAAAGGGAACAAGAACCGAAGACCAAAGACCAATTTCCTTCAGGATCCAACGAACCGACCAGGCTACGTAATATATATTGTTCAAAATGTGGGTAGCAAAAGGAATTAGACTTTTTTCTTTTGACAAGAGGGAATTAGACGTTATGAGGTCATTTTCGAGGAGTAACGCCGGATTCACGTTTTCCCTCCACCTGCCCGCTAGCATGTCGCTGAGCTGAGAGTCTGAGAAACAAGTCTCGATCTGTGCCGTTCACATTAATTATATTGGCCGAGGCTCAACTGCTCAAGTCTGCGCCGTTCACATTGGCACCGTACTGTGTGAAAAGATGGAACGAAAGCTAGAGACCACAAGGTTAAGTCATCACTAAGTGATCTCGAGTAGCATGTCCAGCCTCGATGGTTATAGAATACTCCATACCGGTGATATGTTATCTGGCCATCTGGGATCCACGCAGCTCCCCTCCATCGCCGGTGAAGAGGCAGTATCCACGCGGCTCCCCGGCCTCCATCGCCAGTGAAGGGGCATCGGGGATGCACGCTATGCGTTAGGGCTGGCAGATATGCGGCAAGGAATTCACTACCGGAATCGCGCTTTTTCCCGTGGGGAAAGATTTCCCGTCACGCGCTCACGGAAAGGCGCCTATTTCGTGTGAGCAAGCAAGGAAGTTCATGGGAAAGGAGAAACACACGGGGAAGATCTTTTTCCGTGAGGGGCCAGCTCACGGGAAAGGCCACACACCTCCTTTCTCGTGAGGCAGAGCTCACGGGAAAGGGAACTGCGGTGGGCCGTCCGCGCTCTGTCCTCCTTTCCCGTTCGCCCTCCGTCTAGCTCACGGGGAAGCCTTTTCCGCGAGCAGACTTTCCCGCGAGCGGTCGACACACCTCTGGCAAAGGGACCCCCTTTCCCGTGAGCTGGGGTTCCTGCTCACGGGAAAGGCCCCACCTTTTTTATTTTTTTTGGTTTTTAGGCTCCAAACTTTTTATACACTTTCTACAGATTATATGGCACTCCATGTTAAATTTTGGTGAACTATTCACTTTATTTGGTATATTTAGGTAATTATTCTCTTTTACGGGAACTTTTGAAATGAGGCCAAATTTGAACTACAAGTGAATTACTCACTTCCAAACCTGCTTGCTAATTTTGAATCATTCATAAGTGATAGAATAGGAACTCTATCTTTCTCCAGAGGTATCAGTATAACCCAGGTATTAAGGGGCCAGATTGCATTAGGTTGTCCAAAGGTTCAGGGTTCAAGCCCCAGCCCTCGCACATTGCATAGTGTGCGGGTAAGGCCTGGTACTAATCACCCTTCCCATGCCTCACGTAGTGCGGGAGCCTACGGCACTAGATACGCCCTTTATTGCATTAGGTTGTCCGACAATCTGAAGTTTTCTCAAACTTTGAAACGGAGTGCTGGTCAACTTTGTAATGGAGCATCATCTTTGCAACATAATTTTCAATTTGGGCATCCACCCGGGAAAGCCATGCCAACTCCATTGTTAATTTGACACATAGTAGCAGAGCATTTCGTGATTGTACATGTGCATCAGGCAGTATCAGTAGAATAGAGAAGTATAGTATGTGATAATGACCTTTACATTGCTAGATCTCTGTAAGGTACCGTGAATCCATTTGAGCCAGAACTGCTTCCGGACATCAGTTGCACACCACCACTTGCTTTCATGGAGTGAGGAAAGTTTCCCCTGAGTTTCTACAAGAAGAGGTAACACTAGAAAGCATATAATTTGAAACGGCTATTACCACGACATGAGGCAGGGAACTTTCGTGAAGGGCATACGGTTTTTGAAGCAGCTAGCCGATCTGAGATGATACTGCACATTGCTCTACTGGACAATGCAAGAGATCACATGCAGCATCTAGCATATGGAGAGCTGTTCCTCACTCATTTGTGGGGCTTACTTTTGCATGCATACTGGGATTTTAGCAAGCGAGTAACAGAATTTGGATGAATTGAATACAGCAACTCTGCTTTGAGGTGACATATCGAAGCAAGGCACTCTGCGTTGGAAAAAAAAACTTGGCTTCAAATGTGCAAACAGATATTAGAGTTGAAAGTAGAATGCGCTGTTTATTTATTGAAAATAGAACATTGTCCGGATAGTGGATACAGTGAAATAGAATACATCCATACTCAAACTCAACTCATGAATCTAGAAAAGTTGAAAGGAACAGAAACGAACAAGTAGTAAATAATACAACAATAGGTAGATAGAAGTGGAAAAGCGGCCCAGCAGAGCACCATCAGTTGAACTCTTCAATTTCTTCGACTTCTAGTACTTCAGTCGTCGTCTCTTGTGCCGCTGCAGCTTTCAGCTCGTCGATGCCTGCAAGTTCCCACTTGTCGATGCCGAGGTGGTAGAGCAGCGCCCAGAGGTGGGTGATGAACTCACCGCCCTGTGCGGCGCTGTGCGTGGCGCCTTCACGTCGCCGTCACGGCGCCGCGTAGAGCAACGTCTGCACCCATAGAAGCGCCAGCAGCTCCCAAGGGTCAGTGGAGCATGGGCGCCGTGTGCTCTGTTCTCCTTCTTCCCGGTATCTTCCCCCTAGGCCCTCGGGGTGTGCCGGCGGCGTAGTCATCGCCTCGTTTAAGCCGCTTCCCCGTGTACACACCCGTCACAAACTCAAAGGTGCTATCACCGCCCTGATGATAATGATACCCGTTGCATCTTCTCCGGCAGTATTATTGTTTTCCCCGTTTAGCCAGCTTAGACCGTACCTTGTTGCCTGCTCAGCTTTGTACAACGCATTATTGGTCTCCGCGGCAGGCCCAGGGAGCAGCTCCGGTGCAGACACCACCAAGTAGACGCAGTACTTGGACAGATCCATGGCCACGCACCGATTCTTCTCTCTGCTGCTGCCTTCTCCTGCCCCGCTGTTGCCTCCTCCTTCCTTCTCAGCTTCTTCACGCGGTACCATGTGGCAATGTGCCATATCATGACACGCCACGTGAATGCGCTGGCCTTCGACTCACCACCTCGAACAGCACGGGGACACTTGTGTGGTTTGTGTAGGGAAGGTATTCCAACCAGTCTTGTAGCCCATTCTCAACAAACAAGGCAGACCATTCCACCCCTATTCTTCTCCTCTTGATCGTTGCCAGGAACTCGGCGATGGATGCCTTCACGTCCTCGTGCAACCTGACGGCACCTCCTGGGTTGGTGGTGTCACTGAGCAACAGCGCACCGACCACTCTCCAAAAGTACTGCACCCCAACCCCCAAAAGCCAGCGCTCACATATGTCTGGGCAATGGCCGCAACAACAGCAAGCCTGCACCAAGACATCTTCCCTGCAGTGTTGTGCTGAGCTCCTCTGTAAAAATGCAGCTAGTGAATCCTGTCCAAGCCTAGCTTGCCAGAGGTACTTGTCAAACCAATTCACCCTATTAACAAGGAACAACCTTAGCCCCATCACCCACCGGATGATTATTTGACTACAAGCCATTTCCTCCTCCTTTGCCTTAATGGCATACTCGCAAGCAATGCCAACTCTAGCCCAATTTGATGTCCAGCACCATATCAACTGCACTAGTTGTAGCAAAGCCAGGGAGACTAGTATGACAAGAGTGATGATCAGGTCAGCAACTGTGGTGCCAACAATGTTAGAAGTGCTAGCACTAGCACCACCCCATGAAGCCGCCTGGCCGATGAGTTAATAAGATTGTGGTGGCTAGCCATTTCCCGTGAATAATGGCAGCCACTACCCCAACAAAACATATCCCAATGAATGAAGCCAATGCCCAGAAGCTACCAGTTTTGGCCTGGTACAAATGGAGGAACTCATTGCTAGTGAAAAATGCCTCGAAGAGAAAACCCAACTCAACCTCTACCACCTTCGGGACCCGCTTATAGTCCATTGTAGTCAGTCGGCCATCCTGTCCCAACCTCTCGAAGACCTCCGTTTTTATCCATTTCAATAGCGGTGTCCAACCCAAGGAAACGCTTGCGTAGCCGATGAGAAAATGAATAGCTGAGGCACACATCTTTAATCGTCATGCCATTGCTAGCGGTGGCCTCCCCGGCAAGCTTAGCTCTTGTATGTTTTCCACGTTACAATTTCAGCGAGAATGAAGAGAACGGTAATCGGACGGATAGACTTTTAGACTCCCATAATCTTTATTACCTGCTAAAGCATCTGGTTCAGTAGCCTTCAGGAGCCATGGCATTATTTGTGTTATATCCTCACGTATTTCTTCTGGCAGCACAAATGCCAATGCCCTATGAAAGCCCTTGATGAAGGTGATGGTAGACAGCAAGATGATGGCTAGCTTACCAACAACACCGGTAATGGTTGACACACTCATCAAGCATGACATATCCAAAGTAGAGGCACGGTGAAAAGATCATCTTCGAGAGTGGGCCCTTGTAGTCAAGCCCGATGTAGGTGGTGACAGGGGTCCACATGACCAAAGAGGGTGAGTAAGGACACAGCCCATATGGAATACATCTCACTCTTCACTGGTGAAGACTGCATTAGGCCAATGCTGTAAGTCCCAAGAGACAGAGATAACACTTGTGCAGCCAAGAAACCCTTTTGGACAATCCAGCGATTTGACCTATGGCGGCAAGACCCAATGAAAGCAAGAAAGAAGTAGAGGGTGATTGCCACCAATGCTAATGCCTCTATATGGAGCACCGTCCCTCTAGGACTCCTCCACAGATCTCTGAGGTCATAGCGCAGCGAGACTATTGACATTGCATTTCCTCCCAAATGCTCTTCCATGCTCCCCATGCGGCGGTAATAAGCCTTGAAAAAAAGAAAAGAATATAATGATACAGTAAGCAAAAATATATATAAACCTTTGTTACACCTCACTAGCATATTGTTGCCACAAGGTTTCGTCACACCATAAAAACAAGTGAAAGCCTCCCCACCCTTTCCACCACAAGAAAAAAGAGGAGACTCAGGATTGGGGATAAGGACAAGCATGGGCAAGAGACAAGTCTATGTGAGTGTAAAGAAAATATAGCATCCTCACCGTGGAGTCACAGATTTATATTTATATCATTTGATGAAGTACATATCCTTATAAGGCTCAAATAATTGCATATAATTGCCTTGATATAGGTGGGGAAGATGAGGAGTAGTTTGCTACTTAGTTCAATGGGCCATGACTTCACTGGTGACCACTACCTAGCTACTTGGAAATGCCACATCATATTGGGATCCTAATAATTGTAGCCACTATTAGGAACGCTTTGTACCCCACCCGCATAGTATTGTGGTGTCACCTAAGTAATGTCTCATCTATTCATAATTGTTGATGGTATAATGTATAAAATGTATCATGAATTGATGATGGAGATTGGGTGCGTTCGTTGAGAAAAAATCAACGAGTGACTTCGATGATGTGACCCATAATAAGATGACGGTTTTGAAGGAGATTGAGAGAAAAAAAAACTCATGTTGCCAAAGCTTATAACAAGAAGGTAAAAGCAACAAATTATTTTTTCGAAACCGGACACTTAGCCCTACTGCAAAAGCAACAAATTATTTCAGTTCTTGATTTAGTTTGGATGATTGTTTTGGACAAAGGGCAATAAGTTTTGGCAAATGATCTCCATGTTGGGAAGGTCCATATCAGATGATTAAGATCGTGTTTGGGGATTTTGTACATGGTGGAGACATTTAGGTGGTCGTTTATCCAAGACACTTAACAGAACATATCGGAAGAAGTAATACCCGAGCATATTTTAAGGAACATAAAAAGGAAAAATGGTTGATATATGCATGCCCCTAATATTCTTTATGGCCATAATAAGTTTTTAGATTTTCAAATTTTCACCTAAAAACATGGGGCATAATTTATTTTTATTTATTTTTTACCTTTGGGGCATAATTTATTGATAGCTAATTTGTTCCTAGTTTGGTGGCTTGACCAATTAGGAAGTCGACCCTGCTTTTCCCTATTTGGCAACAGGGAAATCAACCAGGTCAATTTTGGCATTGTTGGACTCAAAGTTAGGAATCTGGTTTTGGAGTTGTAAATGCTTGCTAACAGGCAAATACCACGGTCGATTGAGGGCATCTACTTTCCTATTCATCTCAAACCCTAATCTTTTTCCAACCCTAATATTTAGTTTTTTTAGTTTTGCACTTGTATGGACGACATTCGTGGACATTCTACGTGGCCTTGTCGACCCTAAGTCATCCCCAAATACGGATCTTTATAAAAAGGCATTCGTGGTTTTTGCACAAATTAAGCCAGTTCTAGGATCCGCCAGGCTGATTTCCCAAACTACGAGCTGTTTTGTTTTCGATTCGTGTGCTCTAACACTCTTAGTGTGGGACCTGTATGTCAACACAAGCACTATAGTTTTACAAAAATTACAAAAACTAGAATATCAACCCGTGCTGTCGCAAGGGTTAGAATGATATTGGTTAATAACGTTAGCGTCAACTAATAAAGATATTTTTATTAAGTTATATGTTTTCTTTTTGGTCATTTTCTTTCATAAAAGGTATAATAAATACTATTTTGTCTCTATCCAGTTATGTGAAGCTATCAATTACTAATATTTTCATCTTTATTGATAGTTTCTCTTTGCACATTAATTGAAAACTTAGCTTAAACTATGTTAGATCTTGTGGTAGCACATATCTTATGACTCATGACTCTATATTTTAATTTTTAAATTTGAAACGTTAAGCTAATACCCTTGTTCTGGTTATATCTTTTATTTACTAAGCCTACACCAAGTCGCTTAAAATAAAGAGTAGAGTTAAGTGAGATCTAGGAAGGGTAGGAGTGCTAAACACTCAAGAAAATCAATATTTAATCTTTATAACTAGATATCTCTGTTTTTGTGGGATTACTAGGATTTATATTTTTCTAGTGAGTATGTGAGAACCTATGTGGAGGCTCCATATCTACCTAGTTAGAATTTCTAGGCTTTATCTTTTTTTTCTAGCTTCATATGTATTTAGTTGAAACCTAAACTTAAGTTATATAAGCATTTGTTGCATATCTTTCCGCAACATCATGATTTTATAGTTTAGCTGTCAACTTTTTAATTTAGTTGTTGCATTTTCTATCCTGATGTTAAGTTGAAATTCTAGTGTTTATTGTATCTTTTATTTCAATATATTTTAATATGAAATTGGTAGATCTTAGGCTACCCTATTATTAGTTCTTATTACCATGGCAAAATAATCTTGCACTTCTTTTATAGAATCTACAATGCTTAAAATATGGCAGTTTATAGTACAAATTTATAAACAGATTTAAAATAACAACTTATAGAATTCATTCAATCTTAAAGTATTAATATAACTTAAAGTGCTTGTCCATGGCACTACTTTGTGGTTTGTTATGGAGTATTTTTTTTCACGTTTGCTATTCTATTAATATAAATAATTATCCTAATGTTTACATGTTTACTTGTCTTTATGGTGTAAGGTAGCTATAGCGTACTTTATAAATATTGCATTAGTTTTGGTAATATTTCTATATCAGTATTTATATGTCCTACTTTTGTCCCAAAAGGATGCATCTTGTGTTCATATTGAGTCAAACTTTTCTAAGTTTGACTAAGCCTATAAAAATTACTATTGACATTTGTGTCTTGAGATTAGTATACTATCAAAATATATTCCATGATCAAACTATATAATGACACCCATTAGATATCATAAATCTTAGTAGTTTTCTACATAGATTTTGGTCAGAGTTAAGACTCTAACTCCTTAAAAAGTGAGAATTAGATATTTATAGGGACAGAGGAATTATATTTAAGAGATATCTTTGTTTATTTTCTTTTTAAACTTGATATCTTTGTTTGTTTTCTATGAGGACTGTGGATAACATAGATATAAATTAAAATGTGTTGTTTCATATTATCTTTCATAATAGCTTGTATGGGTAATTTGTAACATATATTAGAGGGTTATTGTAAATTATCTTTCATAGTGGTGTAATTGGTTAATTTAGATACAAATATATGGGTTATTTTAAAATATCTTTCATAATAGGATATGTGGGTAATTTAGATGCAAATTTAGGTAACTAGTTTAAATTATATTTTATAATAACAGATGTGGATAATTTACATATAAGTTTAAAAGTTTTTAAAATTATGTTTCATAATGGCATCAATGGTATTTAAGATGCAAAATTGGGATAACTTAATTAATTTTTTTAAAATGGTACATGCGGGTAAATTTTTATAGAACAAAATTGATCTAATACTATTATTGATGATGATGATAAGAGTCTACCAAATTAATAGCAAAATATTTCAGACTATTATGAGAATTTCTAGAGTTTATTTTTTCCTATGGTGTTTGGTGAGAATGAATGTGGATGTGTTTGGTGGGAACAAACGTGGAGGTTTTATGAAAATAGAAGGAGAAATGACGAACAGATGATTCATATTTCTTCCTAGTGGACAAAAATAGTCTCGTCATTATTTTTATATTTATAACTGCAGTATGACACACATGTAAGTTCTTTCTTAGTGTCCATAGATTGCCTCTGTTATTTTGTTAATATATTAACCTTCCAACTGATTTTTTTATTAACACGCCGCTAGTTAAGTAACCTAGTGCCTTTCACCAAAAAAATAACGTAGTGAACGTAGTTGTAGGCACCAATGTGATAGGAGTATTTTTTTTAACGTATCGAGCTTTTCGTCAATAGATTAACCGTCCATAAACGTGATGGGAACTTGCCGTCCAAGATTTCCCTACGTGGGGCTGATGCTTTTTTTTCTCCCTAAGATTTAAACTATTTTTTATCTATAGTAGGAAATTTACCCGTGCGTTGCCACGGGTAAATCAAAATTTTTATCTAGAGTCGTACCCGTGTGTTGTTACGGATATCGATACATCTTGGAGTCAGACTCCACACCATTGCTCCTAGACAAGATTTAATGGACGACAAAAATTTTGGGCAGAATAAAAAAAAACCGTAGAAATTCTACCGATTTATTATTAGAGTATATAGATTTTATTAGCACATTGTTTTTAAGAAGAATAGATTTCATTAGTCAAAATCAACAACTTATCGGCAATATTTGTTTATTTTTTTCTCGAATACGCAAAAGGTTTTGCGCATCTTTTGTATTAAGACAAAATTAGTGAATGTTACAACGACGCGCCATAAATGACGCTCTAGGGAAATAAAGTTATACAATCAGCTGAGCCCTCCCTAGCAGAAGGAGATCGGACGCTATCACTCGCTAACCATACTACCTAGCTGTCACCGACGCTATCACTCGCTAACCATACTACCTAGCTGTCACCGACGATCAGACGCGGTGGCTTTGCGCGGCACCTCGACCGCCTCGGCCCCTCACCAAGCCTCTCACGAAACATGAACTCTCGCAGTTCCTCCTTATGTGAAGGGTTGGCAATATTTGTTTATCAAATTCCCATAATATTAAATCTATAATTTGGGTTTTATGGTTATACTTATAGAGAAATGGAGATATGTACTGACATATAAAAACCACGAAGAAAAATAAAAGAAAAACGTAATAATAAGAAGAAAAAAATAAAAAAAAAAATGAATGGACGGTTCTCTACCTATCCGTAGGGACCCATTGCGCCAGAGCCTCCGCCCCTCCCAGCGCCGGCCTCATCCTTCCCGACACCGGGCCTCCTAGACTCCTCCGGGCCATCCACGCTGCTGGCTTCCTCGTGGTGGTTTCGTTGCCCCCACGGCGGTCTCCGTGCTCTTCCATGTGGCGGTCTTCCACCCGGCCTCATCCGTTCCTGCGCCGGCCTGAGGCCCTCCACCCGGTCATCTCAGAGCGCCGCCGCCGCCTCCTCATGCGCCTCTCTGCCGCCGTCGCGGCCCTCGCTAACGACGCGGCACTAGTGGCCTCCGATCTCGCCTTCCGGTCTGACGCCTATCCATGACTTGATTCAAGATGCTACATTCCTATAATTACATTGTACCGTGGACACATGTAGTAGTAAATACTATGGCCACTCCCATACCCTTTTCCTCCAAGCGCCGGGCCACAGGCAAAGCCACAACCGCCATAGATGAGCAGGGCGACGGCGAGCGTCGTCCCATTCCACCTCTTTCTTGCTGCAGGCAAGGGCCATCCGTCTCTGCTGCCGAGGAGCCGACCGACGATTGCAACTCCGAGCGGCAGCAGGAGGCCACGGCGGTGGCGAGGAGCAACATCTGGGGATCATATCGGCGGCGGTGCGAGGCAAGAGTAGAAGGTACCTAATCGGATTCCATCGTATGTTTCCAACCAGGACAGAAGAGTCCCTAATTTCCCTGACCTCCCGCCGATGCAAAATTGGATTCCGACTCAATCATCTAGTCCGCCAAATCTGGCTCGTGAGGGAGGCGATATATATCAGGCGGACAGATTTAATCGAACCGGCGGACAAAAGGAGCGGGAGATACGAATACGGAGGAAGAGCGGAAGAAAAGAAGAGATGAAAAAATTGTGACAAAAATTTTCGTGCTTTATTAATAGGTATAGAATAGCAAAGGTGAGTAATTTCTATAAAAAATAGAACAGATCAAATGGTTATCATTGACTAATCTTTTGATTTGATGGTTGGAATCTTCCGATTAACATGAGAATATCTAGTATTTATCTTTTTTTCTTAGCTCGTTTGGTGGCAATTAACGTGAAGCTTTCCTTGGGGCCTCTAATTATTCTATAAAAAATAAAACAGATCAATGGTTATGATTGACTATAATCTTTTGATTTGATGGTTGGATTTTTCCGATTAACGTGAGAATATCGAGTATAAACTATATATGATATCCAAAAGGCCCTATAAGTCAGTTATAAATTGTTGCCCACGCAAAGCCATAGATGTTGGCTGGTTTATCAGATTACGTTGTTATGCGGATGTCATATATAGTCTATGAGGTAAGATGTTCACTGCCTTTTTTTTCCTCTTCTTGTTGTATACAAATACCCCTACGGATCCTCCAATATTGCTTTTAATTGTTTTTCTAGCCTCGCTCGAACCAATCCAAAATACAAGATGTACTACTCCCTCGTTCCAAAACTATAAGTCAATTTGACTTTTTTTTTCATCCACTTTGCTATGTATCTATACATATTAAGTATAAGAAAATGGCTATGTATCTATACATATTAAGTACAGCAAAATCTGGCTATGTATCTATACATATTAAGTACAGCAAAATAAGTCAATCATCTAGATGTACGACTCAATCATCCAGTCCAAATCTGGCTATGTATCTATACATATTAAGTACAGCAAAATAAGTCCATCATCTAGATGTACGACTCAATCATCCAGTCCAAATCTGGTTATGTATCTATACATATTAAGTACAGCAAAATAAGTTAAAGCGATTTATAATTTAAAATGGAGAGAGTACCTATGAATTGACCACCTCGCTAAACAGAGGTGGGGACATCTCCCAGGACCGGAAAAAAAAAATCCTGCTAACGAGTTTGAGATAGAAAATTCGTTTTTTATTTTCTCAAAAGGGGGCATATATAATATATAAATACTTAATAACCATCATTATGGATTTAATTTCTCCGACTCCAAACAAACTATAGTGCTTTTACTTGATGCTGGCAGATCAATGCATTAGAAAATGGAGTACGTATCCAATGCATGCTTTTGCCTTTGTGTTTACTTGACAGTACACAGTAACAAATTATTAGTTTCCTTTGATCAAAAGTTGCGTACCATATTCCGGCTACTCATCAGATCAGGTTCCTCGCCAATGATCCCAATCAGCGAGCCTTCCTGCTCCTTGAGAAGTCCAACAACACACAATAATCCCGGCCCCTTGGTCTGTGGATGCTGCAAGTCTATACTATAAAAGAGGGAAAGAATTAGAAATCCTTTGTCACCCGCAGAACTTCCCACCCACAGTAATTGACAAGTGGACCCACAACAAAAGGATGGCAGGAACATATGGAACATGAGTGATTTACGTTGCCAATCCGCCTGCGCTCTAATTTTTTTCTTACGCGCGCCAAACCTACCCACCCGCCTGTACCCACAATAATGACAGTACCCACCGCGCTCGCGATCCACGCGAGGCGTCGTGACTCCCCGCTTCCCATCTCGTCGCCTCATCTCTTCCTTCGGTGCGTGAGGGGTTCCTTCCGTGTGACGGCGACATATCGGCATCGTAAACTCCCCAACGGGTTCTATCGGCAGTCGTTTCTATTAGGGCTGATCGGATATAATCATCGGATCATCGGCAGATGGGCCGCGACGCCGAGCAAACCTTGACATTGGTGTCTTCGTCGGGATTGAAGCAGGAAGAAGACGCTGATGACTACTGCAGTGCTGCCCATACGTGCTCCTGGACTCTGGTCCTCGAGGACGAGGATGCCCTAGAAGAGCCCGTCCTCTTCCTCCTCCAGGACCTCGATGATGAGCATAACAAGAACGACCATTGGTCCGCCTCATCAATTTGTTCATCTTTGATTTTTTTTTTTTTTTTTCCTCCGCCTCTGTCTCCTGCACTCCAGGCTACTGCTATTTCTGATACGTACTGAACTCTTCCTTTTCCTCTATTCAATTTGGTGGTTCAGGCGTTTAAACGGGGACGGACGGCTGTGGAATCATCAACAGACGAAGTGAATAAACGGGGACGGACAAGGACGAACCGTACATCTCTTGCTAGGCAGCGGCGCCAGAGACGGCTCACCGGCGGCCGGCGCCGAACAAATCTGCAAGGAAAGGAAGAGCAGGAGCCACGACAACACGGACGACGGTGTCGTCGCCAGCAACGCCACGGTCGCGGGGGCGGGGGCGGCGAGGGGAGATCGATGTGCCGTACCCTTTGTTGCCTCATCGTCCGAGAGGTCTCCTTCCAGGCTATCACCAGTGTCACTGTGCCGCCTGCATCTCGACGCCTCCAACCACACTAGGTATCTGATTCCCTAACCATCTCTGGATAAGCATTGGTTTGCTGTTCTTGACACCTGCGATATGCACTCTCTGAATATTAAGCAGGATCAGCCTTGCACGAGGCCAGCGGCGGTGGAGGGCATACATAGAACGCACGCTCGCTGATCCTATTTCTCATTGAGCGGAAGTTTCACTTTGCAGATATTTCACTTTTTTCAGTGCACGTCACGATGAGGGAAAGTGCTATTTGACTGCTAATTAGTAAGGTGCAAATTTATGTACCGATCGTGGGGATAAAAATCATAAACTCTATATTATCGTTGTTGTTTTCTGCCATAACGAGATGTTCAGAGTGTTCACAGAAACAATGCAAGTATGGCATGTCCCGAGTGTTCAATCAACACTCAAATATGGCTTTGGTATCATCATATTTATTAATGTTGTTTAATCCTGTAGTTGGTAGTCTTATGAAAAAGAATAAATTATATCATGAATTCTGATGTAATGAATTAGGTACACTCATGGTGTGATTTACTGATTAGCTTGTTCCTTGTTTCGTCTCTAATATTATTCATTTAGTTTTATATACTTATATTCATCTTATATTATTTTAAATAAAAAGACATATTTACCATATTCTTAAATTAAATAAATCTGTAAATATGTTCAGGAACATATAGTCCGAGTCATGACGCCATCATCAACGCGTACATCAGTGAGTAGCTCCCTGCCATTGCTTTGACATCTGGCCCTCCTTCCTCCTACTAGACAAGAGATCACCCCTCTTCATTCATCAAGATTGACCATGGCTTACAGTGGATTTGTGATGTAATTCATCTTGTGATCCATTAATTAATTGGAGATCTAATTTTTCTTTGCTATGTGCACATCCAAAATCAAGATATGCATAGCTTCGGTTTTGTGATGTTTGGCTTTCAACTAATTTAGATAATTATATGATCCAAGTTTATGGATTTTTGTTCCTACAATAATGACAGTTCATTCATATGTTTATATTGGACCTTTCTATGGAGATGCATATAATTTTTTTTTTTTTCTCCATTCCTTAGTTGTGTTAGCTTTGCATTTATAGTTTTTTCAATTCTTTGTTGTTTGGTGAAATTTATAAGAAATGTAACAGGACATTGAAATGATCCAAGTTTATGGATTTTTGTTCCTACAATAATGACAGTTCATTCATATGGCAGGGTTTATATTGGACTTCTTTATGGAGATGCATACAAAATTTTTTTCTCCATTCCTTTGATATGTTGCCTTGTATTTATAGTGTTTTTTTCAATTCTTTATGTTTGGTGAAACCTATATTTCATTTTAAGAAATGTAAACGGACATCGAAAAGAAGCAAGAGGAGGGAAGGACTTCAAATCCGGAAAGAACAAAATTGTGGTGAGCTATTCCTTTCAACCATTTTTTATATTGTGACACCTTGTGTTTCTAATGAAGTTGTCTGATGTACGTAACCTAACGTTGATCTTTGCAATTTACAAAAGTTCTGAACCATTTTGGTAAAATACTAAATATAACATTGGTTCTATAAACGAGAGAACTGTACGTACTTTTCAAACACTTTTGCTATCATACTTTTCTAACAGATCTGCATCCATAAGGAGGATCACATCTCAAGTTTCTGGCCATGCAAATTGCAAGTCCCTTTTAGATTGAGGTAGATGATCCCCTGTTATTCGAGTGATGTTACAAACAAAACTGTTTATTTAATCTTTTGCATAGACAATATAGAAAAAAATTAATTAATAATTCTAAAAATAATAGCTACGTGCGATAGTGCGTGTCACACATATATATTCACTGTATTTTTAAATAATACATGAATTAACTTCTTTGTTCAAAAATGAATTGACTTCTAAAAAAGTTTTATGGTTATAGCTTGATATTGTATAATTTTTTTTAAGCACGTGCGTGTCGCACGTGCATTTCCACTAGTGTTACTAAAAGACCTCATCAGTTTGCTACTATATATAATTGAACAGACCAAGACGATGCACGTACATGAGTAGTTTAGAATTGTTGGGAACACCGTACCTTAGCTTCTTTCTCAGTTGCTCAGCGTCGTTGGGGCCCGTGCTTTCGCCTGTGGCCATCTAGGCCATATACTACATATATTGTCTCTTTATGCGTTGCTCTTCAATCACGTATTCTCACACATGCATTATGCATACATGGTTGTGACGATACCTTTCTTTTCTTGGCAGCTGGTTCATCGCCGAAATGTCTGAGTACAGGGCACGCGGCTTGGTTGCCTACCTAACAATACCAGAATGAAGGGCCGGGGATCGCCCTAGCCGGAAGCATGCTGAAAATGTCTCGGGATACAACTGCTGTCTCAGTGTCATTTCTCGCCTCTCGCATATTTTTCTATGGTCTGAATGTCACCGTGCACTCTAAATGTCTCGGGATACAACTGCTCCAAAGTTTTTTTAAGGTCAATCTCAATGGTGAGTTTCATTACGTTGTTTCCAAGAGTGCTGTCATGACCCAGAAGTGGGCCAGCCCGGGAAGGGCTAATTGGGCCCTGGCGAGCGGCCGCCGGCCCGAGAGAGGGCCAGGCGCCGCGCGGCGCAGGGGGGCCGGCGCCCCTTGCCGCCGCCGTCTCCCTCTCTCCCGTACGAGTCCGACTCGCCGTCTTCAAGTTAGGATTATCTTAGGATTTTTGGTGTGTAAAGGGGATATTCCAATCTATAAGAAAGACTCTTATTAGGAAATAAATAAATATTGCTTGTAAAAGGTATTCCGATCGTATAAGGAAACCTTGTAGAGATTGCTTAGATTACTAGTCCCACCGGCCGGCCTATATAAGCAAGAGGCATGTAATCTCTAGGGAATAAGCAAGCAATAAAAATAATATCCATCTATTCTCCTGCCTCTCCACCGCCGCCGCGCTCGCGCCCGCCGCCCGCCCCCGACCAGCGCGCCGCCGCCCCGACCGCGCCGCCGCCGCCGCCCGCGCCCGGCGCCCGCCGCCGGCCGCCGCCCCCTCCTCGCCGTGGCTCCTCCCCTCCCTCGCTGCTGCTCGTGCTACTGCTCATCACCGCCGGCGAGAGACTGCAGCCCCCTACGTCCTCCCCGAAGCTTTAACGGTTGGCGAACACGTGTCAATTCCGGCCCAATCTGGCCGGAATCGACAAGTGTCATGTCATATAAAATGAAATGAAACTTAGATGAAACCCCTATTCTCAATGGAGAGTTTCATTCTGTGATTTCATAGGCATTTAATTTCATGACTCAGAAATAGTTGGTATTCGGGCCAAGAGAGTTTCACCAAGATGAAACTTTTCCCTTCTCTCTCCTTAGCATTGCAAAAAAGTGGACTTTTGCTGATGTGGCGCCCTATTTAATGTGCATGAAACACCTATGAAACCCTCATTGAGGCTGGCCTTAGTGCCAGCTGAATAATGGTCGTTGATCAGTTTATTAGTCGCATATGCATGTTCTATCGGGTTCTGTAAAACATACATATGTAGGGGCGGCGGCGGCATGGGAGTCCGAAGACCACCTCGGCTGCAGTAAAATGGAATAATGGCGTTGAAAGTTAAACTTGGTTTCAAATCTGCAAACAGATATTGGCATTGAAAGTGAAACGTGTTGATAGAGTCTCCTGTTTATTTAATGATGAATAAAACATAGTTTGGATCGTTATTACAGTATAAGTAAAATACAATACATCCATACTCAAACTCAACTGATGAATGAAGAAGTTGAAATTAGGAAGGGAAACAAACAAGTACTAATAATAATACAACAATATATAGATAGAGAAGTGGAAAAGCAGCATCCCAGCGGAGCGAGCACCGTCAGTTCATCTCTTCAATTTCTGATCCGCCGCTCCGAGCATCTTCTTGGAGTGGCGCCTGTGCTTTCATCCTCCCCGTCTCTGGTCCTACTGCTGCAGCAGCGCCTTTCAGCTCGTCGATGCCTGCAACCTCCCACTTGTTGATGCCGAGGTGGTAGAGCAGCGCCCAAAGGTGGGTGATGAACTCGCCGCCCTGCGCCAGGCGCTACAAGTGCGCATGCACGTCGCCGTACGGCGCCACGTAGAGCAACGTCTGCACCCAGAGAAGCGCCAGCAGCTCCCAGTGGTCACTGGAGCATTGGCGCAGTGTGCTCTGCTCCCCTTCTTTCCATATTGATCCCTCCTCTGTTTCCTCAAGTATTGGCGGCGTCTTCATTGCCTCATTGCGAAGCCGTTTCCCCAGGTACACACCCGTCACAAACTCAAAGAAATCATCGTCCAATGATACTTGTTGCATCGCCTCCAGCATATTAGGTTCAAACTCCAACCTACGGTCTATTAGCTCCGGCTCGTAGTCAACTCTTTCCCTGCGTATAGCGGACTCTGTTGCCCGCTGAGCTTTTTCCAACGCTTTCTTTGTCTTGGCAGCAGGCCCAGGGAGCAGCTCCGGGGCAGACACCACCAAGTAAACGCAATACTTGCACAGATCCATGGCCACGTGCCGATTCTTCTCTCTATTGCTGCTGCTGCTGTCTTCTCCTCCTACTGCTGTCTTGATCTCTGCTTCTTCGCAGTACCATGTGGCAACGTGCCATACCATGACACACCGCGTGAATGCGCTGACATCCGACACATCACCATAGAGCCGGGCTAGGACACTTGTGTTTGTGTAAGGAAGGTATTCCAGCCAGTCTTGTAGTCCGTTCTCAAGGAACAAGGCTGACCACTCAATCCCTATTCTTCTGCTCTTGATCGTTCCCAGGAACTCGGCAATGGATGCCTTCACATCGTCGTGCAACTTGACGGCACCTCCTGGGTTGGTGGCGTCGCTGAGCAACAGCGCACGAACCACTACCCAAAAGTACCGCATCCCAAGCCCAACAATCCAGCGATGACATATCAGTGGGCAATGGCGGCAACAACAAGCCTTATCGAGGATGAATCGCCTCTGCAGTAGTGTCTTCCTCCTCTGTAAAAGTGCAGCTAGGGAATCCTGTCCAAGCCTAGCTTGCCAGAGGTACTTGTCAAACCAATTCACCCTATTAACAAGGAACAACCGTAGCCCCATCACCAACCGGCTGATTATTATTTATTGTTGCTGCTAATTCTAGTGTTGGAGCTGCTGCACAATTCCTCCTCATTTGGCTCCTCTGCCTCTTTTCGACGCAACTCCTCCTTTTTTGCCTTGGTGGCGTACTCTCGACGCAACTCCTCCTTTTTGTCTTGGTGGCGTACTGCGCAAGCAATGCTAACTCGCCCAATTCGATGTCCAGCACCGTATCAGCTGCACCGGTTGTAGCGAGCCGGGGACACTAGTATGACAAGAGTGACTATCAGGTCAGCGGTTGTGGTGCCAACAATGTTAGAAGTGCCGTAGTTGCTGAGTTCATAATGTTGTGATGGCTGGCAATTGCCGCCCGGACTAATGGCAGCCACTACCCCAACAAAACATATCCCAATGAATGAAGCCAATGCCCGAAGCTACCAGTTTTTGCCCGGTATAAATGGAGGAACTCATTGCTGGTGAAGAATGCATCAAAGAGAAAAGCCAACTCGACCTCAACCACCTTCAAGGCCCGCTTATAGTTAATTTTATCCCGGTAGACCTTTGCATGCAAGGCCATTAACTTTTCCTCCATTTCCACAGTGCTGTCCAACCCAAGGAAACGTCGTCACAACAGATGAGAAAATGAATAGCTGAGGCAAACATCTTTAATTGGCATGCCCTTAGCAGGAGTGCCCTGCTCAGGCAACCTTAGTTTTTGTATGTCTTCAATTGTTGGAAGATCAATTATGTCCTCTGCAGTGCTATAAATGTACTTGCGCATATAAACTTGTAGTCCTCGGCATCACCGCTAAAAGCAGCTGGTTCAGTAGTCGCATCAATCCATCCCATTTCTATATCCTCCCGTATCTCTCCTGGCAGCACAAATGCCAGTGCGCTATGAAAGCCTTTGATGAAGGTGATGGTAGACAGCAAGACGATGGCTACCTTACCAACAACACTGGCGATGGTTGACACACTCATCAACATGACATACCCAAAGTAAAGGCAAAGCTGAAAGATCATCTTTGAGAGTGGGCCCTTGTAGTCAAGCTCAATGTAGGTGGTGACAGGGTCCACACAACCAAAGAGGGTAAGGACACAGCCCATATGGGATACATCTCGCTCTTCACCGGTGAAGACTGCATTAGGCCAATGCTATATGTCCCAAGAGAGAGAGATAACACTTGTGCAGCCAAGAAACCCTTTTGGACAATCCAACGGTTTGACCAGCGGCGGCAAGACCCAAAGAAAGCAAGAAAGAAGGAGAGGGTGATTGCCACCAATGCTAATGCCTCTATACGGAGCACCGTCCCTCTAGGACTCCTCCATAGATCTCTTAGCTGATAGCGTAATGAGGCTATCGACATTACATTTCCTCCCAAATGCTCTTCCATGCTCCCCATTCGCGGTAATAAGCCTTGGAAAAAAGAAGAGAACAATATAGTGAGGAAGGATGCCTATAAACCATGATTACCCATCACTAGCGCATTGCTGGCACAGGGGTTTGCTCACACCACAAATAGAGTGAATCTAAAAAAAACAGAAACAGAGTGAAAGCTTCCCCACCTTTTGCACCACAAGAAAAAGAAGAGACTCGGGTTTGGGGATAAGGACAAGCATGTGCAAGATACAAACCTATGTGAGTGTACATATTCTTATAGACCCAAACAGCTACATTTAACTGCCCTGTTATAGGTGAGACAAACAAGGGATAGTTTGGTACTTATTCAATGGGTCATAACTTCACCGGTGACTAGTACATACTTGGGGATGCCACATCATATTGGGAGCTCCATAATTGTAGCCACTATTGGTTGTGCTTTGTACCCCACCACATAATTTTGTGGTCTCACCAAAGTAATTATGTCCCATCTATTCGTAATTGTTGATAGGATAATTGTGTGACCTTTACCTTTCCTAGCTTATATAGCTAGGCTAGCTGATAGGTTTGGATATAGATTGATAAACTCTTTAGGTAGGTTAAGTTAAGATGAGCACTAGAAAACAAATAAGTGCACATCAAGATAGTTAGTTTATTGGCTCCATCTTTGCAAATCGTAGCATTGTGATGACAAGGAAAAAACACATCAGCTTCGCCTCCTATGGGTTGGCCTTATTATGTCGTCTTTAGAATTGCAAACTAACTTTATTTGGCTCATGAGGTTGTTATTGTTTTCAGTATTTGTGCCCTATGTTATGTTTTTTTTTTTGACTGATTCCTCACTTGTTGGATTAAGCCAGATATTCTTCCACTGTCTAAAAAAAACAAAAAAAAAAAAAAAAAAAAAAAAAAAAAAAAAACTAGCATATATATCACAATGAAAAGCATCAACATTATTTGTGCAGGAAATCCTACTAGCATATATACACAACAGGGGAGCCAAGTAGTGACCAAGCTGAAATATGCATCTGGCGTGGTGGATATATAGGATATAACACTGAAATATGCATGGCCTTTGCTTCTGTTTTTGTGACAGATAAATAAATAATAAGTAGTGAGGAAGCTAGTTTATTACGTGAAAGTTGCGTACCATATTATGTTGAGGTTGGTCGCGGAGTTAGAAATCCTCGAGAGTGAGCCTTCGTTTCCTTGGTGTTCTTGACGACAATGCAAGTCCTACGACACACACAAAACACAGCTCTGGATGCAAATGTGGCACTACTATAAAAGACCTCGATCTGTCTCCGATCCAGCTTATATATACTATATATATTACAGGCAACTACTTACTGCTCTGTCCCAAAATAAAAGACCTTCTCGCTTTCCGAGAAGTCAACGTTTTAAAATGCCAACAATTATATATTAAAATATATAAATATTTATATTGAATAATTAGTATCATCGGAAAGATCTTTAAGTCTAGTTTTTTAACAAATTTATTTGAATATTTAAATATTGCACGTATTTTCTACAAACTTAGTTAAAGTTAAGAAAGTTTGACCGGCACGCTTCGAGTCGTTTATTTTGGGACGGAGGGAGTACGTATCAGCTCATTAGACGATGCGCAAGCGCAACGTCGCCTTTGCCTCTTTAATTTGGGGATGTCTTGTCTAACAGGAAGCATGTCATATCCCTGTCCCCTGCTTTATTTATGCGTTGCTCTTCATCCATGCAAGCAGGATTATCTGCTTTATTTACTTAGATTTAAGCGTTGCTCTTCATCCAGAAGCAGAACAAGTTGCTTAATGACCAGCCACGCGTGACAAGTTAAGCTGCAGAATAATCTAGCATATGTATATATATTTAGACCCCAGCATGCATGCCTCGAATCGTTAAAAGCAAACATGATCATTGAGAAAAAAATGTATAGATCCGGCCGGACATGAAAAAGAAAACCAAAGCAAAAGATACACTCCACCAGTACGTACATAAACAAGCTGGCAAGAACCTTTACTTTGGATGATATGACAACAGGCACAAGGTTTCATGCCTATAGCTAACTTGCATTGGTGTTCATCACCCAAGCATGCATTGGTGTTCATCACTAGCTAGATATCAGTGCCGTTGCCACTGTCACTATGATATGTATTAGCACATTCAATAATGAATAAAGCTACCTGAATTATTATTGCTAATTTTGGACAGGCAGGACTTTTGAAGGATGAGTTAGCTGCGTTAGCGAAAATTTGAAAGTGCCGCCTAACAACCTTGCCATTCGCACATGATCGATGAGCGAATCATTTTTTTTTTTTTTTGCCCTTCTAGGTCCTTCTGTTGTTACTTTCCTAACATGCTTCCATAAAACAAAGCCAAAGTTATATAACAGTGTTGCTGAAACCTTTTCCTCCCTTCCACAAGCAATGAATCTTGTTCCTTGAGTGTAATCCCAACTCTTGAGAACCAGTGACCTGGAGGAGCACGCCGATGAGGGAGGTGAGAGAGGAGAAGAGAGTGTCTGTTCTTTCAAGAGAAAAAAAAAAATTAAAACTAAGAGGTTCAATAAAAACACATACCAATCTAGCATGCCACGTAAGAAAAAAAAATACCACATGGCTAGCCTATGGGCCTCGATGTATCACTTAACAAGTTTAGGAGGCTCAGGAATTCATGAAATGCATTTTCAGAGTTCATGGATCCATGTGACACACGTTTATATGTTGCAGGGTCTCTGGTGCATTTAACTCTTTTAGAAAAACTATGAAACTAGTTTTTCATAATTTTATGAGCTGAAATAATATTTCTATGAATTTTATAAATTAAATTCTATTTTAGTATTTTAAATTGCATAAAGGTTTTGGAAAAACATATTCAGTAAAAAAATGTTATTCTATTTACCTCTATCACTACAGGAATCGCCGCTTTGCCGTCGTGCGGAGCGCACTTTCGGCAAAGGCTTGTATCCACTGGCGCGAACCCTTTGCCGAGTGCCAAACTTCGGCGCGCACTCGGCAAAAAGAATGACTCGGCAAACCATTCTTTGCCGAGGCAAAGGCGTCGCCGAAAGTGCCATGTCGATTACTTTCGGCGACTGTAACGCGTCGAGCGTTACATATAGCGCCTCTTTGCCGAGTGCCCAACGTTTGGCACTCGGCAAAGGTTTGAATATTTTAAAAACTTTGCCGAAAGTGCCAAATGTCGAGCTCGGCAAAGTATTTATTTTACCAAAAAAATAAGCTTTGACGAGTGCAATACAGAAGACACTCGGCAAAGTTATGGTCATTTTGCCGAGTGCCGTGCATGCACTCGGCAAACCTCGCCATTTTTTTCGCGGGGTGCCCAGCTTTGCCGGCACTCGGCAAAGCTGGGAATTTCATTTTTTTCTTTGTTTTCGTTGATTGTTTCCGCAAATCAACATATACATATACGAAGCATTCATATATACATCATAAACCACATGTATCACCAATTCACATATATAATCCACATATCTCACAAATTGACATATATAATCCACATATATCATAAATTCACACATATAGTCCAACATCCAAACGAAATCCAACATGTCCAACAACCAAACGAAATCTAACATGTCCAACATCGAAACGAGATCCATCACAAAGTGCAACATATCCAACATCTAAAAGAAATCCATCACAATTGCAACTACCCCGACCCGTGGCCTCCCTGGTGCGAAGAGTGTGAGGGGCCCTCACCTTGCCCCGGATACCACCCATGCTGCGGCGCCGATTGGAACGTCCACCCGTGGTGTGTAGGAGGGACGTGTGGAAGCCCATAGTGTGGCTCGCTGCGTGCTTTCGGAGGAGGAACGCCACCGGGCCACGTGTATCGTGGAGTCGGGCCGACCGGATAGGGTGGATGGGGTGGAGAAGGGCCACCTGGAGGAGTCGGGTTCGAACCCGCCGACTGTGGCTGCACAAAGGAGAGGCGACCTCATTAGTACCGGGTGAGCCTCACAAGCCAAATAAATAAACAACAACATATACTCACCGGAGTCCCCTGCGGGAGGAGGAACGGGGAAACGGGGTGGAGCGAACAGCGAGCTAGGCAACGGAGGCGGGGTCACACCGGGATTCGAGGCCCCGGAAGTAGCTCGCCACGTCTGCACCGCGGGCGCGCCAAGTATTGCCGGATCGCCTCCAACTCCCCGCCAATGGGCCTCTTGCCGGGCCGCCGCCTCGCCTCAAACCGCCGCGCGCTGGGCCGCCCGGCTGGCCTCCAACTCGCCATCCGGGCCCGCAATATTACAACCGTAACGTTGAAACAATGCATAGGCAGCGGACATGTGTAAAACCAAAGTGAACGACGAATGAAACCTGAAATTACCTCGAAACTCCCGTGCATCATCCGCGTGGAGCTCGGCTTGCCCGAGGTGCTATGGGGATGTCGGTGGAGGTCGTGCTCCTTGAGCGAATCTCGCCGACCTATGCGAACAGAGGACGGGTTGATCGCGCTGTTGGCCATCCAAGACCGCCCGTGCTGCTTCCCTCCTCCCAACCTCATCACCAGTGCGTGTCCGGGGCGCGGTGGTGGATCGGTCGTCCCCATAGCGCTGCTTTGCCGCCTCGGCGTCATTGGGTAAGCTTGGGGTAGACGCGGGCGTTGGTGTACGCGCCTCGCCCCTTCGTCGGGTCGTAGGCGTTCTCCGGTCGATCGCTTCTGCCGCTGTGAGTCAAAGGCGAACCCCGCGTACTTCGCCGATGTCTTTGGTTTTCATGCGAAGCGGACTGCGAGGAGAACACACGAGATGGTTAGAAGTGAAGAGATTTGAGCGTTTGAATAAAAAAATCAATGTAATCGTACCCATCTATCCATATACCTTTGGGGGGGGCACGCTCCCTTGGTGGTGTGGAGCGCTGGCATCTCAAGCGACATCTCCGACGGAGTCTCTTGGTCTCGCACGCGTCTCGCCCAAGAGCCACTTGTCTCCCAAGAAATCCTTGTACTTTGCTGCACCACTCCGGACACATCCGCATGACATAGCGAGAGGATGAATGGAAAAGCTCGCTTATTTTTCATTGAAGGAATCGGGAATAAATGCGTTCTACGAACCTCGGATGTACTTGGTCCCCTGGTGAGGTCGGTCTCCCTCTCGAGCATCATCTCCCTTGCTTCATTCTTCCTCACCACCTTGCCAAGCATGTCGGCGTTGAAGGTGATGATGCACCGACACGTGCCTCGTGGTATTGGTCCTTGAGTCGGTCTCGGAGACCTTGTCTCGCACTCTAGCGGCCACCGCCTCTTGCCACGCCGCGCCGCGTGAAGTACTTCGCATACGGACAACATGTATCATTCTATTATTTAAAAACATAGTATTTAAACAACGTGAAGTAATCCCCGCATACAGACTCACCCGGAAGTCCGACTTGATCTTCCCGGCAAGGTTGCCCCTCGCCCACGCCAGCACGAAGTGCTCCCACGTATAGGGCGGCTCCCTCACGTCCCCCGACGGTCACCGAGCCGGGGTAGTTCTCTTTAATCGGGAGGCTCGGATGCCATTGATATGGCGCGAACCGCCCCCTCCGCTTACAATCTTCCGATTCTCGCAGACGAGCCATTAAGGCGAATTGTTAGTCTCGAAGTTCGATTTTCAACATGTCATATGAACAAGTAGTGAAAATATCAATGGCTACTTACTTGTCACCGTGGGGTCGAATCACCGGGCGGCGGGCAAGAGGGATCGTCCCCTCGTGGGAGGGGACGAGGCCCCGCGCTGGTAGACCTTGCCGGCACTTTCGAGGAAGGCGTCTCGACCGGTGTCTCTTCGCACGGGTGTCCGAAGTCCGAAGAGGTGTGGCCCCACGGCGGCTGGCACGGCGACGGCCCCGGCTGGCCCGACGAAGATGCTCTTTGCCGAGTGCCCGACTTTTGCCACTTTCGGCAAACTTCTTTGCACTCGGCAAAGAAGCGGATTCTGTAGTGTATATTGCCTATCAAAGAAGTTTAATTTTACTTTTTGTGGTTGACTTGGTACCACTTGTGACAAAACCGTTATCCGAAATCATCCAGACATAAACAATTTTAAAAGTTGAGGGGTTTAGTTTGAAAACGAGTTTACAGATAAGCGTGGAAATCTATTGTAAAATTTGATGACTAAAAAAAGGGATTTGCTATACTCTAGTTGCCTGGGATTTAAATTTTCCAGCGACGGACATAGATGATCATGTATATCTTATGCAAACATCACACAGAAACATCGTAGAACATCTCTTGTAAACTATGTGAACATTACAGAGACTTTGGCACGTAACACAAGCAACAAATACAGATCGACAATTTTTTTTAATATGGAAGAACAAATGACAGTTTCTATCTACATAAACACAATCACATAAGACACATATACCACTTTTTACTATAGAAAGGACAATAGTCAATGGCAACCTATATAAGCACAAACACAAAGGACAAGTTGTAATGTTTTGCGTAGTATAGAAGAGATGTTCTAAGATATTTTCTATCACATAATATATATGTGATGTTGTTCATTGCCTAAAAAACTCTAAATCCCAGTAGTATATAATAAGAAAAATGAAAAACAATCTCTAAGAAAACTGTCACGAACATTTTTCACCGGACTTGTGTAGCACAGGAGCCTTTTGATGGCCCGGTCTAGCCCAGATTCAAGCCTCAAGCCGCCGGAGTGCTGGAGCCCGGATGGCGCCGCCCGCGCCACGATCTACTCTTGTTGCCCTCCTCCTCAACATCGAGCTTGTTCGGACGATTTTGGCTGATGGCTAATTGAATAGTATTATGTGAGGGAGAATAAACTGAAACAAGCCAAGCCAAGCCAAGACAAGACAAGCTGAACACGCTCTCCTCTTCGGGGAGCACTCAGCACGATGGTCGTAGAAGAAACCCCTGTCCTAGTGCCTCACGATGTCTCTCAGAGTTTATGGGTCCATGTGACACACGTTTACAAGTTCGAGGGTCTGTCGTTTTTTTAGTGGGGGTTCGATGGTCTCTCGCGCGCATTTAACTCTTTTAGGAAAAAAAAACTGTTTTTCATAATTTTATGAGCTGAAGTAATATTCACGTAGTATAAAAGCGATGTTTCACGATGTTTTTTTATTATGTTCGCATAATATATACGTGATGTTCTATGTCCGTTGCACGGGGAAAAAATTTAAATCCTAGGCGACATGGGGAAAAATTGCCACAAACATTTTTCACTGGGCCTGCATAGCACAGGCTGGCCTTTTGACGGCCCGGTCTGGCCCAGATTGGTGACTCAGTCAAGCCTCAAGCTGCCGGACCGCTGGAACCCCGGATGGGCGCCGCCGCGGTACCGCCGGTGGCTCGTCCCGCCGGCGCCCGCACAACCCTCGCCGCCACGATCTGCTCTTGTCGCCCTCCTCCACCTCGGCATCCTCTCCGGGGAGCACTCAGCACGATGGCCCTAGAAGAAACCCCCCGTCCTCGTGCCTCATGACCTCATGGTCTGACGCCCTGCCTGACGCGCGGTTCTTTGGCTGCGATCTGGGGAAAAATTGCAGCTTTGCTCCGTATCCGAGAAGATATTGGCTGTTCCGGTGCGCAGAGACCTACGCACTCCCAAGTCCAGGTGACGGTGGTCTGGAATCCACTCGATGGAACCGCCCATTCCGACGGTGATACTCAAGCTGCTGCTTAGGATTTTTTTAAATAATGACCGGGGAGCTCGTCTCTCAATTAAGACGATAGAAAAGTATGTACAAGAAGAGTAGGCGAATATAGTGCAGACGCGACACGCGAAGGGTGAACCCATCCACACGACGCGGAAGAGTACACAACTGCCCGAGTCATCGTTGCCAAGCATGATTGCAAAGCAACCCGCAGCTCCGACTTCCCATGGCGGACCCCGGACAAGCCAAGCGAAAAACAAACGGACAGCCCGGCGAAAGGCCACAACAGGTCATCGTTGCCCAGCTCGGAAGAAGAGCAGCTCCGACTTCCAATCCCGAACCTTCTGCCCCTCTCGGCTCTTGCCCGACTTCCGAAGCGAACCGGTCGGCGAAGAAGGGGTTCGCTTTGTGTCATCGTTGCCGAGCCATGTCCCGTAACGCAGCGGCTCCAACCTCGCTCCGCACCCCCTCCTCCACACGCGCACGGACGCCCGAAGATGAAGAGCATCAAACCGAAGACGATGTCGTAGCGGGGCGATTCAGGCGATGCCTTCAAGAAGGTGATGACGTTGGGGAACGCCACCGCCCGCTCGTCCAAGATGGACGGGGCTTTCGCCCAAGGAGATTAGGGGAGCACGACGCCCTCAACAGGGTAGCGACGCCCCGGGCGCCGCCGTCGCCAAGGCTTTCGCCCATGAGATCCCCCACGCACATCGTCCGGCCGGGACCGGGACATTGTCGCCGTTGTCGCCGCCGTCGGCGCTGCGGCGCCCCACGAGACCCTCATCCGGAGGGGCATCAGCGCGTCGGCCGCCGGGTGGCAGCCGCGGGCCGCGCCGACCGCCACCCCCCTGGTGAGGCCCATGTCACCGAGCCCGCGTCTTGCCGCACGCCGAAGCGCAGATGGCCATCGTCGCCGCGGCACCCGCCGCCAACGAGCCGACAACCGCCACCGCCGAAATCGGGCCACGCGCCTCACCGCCATGGGCGCCGCCCCCAGCCCGGAAGACCACGGATCCCGACGGAGTCCAGTCCCCGCCCGGCTGCTGCACCCACCATGGCGGGCACCACGAGGGCCATCCCCGGCTTGGGCGGCGGATCCAAAGAATCGAGACGAGCCTAGGCCGGCCCGCCGGCGCCATCGGCGAGGAGGAAGGAAGGCCGACGACAAGGGAGAAGAAGAACCGCCGCCGCCATCTTCCAAGACCCTGGACCACCGACCGGGCGCCGCCGTGACGAGGTCGGGACGCCGCGCCGAGCCCCACGCGGACTGCGGACATGGCGAGCTTCCCCCGGTCCGCGCCGACCCACGCCACCACGCCACCGAGAGGGAACAGGGGCCCGCCGCCACCATCCCGGCGGGCCGCGCGGCCTGCCCGGCGGCGGGCGGCCGGAGAGGAGAGGGGGAGCGGCGGCTGGGTTTTCGCCCGTGTCGCCAGCGTGGGGGGCACGCTGGGAGACGCCTTCCTTTCATACCCTCTGCTGCTTAGGAGTTAGGATGGAATGGATCCACTTCACTTGCAAACTGTCAGACTGCCAGCACCCAGCAGGATGGCTTTGAGCTATAAATCAGCAATCATGTTCTCTACTGCACACCGCACCATCATCTTCACGGTATGCTTAATTTTACGCTGTCAACACCCTGTCATTACTTTGCCTGCCTGATTTGGTTAATATTTGAGGTTGTCTTTCAGTACTAAGTTTGGTTAATATGGTTTGATTTAATCAATTATACTATCCAATGATCATAATTTTGTAATTTATAATCACAAAAAATATATATAATATATGATTGGTCAGTAATCTGGATTGTTATTTTCAGACTGCCAGCACCCAGCTGCTGAATTGTTAATTTGGATGGCTAACTACCGTGTGTCCGATCTGTCAAAAGCAGGGGCATGCTGCCACCAATGTTGCGAGCTACTCTATATATAAATCTGCCCTTTGCTATTCTGCAGATGCCACAACAACTTTTTCTCCGGACAACATCTGTTCACGGTATGCCTTTATTAGTTTTGTACTTTTATATGTGCTATATTCTCATTTCTTTGCCTTTTTGTTTTGTTATTCATTTTGAAGAATAACAGGAGGGGTTTGACCCCCTACTGTGCCTTTATTGAAAAACATAAAAGATCCTTACAAAACAACCTCAAGAAACAAAAAAAGAAAAAAAGAAAATGAGCAAAATTACACAAAGACTTCTAGCCATGATACAATTTGTGGGTGATAAGAATGCTTTGCCCTTAGAATAACTAAGGCAAATTCCTCTTTGAAGATGAGCTTGCACTGTTGCATACTTGCAGGTATTCCCCTGAAGATTAGATTGTTTCGACATGACCAAATCGCCCAACACATCGTCACAATGATTTCAAGAAAGAAAGGCAGCCTGATCTGATCCTTGAAGGAATCCATCAGCTGTTCAACTGAGGTCACCATGGGCACTTGAATGTTAATGAGATTCCAACAAGCCTGTGTAAAGGAGCAGTGAAAGAAAAGGTGATCCAAAGATTCAACGATCTGCTGAGAGCACAGAGCATATTCATAGCTTGGCAAATGCATGTTTTCTCCTTAGAAGATCTCTAGTACTTAGCCTGTCTTTTAGAAGAAACCAGAAGAAAATTTTCCTTTTGTTTTGACAAGAGCTCCTCCATAACCATTTATAGATCTTATGAACAGTAATAACCCCTCTGAGATGCTTGTAAGCTTTATGAGACTTGAATGTATGACCCCCCTGTAGGGTCGAGATGGGGACTAGAGGGGGGGTGAATAGTCCTTACTAAAACTAATTGCGATGGCTAACCGAATATAATGCGGAATTAAAACTATTCGCTTAGCCAAGACTTCACCCCTCTAGCTATGACTCTAAATCACCTCACGAAAAATCCTACACAAAGCAAATGAGGTGATAAGCCTAGCTTGAGCTCCTAACCGTTTCTATTGCAAGGTCACACAAACCTATGCACTAGTACTTCAAACAATGGTGAGCTCCTACACAATTCTAATGAGCAAAAGCACAAAGCCAACCTAAGCTCACTAGATGCACCAAGGACAAGGCGACACACGCCTAACCCAAAGGCTCAAATTACTTAGCTACACAAACTAAGCAAAGCAACTAACAAGCTACACAAGCTAGTAATTGCAAGAGCTACTCCACAAGCACAAGCACAAGATATATATGAATGTAAATGCAAAGCTTGTGATTTGGAGAATGCAAAACCACCGAGAAGAGTAGACAAGTTGACACCGGTGATTTTTTATCGAGGTATCGGGAAGCTTGCCAACTTCCCCTACTCCTCGTTGTGTCGACCAACACCTTGGGTGGTTCCTTTGGTGTTTCACCTAGATGGTTCTTCGTGTGACTCTCCGATCACTTGCCTCTCAAGGCACGCCCATAAAGGCACCGCAAGACACCACTCTCAAGTGAGCCTATCACAAGGCACCGCAAGACACCACACACGCAAGGGAGGTACTCACCGACACGCTCTAGTAGTGATGCTCTTCACGATCCCCGCGAGGTGAGCTCGAACCTCTCACAAATCCTCCGCCGAGCACCGCACAATCTCCGTTGCGTGCTTCACGAAGTCTCTTGCCACCAAGCCGTCTAGGAGGTGGCAACCTCCAAGAGCAACAAGCACACCGGCTTGCAACACGATCACCTAGTGCCACGAATCGCGATCTCTCAACGCGAATGCACTAGAATCACTCCTCACTTTGATTTGGATGAACACTATCAATCACAAGTGAGTGGGAGGGCTCTCAAGCACCACAACACAAGCCACCAAGGCCCAAGTGTGTTTCAAAGCAACCTGCCATGGCCGACCAAGGCAAGTATATATAGGGCCCAAGTCAAATAGAGCCGTTGGGAGGAAAAAACACGCGAAAACACCAAGATCGACGCACTCACCGGACTCACCGGCCGAAGTCCGGTGCAGGGTCCGGTGCCTGCGCCCCGATCGCTCTGAGACAAGAGAAACTAGCCCGGTGGCAGCCGCGACGCGTCCGGTGGGTGCTTCCGGTGAGCACCGGATGCGTCCGGTGGGTGCGTCCGGTCGTCTGGCCGAGACGCCCCAAAAACATGCTTACTGGAAAGACCCACCGGACTCACACACCGGTGCGTCGGGGCGTCGCGTCGGTGCGCCTCTCGCTTCGGTCTTTGCGTCCGGTGGCCCTTTTTTTTCGCGAAACTCCGTCGCTTTTGCTCCGACATGCTACCCAACAAGTAAACCAACTTGAGCACGGGGCTAGCATGTTTTCACCTCCAACTTGCATCCGGCGCAATAGAAAATAAGCATCTCATTTTTCTCCAAAGCGTAGAATCCCGCCTCGCAAGCTCGGTGGAGAGGATGAGCGGTTCCCAAACCCAACTCAACCCGCAATCACCGCCGCCTTTGCAAAAGTGCCAACACCACCAAGTGTACATCACCATGTGCATGTGTGTTAGCATTTTCACAATCATTTCAAAGGCCGGTTAGCTCTTACCACGCCACTCGATCCTAACACATCGCAAAGTTAGATCGCTCAAGTGGCACTAGATGACCGATATGCAAACAAGTTTGCCCCTCTTGATAGTACGGCCATCTATCCTAAACCCGGTCATAAACTTCTCTAAGCTCCTCATGACCGCGAAATGAAATGCCCTATAGGTTATACCTTTGCCTTGCGCATTTCCATTCCGCTCCATCTCCAAGTGCCGATGCAACACATGCACCAACACGATCACCAAATGATATGATCCACTTCATATCATCACGTGACACTATTGGTCCATCGATCTTGACCTCACTTGCTCTTCACCGCTAAGCGTCGGTCCGTCGGGCGCCAAGTCTTGCCCAAGCTTCACCGCCTCGCGGTCCATCGCTTCACCGCCTCGACTTGCCCTTCACACTTACAAACCGGTCCATCAAGCCAAGCCTTGTCTTGATCTTCACCACCTTGGTCACATGACTCCATGTCATGTTTCATATGCAATAAAGCTCCTTCATTGCGTCATCATGAGTGAACTAATCTCCCGTGTATTATCTCAATCACACATATTAGTTCACCTAATGTTGACACTCAATTACCAAAAACCACAAGGGACCTTTCACCCCCCCAAATGTAACTCCATGTATCATCCCCTCCCCCAAATGTAACTCCATGTATCATTTGCATCTTGAAGTTGAGTATTACGTATCAAATTATGCAATTGTAGATATTGCTCATAAGCTTCATTGGACAAGGGCGGATGAAACAAATCAATATCATTGGCCTCAAATTTAACTTTTTTCGACCGAGATAAAAGGATCTTTGCAATAGGAAAAAAGTTGAGGATATAGATCTTTGAAGAACTTGACCATTCCAACAATCTAACCGAAAAAGCAGGAGGCACCATCCAAAACAAGTAGCCATTGACATTCCTTTGAAAGAATCCCGGAAGCTTCGGGTTATCACGCCACCAAAATGATCCCCTGAAATTATTTGACAACCTGGGGTAATTTGCCATTTGCATAATATTTATCCCAAACTAATTGAACCCAAGGTACTTTGGAGACCTATTGAAGAATTTATCAAGGTGCTTTAGCAAAGGGGCATTCATTATGAGTAGAAAGATCCAGCAACCCTAACCCTCCTTGCTCTTTAGAGAGTCACCAATTCCCAAGTAGCTTTATGAGGTTTTTACTATTGACATCGGAACCTCTCGAAAAAGCATGTTTTTACGTACTTATCAACTTGTTTGACCACGGTGGCATGTAATCTAAAAGTGCACATTGCAAAAGTAGGCGGAAAGCGTAGAAAAACGCGCATTGGTTAATTCCAATCTTCCAACATCATTCAAAAAGTTGAAATGCTCACTAACCTCCTCTCACACTTGTTTACTAGAGGCCGAAATCAGCAAATGAAGGTTTTGTGATACTTAAGGGTAGACCCAAATAAGTAAAAGGGAGGGAACCTTTGGAGCAACCAAAAACTGCTGCCATATTATTGATTATGCTCACTTAGGTTAATGGGAACCATAAAGGATTTTTCAAAGTTCACCTTCAAACCAAGTAGAATCACCAAAGTTGTTTAGAAGATCTTTGAGGTAACTTAACTGAGCTGCATCGACCTTTAGAAAAATGAGTGTGTCATCCGCATACCGATGAATTGAAAAATCTGATCGGACTTGAGAGGAATTGGTAAGGTAAGATTTCCTTGTGTACATGCTGCATTTAGTAGTGTCCGCAAAAAAAATCACTGCCAACACAAATAAAAGTGGAGAAAGGGGATCCCCTTGTCCGACACCTCTAAGACAGTGGAAAACTTTCCCGGGAACACTATTCAACAAAAAAGCCAGAGGTGCGGAAGAAAAAAAAATTGCTTGCATCCAATCCAACCCTTACGTGGGAAACCTTTGGCTTTCATGATCTGAATCATGAGCTGATGTTCTACTTTATCAAAGGCCTTTTCAAAATCTAACTTCAAAATAATGAGTTCTCTTTTGACTGATAACACTTGATGTAAATATTCTAGAGCCCGTGCAAGGCAATCTTGTATGCTTCTTTTTTTGATGAAACCATATTGGTTTTTATGAACAAGATCTGGAATGGAACCTTGCAGTCTATTTGCTAAAACTTTTGTAAGGAGCTTGACCGAGGTATTAAGCAAAGAGATGGGTGCGTAGTCCGAAACTTTTGTGGATCATCCTTCTTTGGAACAAGGGTAATATGGCTCCCATTGATGCTCAGTAAACAAACCCGACCCTTTGTGGAAGTCCTCAAAAAGCCTGTAAAAATCTTCTGAAATAATGTGCCAACACTTCTTCAAAAAATCGTGTGTTGAACCCATCGGGACCTGGTGCTTTATATGATGGCAAATTTTAACCACTGAATCAATTTCTTGTCTTGAGAAAGGTATAACCAAGTGTTGAAGCTCTATCTGTTCTTTGAAATGTTCTTCTAGGTTAAAGAGAATGCCGGTGAAGTTGGACATACCTAATCTTTCCTTGAAAGACTGCCACAAAAGCTCGACCTTTAGGTTGTGGTCATAAATTATATTCCCTATCTCATCCGTCAAACAAGTAATCAAATTTCTTCTATCTTTGCATGGTTGCATGAGCATGAAAAAAAATAGGTACCTGCATCACCCAATGTTACCCATTTTATTTTCCCTCTTTGCTTCCAATAATTACATTCTTCTTTGGAGCGAGAGAAATAAGGTTCTCTTCAAGAATAGCCCTAAAGTTCCATTCCACCACAGTAAGATCCCTACATTCTTCAAGAACAGTCAGAAAATCAATAATCAACTTGTTCTTATTAATAGAATCCTTAAGATTAGATAGAGTGTGACTCCAATCTTTAAGGACTTTCCTCAAGGCTTTAAACCTAGCTGTCAGATTTTTTGCAAAACATCATGAGAGTTATTAGCAGAAAACCAGCCAATTTGCACTTGATTTAAAAAAAACTTCATGATCCATCCAATAATTTTCAAATCTAAAAGATTTGCTTTTGGGGATAGAGGTATTAATGGAGATAATGCAGGGTGTATGATCCGAGGTTTCCATGGTCCGAGAAGAAACAAAGCGGTTTGGATAGTTTATAGTCCGGGAGGCACAAGTAAAAAACCAATCCAACCTTTCTAAAAGGGGTGGAAACCGCTTATTGGACCATGTAAATCTTTTTCCTTTGAGTGGGAGTTCTAACAAGCCAAGCTTGCTTATGGCCTCATTAAAAAGCAACATTTTTCAAACATCCGCACCGGGCCTATTTCGTCCTCCGGGTTCTGTAAAGGTTAAAATCTCCCACAATCAACCAATCAACGAATCCGGCATTTGAATGTTTTTAAACCATTGCAGAAAATATCTTTTACCTTTGGGGGTACATGGAGCATAAATATTAGTTAGAACCCAGGTTGCATTATTATAAAGAGAGGTAAACTGGACAAAAATAGAGAACTCATTTTGATAGATACAAGAACCCTTAAAGCGATTAGAATTCCAAAGGGTGATACAGCCTCCAAAAGCACCAACAGATGGCAAGAATTCAAAACAATCAAGATAAGCAGGGCAAAAGGATCTTAGATAACTTAGATCAAAAGTGCTGCGTTTTTTTTTTCTTCTTGAGACACACAATATCACAAAAGCTATCCATAATTTTGTTCTTTATGGAGTTCCACTTTTGTCGAATTAACCCCCTCGACATTCCAACATAAAACTTTCCAAGACCTATTATCCATAGTTACACATCAAAAAAAGAGGAAACAGCTTAGACACTAGGTACTAAGCACTATTGGACCCTGGTCCCTGCATGACAGATGGTCCAGCCTCATCTGAGTGATCATCTTTTTGAAGATCCCTTGCTGGTGCAGCAGGTTGACCATCCTGTTTGGCCTTCTTGGATCTTGGTCGGCCTATAGGATTCTTGGTCCCCTTCTTGGTTCCCAACTTTTCATCAGTGAGCTTGTTTGGATCCATGTTGCAGAAGCGAACTCCCAGATCTCGAGCTACACGAGAAGAGATAAAAGGAGGTTTAGACTCACAACCTGGACAGAATTTATCAGGACAAGTGGAAGGCTTAAAACCTTTATGTTTTTCCCCCAACCTGTCACTCCTTCTGAGGTCTAATTCAACAATAAATTTTGTCTTACCTCTTTTCAGGTTTTTCTTTGGGGTAACTAGACTAGTAGCAGAAGGGGTATCACCAAGATGGATTGCTTCGAGCATCGGGATCGAGGGAGGTGCCTTTTGCTGATCGAGAGAGAGGTGCCTTGTCCTGGCCAGTCTCAGAGAATCTGAATCGGTGATTTCAGAGATAATAAGAGAAGATTTCTTGGAAGGTAAGGAAATGGGAAAGGAATTACCATGAGCACAGGGAGTATCACCTGTAATGATAGGCCAAGCAGCAGATTGCAGAAGCTAACTAGCCCACTCACTAGAGCTATCCTGGGTCAACTTAGCAACAAAGAAATCCAGCCATTCAGCGGGGACCGATTAATTGTTGGGCCCACGATGCTTTGAGGAGAGGAATTTAGCCCACATCCTGATAGTATCTGGACTTGGGCTCAAAGTTGCTGTAGATTTAGAAGAACCAGAATGAGCCCAATTGGCACCTGTCAAAAGTGGGTCCGGAAATGCAGGGTCCTGACTCTGATGATCACTTGTGGCCCAATCCAACTTTTTGAATTCAAAAGGGTCCTCAGGAAAAGCAGAGAGCTGCTTAGAGTGAGAACTGGCATTGTTCAGGTAGTCATCAAAAACCAAAGCAGATTGAACCATCTGTTTTTTAATCCTGTCAGCAAACACTGGGTCAACAGAAGGAAGCAAAGTATGAGCAAATCCAATCTGAATATCACCACCAAGAAGATCCTCATAGTTAGGCAATACTAGAAAACACAAAATAAATTACAATTTGAAATGAACGGACAGTTTATCAGGTAGGTCCAGAGAAGCAGGCCTGCAATACTACAACTTTTGTATTTATTGAGAATTTGATGTCTGGACCATATATTGACCCAAGCACATGTTCAATCATTGCTAGAAAGCATTTATCATCGTGCAAATTTTGAAGGTCTAGAAACCAAAAAGGAAATAGAAACAAAGCAAAAGATACAATCCACATATTAAGTTCATTGGCTACTTGTTTCTTATTAAGTACTGGCGCCCCCTTGTGACATTTGACTTTCATTGACTTGTGATGAATATATTCGACCACAAATTTCTAGAATATTTTACTATTTTTTAACTCATGATAAAGGATGCAAATCTAGGAACAGGAGCATGTCCGAGAAAGAATTCAATTTAGACCTGTGTAGGCCAGCGGTCGACAGTCGTGGTCTCCTTTGGTGTTGGGATAAAAAAAATATACTCCTCCTGAGTCATGAATGTGCAGCCGGCGGTCCCCTCGTCATATATAATTTGCCTCGGTAGTGCGACAAAGGGTGTATTTTGTAAGTGTTAATTCTCCCCAAAATAGATGAATTTATAGGATTTAAATTTTGTCCTAAAATACTTAACCTTCACAGTTTCAATACACATTTCTCTTTCTCTGATAAATATTTCCCTTTTCTCTGATACATAAATTCCAAGATCAGGCGTAGAAATAAGTCATCCTCAGCAGGCCTACATGTTCCGGTTCCGTGATGGTTTGATTTTACTTTTCTCCTTTCTTTTGTGATGTTCTTCAGGCTGTTTCAATACTTTCTAAGAAAACTGCACTACTACCGAAATACTTTTCCATGGCGGGCGATTCAGATTTTGCGTGGCGGGCAAGGGTGCCCGTCACTAAGCAAAGGTCACGGAAAATGTGACCATATGCGGACGGGCACAAGTGCCCGCCACGGTTAATGAAAAAAAAAAAAAAAGCCCGAGCCCAGTGCCGGCCATACGGGCCCGACACCGAGCCCAGCTCGCAACAATCGACGGAACACCGCCGTCGCCGCCCCCGCCGGATCCGCCCAGCGCCGTCGTCGTGCCGCCGCCGGAGATGGCGGATCCGCCGCGCCGTCGTCGTGCCCGGCCGGATCCGCCGAGCGTCATCGTCGCCCCCGCCCGCGGAGATGGCGGATCCGCCCAGCGCCGTCGTCGCCCCCGGCGGATCCGCCCGCGCCATCGTCGTCCGCCCGCGCGGAGATGGCCGGATCTGGTCGGAGGATGGAGCGCCGCCGTCTTGGAGGGGGTCGGGCCGCGCCGCCGGGGAAGGGGAGGGGGGGCCGGGCAGCCTCGGGGAGGGAGGGGGACGCCGTCGGCCGGGGAGGGAGTTGTGTCGAGGGGAACGGGGGAAGGGAGAAAGGCGTGAGGGAGAGTGACTGGTGGAGTGAGGGAGGGAGAGTGACTGGGTGTGCCAAACCCTAACTTCGATATATATATGTCTTTGGATATCCGGGCCATTCCTGGGCTTGTTGGGCCTTGAGGATTTACGTGGCGGGCCTTTTAAGATGCCCGTCCACGGGAAAGATTTTTGCGTGGCAGGCAACTTAACACGCCCGCCACGCAAAAGATTTTATTTTGCGTGGCGTGCGTGTTAAGGTGCCCGCCACGCAAAAAATCTTTCCCGTGACGGGCAAAAAAACGCCCGCCACGTAAAAAAAAAGCTGGACGTGGCGGGGTATTTTCCGTGACGGGCAAAAAAAGTGCCCGCCACGGAAAAGATTTTGCAAGTGCTCGCAAAATCATTTCGTTACTAGTGCTGCCAGACTTAGAAAACCAGAGAGCTGTTTCGAACAGCTGAACTTTGCAATTTCCAGATAAGTCCTTTTGAAACTTTTGGCATAGAGAATTTATAGATAACTCAACAAATCGGCTTTAAGATCATAGGCAAATAGATAGTTACTCAGCGAGGCAGGGTTGCAATACTACAGAGTCTATATATAGAGAGACTGCAATAACTATTAGGCCATATTTAGACACAAGTATGGGTTCAGAAACCCAAAAAAAAAAGCGAGTACATGAACAAGCTGTCAAGAAGGTTTGGATGATTACGGGCACAAGGTTTCATGCCTAACTGGCTAACTTGTGTTCACTGCACATGCATATAGCATAGCAAATTAGTAAAGTAGACACAGGTTAGATCCTTCCTTGTCAGTTGTCGGTAAAAGATAAAGACAAGCATCCATCCATGTGACAAGAAGCAGACACTCCATGCAAAAAGAAGCAGACACGATAAAGTAGTGGCAGCAAGAGTGAGTAGCGGTGTTCACTAGTAGATTCAGCGCTAACCTCCGGTATCAGTGACACTGGCACTGAATGCTGGCCACACCATCCATGTGTTCTCCACCAGCAAATGGATAAATCAGTGCCACTGGCACCTATTTTCAATGCTGAAACCGCCTGAATTAGGTTAATTCTGGAGATATTTTGTCCAGGCTGGACTTTTGAAGAATGGATTAATTGGGGTAGCAGAAAAGAAAGTACCAAACAACCTTCCCATCCAACCCTCCATTGCAATGTTTTTTTTCCATGACATTTGTCCGTCCAATCTCCATCGCAACTCTTCTTTATTGATGTTGAGTTAGCTTCTCTATCTGTTCTCCTCTGAAACTGGGCTCCCCAATGTAAACCTTGTTTGGGCTTTCAGTATAATAAGCTGGGCTGGAAACGGTCTTTGTTCTAAAGAAATTCGTGCATGATTGTCTATTTAATTAACTGATTACTTGGTTTGCATAAAGTAAAGCTAAAGTATAGGGACAAAACTATTGAAACCCTTCCCTCCACTCCTAAAGCTTGCATCTTATTCCTTGAGTGTAATGACAAGTCTTCAAGGGTGTCCTGCAATAGATGAGCACTGAGATGCTCACATCTTGTCTTGCTGAAAGCGAAAGTTACTGTCAGCAACATCTAGAGCTAGAGGTGGGCATTGCATTGGGCACCATCGATCAGGGAGGAAGCTGTCCATTTCTGTGTTCATCAAAGAAGATATGAGTAACAAAACGGTAACTGAATAAACTTGTGACTTTTTTGCAATCATATTTTTCACTTCATATTTATCTTTGTTTCATGTGGTACAGGATTTTGATTATCTAGATTTGAATTCAACAGAGTTCTATTCATATCTTATCTTTCATATGTCTGAACAAATTTAGGTGTTTAATCTTCACGTGGAACTCAAATATGACATGTTTAACATAAATTTCAAAATGTGGATATATTTGGGTACCATGCTTTCTATGCTAGATGCAGTTTGGATATATATAGGAGGCAGTTCGAGGAAGTGTTTTTCTTTTTTCATCCAACCAAAAAAAAAAAATCAAGATTGGAAATGGTTTTACCAATATGCTGGAGATACTCTTACATGACTATTTTTACTTATTGCAGTTTGATGACTATTGCTTCGCATTGAGGACAGAATATGATATTAGCGAGTTAAATGACACTTGGACCTTATTGTTCAACCGCACGAAGGACTTTTTGATGAGCCCTAGAGGAACAGTGATCCGAATTGAAGTGCTTGTAGTACTGGCTGCTATCATGCTGTTGTTCCTGATCATCTTTGGGTCCTGGCGTCAGAGAAGAAGAAGCCGGTTTATCCAATACAGTGTCTTGGGAGCATACACGTTATCCTCCAACCTGGTAACATACCTACTTGGTTCGATGCAGTTTTCTGCAGTGAAGAGCAGGCTGTATCCAATTTGGGCCCTATCTCTCTACATTCTGTTTGGTTGTGCTGACTCCATCACAGCTTACAATCTAGATGACAACAAGCAATTTAGCACACAGTTGTATCAGTTTGCGATGTATAGTTTTTATGTGGCGTTGCTTGTTGCCTCCGTATCATCAGCTATTGGTTACTTCCCAGCTTTATGCCTGGGTTTGATAGCTGAAGTCAAGTTTATGCATAGAATATCTGCATCTCGACTGGCAAGCGTCTCATGGAACCAGAATAAAATGGTTGCTGACTACATGTATCATCAAGAGCACATCAAGAGTGGACCAGATTATGATCCAGTAAGCATGAAAGGCTACCACTACCTAGTTGACTGGCCCCTGGACAACTCAGAGCTGGTAGCTGACACCTTATGTGCATGTGTGGACGATGCTCAGGCCATTGACATAGAGATGATCTGGCAGTGCACTGACGAGACACTAAGCCAGGGGCTAAAGGATACATGCCTTTCATTCTCTCTTTTTCATCTGTTGCGAAGGCGCTTCTTTGGGTTTGAGTGCGGGGAATCTTCTCTAGCAAAGACGCATGATTTTGTCTTCAAGGGGCTTCTGTCTAAGAACATGGACGGAAGCATGGACTACATCAGGGTTTTCAAGGTGATTGAAGTAGAGCTTGCTTTTGTCTATGATTTCTTCTTCACAAAGTATGCTGCGGTTTACTACAGATCAGGGTTTGCAATATGCATGTCCATGGCTTCAGCCTGCTTAATATCTGTAATAGCTTATCGGACAGCCAGTCATGTGTACAAGGTTTCATCTCTTAAGAACGGGGCAGTTTTCCTTCCCACCACAAGAGCTGAAGTTGTTATCAGCATAGTAATACTTGTGTGCATTGCTTTGATTGAAGTGCTACAGCTGCTGCATTACAGGACAACCATTTGGGCAAGAGTATCTTTGGCTTGCCAGCGAGTCAGAGAACACACACTGAATAAACATGGAGGCTTCTCCATGAGATTTAAAGTGATTCTTACAAAGATTGGTGTGTACATGTCAAACCAACACTACTTTGAGGAAAAGTTTGGGCAGTATTCTTTACTGGAATCAGTGAGCTACCATCCCAATCCATCCAAGTATAGATTCTTGGATATTCTAAACAAATATATTGGTCCTATATATGGTGTAGAGCGCATGGCCTTTCATCCACTTAGAGATCATCGTCAACGGAGCGTTGTCCAAAGGCGTTGGAAACCCACCAGAGTGCCTGCAGAACTAAAGGAAGCAGTTGCCCAGTCCCTTGAACGTACTGATGGTAAACTAACCAATGGAGCATCATCATTGGTGCTCAACGGAGCATCTCATCTCTTATGGGCCTGCAGGTACTCAGAATCATCAGGCATAGTAGGTTATGCCCAGAAAAAGGAGAATCAGGCGTGCTTCATTTTGACTTGGCACATCGCAACATGTTACTGTGAGATGGGAACAGGGAGGTCCCCTTGCCAAACCGCTGACAGGGAACTCACCAAGAAACATCATGATGCTGCCACAATACTATCCAAATACTGCGCATACTTGGTGGTCTCGGCACCAAAGCAGACCTGGACACCCCTATGACACAAGACGTGTTTTTGAGGCAGTAGCAGAGGAAGCAATGCGGTCATTGCAAGGCGCCAAAGACAAGTATGAAGCCATGATGAGAAGCTTGCCAGAATCAGGACAATGGCCAGAGCCAGAAGAGAAGATCTTCCACAAGGGCGTGAGGCTGGGGAAGCAACTTGAGGAGATGGAAATGAGCGCCCGCTGGAAGGTACTGGCGGATTTCTGGGCGGAGATGTTGCTCTACTTGGCGCCATCAAATAATGTGAATGAGCATATCGAATGTCTGGCTAAAGGAGGGAGTTCATAACACACTTGTGGGCGTTGCTCACCCACGCTGGCATTCTGGAGAGGGATCCAGGGAATGTCATCGACATAGAAAATGTAAGTACTTACAACCCTACCAAAGGCAACCACCATCGCGTGGAAGCTGTGTGCAGCACAAGTGTTTCTCTTTCTCTCTATTTGAAACAGGCAGATTTCTACTCTGAAATAGTTGTTTTACGTGTCTACAGTGTTAGAGTAATATGTTCCATATGTGTTTGATGCATAGGATACACTGGGAAGATAAATAAATCCTCCCTTTTTTTGTGCACTGTGACTGAAATGAGTGCGCAAGAGATTTCAATGTTACCTCAATTATTGAAGTACCTAGAACTTCAATCTATTGCTTTTTGTGCTCCAAATATTATACAGGCTTCTATGCTCTGATCATTATGGCATTATCATAATTGATCTTGTTTTTCAGCAGCAGGGATGGTTCCCCAAGAGGAAAAATACAGTGCAAATTGTAGGAGCTCCCGATGCAAGAACTGCTTCAAATGAGAACATAGTGACTCAACCATAAAAGTGAGTATTTCTATTACCATTAAATTGCTCTATGTCAATATGTAGAAATTTATATTGGGCATTCACAAATCCTGATTTCCATGTTTTGTGATTTTGTCAAGCCAGGGAATTCCAACAAAATAACTGAGACTAAAACTTAAGCACTATTAGATTTCAAAAATTGGTCCAAACGTCTTCAAGTTGGCATAACTTGTACTACTTACGTTTAGCCACAGATACCACAGCTGAACTCATTTTCTTTGGAGCTTGCAGATTCTGGGAAAGCCCTGCTGTTCTTATCCAAGGAAACTTTTACCGCACTGTGATGGCTGATGCTGATATTGCTATGTAACTTCATTGGTTTTTGAATTGTTCAATATATAATCACTCTCTATATCTCTGGTGTGCTTTAATGACCTTCCCTTACTAAAGTGTGTGCTTCAAGGGATCGATCCTGTAGTATTTTGGCCATTGGCTATTCAATTTGTTTGTACCCAAGTCATTGCTTGCCTATGTGTGTTTCTTTTAATGTCAGTGTGCCAGTTGTTTTGGAGAAAGCCATTTGGATGTATGTATTTCCACACATTGTATCATGCATATGTTTCCCTCTACTTTGATAAATGATACATGGCTCTCTAGCATATTTCCATTTTAGATCTTGGCTACCTACATCTTTTTCATCTGTAAGGCACACAGGATCACCTTCCGTGCCTCCACTATCATCAGGCTCGCCGCTGGCAGCACTGCGTCTGCCTCTCGCTGGTCAAGCCGAAGCGCTACCTGGATGAGGAGGACATACACTGCCCCTGTCATGCCAAGGGCAGAGTGGCTTGAATCTAAGAGGCATGCAATATATGTGCTGTTCTTTCACAGCACAGGACAGAGCACTCTTAGAAAAATAGTAATTATAGATTGGTGCATAAGATCATTCATAGCTTCATTGGAGCAGAATGCACACATTTAGCTCCAATTTACACAGATTAACATAACAAGTTCAACACATAAAGATAACTCGACGAGGTATGTACCTGCACATACTGAAAAGATATTGAGAGTTTATCCTCGGTAGTAGAAATCCACAGTGACATCCTGTGTACACTGAGAAGAAATTGAAATACAGAGAAATAAGTTACTACATCAACATAGTCTGAATGTTGTGTATAATTTGTCCAGAAGATTTAAAATTATAAAAACCTTCAGATCACAGGTATAGACCTATCCATCACTAACCAATGAACTTTGTGATAGGCAAGCTTAAGGCCCCAACAACACCCTCAAAAGTTTTGACAAGCAAGAAGAACATTTGCCTAGCATGCTAATTTCAACTTAAGAACATGACCCAAGTTATAAACCCCTACCTGTTATATCACATAACAATTGACATGGTGTACCAAAACCATTGTTTGCATTATGGCCTCTTCGCCAAACTTTAGTCAGAAAAAAAAAAAAAAAAAGCAATGCACAGTTTTGTTCATTCAAAGAGTTGACAACTGGTGAAACACATTTACAAAAACCAAACAGGGGACGAACACCTTAGGAGAACAAGCTGAACAGTTACGGTTAAAAACAATTCACCCAGAAGAAGGTGAGGGAAATGAATTGGGATTAATCTTCTTCTGGTAAGGACAACAAAAATGGGCACCTAGATAGTTCCTTTTGAAAGCACTAATGGTTGATAGTGTAGAAGGCCCAGCTGCTACTTATGTAGCTGCTCAGTGCACCACCTTCCAAACACATGTTCAGCCTGCCACAAACACGCAACACATAAATTGCTAAAATGTGAAACATAAATAGCAAATTATTTGCAAAAGGACAAAAAATAACTGCTAGTGCTTGATATTATCTTTTCCAAGAGATTAACATTTCTTGTTGCAAAGATATTATTATGTAAAAATCGTACCTGTTCCTCAGTGTTTCTCACAGAAATCTTCCTGGTGGCCATCATTCTTCCATTCAGTTCCATCATCTGCTTCTCGCCTGTTCTCAGCATCACTTTTGCTATCTGCTTCTCACTGAGTCATCAGCCTTATGACCAAACACATCGCTAGCATCTCCTTCACAATGAACAATCCATGTTTCAGAGCTGCTTCCCTCAAAAGCTGTGGCACAGCATATCATATGCTTGAGATCTTCTCCACAAACTCTTGGCATGATGATTCACTGGGTTATGAAGGCATGGTGCTTGAGTAGAATCACTTATGGCGGCCAATGTCTGCTGCAGGAGGAGGTAACACTGAGCTTGGTTACTGTAGAGAACCACTTTCCATTTTTCATGTTCCTGAAACCAACAAAACCTAGTCAATTTATTGAATTTCCATTTAGGTTAAGTTAGTTTCTGCAAATGCATTTTCGCAAAGATTACTTTTGAAAATTCCTACTTGTTTAGATCAATGGAACATACAGAAACGAACAAAAGATTGAAGTGGCGGGGCAATGATTTGCACGGATGTGCTCTTATTTTTGTACCACACTGCAAAGGTGTATAACCGTAGATCGGTTTCCAGCACATAACCGAGAGTATTCTCATCAATGTCAACACTTGGGGACAAACTAGATAATCTCTTATGGAGCATAAGTCATCAGTGGAGTGTGAGTCAAATTTCAAAAGATTTTCAACATCAAGATGAATGAAGCACAAAAAAAAAAAATGCATAGAAGACATTGCAGGGTGCACTGCACTACAATAAAGCAGTCATTTGGTGCGTATGATAATTTGTATGACAACCATTCTTAGTTAACAAGCATCGAATCATGAACTATATGCATAGAAACTACTGAAACCTGAAATGGGAAGCGTCTGCCATGTCAGTGAAAAAGAGAATCAGGAAGGATTGCACATTCGCAGCTTGCTCCAGTGCATTGTTCGCAAAATCTACGCATGTCCTGATATATTAGAAAGATGGAAAAAAATTTGGCACAGGCAGGCTGGATCGACAGCTACCCATGGCAAGGAGGGAGGAAAGACCCTAGATCTGGCCTGGTTTGGTGTGCTCGGCTGCGACGGCAACAAGGGACAGGAAGGGCAGGGGAGGGCGTACCTGTTTGACCTGCAATGCGCCGGACGGAGAGTTGGAGCAGGGCGCGGAGGCGCCTAGAGGAGCCGCCGCTCCAACTAGGAAGGCAGGGATGAGCAGGGGATGTGGAGATACGGGAGCAGCACCCCGCGCCCGTCGAATGCAGCGCCGGGGCGTGGGGTGTGGCGGTGTTGGGCGGTCGCGCCGGCCGCCGGCGACACGGCCTCCAAGGACTGGAGAGCATTTGCAGGTGGCTATTGGCTAAGGGGACGGTACGAACAGGGGCGGGGACCGGCGGGGCCGCCCGCGCGCGCCAGAGGCCAGAACTAGGCGGCGGCGACAGACGACGCCGGCGAGAGCCGCCAGCGTGTGGTGCGCGAGGCAGTCGGCGACGGGACGGGGGCGGCCACAGCTCGCTCGGTCTTGGAGAGGAGACAGATTTAGTGGAGATTGGGCTTGGGCTGGGCCGCATACCTGTTGAAGTCCACTATGAAGCAATCTTCAACGGCCTGCTGTTGACGTTCCACTTGGTTCGAACAGTAGTCTCTTTTGCTCAGGCGCAGGGATGCAAACGGATCTACATATTCACCCGGGGCACGAAATACCGAATACCGAACCAAAAGAACCGAAAGTACTGAAACCGAAATTTTTGGTACCTTGTTCGGTACCCAATTTCTAGAAACCGAATTTACCGAGGAACATTCGGTTCATTACCTCGGTTTACCGAATTTATCGAAATGTGTTGATTACGAGTGTTGTTGTATTATTGATTGTGTTATGGTAGATTATTATATTATATATTTATGGTATTCTACTCTTATATATGAATCCTTGATGTGACTATGCCAAGGCAATCAAGATTCACCTTTTGGTCAATACATCCATTTAAGGTGAAAGCTAAACTTGATTTCAAATTGTTTAGATTTCCACATACAAGGCTACTACTTGGCTTGTATGATTATAGATTCAAACACATTGCTGTGATGATGGAAGATGAAGCTCGAGATGTTGTCACAGCACTACATGTCATTGTGTTTCGGACAATTATTTGGACAACAAGTGTTAGAGTCGAGGGCGACTCCTTTTCAAGGGAGGGAGGATGATATGACCATACCAGCACCGACAGCCTCTCCAACCACATTTCCGATTGCTACCGAACCTATCACTCGTAGCCGAGCTAAGAAGATCCAACAAGAGGTGCACGCGCTACTTTATGAGTTTCAATACAATACCAAAGATAACTTTATGCTACCTAAGTCTTGTATGTTGATACTACTCAGGTACATTGAAGAGAATCATCAAGACGAAGGCCCCGAAGCTGGAATCGGCAAAAATCCTCGTCATTCGGCAAGGACATTTCAGCAAGAGTCATTCGGCAAGGTCATTCAGAACTTCCCCGATACAAGAATTCGAGCATTAAACTGTACCAATCTACGAAGATTCACATAGCATGCTATACATCGTAGGAAAGCTTATCGAGTTAGCTTTCCAACGCATCCAGCCCCACGTCATTTGGAGATTCCTAGAAGAAGTTATGATCGAAAAATTGAAGATTGCTCAGAAGTCAGACAGTCACGCGGAAACAACTCAGAAGGCCATCTCGGGAGATCCTTTCACACTAGCGACGTAATCAGTTTGTTTTCGTGTTTCCACCCACCTAGGAGGGTTGTTCCTAGTATAAATACCCCCCATATATAAGCTATCAACAACTTTTGATGATTTGAGATTAATCCAAGTGATTTCGCAGCCGAGCTGCCTGAGTGTCTTACTCACCCCACTGTTCTTCCTCATTCTCCTTGGACTTGTGAAGAGATCTCTCTGAAATCCACTAATTCGTGCTCTACAGGTTCCAGTGGCTGCCCCGTCTTGTGTGGATTGGCTCCGGTTGTGGTTCTACGGTCGTTTGGAGATCGAGTCGAAGTCCTCGCGGTTTCGGTGCCTCTCTCCCCGTCACTTGGTCGCATCCAACCTTGGCCAGGTATAAAGCTAGTTATCCGCTGATCTTTCAGCAAGTTATCTTGAGTTTACAACAAGTTATCGTCCTACTTCCGCTACCTCATCGACGTTCTTCAAGTTCAAGACCTACCGCCGTGAAGATCGGGCCAAATTCGTTCTAACATCGGGTTAGAACCTATCAATCCTACACTATAATTGTCCATGAAATCATGTTAAAATTATGTCAAAATTGGATTTTGAACTTGCAATTACTTATCTATGTGTCGGTACTTTCGTGAATCGAACCGAACCGAAAGTACCGAACTGAACCGAAAGTACCGAAACCGAATTTCCTCGGTACCGATTTTTTGAAGGAACCAATTTTCAAGAACCGAATTTACCGAAGAACCGAAGTACCTAACCAATCGGTTCGATAATACCGAATGCCCGGGCTTACTAGATATCATTCAGCTGGGCACATTTAAACCAAAAAACCGATGATCAAACCGAGCAAAATCAAAACCGAACCGAAATGTCGGTTTTACGTTCGGCCGGTTTCTGCATCCACAGCCTTCGTGGTCGGTTTCATTGCCGGGTAAACTTCCATTGCCCGTAATACCCTTAGTGCAAGAATGACCCAATCAGACATCCACAATATCCCATGAATGATAACATCCGGGCTTCATTTGCCTTCCTTTTTGCCTTCCCCCCTCTCGGTGAGCTTCATTCCTTGCTAGCCGGAGCTTGGCAGCGCGACAGCAGCCCCCACAGATGCAACAAACAAAATAGGCTCTAGCCACCTCGAATAGGGCTCATTTCTCTTCACCGATTTCCATGAATTAATCCAGATGGTTGTTTTCTCTGATTCTATATCGATCAACATTTAGGCTCCAGATAACTCGGGAAATGTGGTAGTAGATCAGCCGGTTGGGGGACTGGAACGGATTGCGAACAATGTAGGGACTAAAGATGGCAGCGGATTGGGTTCGGGCGGGTATCCATGTGTTTCGGTTTTGGGGCTGGATTTCGCCCACGGTTTTTTCCCATGCATGTGCAAAGACCAAACCTTACTCAATTTCTTATCCCAATAAGTCAAGTCATGTTATACAAGCACAACAACGGGCGGGACGCCTAATGAGGGTGGGGCCGACAAGGCGCGGCGTGCCTCAAGGGCTCTACAATCTACATGGCCTTCAGCTAGGAACGACACTACTATGGGCTAAATTTTGTGATGGTCCGATCCGATGAGCACGACCCGCTACAGTAGGAGAAGGGGAAGATATCAGGAAGGAGGAGGTCGAGGTTATGATGCCTTCAACGCTCAAGGCCATCTCCGTCCGCAGTGCCTCGCCCTCGCACGGCCGCAAACCGGGCATGACATAGGCCCCTGTGGACTGTATTGGCACTCGATGCCATCCTGGCCCTCGCTACTCCGCCGCGGTGCCTCCGACGCTCGAGGCCAGTGTCGTCACAGTAACTCGGCGCACCTGCAGCCTAGGTGGACTTGGTGCTTCGGCTTCGGCGCTTCGGCCCGGCCTTCGGGCGGTTGGAAGAGAAGTGAGGAAGAGAAGGGTGCACATGGCCGCTAGGGGCATCGTCATCGATGGAGACACAAGTAGCGGCAACGAAACAATGAGCGAGCATCGGGGAGAGAGCGAGACCAGCACGTCGCTTCGCTTTGAGTGGGAGGTGGGTGGGGGCTCTGAGTGGGGAGCGGGCATGACGGTGGTCACAACTCTCACGACTCACGAGTGTGGCGTGGATGTGGAGGGGCGTTTTAGTGTTTGGGGAGGGGGGAGATGGGCTGGCCGGCTGGGCCAAATATGACCTTCTCCGGCCAGAGAGGTAGGGAGCCCGTGGTGGGGGAGCAGGCCGCCACCGCCTTACCGTTAAGCAGCGCGCCGTGCAAGCCCGGGCCTCCTGGCCACCAGGCCATGACGTGCTTGTGTGGGGCAGAAAATTGGGCCTCATGCCAGGCTGGTGGTCTCGGGTTGTTTGCCCATTTTTAAGTCAAGTCGAGAAAATCTATAACCCCTATATAGAAGGAGGCCACTAGAGGAGTTCTCTGCACATGCAGAGGTGACACATCAGCATCTTCCGTTACTGCTCGCTGCTACCGAGCTGCGTCGTTTTTTTCCTCTGCGCAGTCGAATATTGCCCTCAATCTCTCCGGCTTCCGATCCATTCTCTTCGCCTTCCGTGCCTGCTGCACGTCGCCTTGCCATCCCTATTCATAGATGATGCATGTCTCCATGCAGAAACCAACCAAATTCGATCCGTTTTCAGTTTCAGGGATACCAAGGAAATCGAATCGGAACGGTTTCAGTTTCAGGGAAACATATCTATGCGGCAGGAAACGTATCCCTCCACTTGTGATATTACATGCACCTATAATTAGCAATAATTCTGCAGGTGTATTGTATGATCCCTTGCTACACGCATGCACCTATATATATAACTCGGTCAAGCCCAAAGCAATAATCTCGCTGCGCACCAGGACTAGCCAAGAAGACGAAAGAGGCCATGGCGGCGCACTGCGGCCGCCGCAGTCGCAGCCCCGAGTCGGCTCGCCGTCGTGATCTTATTCACCGTGCTCTCAAGCCATCCAAGCCCAACCACCACTACCACCACCCTCACGAACAACGCCACCAGCAAACTGTGGCAAACGGCAGCCCGCCGCCGCCGCTGATCCAATGCGACAACTTCGCCGACGTGGCGTGGCCGAGCGGGCCGCCGGTGACGCGCGTGATCCTGACCGGCTTCGAGGAAGGCCTCTCGGCGCGTGATCTCGCCGACGAATTGGAGCATATTCTTGCCTATTGAATTTCTGACCTCCACCGGTGTTCATCGACAGCGACGGCAGCAGAGAAGAGATCTCCACTGCTGCGGCCCTATCTTCTGGATACACAACCTCCGTGCCCATCTCTACCTCGACACCAGCGTCAGCTAGATCCGCCTCGATGGTCTTCGTGCCAGTCCGCATCGCGCCAACTACCGACACCAACGTCTGGTCACTCCGCTTCCTCTTGATAACAGTCGGCATCTGGCGGCCTTGCCTTGGTGCCGCGCTTCTGTGTCGGCCTCCAATCGATGAGAGGGCGCAGCAAGAGATAGAAGCAGGGAAGCTTGAATCTGCCCTTGCAAGCGTTGGAGAAGACTGACATGTTATAGGATAGGATAAGGTCGTCGATAGTTTTTTTCAACTCAAAAACTCCTTCTGTGTGGATGCAGCCTATTCTTTGATTTGTTTTTTTCTTAATTTAATTTAACTCTTCATGGCAATGGAGTCCATGTAGCCATTGGTATACTTTTTTTTAAGGGTTTTTTTTTCTGATGAGCTCAAGTCCAGTGAGTTTTTTATGAGCTCGAGTCCAGTGAGTGAACGACAGCTAGGTGACAATTCGTTTATGTTTACAACCCATATTTATAGACATAGCATGCTGTTTTAATTTCTTTAACAATTTATTATTCTCTCATAGAGAACTTATTTCAAATGGTAGAACTCATCAAATTATATTCTTTTATACTACGCAACGCCTTTGAATTCTTCTAGTAATATCAACTTAAGGCCGGCTGCACCTGGTCACATGACTGCATGTTACTACTAGTACCTTGTTTTATGTACAGTACAGTAGCTTATATATATCATGCATGCGCGTCTGGTCCTGGTTTCGATGTACAATGGTTTTATTTTGTTGTTCACCTAGGTGGTGACTTGATATGTGTGTATGCGACCAAGGTTTACAGCGCGCTAATTTTAAATGTCTTTTTAAAAAGTACTGTTGCATTTGACCGAAGTCAATTCATAGAACAGTGAACGAGATGGAATCCAAGAATCCAGTTTGAACAGGTTGCGTTTAAACACCACCAGACGATTCTTGGAGCCAAAAGTTGGATTCTTGTGTTCAAACACAACAAGATCCGCATTCATCGGGTCTTAGAATATATATATCCACCAGGCGATTATAATTAGTTAAATCATGCATACTCCTCCCGGTTTGGTATTAGAAGTCGTTTTTGGACAAGGTTTGGGTCAAACATCGGAAATATAAATCATCAATAACTTTTAAATTGTTGAGTTTGTAAATTTAAAAATTATATGAGTAGATTTGTCTTAAAAAATACTTTAATAAAAGTATACATATATCACATCTTTATAAATATTTTTATAATAATAGGAAGTCAAAATTGTGTTTTGGAGACCGTGTTGCTGTCCTAAACGATTTCTAATACCATCCCGGAGAGAGTATATATTACTCGACTGAGGCAATGCAAGTGGCTGGGATATTCAAACTATCTGGTACTTTTTCAGTCCCCTTAGGTCTCTTGAAAAGCCAATGGATCAGAGCTGGCTAGTTCGTTCTGTCAAAAATGTCATTATTTTAATTTTGTGTAAAGCCAAATTATCTTATGTTTAATCAGTGTGTGGAAATTGGCGGACGAAGAAAGCAGTGCAGTTGGTTGCATCGCATGGTCCCGTCCTTTGTTATTTATTACTAGTTACTAGTACAAAGCATGCATGCGTAATTAAACAAACCGGTGTTTTCGAGTTTCTATATATTTTATTGAAAGAAAATGCTGAATACAGCAGCCTTTTAATTTTGTTTTGGATCGAGGTGGCCGGACACTCGTTTCGACCCTTTTATATTATGCGCGCTGCAGGGAGCTCATTTTAAAGGCTGATAGAGTGACTCGCAGAGGCCTCGTCTACATTTGCTCCCACTATTCAGCTTCAGCTACAACTACTAGCTTTGGAGCTTCGGCAAGCAGGGAATCCTATTATTAGGAGCTTAGTCGTCACCTTCATTCGGCGAAATGGCAAACCTTACGGTATGTGCTCTCAGCTCACTTGGTAAATATTAGTAAATCAGTCTCTTCTCACAGGGAAAAAAATTGTGCCCATTGTTGTGGCTCTTTCAAACATGATTATTGATTATACGTGGTTTCTCCTTTCACCCATGTTCTTTTTTTTGTTTACTATATATTCTTGAGAGGTTCTTTTAGATGATGTTGGTTTAAATCAAACTTTTAAAACATTGATCACAAATGACTGTCAGATATAGACATGGAAATAATTAATGTCCACTACATTCTTGCGGTTGTGCTAATAATAAGGCCTCTAATGTCTAATCCCTTCCACGCATCCAAATACATGCGTAGTACTCCTTGGAGTGCAATACTTAGCATTTTTTCGACAAGGTCTAAGTCGCCCTTTGTTCAGAATTTGGGCTTTTTAGACAGTGTTTAAACAGATTTATAGTAATAATATAAAATAAAAATATTAATATATGTGAAACTCAAATATATATGCTAGAAAGTATACATATTTTACATCCGTAAAAAAAAAAAAACATTCTGCCAAATAGTGGAGCTCTTGCTCAAGTACCATGGTTGCGCAGAATGTGGGCAGTTCATTGCAGCCGGCGGTGTGCGCAACGCTAGGCACGGGTAGCGGCCGAGGCCGACGAGGACGGTACATGGCAAGATTTCTACGTCCACTGATTAGGAATCTCGGATTAGGGAAGTATGGGGTGGATCGGCGTGGTATGTACCATACTGGTACAGTGCAGTGGGCGACGCAGCTGGAAGAAGGGAGAGGGGGTGGGGGGGGGAAAACCTCCGATTCAGATTAACAGAAGGCAGCTTGAGCAGTAGGTAGACGGGGAGTGGAGGATCAAACAAGGCAGGACTCATGGAGAAGAGAAGGAAAAAGCGCGAGACATGAGGTAGGAGACGACCGTTGTTGATAATAGTATAGCAATGCCATAAAGGATAGAACCAATTGCCATGGAGTAGTACTTAAGCAAGAGCTATAGCTTTACTCTCGTCCACATAGGTTAAATGATAACGTGTCTCCCACCTTGGCAGACGTACTAACGGGAATACATTTGCTCATTGTAGCTTGATGGTTACTGCTCCATATTGATGGACATGAACGCCACATTTACCTCACAGTCCAATTGCACCAAGGACTTTTGGAAGAGCTCCAGGAGATCAGTGATACAAATTGAGGCCCTTGTAGTAGTAATTACTATCATGCAGCTATTCCTGGTCATCTTTGGCTCCTGGCGTCGTCGGAGCAGAAACTTCTTCATTCAAAAAGGTGTCTTGGCTGCATACACCTTGTCCTCCCCCTTGGTATCATACACACTAGGTTCAATGCAGTCTTCATTCGCAAACAACATGTACGCAGTTTGGGCCATATCCGTGTACATCCTCTTTGGTTCTACTGACTCTATCACCGCTTATAGTCTCACTGACAATGACCAGGTCATGAGACAGATCTTTCAGTTCACTCTTGGACATCTTTATGTGGTCTTCTGCTTCTCCTTGGCAGTGGTAGGAGCCTCCAAATTTGACACCTTACACATGCTCCCACTTATCGGTCTCATTGTCAGTGCTTTTATGCGGTTTTGTGGAAGATTAGGGGCATGGCAAATGGCAAGTGCGTCATGGCCCTTGAACAAAATGGTTGCTGACTACATGTATCAGGAGCACACCATGGGTGAGCGACCTTACCTCTACGATCCAGACAGCATGAAAGGTTACCATTATCTAGTGGATTGGCCCCTCATCAGCATGTCAAATCTGGGACCTAGAGCATCATATGTAAGAGACTTATCAACAGCAAGAGATCGTGGCCAAATCATTGACATAGAGAAGGTATGGCAAAACAATGGCAGCGGGCCGCTGCTAAGCACTGATCTTAAGGATGCATGCCTTTCCTTCTCTCTTTTTCATCTGCTTCGGCGACGTTTCTTTGGTTTCGAGTGTGGTGAGTCATCCCAGATGAAGACACATGATTTTGTCTTCAAGGGGCTGCTGTCCAAGAATCAGAATTCTGGTGAAATAGCAATCGTCGACTACGACTGGGTGTTCAAGGTGATTGAGGTCGAGTTGGCTTTTACGTATGATTTCTTCTTCACCAAGTATGCTGCTATTTACTATGGAGGTTATACTTTAAGATATGTGCTGCCACTGTTCTCAGCCACCTTGACGGTTGTAACAGCCTTCCTGACGGCTGGAGGCCAGCTGTGGCCTTCGTCCTCTGCTGATTATGGGTCTGTGTTCCGGCATACAACAGCAGCTGATGTTCGTATCACCGTTGCAATACTTGTGTGCATTTCTGCGAACACATGGTTGATTTAGGTCACATGTGTTTTGTTTTGTGATTGAGTGATTGTCAACAGTTAACATTTTAATTCTATTTTTGTTTATTCTTTATGCTTGGCTATGTTCACCGGCACACGCGGAGTGTGTCGAAGACGATACCTCTTGGTTCGTGTTGTGCAGGTGTGGAGCTCGGAGATGGTAGCTGACGGCGAGGTGAAGGGGCCAAGGAGGACGTGCCGGGCCGACGGACCGCGGAGGTGAAGGACGGACGTGAGGCTTGGACCGAGGGACCGGAGCGCCGGGTGGCTAGCCATGGTGGCTGACATCTGGGACATCGACGGATGCAAGAGGACGTGGCAGGACCGTGTCGATCGGGTCAAGACGGCGAGCGTGCAGGCAGAGCAGGGAGCTCGGATGACTTGGCGACTCGGGCGGTCAAGACGGCGATGACACGTGTCGAGGAGGTTTGGTGGTTTGTCCTCAAAACCATCGGTGCGGGTTTGGTGGTTTGGGCCTCAAAACCATCGGCGGCGGGTTTCGCGGGTTTGGGCCTCAAAACCCGGGCGGACGTTCCGGTGGACGGAAGGACGGCACGTGGCGGCATCGGGGAGGTTGCGTGGATGCAAGGCTACCGATGAGGAGGCGCGGTGGCCGTCGGATTAAAAATTACCCGGAGTCGACCAAAATAGCCCTAGGGTTAGTGGTTTGGCTCATATGTATCGGAGGGCAAAATAGGGATTAGAAATAAGGACTATAAGTTGAGGATGGCAGCCATCCTCCCCTCTTTGCCTCTCTCATTTTCGTTTTTATTTTTTCCTCATTTTAGTGTTCTTGTTTAGAGGTCCAAGAACAAGATTTTGTGTGGATTTGTGCAGTGATTTTTGAAGGGGAAGAGCAGCCCCAAACCTGCTTGTCCCATCTGGGATTTGTTTTTCCAAATCGTGTCACGGTGTCGTGATTTGTCTTTGACTTCGCTGTGTTCGTCGTTCTGTTTTCCCCTTTCTTGTTCCAGTGAAATTTCTGTGATTCACGGAGCTTTACATCAAATTGGGCTATGATTCTCTAGGGATAGCTCAATTCCTCCATGGTGAATCGTTGTGCCAACTTTGGGGACGAGTTCTTGCGATTTGATCGGTATTGATTCGATTCTTTAATTGCCCTGGTCTGTGTGTAGCGCACGGGAAGCGTTTGTTCTTCTTTGGTTTTCGAGCTCTCTGTCGATTGGTGAGAGCGGCTGCGCCACCAGCACATATGCGCTAGCATCCTGTGAGCTCTCTTGAGCGGCGTTTGTTGAATCCATCGCAGCAGAAGCCTCGATCTGTCCGGTGCTCAGATTTGGCTCGTCCATGACTTTTTCTTTCTTGCTCGCTCCTGTGTACGTGATTTTTGATTGGCCTTGGACTGCTGCTTTGGTGAGCTTTGGACTATTATTTTCTTAAATCAAGTTTCTTGATCTTCGATCCCTGAGGGCAGCGCCCAGTTCCTTGTGCAGCAGATCAGCGCCCGACAATCACCATCGTCTAGCAGGTGCTCGACCGTGGGTCTGACAGCCTGCAGCAGCTTCTAGTCAGGTAGCTCTATTCTGTAGTATTCAAATTGGTATTTTCAGCAATTCATTTCGAGCTGCAGCAGCTTGTCCTCGATGCCTGAGCTTTGATCCAATTTATTTTGCTTGGAGTACTACTTCGTTTGCAAAGCTGCAGCTTTGTTGGTCGGCTAGTGAATCAATTCAAGTCAAGCATTTTCATTATCTTGTTGCATACGTGAATCACACTCCTAGCAATCATGAGCTCATTATTGGATTAGTTTATCACTTTGTTAGAGTAGCTTTCACGTATACAAGATTGTTGCTTGCTGTCCTGCACGTGATTCTTTTGCAGGTCTAGATCAGATACAGTTCTCATTCTCAGCTTGAGCAGATTCGGTATTGTTGATTTTCTGAACATTTTCAGCTTGATTGTATTGTCTGTAAATTGCGCGTCTAAGCACCGATTTGAGATCCGATTGTTGCGTTGAATTTCTATCGATCCGAGGAATTTTCCTAGGTACTCTCGTCACAAGTTGACGTTGGTATTTTAGTTTCGGGAACTCACTTCTTCTCTATAGAAGTTGAGTTACTCTTATTAGTCCTCCGATTCGATCTTTGCTCTTGTCGGCCGTGTGCGATAGTTTGAGGTGTCCCGCTGTGTTCCTGGGGAACATCCACCCAATCATTTGGGTCGTGGACATCTCGGTGCTCTCTTTTTCGTGACACCTTGCTACCGGTTAGCTCGTGTGTTACTCGTCTCCCATTTGAGTTTGCTTTTTGAGGTTGGGGTTGAGCCGATGACCCGAAATTGAAAAGAAAAACTTGAGGCTCCCATTCACCCCCCCTCCGGGTCGCCGTTTCGGTCCTTCAATTTCTGTTCTTCAAGTGGTGCAGATGCTCCATTACTGGACGGCCATTTGGGGCAGAGTATCTTTTGCTTGTCAGCGTGTCAGAGGGTCGGTAGGCTTCTGCATGGGACTTAAAGAGAGTTTTGTTCAACTCGGCGTGTCCATGTCTGGCTGCTGGTGGTATCAACGTGAAGAAAGGCTTGGGCAGTACTCGTTACATGAATCAGTGAGGAAAAGCTCCAAACATTGCCTGCTCACCAAGGTCGTGTTCTCGTACGAGAATATATTCCTAAACATCACTCACTTTTTACTTGCTAGGAGGTAATATCTCAAATTAATCTGGGTCCTTGATTTTTTAGAATTATGATTTTATTTATTACTTAATTAATTTAGGAAAAGAAACAAAAGTATTGCCGCATCCCCTAACCACGGTGGGCTTGACACATACACACGTTGATTACGTATGCTCCTGGCCGTCCTTCCTTTTTCGTTGACAATTTCAAAAAGTATTCTTGCTACTAGTGTGGATCGGGCTGTGAAAAAATTGACGGTCTAGTTGTGGTTCACACATTAGAAATTTTGATTGACCAAAAATTATAATTATAAAAAAATAACACTTATATTCCTGTAAATAATAATATGTTATTCACTCAAGTTAATTACTAGCTCACCTGACAAGTTAATTAGGACATGCACGCTAATCATATATACACACGTTCATCATGTACATATGTAAAATGAAGTGTGTCGTCACATACAAAAATTATATGATAGTCCAAATATACCAGTCCAAAGTTAGTTATAAAGTCAGAAGGATTTACTGTACAAGCGGATCATGCATGTATCGATTAAGTCTAGGAAAAAATATTTTCCTAATCTAAACTTTCCTTATGTATCTTATGTTACCTAATAAGAAATTAATTAAACATTTATATCATCATTACCTCCTAAGAGGTAATAAGTAATTAAAATAACCGTCCGATCGAAACAAATGAACGGTTCACAGTCATTTGGGTGTACCGTAGTAAAACCCCTTTGTTTTACAGTTTTCCAGAACAGCTCGTAAATGTACATGTAGAAGATGGTGTATGGAGGGTCATCCGGAAGCCTGGTAAACCTGCAAAGCTGCTTCCAGCCGTAAAGAAGGCACTCGTCCAGTCCCTTGGACGTACTCAAGGCAAACTAACAAATGGGGAGTCGTCACTGTTGTCCAACGGAGCAGATGACCTCTTGTGGGCTTGCGATCTCCGCCCATGCCAAATAAAGGAGACTCAGGTCTGTGTTATTCTGACATGGCACATCGCAACATGTTACTGCAACAAGGAATTATTAGCAGGCACCGGTGTCACCGAGGACCTCAAGGAGCATCATGAGGTTGCCACAACACTGTCCAAATACACTGCATACTTGGTGCGTTTTCAACCAAAGCTTCTCCCGGGCCACCATTATGATACATGGCTTGCTTTCATGGTGGTTGCAAAGGAAGCAATCCGGCAATCAAAAGGCATGCACCAAGGTGACGAGACGATCTACGGGAAGGGCCTGAGGCTGGGGGAACAGCTCAAGAATATGGAGGCCACCCGTTGTTGGAAAATCCTGGCGGATTTCTGGGCAGAGATGTTGCTCTACCTCGCGCCATCAGATAACGTCAAGGAGCACGTTGAGTGCCTGGCAAAAGGAGGGGAGTTTATAACGCACTTGTGGGCGTTGCTCACCCACGCTGGAATTCTAGACAGGGGAAAAATACATAATGCCACCAATGACACAGAAAATCCTGGAGATGGCCCATCATCATCTACAGCCTGTGCTGCCCCTTCCACCTTGGAGACAAATCAACCGCCAACGACTAGCAACCCTACCGTGCAACGTGAGTATTTTTTGTCCTTTTTCTATTTTCCAAAAGAGGGCTAAAGTAAATTTGCAAGAGATTTTATGTTCCTTAGACCGATATATATACTGCCATTTTATTTTATATCTAGGAACTGAAAGAGATGATGTTGGGGAAACAAGAGATTCAGGGACTTACCAGTCAGATCATAGAGAGCTTTCATATGGTGCGGCTTGGAGGCTTCGGCATGCGAGCTCCTACCTTGACAAGTGCGCGGAAGTTGCTGCCTCTGCCGCCTACCGTACCACAAATGAACCCGCTATGCGTGTGAGCAACGGTGCTCAAAGTAAGTGATGAGTATTATCCTTTTATTTCCTCTTTTACTTAGAAACAGGCGCGACGATTTTTAATTTCTGAAGTAGCTACTTTACTAGCTACAAAAGGAATAATATGTAAAGTCCTCCTGTAGTTTACATTGTTCTTATGGCTTAGCTTGGTTCTCAACATAATTAAGTTGCCCTTGAGCGAGAAACATCTTGTAAATAGACAATGAATAGGGACAATCTGTTGAAAATAGACAATAAGAGAATATATTTTTCTTTAAACGTAACGTCAATACAAATTTTTATATGTAGTTTACAAAGAATGCATAATTATTATGTCTCATTTGTTATGAATAAAGTTATATTCCAAGAAATTTCAATGATCTTGAATTGCCTGAGTGGCCACGGCTTCACATCAATTGCTATTTTAAAAAATGGACAAAAGCATCTGCTCCAAATACTATTTGGGCTTCTGTCCTCTAATTGCTATGGAATAACCCATGGAAATGTTTTTTGCGTAGCACATGAGAAAATGAATAGCTGAGGCACACGTCTTTAATCGTTATGCCATTAGCAGGAGTGCCCTGCTTTGGCAACCTTAGTTTTGTATGTCTACCATTGTTGCACTCTTCTCAATGCTAGGATGGTACAAGGGCGAATGAACAGGTAGTCCCTCACCACAACTTTTTGCTAAAGCAGCTGGTTTGGCGCGAATCCATGACATTTGCATATACCCCCGTATTTCTCCGGCAAAGACAAACGCCAATGCCCTATGAAAGCCCTTGATGAAGGTGATGGCGGACAACAAAGACGATGGCTAGCTTACCAACAACACCGGTGATGGTTGACACACTCATCAGCCACGACATATCCAAAGTAGAGGCAAAGCTGAAAGATCATCTTTGAGAGTGGGCCCTTGTAGTCAAGCTCGATGTAGGTGAAGACAGGGGTCCACACAGCCAAAGAGGGTGAGTAAGGATACAGCCCAAATGGAATACATCTCGCTCTTCTTTGGTGAAGACTGCATTAGGCCAATGTTTGTAAGTCCCAAGAGACAGAGATAACACTTGTGCAGCCAAGAAACCCTTTTTGGACAATCCAACGGTTTGACCCGGCGGCAAGACCCAAAGAAAGCAAGGAAGAAGGAGAGGGTGATTGCCACTAATGCTAATGCCTCTATCAGGAGCACCGTCCCTCTAGGACTCCCCCACAGATCTCTCGAGTGATAGCGCAAGCGAGGCTATCGACATTGCATTTCCTCCCAAATGCTCCTCCATGCTCCCCATTCGGCGGTAATAAGCCTTGGAAAAAGAAGAAGATAACGATATAGTGAGGAAGGATGCCTATAAACCATGATTATATGTCATTAGCGTATTGCTGGCACAAGGTTTGTTCACACCACAAATAGAATGAATCTAAAAAAAACCACAAATAGATTGAATGCTTCCCCACTCTTTGCACCACAAGAAAAAGAAGAGACTCGGGATTGGGGATAAGGACAAGCACGTGCAAGAGACCGACCTATGTGAGTGTAAAAAATATATAGCATCGATCCTCACTATGGAGGCCCAAATTTATATTTATATCATTTGATTATGTACATATCTTTATAGGCCCAAACAACTGCATTTAATTGCCCTGCTATAGGTGAGACAGACGAGGGGTAGTTTGATACTTGTTCAAATGGTCATAACTTGACCTACATACTTAGGGATGCCACATCATATTGGGAGCTCCATAATTGTAGACACTATTCGGAGTGCTTTGTACCCCACCCAGGTAGTATTGGTGGTGTCACCGAAGTAATTATGTCCCATCTATTCATAATTGTTGATGGGATAATGTTGACATACACATAGAGCCGATAGGGCAAGGAGAGATAGCGTGCCTCAAATACATCATCTACAGTTGTCTAGACCGTGAACCTTGGAGGAACCCTTGACTCTTTTTTTTTTTGAAAGGACGGCAAAAAGCTTTGCCGCGATTTCTATTAGGCGAATAAAGAAAAAAGCAAGTGTCGGCCAGGTTTTTTTTTGGAAACCGGGCCGAAAAACCATACAAATTTGGAGGGTACCCTACTCCACTCGCACACCTATGTACCAAGTCAACTCAACTTTGCGTCACAACTAGCGCCCACTCGGTTCCCTCGCTTGGTCGGATTGAGACATCGACGCAAGCATTGTCGCATCTTTGGAAAGGTGTCAAACCCCTTCACTAGGCTCCAACTACTCTGGTTTATTTGCTCCATCTTTGGAAATTGTAGCATTGTACGTGACGACAAGAGAAAAAACAACACATCGTCGATCTTTGCTTGTCGCATGTTAGAGTTAGTGACAATGGCATTCTTCGCTTCCTATGCATGGGTGGCCTTAATTATATATGTCATCTTTAGATCGAATTATTACAAACTAAGTTTATTTGGCTTGCTTATGAGGTTCTAAGCATTTGTATCCTAATTTTTTTTTGACTGATTCCTCACTTGTGGGATTAAGCTGGATATTCTTCCACTATCTGAAAAAAAAAAAAAAGGAATATCACACTGAAAAAACTAGCATCTGCACTATTAGCGCAGGCAATCCTACTAGTATAAAGGACCCAAGTAGTGACGAAGCTGGAATATGCATCTGCCTTGGTGGATATATATATATATACTAGGGGAACCTCACCCGCACGTTCTTTGCGGGAATTAAAAAAAAATGCAATATCATAAGGGAAATTTTCATGATATCATATGCATGATAGGGATATATGAGCTTATTACGGATAGTTGAAATAACAAGTGTATTGAGTCTACACAACTATTTTTTAAGACCAAAGTGCGAAGCTACTTGACTTGCAATATCTGTACCGAGTATAACCCAAAAAATTATTAAGATAACGCGTTGTCGCGGGTAGTCAAGAGGAGATACAAATGTAACTTTGTAACTCTGTTTTTTATATCAATAAAATTCCAGTAGGGGTGCGAACCCCTCCTGTTTTTAAAAAAAAAAAGAGGAAATACAAATATATTTGGATGTAAACCACTAAGAAATATTGATGGATTTGCTTCTTTAATTATTACTACTCCCTCCGGTATTATTTATAGGGCGTCCAGGGATTTTTGTTTTTATAATTTGTTAGGCGCACCCTTTTTTCGAGGTGCGAAGTGAAGAGGGCATCAGCATTTATTTAGTAGACATGGAACTCAAAGCGTTTTTGCAGCGTTTAGCATGCAAACATTTACTCAGCATGGTTGTTTTTTTCCTCCACCATGAGAGATGAGACGCTATTGATTAATTTCACCGGCCAACTGAAATATCATTACATGCATGCATTGCCGTAATACTCCTCGACGGTGTCTCTTTGAGTTCTGACTTAATGGAATTGGAAAGGAATTGAGTTACCGGCAGATGGCGTGGGCCAATGAGAGGGCCGAGAACTCCCTAAGACTTTCTAGTGGGAGCTCCTATATAGGAGTTATAGATAAATATAGGATATAACACTGAAATATGCATGGCTCTGTTTTTGTGACAGATAAATAATTAAGTAGTGACGAAGCTAGTTTATTACGTGAAATAAAGTTGCGTACGTACCATATTATGTTGAGGTTGGTCGCGGAGTTGGTAGCAGCTATATATATATATATATATGATCCCCGACAGCGAGCATTCCTTCCTTGACGACAATGCAAGTCCTACGACACACACAAACTCAACAGCTAGCTCAGCTCTGGATGCAAATGTGGGACTACCAGCTATATATATAAATAAACCTCAGTCTCCTTATACTAACTATATACAGACAACTACCAGCTCATTTGTTTCTTTGGAGACGATGCGCAACGTCGCCTTTGCCTTTGTCTCTTTCATTTGGGGTTGTCGTCTTGTCTGCCTGCTTGCTTTAATTGCTTTTGCTGCATGCCTGTCCAACACAGGAACGTACAGGCCATGCATCTTTCCTCCTTGTCCCTGCACACATGCATGCAAAGCATCATGTTGTTGCCGCGAAATGCTGACACTAGGTACGTACTTTTCTGCTTTGTGTGTGTGGCACAGATTTGTCGGTGCATCCTTGGCGGCCGGGCGGCGCTCGATCCGTGTGGTACCGTGTGGCATGCAGATCGACGCGGCTCAATTATAATTGCATCACCACAGGTTCGATCAGGCTTTATTTGGTGCGACTTATCCAAGACCAAGACAGCTGCATTCAGGATTAGCGAACCAAAAAATTAAAGCAACCTGTCAAGGTGGAGCCACATCGACCTGGCCCAAAGTCCTAGAAAAAGACCCCTCATTTCTGTTACCTAGCGGAAATTCCTTACTTGAGAGTAACGTACCTTCACACATCATCCACAGAAGCAGAACAAGTTGTTTATTAATGACCAGTCACGTGACAAATTAAGCTGCAGAATCTAGCATATATGTCACAGCCGCCATGCAGGGAGCGGCGGCGGCGACGAGTGCGCGAGCGGCGCTGGGGTGGCGGCGGCGGCGGCCCAGAGGGAGGCAGGGGCGGGCGCGGGTGATCGAGCGAGGGCGGTGGCGGCGGCTGTAGCTAGTGTTAGCGTGAATATTTTCTTTATTGCTTGAATAATGAGATTACATCCTCCTTGCTTATATAGCTCTTCTATGGGACTTGTAACCCAAACAACCTCTAAAGGTTTTTTATAGATCGTAATACCTTTTTACAAGCAAACGTATTTATTTCCTAATAGAAGATTTCCTTATAGAGTGGAATATCCCTTTTTACAAGCAAAGATCTAATCCTATCACAAACTCTTACTTATTTTATTTCCTAATTTTTACGATCGAAGATGACGACGGTGGTGTGGTGTGGGCAGCGGCGGCGCCCTCCCCTCCTTTGCGCGCGCCCTAGCTCTTGGGCCGGGCCAAATCTGCATAAGTGACACCTCCCCACCGTTCATCAAGGCGACGCATCCACGCTGACGCTAACCGACCAAGTTGATGCGTAGGCCATAGTGATGGATGGTGCGACGCCGCTTTGCCATAGCGTAATTGCAGGTACGTGACCCATCCTGTCGTGAGTCTCATTGACATAGAATGTGTCATCATCAAATGAGAGGTCAAAGTGGAGGTTCCCGAAGTAGACAGAGAAGTGGTAGCGATATGTTCCTAACACAGCCGTGCTGCTGCCATGGTGGTTCCTCTCATGACACCTGTGAGGTAGAGCGTGTGCAGTATTGCCGGCGATTCCAGAATAGAGTAGACGGTACCAACCTCCACCTGAATGTGTATGTGTCTACAAAAGGCGTGTCAGGTTGACGAGACATGCGTCGAGGTGAAGCGAAGTTAGTGGCCACAGAGGAGGTCGCTCGCGGTCTCCACAATCAGGCCGATCATGGAGCTCCGGCGCCCATGCGATCCCCACTCGGCGTTGTCGGCGTGGATGAACTCATGGCCGTTGTTGTCAAAGAGGATGACCGTACCGGAATGCAGGTCGACGTGCGGTCTTGTTCCCATTAGCAAGATGCTCACCGGAAGCATGCTGGGCTGGTGCGGACGTCGGGAGCATAGTAGCGGTGATTGTACAGTGTCCACTCAGGTGTTGCCGCTTGGAGCTCGATGGTAGCCGCAATCACACGGAGCTCATGGTTCGTCGAGGCTGCAAGACGAAGTTCAGCGAGTAGGTCGTTGGTGACTTGGTTGTCGAGGGCGTCCATGGCCACGGCAAGTCCCCGTGGCCGCACCCGGGGCGCCGTGGTCTCTGTCGGAGTAGTGTCGTTGTCAGCGCCAAATGTCGTCGTGCTCGTCATCCGCCAAAGACGGCGTGTGACGAGGCCCTGGCGGGGGGCGTCGAAGTGGCGCGTGAGGCCGATCGCCTCATGCATCATGCATGGCTCCTCCGCTGAATTGCTTCTTGAAGTTGCGTGCGAAGTCCGCCAACGAAGAGGTGTGTACGGTGGAGCGGGCTTGGAACGTCCATGCCCGTGGCATATTCCTGGAAGATGTCGATGTAGTCGTTCAAGGTACTGTCCTGCCTTGACGGTGCGAGGTCTCCAGTCGTGTTATTGTCGATGGGGGGGGGTCTGAAGTCGCACCCGAGGTAGCGCGTGAAGTTGTCCCATATCTCAAACGACCTCTTCAAGGTCCAAGCGTCGAACTCGACATGGAACTTCGGCGTCGAGCTCCCCCCTGTAGTGGCAAACAATGACTCCATCTTGCTAACCCAAGGTGTAGGGTCTTTGATGCCGTCGTATGTCGGGGGTGCCAGGCGTACCGTGAACTGGGGGGTGGCACCTAGGTTGGCGTCGTCGGCGCCTGGGTTGGCGTCGTCTTCTTGGATGGTTAAGCTATAGAATCTAGCATATATGTCATAGCCGCCATGCGGAGCGGCGGCGACGGTGACGGGCGGGGGGCGGCAACTAGGGTAGCGGCGGTGGTGGCGAGAGGGAGGCAGGGCGTGTGCGGGTGAGCGGGGCGCGGCCGGTATGCGTAGCTAGGGTTGGGGTGAATATTTCTTTATTGCTTGAATAATGAGATTACATCCTCCTTGCTTATATAGCCCTCCTATGGGACTTGTAACCCAAGCAACCTCTAAAGGTTTTCTTATAGATCAAAATACCTTTTTACAACAAACGCTTATTTGATTTCCTTATAGAGTGGAATACCCCTTTTACAAGCAAAGATCTAATCCTATCCCAAACTCCTACTTATTTTATTTCCTAATTTTACGATCAAAGATGACGACGGTGGCGGCGGCGGCATCCGCTCCCCCTCCTTTGCACGCGCCTAGCCCCTCTAGGCCGGGCGGAATCTATACTGTGACAATATATATATTTAGACCCCAGCATGCATGCCTTGAATCGTTAAAAGCAAACATGATCATTGAGAAAACATGTATAGATCCGGCTGGATATGAAAAAGAAAAGCAAAGCAAAAGATACATCAGTCCACCAGTACATAAAATAAAATTAAGCTGGCAAGAGCCTTTAATTTGGATGATGACAATAATGGGCACAAGGTTTGATGCCTAGCTAATTAACTTGATGTTTATCACACATGCATATATTATAGCATAACGACAGGTTACATCCTTCCTCGTCAGAAACAGATAATGGCAAGCCGGCCGAGTTTTTATTCTTATAGGTTCAGCACCGCTAACCTCTTGCTTCATCGATCAGTGCACTAAATGCTGACCGCACCAGATTCATGTGTGTTCCACTACGCCAAAAGCATGTTACAAATAGCTAGATCAGTGCCGTTTTGCCACTGTCATTATGATATATACATTTGCACATTCAATGCTGAAGCTGCCTGAATTATTGCTAATTTTGGCCAGGCAGGACTTTTCAAGGATCAGTTAGCTGCGTTAGCGAAAATTTGAAAGTGCCGCCTGACAACCTTGCCATTCACACATGACGAGCGAATCTTTTTTTTTTTCTTTTGCCCTTCTATAGGTCCTTCTGTTGTTACTTTCCTAACATGCTTCCACAAATTAAAGCCAAAGTTATATAACAGTGTTGCTGAAACCTTTTCCTGCGCTCCACATGATCAGCAATGGATCTTGTTCCTTGAGTGTAATCCCAACTCTTGAGAATCAGTGTCCTACAGACGTCCGACGACACCGGAGGAGTGCGCTGATGCAGGACAAGCCTGACAACTGGCAAGCATGGGCCCATGGGAGGTGAGAGAGGAGAAGAGAGTGTCTATTCTTTAAAGAGAAAAAATAAAACTAATGCTGACGTGGCCAAAAGAATTGATCTTGGACATTTGTTTTGTACGGATAAGCTGGTTCGACGAGGACGTCGAATTCTTAAGGGTGGGTGGATGTGAGACCCAGCCCATTAGGCCAAGATGGGCGGCCAGGCCAGTTTCGCCATGATACTTGTAGCTCGGGATGCCGGCCGGTTACCGTTGCTTCATGAAGGATACTGTAGTGCAAAATTTAGTAACACATCGTGCCTTATGACCCCGACACAATTGCTATTATAGGACTCCAAACAAGTGACTTCGCTATAATAATACTCTAAACATTTGCTTCACTAAAATGACATCGCAAACGTTTGCACTTTGTAATAAATGACATTTGGTCATTTTAATTAATTTTGTCATCTAATATACATGTATTTTGCAATGGACTGGCCAATTTACCTTTTGGCCTTTAAAAGACATTGGGTGGAGCTGGTGGCCGCTGGACTGGGGTGGCTGGCCTCGGCTGGCTGGTCGTGGACTGCCAACTGCTGATAACCATTTGTCTCTGGCAGCAAGGCCTTGGGCGGGCCCAGTCTGCAGTATTGCACGAACATTATTCACTGGGCCTGTATTGCACAGGCTGGCCTTTGACGGCCCAGTCTGGCCCAGATTGGCCTCAAGCTGCCGGACCGCTGGAACCCCGGATGGACGCCGCCGCGGTACAGCCGGTGGCTCGTCCGGGCAGCGCCCGCACAACCCTCGCCGCCACGCTCTGCTCTTGTCGCCCTCCTCCTCCTCCTCGGCATCCTCTCCGGGGAGCACTCAGCACGACGGCCCTAGAAGAAACCCCCGTCCACGTGCCTCATGACCTCATGGTCTGACGCCCTTCCTGACGCGCGGTTCTTTGGCTGCGATATGGGGAAAAATTGCAGCTTTGCTCCGTATCCGAGGGGATATTGGCTGTTCAGGTGCGCAGAGACCTACGCACTCCCAAGTCCAGGTGACGGTGGTCTGGAATCGAGTCCACTCGATGGATCCGCCCAGTCGGACGGTCATACTCAAGCTGCTGCTTAGGATGGAATGGAATGGATCCACCTCATTTGCAAACTGTCAGACTGCCAGCACCCAGCAGGATGGCTGTGAGCTATATAAATCAGCAATCATCTTCTCTACTGATGCCATCATCTTCACTCGAGAAGATCTGTTCACGGTATGCTTAATTTTACGCTGTTCATTACTTGGCCTGCCTGATTTGGTTAATATATAAGCTTGTCTTTTAGTACTAAGTTTGGTTAATATGGTTTGATTTAATCAACTATACTATCCAATGATCACAAAAAATGTATATAAATGGAATAAATGAATGGTCAATTCTCTATTGGTCAGTAATCTGGATTGTTAATTTCAGACTGCCAGCACCCAACACCCAATGTTGTGACAGCAGGGGCATGCTGCCACCAATGTTGCGAGCTACTCTCTATATAATCTGCCCTTTCATGTTCTGCGGATGCCACAGCATCTTTTTCTCCCGACAACATCTGTTCACGGTATGCCTTTATTAGTTTTGTACTTTTATATGTGCTACATTCTCATTTCTTTGCCTTTCTTGTTTTGTTAATTGTTAGGCCCTTTACTCTGCAACACTGTTATTAGATGATAGTACTAGTTATGCTCTAGTTGGGTCCATAAAGCTAATTGTTAGTTGAATACCGACTATTAGCAGCTAATGGATCCAAACCATCCCTTAATTGACATTGACGCATTCTGAATTTGTTTCATCCACATATTTAATTCTGTAGACAATAAAAATCTCACAATTCTTTATTAAACGCTGCTATCACGCAGGGAGAACCTGTCTCTCAAATGTCCAAGTGTCCATGCTTGAAGATTAATTAACCCGGCTAGCAGACGATGAGTGCATTGAGTATCTTGCACCTAAGTGAATCCAAAGTGAGTGTGACAAAGGCTGCTCAAGATTCTGCTTCTTGGTTGCACACAGAAAGAGGCATCATCGCCCAGGTGGAAGTGTTCTTCGTGCTTTCGGTTCTCCTGCACGCAGTCCAGATCATCTTTGGCTGGTGGCGGCGCTGCTCCAGCAACACATACATCAGGCACTCCCTCTGGTTGGCTTACACCATCAACCCCCCTTTGCTGATCTACACACTGGGGCTCGCTCGGTCCTCGCCTTCAGTCGCTGGAAGCGAGTTGCTTCGAGCATGTGCTTTTCCCTTTGTCATGGCCCTGGCTGGGACGAACTCCATGACGGCCTACAGAGTCGACGACAACAAGCAGAACACAAGGCGCTCTGTTCAGCAGCTCCTGTGCGTGCTCAGCCTCATCGCCATGTGGAAGATTGATGATGTATCAAAGCTTACAGATTTCAAGTCTATTACCACGCTCGTCTATTCCGTTGTGGTTTATTTCTTACTTGCTTTGATGATCTCAATGAATGGTGGAAGAATTTACACAAGTATGTCTGCGAGCAGTTCCCTGGACAAAGAAAGCAGAGATGTTCAGGTTCACATGAAGAGTGAGCACATGGAATCAACCAACTATGATCCTGTTACCCTGGCAGGTTACAACTACCTGGTCTGTGATAAAATTGATGATTCCCCTATAACTGGACATCGTATAGAGATTACGGTTGACAGGATCTGGTCCTGTGATGAAGGCCCATTAGGCACAAGTGGTGGTAAACAGCTGAAGGAGATATGCCTGTCTTTCGCCTTGTTTCGGCTGATGAGGCGTCGTTTCTTTGGGCTTTCTTGTCCTGAATCAAAGCTTCAGAAAACTCGTGACCTTGTCCTCAAAGGATTGCTTCTGGACTGTGATGGTGCATACAGGGTGATTGAGGCAGAGTTGGGCTTTGCACATGACCACTTCTTCACTGGCGCAGCTTCAGGCAACACTGAACTTGGTAATTGTACCATCCTACTAGGCACTGCAAAAGCTGTTATATATCCTCTCACGATACTAGCTGTGGTTAAGGACTACGTCCATAGCAAAAGTAAAAGCTACAACTCAACAGGGATGGTCATTGCTGCAGTACTAATCATGCTACTGCTTTTGTCACTAGAACTGCTACAGCTTTATCTTTACATGTCATCTGATTGGGCTAAGGTACAACTTGTTCGTCAGTCTATCTCCGGGAAAGACATCCCATTCAGATTCGATAGGTTTTACAGTAAGCTTCCCGGTTATTGGGATACTGGCAAAACAAGATTGGCCAACATGCATTACTACAGGATCTGCATAGTCGACCAGGCATTTATGACACTATAGGATCCATATCAGGGCGTTTCTTTGGTGAGTGTCTTGGAAACGGTACAAATTCCTCAAGGTCAACTGATCTTCCCAGGCCAAAACATATTCAGTTGACCAGGGATGTGAAGTTAGCAATTGCTCAGACTCTCAAAGGTAGCAACGGTAACCTATCGAATGGCAGATTCTCATTGCGACGCAATGCGCAGCATTGTCTTCAATGGGCATGCCAGCAGGAGTGTCACAGCAGCACCCTGTTGATTTGGCATATCGCAACCGAATACTGTGATGTTGCAGAATCTTGCAGAAGGGGAGAACATTGTGTTGCCTCAGTTCCCAACCGTAACATTGCCGTTACACTATCAAAATATTGTGCATATCTGATGGCATTTGTCCCTGAGTTGCTTCCTGATGATGAATTGGACACCAGGATCATATTTGAGGTGGTGGCGAGATGTGATGCCCAAAATATGTTTCCAAAAGATATGTCTTTGCCTGAAATATACAAAACGATGAGAACTTGTAATGTGCAACCGTCAGATGAGCGGATTCTAACCAATGGGTTTCTTCTTGGACGGCAACTTGTGGAGATAGGACATGGCTTGCGCTGGAAGATACTTGCAGATTTCTGGACTGAAATGATGTTGTACATAGCTCCATCAACCAATGCAAAAGCTCACATCGAACATCTGGCAAGTGGAGGGAATTTCTAACTCATCTTTGGGCCTTGCTTCTCCACGCTGGCATTCTAGAGAGGGAGCAAAATACCTTTGATGAAGAAGATACAGCCAAGATGGAGCCACATCTGTCGTGCTAACACATTGTCGAAAACATCTAACTCGTTTGTCTGAGAGACCCTCATTATTTACGTTATGTAATGGAAAGATGCTGAGTAACCTGTATTCATCATCCAGAAGCAGAACAAGATGCAGAGTGATTGTCAATGTGACAATTTAAGCTGCCAATGCTAGCAGGCTGCATATAGCAAACAAAATGTCTTAAACGTAAACTGATCATCATTTGTCATCATGTTGTTCTTCACTAACAAACGGGGAGAGCTTCCCCACCAGATTTCTAGTCAGGCTTGTTCTGTGAACATTAGTGCCGTGATTGACATCTATTGAATGAAATAGATTTGTTCTTAGAATCTCCCTCTCTTTTTTGGTTATGAGAACATGGGCATGGTCTCATTTGATAAGTCAGAGCGTTTAGCTTCTCTAATTCCTAGATCAGGTTTTCAGAAAACCTTTTGCTGCTCAAATTCCGACATCATGCTCTCAAGGAACCTTTAGAAACTTTTGGTCTACGGAATTTATAGAGTTTTTCCATTTGGGTCCAGCATTCTTGTTAACTGTTTTGATTACTCTTTATGTAAACTGTTTTGTGCACTAATTAATGTGCTTGTATGGGTCTTCTTAGGATTCTATTGTTTTTTAATATAATGATGATGTGTATTGTATCTCTTTTCGTTTAAAAAAATCTTGTGTGACACAATATGCTTTATGCTACACCTGTGCAAAGAAGGATGCAATTCTCGCTTTTTGAGGAGTTAATCGATTTAAAGTTTGACCAAGTCATGTATAAAAATTACTAACTTTTATGATACACAATAAATACCATAAAATTATTTATGAAATACATTTTTTTGTAGTAGAGAAGATATTTTGGTGCTAGCCGCTATACTAGTGGTGGTTACCTTCATATTCTTGCGGTGCGCGTGTTGCCACACTTTTTATCGTGACAAATTAATGATTCAACACATATTACATGTCCTCTTTAGAACAAAATAGTCTTTTCTTTTTGAAATTGTCTCTTTATTAGTAACCATCCCATGGGAAGATAATTCTTTTTAATTCTAGTTTTTGTAGCAAACGTAATTCTAGTACTATATATGCAGTACCATGCTGTTCATCAGAATCTCAAAATTAAACCAAAAAAAAAAATGTGTGTCAATGCTTCATCATTGGGCTGGAACAGGCCGTTGGGTAGGAAATTTCGGATGACTCGGCCCACTAGCCCGGAATGCTTAGCCCCGGCAAAGCCTCAGCGCCGGAGAGGAGGGGCACCGCCGGTCGGTCGCTCCTTCCCGCCGCCGCCGCCCTCCTCATCGTCCAAGCACAACGCCGCGATGCCCTCCCTCCCTCTGCTGGCCCAGACTCCACAGCGCTTACTCCTCCCGGGAGAGCATCCAACTCACCCCTCGGTTGCTGTTTGTAGGTGTTTGGAATGCCGCTTCTTTTGGCTGCTTCCGTTCCGTTCCATGGCGGAAGAAAACTTACATCAGGAGGAACCCTTGCTTCTCCTTTTCTTGTGGCAAAAGGAAGAATGGACAGGATTGCTTAGGTACAGGACTCTATTATGAAATGAGGTTAGGTTAATTTCTTAGGTACAGGATTGCTTTCCTTCTTTATCCCATGGCTGTGATACAAAGGTGAATGGATTGGCTGAATTTACAAACTTGCCATGGAAACACAGTTTATTTGCATGATGCTTCTTGATTGTATATTATGAGTTATGGAGATCTGGAACTGAAGGATGAGAATAAGTGGATTGCTTTCATCACTAAATAATATGTGAATTGCTTCACTAATTAATGTGCCTTATTCTGACGAATGCCACTGCCGTGCTAGGACTGCAATTATCAATGGTGTGGCTGTGTTTTTCCAAACAATCTGTGAGTCAGAATGAACTGGGCGGCGGTCTATGACAGCCACATCTACCTTACTCTGATCTAACAACTGGCTGTTCTACTCTGCATGTCTCAATCGGCTGTGATGTCGATTACTCACATTTACTGCCAATTTCCCCTTGTTTCCTCTGTATTTTTCACCGGTCTCCCCTGTTTCCTCTGTTTTTAGTGCCACCTGCAGTTCATCACAGGGACTTGCAGAGGAAAGAATACTTTTTGTTCCTCATTTCATCCAAGGAGATGGCTAACATTCGGTATGCAACTTTGACCAAATAAACTTATGCCTCATATCTCCCCAGTCCTTTATTTTTTAATAATATTGTGATTTTACGTTATCTTTCAGTTTTCATAACAAAATAATGCCAATTGGAGTAATCAACTTGAGTGACGCTAATAGTGTCTTGCTCCAAGGTATTGGCCTCACTTGATGCCAAGGTTGTCATGGTCGGTTTGGCCGAATAGATCTATCCAATCAAAAGGTGAGAAAACACTTACTAGGATCCAAATCAGATTTTACTTTGCTAGTATTTCTGTACTGATTAATTAATTGGTTTATTTGATAATTCATTTCTTATTTCCAACAAGGGAACAAGGTGTCAGACTAAACAACAAAAAGTGTATTCGTAATAAATACCATGTTATTTATGAAATACATTTTTTTGTAGTAGAGAAGATATTTTGGTGCTAGCCGCTATTCTAGTGGCGGTTACCTTCATATTCTTTCGGTGCGCGTGTTGCCACACTTTTTATCGTGACAAATTGATGATTTGACACATATATGTCCTCTTCAGAACAAATTATGTCTTTTCTTTATGAAATTGTCTCTTTACTAGTAACCATCCGATGGGAAGATAATTCTTTCTAATTGTAGTTTTTTTAGCAAACGTAATTCTAGTACTATATACAGTACCATGCTGTTCATCAGAATCTCAGAATTAAATTAAAAAAAAAGTGTGTCAGTGCTTCATCATTGGGCTGGAGCAGGCCGTTAGGTAGGAAATTTCGATTGGCCTTTCGGACGACTCGGCCCACTAGCCCGGAATGCTTAGCCCCGGCAAAGCCTCAGCGCCGGAGGGCTGCTCCTTCCCGCCGCCGCCGCCGCCCTCCCTCATCGTCCAAGCACAACGCCGCGATGCCAACCACAACACACACCCCCCCCCCCCCAGTGCCCCCCCGCGCGCGCGCGCTGATGGCCCAGACTCCAGAGACCTTACTTCTCCCTTGCGAGCACCCAACTCACCCCACGATTGCTGTCTGTGCGTTTGGAATGCAGCTTCTTTGGCTGCTTCCATTCCATGGCGGAAGAAATCGGAGCCTTCCTCGCCAGACATGTCGTTAGTTGGATGTGCATCGGTCTTGGTCAGTTCTTATCTTATCTCTTTGCCCCGCCGTAAAGGGTGGAGCTAAGAAGCGCAGGTCCTGCATGCTGTCGCCGTCTCCATGATGTCGATGGATTCAGATTCTGTGTTCCAGGAAGTTTATCCTGAATTGCAGGCATGTAGCCACGTCCCTATCTTCTTGACTTCTTTTGCCACACCCGTGGGATTGGGAAAAGGGAATCCACTTCACATGATTCACTCCATGATGTCGATGGATTCAGATTCTGTGTTCCAGGAAGTTTATCCTGAATTGCAGGCATGTAGCCACGTCCCTATCTTCTTGACTTCTTTTGCCACACCCGTGGGATTGGGAAAAGGGAATCCACTTCACATGATTCAGTACTACTCCATTCGGTAGCACTTCTTTTGCAGCAGCAGCTGCGGTTGCTGCAGCCAACTCTCACAGGCTACTGCACTATTACCATGGAAACAGTTGCTGCTGCTGCTGCAAAATATTGCAGCCGAACGCAGCTGTGCCAAGCCTGACTTGATGCCAAGGTTGTAATGGTCGGCCCAATCGAGAGCTGAGAGAACACTTGCTAGGATCCAAATCGGATTTTAGTTTGCTAGTATTTCTGTACTGATTAATCAATTGGTTAGTTTGATAACTCCTTTCTGATTTCCACACAAGGGAACAAGCTGATAAATTAAACCACAAAAAGTCTTGCTTTCTAGACGATTGCCAAAAAGGCACATCCCAATCATCTTGGCAGACCTTTGGAGCAGCTGACTTGACTTTGTGTCTGCTGCAGGAGGTGTGCTCGCATAAGAGCAAGTATTATAATGGGCTGGGAGCTGGCTGAGATCCTACGTGGCATAGGAGAGAGAACGAAGTCGACGGTAAGCTAAACGCCGGCTCGGAGCTGGCTGAGAGGACATCCGGGTGCTGTTATTGGCTATTGCTGTGTATGCCGCATTAAATAGTACTGGGGACCAGCACCAGAGCGCCTTCTTGCAGCCGGCGGTGGGCAAAAGCCATAGTACTTGCTCTAACTGTGTCCTGTTGAAAGCCAGAGTTCACCTGCCATCTGCCTCATCTGGAGCACACTTAGGCTTAGGAGGAGGGAGGAAAGGAGATCAGTTCGTCGATCCGTCCAGGTGATGGCTAACCAAACGGTATGCAGCTGTGACTGATTACGTTCTCCTGCAATAATTTTAAAAACTGAAGGATGTATGCCTTTCCTTCTCTCTTTTCCATCTGCTTTCTTGCCATTTTTTTCTCTTGCTTGAGTCTCTGAATTTAAATTTCTTGTTGTGCTTGCTTGTGCCTCTTTCTTGAAAATCCGTTTTCCTGTATGTCTGCAACTACATCCATCCCACTGGATGCTTTTGAATGAAAGTTTGGTGGGGAAACTCTCTCCCCACGTTTGTTCCAAAAAAAAAACGTTTTCTGAGTTAATTTCTCTTTGAGTGAAATAACACTATTCATTTCTGTATATGTTTTACAGAAGGAACTAATGGTCATAGCTCTATCTCGAGACCATCAGTTCTACTGTTTGGAAAAATATTGCTCCAGACCTGTGGGGAGACTTTAGTCATATTCAGTGTTTCTGTTTCAGTCTGCTTTCACATGAAGCTCAACATGCGTTCCACTTTGTTCTGCAGTTTTCATTTGGTTATGTATCAAACTTTAGGGTAGCATTGGCAATCTGTCTGATGAGCTCTAAACCACAAAACCAATAATGAACACCAAGTATTTGTATACCTTTAATGTTTGGTAGCCAGTGGACCATAGCATTGTTATCTCCTATTTTGGTCTATTTTTTGGGTAGCTTCTAGACAATTATCCTAAATAATATCCTTGTGCTACCAGCCCACGACTATGTATATGTGCAAATGTGTACCCCATCATTTATTATTATTTATATAATATCACGACATTAATTACTTTTCTAACCACTGAGCTTAATAGTAATTGCATTGTTGTGCTCAACCACTATGGCACATCACACATCATTGATGGGTGCCCCACTGCCCCCAATTTTTTTCGTTTATAGGAGCTTGTTTTTTGTGTAGTTGTGCAGTACCTTACCACACATTCACCCATTGCAGCTGGTGGCCTATTGCAATGCTTTGAAGGCAAAGGGTCATCATGCTTTCAAGGATGTGAACATCTTAAAAGGTTGTGCAAAGTACCTTTGGGGGACTGATAGGGGAACTGTTATCCGCATTGAGGTACTTGTCATATTGTCTGCTATCACCCTGTTGTTCATGGCCACCTTTGGGCCCTTGCGCCGCCGGATCAGAAACTCATTTGTACAAAATGGCGTCATGGTTTCATACACTTTGTCCTCGTCCCTGATATCATACACACTTGGTTCAATGTACTCATCTGCAGTGAAGAGCAGCATGTTCCCCATTTGGGCCTCATCCCTGTATCTCCTCTTTGGTTCTGCTGACTCTCTTACAGCTTACTGTCTCGATGACAACAACCAACAAACGAATCGGCTTTTTTTGTTTCTTCTTTTCCAAATATATGTCTCACTATTATCTAATCATGGCAACCTAATTTTCTGGGTGAGTACATTAGCTTCTTTTAAATTTTTCCAAAGATTCTGGGCATACCAGCTGGCAACCGGATCATGGAACTTGAACAAAATGCTTGCCGACTACATGTATGAGGAGCACTCCAGAAGTGGCCCGTCTTACGATCCAACCAGCATGAAGGGTTATCATTACTTAGTTGATTGGCCCCTCGATGAGTCAAAACTGGAAGCAAGGATGTCATATGCAATGGAATTAACAATGGATGGTGCTCAAATCATTGACATAGAGAGGATATGGCTGTGCAATGAACTAAGCTCCGAGCTGAAGGATGTATGCCTTTCCTTCTCTCTTTTTCATCTGCTGAGAAGGCGCTTCTTTGGGTTTGTGTGTGCTGAATCTTCACAACGAAAGACACATGATTTTGTCTTCAAGGGGCTTTTGTCAAAGAATGAGGACGGAACCCTTAATTACAACAGGATCTTCAGGGTGATTGAGGTTGAGTTAACTTTTATGTATGATTTCTTCTTCACCAAGTATGCTGTTCTTTACTACGGATCTAAAAAGGTTTCGACAATTTGGTCCTTGGCATCAGCTAGCTTAATGTGTATGACAATCTACCAGCTGACAACCAGTGTTTTTTCTAATCAGAATGGGTCTGAATTCATGGACACGGCAACATTTGATGTTATTGTCACAATACTGATAGTGGCATGCATTGCTTTGCTTGAGTTTATCCAAGTATTACTTTTCTGGAGCACCATTTGGGGCAGAGTATCCTTTGTTTGCCACTATGTTCGAGAAAAAGCAATGAGCAAAAGGAGAGGCATCTGCACGAAACTTCTACAAAAGATCTGCTGCATGAGGTTCAGGGAGATTATTCTTACCATGATTATTGGTATCTCCAGGTCAAGGTCAAGCGAATACTACTACCAGAATAAAATTGGGCAATACTCCTTGCTTGAATCAGTGATTAGTTACAACTACAAGCAGAGTTCACGTAAGGGAGCGCTTCGCAGGTTTATGCAGCGACATTGTAGTCTTATATTGTCTCAAAACTTTGGGCACCTTTGTGAGACAAACAAAGATTTTATTCATGCACGACGTATTCGCAAGGGACATGTGAAACCTGCAGTTATCAAGTTACCTGTAGAAGTAAAAAAGGCACTTGTCCACTCCCTCCAGCGTACACAGGGTATCCTAGGGAATGGAGAATCGTCATTAGTGTACAATGAAGTGCATGACCTCTTATGGGCTTGCAGGCACAATATGCTCTCAGACTCAGGCATCAACTCTTACCTGGACGAGGAGAATCAGACACCCATCATTTTGACTTGGCACATTGCAACGTGTTACTGTGAGGTGCAGACATTGAAATGTCTTTCCCCTAGAGTTGGGGGAGAACTCAAGTTACATCTTGACGTGGCGACCATACTGTCCAAGTACTGTGCGTACCTGGTGGTCTCAGCACCAAAGTTGCTTCCTGGGCACCACTATGATTCTACCCTTGTGTTTGATGCAGTCGCAGTGGAAGCTGCACAGCTTCTTCAGAAAGTGAAAGACAAGTATGAAGCCTTAAGAAGCTTGCCTGAATCGACAGAAACATCCATCTTCCGGAGGGGGGTGAAGTTGGGGAGGCAGCTCGAGGAGATGGAATCTGACAAGTGTTGGAAGGTGCTCGCAGATTTCTGGGCGGAGATGTTGCTCTATGTCGCGCCTTCAGAAAAATGTGAAGGAGCACATCGAGACACTGACAAAAGGAGGAGAGTTTATAACACACTGGTGGGCGTTGCTCACCCATGCTGGCATTCTAGAAAGGCCTCCAAGGAATGTCAACAATGACACAGAAAATCCATGGGAAAGATCATCATACGGCTGTCCATCTACAACTCAGGCTGCCCCTGCCACCTGTGCCACAAATCAACAGCCAATGACTGGGAGCCATAGTGTGGAATGTAAGTGTTTCTACTTTTTCTCTTTTCCAAAGAGGCTAAAGTGAATTTGCAAGTGGAATTTTCATCCTCCCTAAACCATGGCTATTCTTTTTGCTAGTGATTGAAAGGAATGTTGAGGACATAGAAAATGTTGGGACTGACAGGCATTATCCTGGAGAGAGTTCATACGGTGCTGCTTTAAGGCTTCGGCGTGCGTACTCCTACATTAGCAAGTCTAGAGAAGGTGCTACCTTAGCCACCAGCGCCACAAATAAACATGCAACACGAGGAAACTGTGAGCAAGGTTAGTGTACTCCATCCTAGAATACGGCTATCTTATGAGTTTTTTAAGATAGTTTAATGAGAGTGCTCAGAAGTCTAATTTGCCCTTCATTACATGTGTGACACAGCCGCCGCGTATTTGGTGGCATGGGCAGCGCTGCCTGCAGCCATATTTGTTTGCATGCCATCCAATTTAAGATGAAAACCTGAATATTTGTTTGCCTTGCTTGCCATATTTGTATTTGTATGCCGAGGAGGAAAAGATATAATGAGGGATATTTTACCCCTTGGAGTCAACATTTAGAATCAGAAATCGCTATATTTTGGGACAGAATTTGAATGCTATATATATATCTATATTCTGGGATGGAAGGAGTGTATGTTGTTTTTTTTTTCTAAGCACAAAAAATTCTATGAAATAACCAGTCTTCAAATTTACATCCATATCGCATTTTTTCATATTGTGTTTCATGTTTCCTTGGCTTTTGATAGTGCAGGACAAGGCACCAAATGTTTTCACAATAAAAAAATATAAATCTGAAATTTTTAAGCTAAAAATGAATATACTAATACCTCTTGAGTTTAGATTTTTCTTAAGGTTTCTTCCTCATAAAAAATTGTCCTTAGCAAAGAATTTCTCATAATGATAAGTTGATTTAGACCCATGGAAAAAAAAGACATTAAAGATTTATTTAAAAAGGTAATGAAACATTTATTTATTTTGTAAAGGAATGTATACATAAATCCTTAATCCATTATCACAGATAAAGTGAATTGGCAGGACATTTTGCTTGTTCCCCAAATTGTCAGACAGGGCACTACATTAAAACCATTGATTAATTATTTAAATTTGTGACTGAAAGCACCTGCTACAAATATCCTATGGGCTTCTGTGCTCTAAATTACAATGGAACTGTCTAATTATGTATATTTTCAATAGTAGGGATCATGATTCAACAAGAAGTATATCCGGTGCAAAATGTGGAACTCCCAAGTCCCAATGCAAGCACTGCTTCAAGTGAGAACAAGGAGATTGAATAATATCATTTGAGTAATGTTTCTATATGTTAATCAATGAAATTTGTATATATGGGGGCATCATTCATAGGATTTGGTTTCATTTGTTTGTGGAACCATGAATTTCAAAAAGTTGCCCTGATATTTTGAAAGGAAAAGAAAGCAAAGATTGTATGGATGTGATAGCTATTTAGAATCAAAGTTGGGTACAATCGTCCTCAAATGTATCTTGTATGTATGGGGGCATCATCATTCTCAGGTTCTAGTGTATAATGCTTGTTCACACCATGTTGTTTGCCCTTTTTTTCCTCGTGGTGTTTGCAAATATGGTGGTGTCGCCGTGTCGAGCATGTAGTAATAACATCTCCGATATTTCCGCTCTTCTTCAGAGTTGGGGTTTTATTGCATGAGCGCTTGACCTGCCTGCAATAGAGTTTCTGTCTATTCTTGTGCGTATTTAAGCATTTAGATGGTTGCTTGATTGTGTCTATGGTGTCTATTTTGATTGTGTCAAAATATGTGAACATAAAACAAATATCGGATACACTACAAAACATCAAATGAAAAACTATTAGCAGTAAACATGCAGATCAGGACAGCTACTACAACTTCGCAATTAACTATGTGAACATTCAAATTGCTTTGGAAATTCTAAATTTTGGATTACAAAATCTATGAATTTAAAATGCATATTTAGGACTCTGGAAAACTTCAATAAAAAAATCAAGTACAAAGTTGTAGATTGTACTGAGAACTATAACTTTGGTATATATATATACCATGATAACATCAAGTTTGTTTGAAATTTTAAATTAAGTTTGTTTCACTTAGTCTATCAGTAAAGGCACGTACGTTACGGAGAGTTGACTTTACAAGAACAGAGACATGACGTGACTACGTGAGTGAGAAGGCTGGGGAAATATCAGCAGGGGAGACTTTGTGGGCAGGTTTTTCTTGTTGGGTTGGATTGCTAGAGTTTTTGATGGGTTGCAATAGAGTATAGGAAGTTGTATTTCCTGTTTTTTTTCTCTTTTATTAGTCGAGTCATTAGGCCAGCCCATGGGCTTTAATTTAGTCCTAGATATTACTGTTAATTACCAAAACCTAAATTACCAGCCTAGATCCTCTCAACGATTTCCTTATATCAGCTTTGGATTGGGAACCAGGTTTCCTTACTGCCTTTCATGGGTAGGTGTCAATGTTGCTCAGGTCCCAGGTTCAACTAAGCCGACTTTTACCCATTGTCGGACCATGAATAGTACTTGGACAGGCACAACCAAGTTGGTCTAGCCAGTTTTGTCAGACAGTGAACATTGCCTAGGTCATCCAAGGCATAACCATGACAGCCTAGCCTCTTTGTTCTGGTGAATAGTGCCAAGTTGGCTAGGCTAATAACTTTGCTGAACCCTAATCAGTTTTGTTGTCAACAACTAGCGCGTCACACAAAGTGCATTATGTAATATAAATAGATACTAACCGCATAGAAAAACCCATCCTTTTTTTTGCGAACGTGTCTTAGCTCATGTTTCACTAAGAGAAAGAGAATTACTGCCATAGCTATAGGAGAATATCTCCATAACACAGACCGCAAACCACCAAGCTAAGCAACCCAAAGAAAAAATAAAGCAACAAAAAAAAAAAGTGACAAGGAAATGATCCTTAGCCATAAAACCTACAAAGCAAGTGAGAAGAAAGGTCATCAATGCAATGGTTTCCTACAATGAGACCACGCATCCCCCAAGTAATTCTTCAAAATTGACACCACAATTCACAACTTGCATACAAATTCTCTGAAAGCACTCAACACACATTCTATCTTGCAGATCCTTCTCCGTGAGCAAGTGCCTTCTTAATTACATGCAACTCCTTGATCACTTCTTTTTGTTGAAATTCTACTAGATGGCATTTCTGTAGAGCAAAGCAACCCCAAGTGAAGTAGTGATATCAACGAGTCAATCCTTCTCTTGCTCGACATACCACTAACGGTTGCATGCTCATTTACAAGCTCCGTTGCCAAGTCCTTGTCGATGATGTCTATCACACTATTATTCATAGCCATCTCAACATACCTGTGAATTCCAGATGTGCCCTCAAATATGTTATCTGTTGGTCTTCTTCCAGTGATCGTCTCAAGAACAAGAATCCCATAGCTATAGATGTCTCCTTGAGTTGACACTATACTTCCAGCACCATATTCTGTTGCATTGAACAATGATGTTATGAGAACAAACACTCTCGGGATGTTATTTGAGGCTCATAAAAATAACAATTAAAGTGAATAGAAAAACCTTCATGGTATAAAGTTTCATATGTTCGCACTGACATGATTGGACTAATTAATTAATTCTGAGGCATTTGGTGTATTTTTTTCTATGTCAGTGTTTTTATTTTTTAATATACTTCTATTATATGATTTGTTCCAAAAAAATAACATGGCTAACCTGGAGGAGCATAACCAATTGTCCCACGGAATCCCATTGAACTCGTTGATGGTTGGAAAGATGAGCATCCCTCAGCAAGAATCTTGGCAAGTCCAAAATCCCCAACATGTGCTACCATATCAATATCCAAAAGCACGTTACTTGGCTTCAGACCACAATGTACAATAGGTGTTGGGCCATTGAAATGAAGATATTCCAATGCATAAGCCACATCAAAGAGTATGTTCACCCTTTGAGAAGACTCAAGTGCCTCTCCCCAATTCGACATCTGTGCTAGGGTGAAGCCAGCCTTCTAAGTTACCATTGGGCATGAATTCAAAAACAATTGCTTTGAAGTCCTTCCCTTTCAAATCAATGCTTGAGCAAGCTGTGATTGTCTTCACAAGATTCCGTGTCGTATGTTCCCATGACCTCGCATTCTGCAATGAAACTTTTTACTGCTCCTGGGGCTTGAAGTTTTAGTACTTTTACAGCAATAAAACTTGCACTTTCCTCGCTATGACCATCTAGTTTTCCTTTATATACAGTGCCGAAGGTCCCAGCACCTAACAGATTCGCTGTTGAGAAACCGTCTGTAGCTTTAGCTAATTGCGCATAAGTGATTAGTGGGTGGCTCTGCATGGTTGCTGTTGAAGGGTTTCTGCTGGTTGACTGTTTCTTGTTCCAAGTAAGGTAGATATAGAGAAACGAAACAACACTTATCGTTGCAATGACAGAAACAACAACCGGTGTCACTGGGATTTTCTTTGCCGCCTTCTTTGACAGTTCAGAAGAACATGGAGGCAAATGAAGCTCAAAGATACCACCACAAAGCTTAGTGTTCCCATGGACTGAAAATGCACTAGCATTCGAGAAGACACCAAAAGTCGGCACTTCACCGGTAAAGTTATTTAAGGAGATATTCAGGTAGATGAGTGTGCTGATGTTCCCCAAAAACCTGGGTATTTGTCCTGAAAATTTGTTGTTTGACAGATCAAGAATTTCTAAATTTTTTAGCCCACTCAAAAGTTGTGGAACAGTGCCTGTCAAGAAATTATTTTGTAGATGGAGACTCTGGAGCAGCTGGCATTCATCAAGGGTGCTCGGGATTTGACATGACAGCCTGTTTGATTCAGCATGGAAGCTGGAAAGACTCTTCAAATTACCGATTTCAGGTGGAATTGGCCCTTCCAAAAGATTATGCGACAGATCTAGTCCATTTGCAAGTGAGGGAATTTGTAACAAATTGGCTGGAATACTTGCTGTTAACTTATTCCTAGAGAGATCCAAATCCAGCAATGATTTCAGATTTCCTAGTGTGGTCGGTATAGTACAATTGAAGGAATTGTATCCAATATACAGATAATTTAGCTGAGTTAGATTTCCGATCAATCCATGGCCACCCCAAAAATTATTATAGTGCATAGACAAGTATTGTAGGTTGGGAATCATGCTCAACGATGAAGGAAGCGGTCCAGTTAGATTGTTAAATTCTAGTGCTAGAGTTTCTAAACCTACAAGGTTACCAATGTTCTGTGGTAGAACCCCAGAAATTTGGTTACCGCTGAGGGTCAACTTTTCAAGTGAGGTGGATAGATTCGAAAGGGATGGAGGAAGCTCTCCAACAACATCATTTAAATCCAGTTCCAAATCCAGTAACTCAGAGCAATTTGTCAATGCGTCCATGAAGTTCCAATCTTTGGGTTCATTGACTTGCAGCAAATTGGAATACAGAACTAGCCGCTGGAGACCTTGTAACCCTCCTATGTTAGAAGGAAGAGTGCCACTAAGATAATTCTGTGCAGCCTGGAAGGTCCTAAGGTTGGAAGCATTAGCTATTGAAATGGGGATTTGCCCACGAAACTGGTTGTAGCCCATGAAAAGGAACTGGATACGAGGAATGTTATGAAAGGCATTTGGATGTATCGTCCCAGTGAGATTGTTTCCAACCACAGATAGGACTGTTAGAGCAGACAAATTCCAGAGTGTCTCAGGGAGGGATCCAGATAGATTGGTAAATGCGAGGTATAGCCTGGAAAGATTTGGTAACCGCCCGAGAGATGGAGGGATTGCTCCTGACAAGGTGTTGAACATAAGGGCCAGCACTTGGATGGATGATAGGTTTGCCACAGATGGAGGTATCTCCCCGGACAAATTATTGAACCGAAGATCCAAGAATGCAAGGTTCTGCAAGGATCCTACCTCAGCAGGGATCTCACCGTGGAGGTGGTTAGAAGCCAGGCTGAGCACCGTGAGCTGAGCACACGTTCCAAGAGCTGCAGGGATGCCTCCCTCCAGAGAGTTGACGCTGAGGTTGAGCAACCGCAGCCTGCCCAGGCGGCCGAGCTCCGGCGGTATCCGGCCGGCGAGGCTGTTGTTGCCGAGGTCGAGCATCCTGAGGAACGACAGGTTGCCCAGGAACGGCAAGACACGGCCTCCCAGACCCATGGAGTTGATGGACAGCGCAACAACCCGCCCGGGCTGCCGGCGGCTGCACGTCACCCCGCGCCAGGTGCATAGCCGGGTGGACGCGTTCCATGAGGCTAGCGACCCGGATGGGTCTGAGAGAGCGGACTTGGCTGACAGCAGCGCGAGCTCGTCAGCTGAGGCACTGCTGCTGCTCCCAGTCCCAGAAACTCGTGGTCCCTGCGGCGGCGACGCCACCGCGGAGGAACGCAGTAGGAGGAGAACCAGCAAGCAGGCGCCTATGAACACCATCACTGGCAGTATTGGAAAACCAGCTTGTGATGGTGTATTCAGGCCTGAAGATGGAGGGCTAGTTATATATAGAGAAATGTGGGTGCTATTCTGCCTGCCCTCAAATCCTGCTTGGGGTGACATTCCACAATAAGTCTCCTGTTCCCACAACCATCGTCAAAAGTATCATGAAAGTAGTGAGATATACAAAGGAACAGGTCGTTGATTACAGACTTTCAGTGCATACCATTTGTGTGTTGAATTGTCAGAGCGTCAATGCATGGTGAAGCTTATGATATCAGCATACACAAATAACTTTAACGACCATTGATCTGCTAACACAAAACATTGCCAACATGGTGAAGCTTATGAGTGCAGTGAACAGTCCACATACAAAGTGGGGACTGGAGATGGTAGATAGATTTTTTTTTCTCTCGAACGTGCATTGCACGGATTTCATTAAGAAGGATAAAAAGTTCACAACATAAAACAAACTGAAAGTAAGCACAAGGAACGACGGCCCTAATGGCAGCAAGCGATTGTGATTACAGAAAAAAATCATGTTGCTACTAGAGAAGTACAATCTGAAATCAGCTTTGCGGCAGTAGAGCGATGAGGTGCCGCATCCCGCGTGGCACCACTCAGCAGCTTCTTCCTCAATCTGGCGTGCAAGCTGTGCGGCTGCAGCACCTCGCCATCGAAGGTTCTTGAGTTCCTTTGCTTCCACAGCGACCACCCGACGAGGAAGACAAGCGTATCAAATCCCCTCCTTGCTTCTTTGGCGATGGACTTCCCGGCACGCTAAACCACCAAAGAAGCACATTCTCCTCCTGGACAGTGAGCGCAAAGGTGAAGACAAGTGAAAATGATATACCAGACCTCACGGCTGCAGGTGCAGCCAAGAATGATATGGTCCATGGTTTCTGGAAGCTGGTCACGGAAGATGCAAGTACTGGAGTCCTGTAGGCCATGGCAGAAACGACGTTCCATTGTCCAGCACCGGTCGTGCATCACTAGCCAAAAGAAAAACTTTACTCGGTGGTGCGGCTGTCTTCCAGCGCACCGAGGTGCCTGGAGGAGCCCAAGAACATCGCCCCATACGCCGACGCCTAGGAGTAGGTACCATCAATACTAAAAGCGCCACCGTATAGTATCCGGTGTTCCTGGGAAGACTGTAGATAGAAATGATAGCAGAGAAGCAAGATAAACACTAACAACATGGTGAACCATGAATCATCACAGCTAGTGGGAGGATAACATATATAATTGTAATGGAGATCCCATTCAGATAAAAAAAAAAAAAAAAAACAAAATGGCTGCTTCCTTTCAGTACAAGGATGGTAGTAAGTCACCAGATCGGTAGTGTCCGAGTAATATTCCGCGCTCTGCTTGCCTCGTCAAAATAAGATCAGACGTTGAAACAAAAATTCTGGTGGATATAGTGACAAGGAATCGATCATTGATCCCAAGCATGTTGATAAACCACCCTTTGAGCAACTCCCTAATGATGTCCGAAAAGGTGCTGCAGGATCACAAGAAATCAAGTTCGCTACTATAAAAAAAAAAAACATGTGTAGAGACGTCTCCTTTTTTCACTTTGCTGCTTCTCAATCTAAAACCGTATCTAAAAATGGTTTCCGAAATAAGGCGCTTCTAGTCTAGAAATACATTTGTAGAGGCGACATGTATTTTTAGCCGTCTTTACAAATGCTCCTATTTTTTTTTTTGAGACAGTTTTAGGTCCAACCTCTACTACACAGAGATTTCTAGAGGCGATTGGATGGATCTAGAGCTAAATCTAAAAATGGTCATCGCACAGTAAAATTCATAACTTTTTCAAACAAAGTTGGATGAAGATAGCATCAAAGTTGTATGTTAAGAAGAGATGTATGACTTTATAGCCCTATTTTAAATAGTCCGCTATAGCCTTTTTGAGGTAGGGTGCCGCTATTTCTGTTCATCTACAATTTAGCCGCTATAGCCCGCTATTAGCTTCGCTATAGCTGTTTTAGAGGCAAACCACTAAACACCCTTAGCCCGCTATTTAAAACTATGGTTTATAGTTGACCATTTTTATTTGGAATCATTTGGATCTAGCAAATTCTGTTTGAAGATCTCACATTTCGAAATTCAATTTTAGAATTCCCCAAACGACATCTGATGAAGAACAACCAAAATTGAGAATTTGTTATTTAAAATGCTCCCTTTGTTCCAAATTATAAGCCGCTTTGACTTTTTTTTTTTGTTCATTCATTTTGCTATGTATCTAGAAGGGAGGGAGTTATATATATGATGCAAAGATTCAAAAAAGAAAAACAAAAAAAATCCTGGTAGACAGTGACAAGAAATAAAACGTTGACGCCAAGCACGTTTATACCACTCTAGCAGGTGGGATCCAGAGCCCATATCACATTACCGGGCCTGAGTAGGCCATTACGATAGCAAATAGGCCATTTCGGCGGCTCCGATCACATTGACTGGAGCAAATGCCTTGGGCCCAGAAGGGGCGGCCTGTTCTGCGGCCCAGCGGCCCGCTTGCCATTGCTATCTCCGGCGGTGGCGGCAGTGCTGTGCTGGCTCTCCCTTCCTGCTCTCCGGCGAGCTTCCTCGCTAACCATCGTGCCCACAGATGCAACAAACAACCCCAGGCGTTGGTGGCTCGATGAATCCGCTCCATCCCATGCCATCGACGAGGAGGAGGGAACAAGATCGACAGGTACACTCTTCAGCTCGGGTTCTACTAGTTTGTGCAGTCAGTGGCTATTCATTTCCTCCTCACCGGTTTCTATGAATTAATCTAGATGGTTCTGCCTTTCCCTGATTCTTTATCCATCAGCATTATTCAGCAGTTGGGCTCCAGATGCCTGGGGAGACGTGGAAGCAGATCAGCAGCAGGCTTGTTCATCGATTTCAGGTTTCGAAGCAGCTGGGAACAACGTGGCGAGTAGGCAATGGATTGGAATACTGACTTTGGCCCCTGACATAGAAAACGCAGGAGCTGATCTTGCAGAGGGATCAGGCGGCGCTGCTCTGAGGTTTCTCCATGCGAGCTCCTGCCCCTTGACACTTGCAGAGAAACAAGCTGCCCCTGCCTCCTGTGCCATTAATCAACCAACAGCAAATGGAAACTTTGTGTAATGTAAGTATTTCTCCATTCCATTTCTTTGTTGAAAGTTGAAACAGGAAAATTTATCTGACACAACTGTTTGACCGTGTTCAGTTTTGTAGCTGTATATATATTCCATACTGTATTTTAAGTGGCATGGCATGTGCCCTGCCTTTTATCGTGCAGGAGAAGGTTCATGTTTGGGACTCTGGGTGCAAAAAAACATTATGTTTTGGGGGACGCCATGATTTTCTAGATTAAAAATTGTGCCATAATTTTGTTAAAAAAAGTTTTAGGCACCTGGCACCCTTTTCTTTTTTGCAGTTTTAGAAACCATAGTATGGCAAAGAGCAGTGTTTGGAGAAACACTTCCAACCTGTTCCAAAACTAGGAAGTAGTCTCCCATTTCCTGTGATGGAGTGCAGGTTTTATTCATCGCTCCCTGTTCCAAAATAAGGCTTGGTCCTTTCGTTTCCCTCATGATTTCATCATAACCATCCTATTCATATCTTCATCCTCTCTCTAGTTGCATCTTGGATACCTGTTGCTGCAGCTGTACAGCTGCTCTGGTTTCTGATAGCAAAGATGTGGCTGGCTTGTTGCGGTTGCAGCAGCTTGGATACCTGTTGCTGTCTGCACCAAACAGACTCGCTGCTGCCAACACAGCATCAGCATGTCTGATCGTGAATGTCTCTTGTTTGTGAATCATAATGTGATAGGTTTTCAGTTTTTAGTGTCGCCTTGGTATATCTGTGCTGATTAGGATTTTGTTCTCCTCATCCCATTTCTGGTTTGCAAGACTTAGTGCTTTATGGTAAAACAGGCTTGGCATATTGTCCCAATAACAACTTAGTCTCATAGCTCACAAGTTCTGTTACGTTCAGCTAGAGCAATCAGAACTAACCACTTCACAATTTTTTTTTTAATGTATGCAGGTTCTCTGAACTCAATCAAAGTGCCTCATAACACATACGTGACGGTAACAGAATGATACAAGTAGTAGCTTCTGGTTGCACATGAAGTTTTTTTCCCCTGATCATAGAAGCGTCTATATTGCTGGGTTTTGTAAATTTGCCTGCATAATTGCAATTTATCTACGTGGTGTGATTAGTAGCTGGTAAGTGCGTGCTTGCTGCTTGGAAGGCCTTGTCTATTTGTTTCTTTTGTACTCTGTGAGCTTGCTGCTGAACAATAAGTGTTGATTCCCTTCTTGTCTTTGTCAGTTTTGATTTCGAACGGTAGTACTTCAATATAGTGTAAAAATATTTGTTGGTGAACCAAACGACGGCTTCACAAGATACCAGGTACTCCTAATAATAAACGTTTATTCTGGTGTCTTCATGCTCTCTCTTTTTTTTACTGTGTCTTTATGCATTCTGTTTCTGTACAACAGTAATACTAGTTTTGTTTCCAAACCGGCACAAGATTGTTTTTCATTGATATAGAGCAGAAATCTACATAGTGTCATTTGGACAAGAGGAAAAACTAAGAATAAAAAAGCCTGAAAAAGTTTCACTCTCCTGCAAAATAATTACATACCCTCTTTGAGGGACAAGAGCAACAACAGCAGTTCTGTTAGTAATCTTGTATTCATAGTTCCTGCTGCACTTGGCAAACTGAAGAAAAAAAAATACTCAAACTGTAGCTACATGCTTCAGAGAGAGTTGTTTGGTTCAGCTGTATTCTCTGCCCTTGTAAGCTGCTGTACCTCACCATCAGAATGTGTTCGCCAAGACATTTGACCGGGCTAACTGCAGAAAATTGCAGATGATTCAGACTGGAACTGGAAACAGCAGCAGCATCAAGGCCGAAAATATCCAGACCGTCATGATCCAAAATTTGATTTTTATTACCACAGAAAAGTTGCAAGGCGCAAGCATGGAAGAATCTAGTGTTTTCATCCCCTCGATCACGGTGTATATCTTGCTCCGTTGTTTCCAGCGAGAAGAAAATTTTGTTTTACTGCTCGACTTAGGCTAGTTAGCGGTTTTTTTAATTCCTCAATTAGGTCTACAAGAGCTATCACAAGTTTGCAGTCTACTTAACTCTGGGAGGCACAACAAATCAGACGAAACAGAGGTAGTCTTTGACAGAAACAGAGGAAACTCCAGCGCACAACAAACAGAGCAGGAGTGCACACCAATGTCTCAGGGCGCAAATCTATACTTATACCCTTACTTTGTGTATGTATACCTTTTTGATCCCAGAATGAGCCACGTCAACGGTTTTCTCCACCCACACGATCTGAGATCGACGATCCTTGCCTGCCTCGCGAACCTTCTTCCCATCTCACGAACCCACCCATCACGGCACAACTTCCCCAGCGCTCGCCACCGTCAGCCTCCTCTCGCGCGCCCACGCCCTCGACCGCGACGTCCCTTTACTCTCCGCTCGCCCCCATCGGCCCGTCCCTCCATCCTTCGGCCTCGCCGCGTCGCACGCTGCATCCGCGCCGTCCCTCGCGCGACCCCTCCGCTTCCCTACCACTACCTCCCTCTGCGCCGCCGTGCAAAGCCTCGCCTTCGCGCCGCTGGCGTCTGCCGTCGGCCGTCAGGTGTGACCATGCATCCAACTCCGCACGTCCACGGCAAAAGCCGGCACCGCCTGCCTCCGATACTTGCGCCCCCGGTGGCGTACGCATGCACCACAGCCCGCGCCGGAGAGGGAGCCCTTGCGCCAGGGGCATCATCGATGGCACGGAAGACTGCGACTACCATTCCTTCCTCCGATCCTCCGGCGACACAGTTGTGCCCGCTTCGCGTTGTTCCTTGTTGAGGCTTTTTACCCCTGTGCCATTATGTAATCCAGACCGCACTGCGTGTGCCACTAGAAATTTTCCTTAAACCCACATGCCACGACACATTTTGAGTTGCACCTCTATGCGATTGTGGGACGAACACCGCCTAACTGAGTTGTAAAAGACCATTTTGCCCCTTGGCGTGTGTATGGCTGTGTATTGTGAGTCCGTAGGCTGTACCAGTCGAGAAATTTGAAAATTACCTAAAATCATTTATTTGCTTAAATAAAATTATAAAAATTGTATATATATGCTAGAAAATTTGAAAATTACTTAAAAAACATTACAATTATTTTTAAAAAAAGGAAGAGTGGAACATGGCCACCATGTCTTCACGCATACTCATCAACATTTGAACACCATAATAATCAACATTTGATCTAACAATTTTTTTATAAGAAAAGGATAGCATCACACACCATCCAAATCCTTGCTGCTAGAGCATCACACAATAATACCAATCCTTGCTGGTTCATATCATCAACATTTAAACACCATCCAAATGGTTTTCATCGCATACTAGCTAGTTCCCAAACCACAAGTGTCTTAAATTACATGACCATTGCATAAAACATCACAACAAAAGAAGTAGTTCCTACAAGTACTGGGCATGCTAATGGTCATCACATAGAAAAGCAACTCTCAAAAGAACACTGGAATCACTGGTCTATTCCGGCTGAAGTTTCTTCTTGCTTCTTGTATTTGAAGAAATTTGGGCTAGCCAGGAGGTCTATCTTGTTGGAGCCCTCTTTGGTGTAATCTTCTTCATGATGGCACGTCTCTTCTTCTCGGTTAATGATTGCTTCATTGGATCCAATGTCTTGTTGGACAATAGGAGGTTGGTCAATTTGGAGAGGACAAGGGTCATTGGATCCAGATCTAGTGTGAAAGCATAAATTAGAGATCAATGAGTTTCAAAAGGACAAAGTGTGGAAATGTGAAAACAGCTCAAGACCATACCTACTAGACACCATCCCTTTGTTGACACCTACTGAAGAAGAAGGCTTTCTATTCCTTCTTTTGACTGTAGCATTGTCCACCCTCTCATTGTGTGGGAATACCATCCCTACTGCAGGAGTGGCCACTACAATGCTAGTCTCTGTAGAACTAGTAGATGCTATCTTCAGCTTTTTGTTGGGTGGACCCCTAAAATAAAGTATTGTTTTGCAAATGAAAACATGAAGGTTTATGTAATGCACCAATGGTCATCTATAGCTAAAAGTTGTTACCTCTCAGCCCGTAGTGCGCCTATGTCTTACGGATTCCCATCCTTACATGTCTTCCAATGGTGCCCTAGCGGTGGCATACTTGGCACTCATGTTTCTTGCCACGACCTCTGATTTGCTCCTACTACTACCTCCCTCCAAAGCTGATTTCATCCTGTTTTTCCTCCTTCCTCCAGTTGATTTAAGCAATGGAGGATGCATGAAGAAGCCATGGTTGGCTTTGGGCCACATAGACTTGTCAGGAATACAGGGGCCTGTAACCTTCATATGCAAGTTTGAATTTCTCAACCGAGTAGCACTCATCCACATAGTCTTCAAGTCTTGCCCCCAGGAATTGATGTGATGTAGGCAATAGCATGTTTGCATGGTATTCCCGAACCTTGCCAAAACCCTACATGTACACTCTCTTTGAGTTAGGTTCACTACAAACTGAAGGCGCTCCCGAACTCCCCTTAGCACAAACTTCTGCAATGCCATCGGGTGAGCTTGTTATCACTTCAATGTCAAGGTTGAAGCTGTCGTCCCTCAACTTCGGACTATATGAGGCAAGATCTTTCCTTCAAACTTTCTAGCAACCCTTTTCCTATTGTTCCATTTGATCAAGATCATCTCGTCTAATGGTGTCCATCAAGTCGTCTAGGTGCTTGCCCTTCTCATCCTTTACCCGCCAACAAACCAAATATAAGGAATCCAACAAAGTGATTTAAAGAATCAATGGAAAGAAATTTTAATACATGCAGCCTTACCCAGTTATTGAAGGACTCGGCCAAGTTATTGGTTACATAATCCACCTTTGACAATGTGGAGAAGCGGCTCTGGTTCAAAGTTTCTTGTGGGTGTCCTTAAGATATTTCATAGCTTCTGGATTGGCATCGGCCATTGCTTGATAATGCTTATCAAACATGTAAGGGTTCCAAGAATATGCAGATGCCCATAGGTGATCATCAAATATCTGTCCATTGTACCTCTTCTTGAAATTCTGGGTTAAGTGGTACATACACTCTCTATGTTCAGCTTCAGGAAAAACCTCACTAACCCCATTCATCACTGCCTGCCCTGAATCAGTGCAAAATGTAAGGCCAACTGGGCTGCCTATAACCTCCTTCAACCTCTCCATAAACCACACCCAATTTGGATTTGTTTCAGAGTCAATGACACCAATTGCTACTGGGTACATCCAGTTATGTCCATCCACTGCACAAGCTACACACAAGCGCCCCTGAACTTTCCATTCAAAAATGTGCTATCTACTGCAAGATATGGCCTACAACCTCATAGGAAGCCCACAACACAAGCTTTCAAAGCAAAAAACAGTCTATTAAATCTTATCTTATTACTGATGGTATGGTGGTCAATCACAACAACAGATCCAGGACTGCTTTGCTCTATCTCGAGACTTAAATCTGTACAAAGGTTGTCAAAACTTGAGTCCCAAGGACCATAGATGGCATCCATAGCAAGATCTTTACCTTGATAAATTATTCTTACGCTCACTTCAGTTTTGTAGTGTACCTTCAACCTCCTTTTCAGCTCTTTGGGGCGCAAATTTGCATCTTCTTTCAGCCACTCAACCAATTTTTCACCCACCCAAAACTTTGTCACTCCAACACAACGGCCTACCCTCTTAAGGTCGCGTGACACTTCTCATGAGGGTATGGGTTCTTCTTGATCCGCCAAAATAGACATCAAATAGACATCAGTAGGTCACTTGGAACCAAAAAAAAAAAAAATAAACAATGCATAATGGGGTTACAAAAATAATTTGTACCTTCATTTGTGACCTTATCGACAGAGTAGAGGCATGAATTCTCCACTTATAGCCCAACTTCTTGCCAGCTGCGGTACACCCTGTATCGAGATTTGTCACTCTTTTCAATTTTATAATGGAACTCTTTCTTACATGCATGTGTAGCTAACGCCAGCTTAAAAGCATTCATGTCAGAATACAAAGTGCCTACTTCCATAGGAGGATCCTTCTTGTCATAATCTGCATCAGGTTTGGGTTCAGGGTGTCTATCTTCAACAATGTCATCCATATCCACTATTTCTTCATCAGACAATGAATAATCATCATCACTATTTGGTTCATCACTACCCCTTTGTTTAGTGCCCGGCTTGACAATAAGGGATGGGAGGTCTTGGAAGTTGGGGATTCCATTCAATATATAAGCATTCATCATCAACACCCACATGCTCATTGCATGGGTTTGGGTTAGCTAGGTAGTCATCATCGTGAGAATGGGTTTGTGTTTGAATGCTAGGTTATGCTAGTTTAGGACATGAGGGCACTGATGGGGTGAATGAGGCTTCATTTGATTCCCACTGTGGGACATCAGGAGGCTCACTAGCAGGGCTGTGATAAGAAACACTCAACAAGCATCGCTTTGAAACCTTGTGTCTTGCAAACATTTGAAGTACATCTTGGTCAGAGCGGACAAAGATGTTGGCATTGCTATCCATGTAGAAATAAGAAAGGCTCAACATGTCACCACCCATAGGAGGATACTCTTGACAACTTCATCAATCAAATCTTTGAAGTTGATAAAGTCGGCATCCACATTTTTGTTAAAGCTATACCAGCGCCCAGGGCATTTGGATGAAAGAATCCGAAATTCTAGGTTGTAACTACTGTCGGAATCCATCCTACAAATGAACAACAACACATACTCAACACATATGCGAGTTAACGAGAATATCTACCGGTGGACCGCGAGAGAAGGAGAAACATACCTACTTGCTCTCGAGCGGGACGAGGGAAGTGGAGGAGCAGCACTGCGCGCCCCCGTGGCTGGAGGCCTCGCCCGGCGCCCCTGGACGCCCGGCGGGCGAGGGCTGGCGCCGCCGCCCGGGCGCGGCCCTTAGGGCGGCACCAGCGGCCCCTTGGGGACGCTTCGCGCCCCTCCTCGGGCGCCGGCGCCGCCGCGGCGCCTCTGGCGCGGCGCCCATCCAGATCCGGGCGGAGGAGGGCGGCTGCCGGCGGCGAGGGCGGCTCCGGCGGTGGAGGGCGGCGGCCCGGCGGCTGGGACCCGAGCTAGGGTTTCGCGACGGCGCGAGGAGGAAGACAGTGGTGTCGGGCTCGGCGTTTCCGTCTTGCGGCGTGAGGCGAGCGATATGGTTACGTCCGGGGGCAAAGATGGCCTTCCTAGAGCGTGGGACCCACGTGTCGGGCGTGAAATCGTTAACCGCACGGAATGGGAACGGAATGGCATAGAGGTGCAAGTCCAAATGTGTCATGGCATGTAGGTGCAAGGAAAATTTTTAGTGGCACACAGGTGCGGTGCAAATTACATAATGGCATAGGGGTGAAAGCCTCTTCCTTTTTCCGGTGTACGGTGAGCCTTTCCAGTCATATTCGACCTCTGTGCCCTTGAATTCCCTGTATCTCGGTGCTCCATAGAATGGTTATCCCTTTAACTTCATTGCATTTCAGGTGCTCGATAGAATGCCAAACAAAGAAGCGTTTGCTGAACGGACATACTATTTTAGGTTATTTATTACATAAATGTTGTCGTTTTGCAATCTCTCGACCGCTCCATTCGGATCCTTTCTATGAAGTGCATATAGATGCTCGGGGGCTGTCGAATTCTTGACTCACTACCAATATACTATATTTCCTTGGGAAACACCATTATTTTTCTTATGTAGTCCGAGCATTGTCATGCCATGTTTTCTAATTGGCTATGTTAGGTTTATTATTGGTGTGCCCTCAAGAAATATCAATAGGCTATTGCGAACACATGGTTGATTTAGGTCACATGTGTTTAGTTTTGTGATGGAGTGATTGTCAACGATCAACATTCTTCCTCTATTTTCTTTTTATCTTTTATGCTTGGCTATGTTTCACCGGCATACGTGGAGTGTGTCGAAGACGTATCTCTTGGTTCGTGTTGTGCAGGTGTGGAGCTCGGAGATGGTAGCCGACGGCGAGGTGAAGGGGCCAAGGAGGGCGTGCCGGGCCGACGGACCGCGGAGGTGAAGGACGGACGTGAGGCTTGGACCGAGGGACCGGATCGCCGGGTGGCTAGCCATGGTGGGCTGACATCTAGGACATCGACGGATGCAAGAGGGCGTGGCGGGACCGTGTCGATCGGGTCAAGAGGCGAGCGCGTGCGTGCGAAGCGGGGAGCTCGGATGACTTGGCGACTTCGGGCGGTCAAGACGGCGATGACACGTGTCGAGGAGGTTTCTTTGGTTTGTCCTCAAAACCATCGGTGCGGGTTTCGTGGTTTGGGCCTCAAAACCACGGGCGCGGGTTTCGTGGTTTGCGCCTCAAAACCACGGGGCGCGGGTTTCGCGGGTTTGGGCCACAAAACCCGAGGCGTTCCGGCCGGATGGAAGGACGGCACGTGGCGGCATCGGGGAGGTTGCGTGGATGCAAGGCTACCGATGAGGAGGCGCGGTGGCCGTCGGATCAAGATTACCCGAGTCGACCGAAATAGCCTTAGGGTTACAGGCAAGATTGACTCATGTATCTTAGGGGTAGTTCAGGCGAGGAGGGAATATGGGGCTATTTAGCGAGAGGCATACCCCTTCATCCTCCCTTGCCTCTCATTTTACAATTTCTAGCTAGGGTTTCCAAACATTGGTGTGAGAGGTCCACCGATCTTGTATCGATTTTGGTTGGGCAAGGGCTAGCCCTAAGTAGCCTGTCACATGGTGACTTTTGGGATCGTCGATGCTTGAGTTCATCGTCTTATTTGTGTTTTTGAGTCTCGTATTCTATTTTCGCAGCCTTTTCTCCTTCCCTCTTCTAGTGCTTGATTCTTCATTTGTGGACCGTTTCTTGTGATTCTTGTTCTTTGCAATCCGTTCGTGACCAAGAAACAAAGAGATTCACCCAAGGAAATCCATTGAATCCTCTTAAGTCATCGGATTTGAGCAATTTTGTGTTTGGGTCGTTTTTGAGAAAAAATTCAGACGAGATCTGAAATTCCTCGCGTTTCTCTTGGTGAAAGTCGAAATTTCTTGGTGGGAAATGATCACCTATGTGCCTAGATCATCTAGGATGAATCTTGTGATCTGAGGTTTCGATTGGAGAGAGTTCTTGGTGATTTGGTGTTCGGTTCTTCGAAAATCGCCAAGAAATCGCGGGTTTCTCAACTCTGTTCGCAGGTGTCCAGGTGTGTTGCAATCACGCTTCTTGGGTTGCAATCGGGTGTTCCGGAATCGAGTTGCAATCCCCCGCTTCTCGGGTTGCAATCGGGTGTTCGAATTGAGTTGCAATCCACTTGTGATGTGTGTTGCAATTTGGCGAGCGGTTCGGGATCGGACATCGACATGTCCGTACTCTCGAGAGTTACTTCTCGTGACCCCGACCGTTCGGACTGTTGCAATTGGGCCTCTAGTAGTGTTGCAATTAAATGCGCTTTCGGTTGAAATTAGTGCCTTGTTCGTGGTCGTTTTGTTTTTCATGTCCTCCCTTGATCCGCCGTGTATCTAGGTATACTCCTAGTGCATCCACCTAGTTACCTAGGTCGTGATCTTTCTTTTTTGCTCGTGATACCTTGCTACCGTTAGCACGTGTGTTACTCATCTCGTTTGAGTTTGCTTTTTGAGGTTGGGGGTTGAGCCGATGACCCAAAATTGAAGGAAAATCGAGGCTCCCATTCACCCCCCCTGGTCGCCGTTTCGGTCCTTCAATTGGTATCGGAGCGGGTTAAGGATCATATCCACCTTAACCGGTTCTTGATCCCTTGAGAAGGCGACATGGAGAGGTTTGGTCACTTTGGTGGCAAGCCTCAGGAGTTCGATGGCTCCAACTATCCCTATTGGAAGATCAAGATGCAAGCGCATCTCATGGGGATAGATTGGAGAGTGTGGGAGATCGTTGAGGGCGAGAACTACCAAGTGCTAGCCGCTCGAGTGGGTGAGGATCAGATAGCCCAACACAATGCCAACAACCCGGCGAGGGCGTCTTGTTCTCTAGCCTCAAGGATACCGAGTTTGAGAGAGTTGCCTCTTGTGAGGCGCTCGTGAGGTGTGGAAGACTCTAGAGAGCTACCACGAGGGAACCCCACAAGTCAAGGCCCGCCTCACGAGACCTACAAGAGAGAGTACAATAACCTCATTCAGCTTGATGGCGAGTCCATCGACTCTCTCTTTGCCGGGTTCGGACGATGCAACAAGCTTCGAGCGAACAAGCCGTCGGAGAGGAGGCTCGGCGAGCACGAGAAGGCGTCGCGGCTCTTGTGCGCTACGGATCGGAAGGTGTGGGACGTGAAGGTGTCCGCAATCATGGAGTCACGCAAACTACGACACCCTCACTCCCGATGAGCTCTCTGGCAAGCTTAAGTCTTGAGATTGAAGCTCGGATCCAGCGAAGCTCAAGAACCCTCTCGCGCCGAACGTCGCCCCTCGTCTCGGTAAGAGCGGTTCGGTTTCTTACGCTAACCCTTCACAAATTTCTTTCGCCTTGTCTTCTTTGGTGTCTGTGACAGAGGAGCAGATGGAGAGTCTCGGAGATGATGAGCTTGCGCTTGTCATCAGCCGATTCTCGCGGTTTCACAACAACCGCTTGAACCGTCGGCGTGGCGGCCGCCCAAGGGCGGATGCTTCGAAGTGCGGAGATCCGGACCATTTCGTCGCCGCATGCCCCAAGAAGAACAAAGACAAGTACTCCGGCGAGAAGTACTACTCCAGCAAGTACGACTCCGACAAGCGCAAGGACAAGCGCGAGTACACCTCCGGCAAGCACAAGTCCAAGAAGGGATTCGACAAGGAGGCAATCAAGAAGAAGTACCTCAAGCATGCCAAGGAGCACAAGCACGCCTTCCTTGCGTCCCTCGGCGACCTCGACAACTACTCCTCAGACGGGCAATCTTCCTCAAGCGACGAGGAGCCCGAGCGCAAGGTCGAGGACAAGCTCAATGGACTTTGCTTCTTCACCAACTCCAAGCCCGGGGCTTCGCACCATGGCCCTCGAAGGAGAGGCGACCGGCAGCGACTCTTCTCCCACTGAGGTACCTCCTACAATCGAATCTCTCTCTGATGAGGTTGAGTCTTTGGGCGATGCGCTTGTTTGTCAAGAGAAGTTGCTTAAGCGTGCCGCTAGGGAGAGAAAGGAGTACAAGGAGAAGTGGGAGATGGCCGTGGATCGAGATTGAGTTGCTTAGGAAGCTTTGTCGATGTCTCTCGATGAGACGGAGTGTGATGCTTGTCTTTGTGCATATGTCTAGCATCGTGTCTTTGCAGTCCCAAGTATTCGGCTTTGCTAGATGAGCATGTTGAGTTGAAGTCTAGGCCGATCTTTGTTGAGTGCGTGCAAGTCTTGTCCTCGACTTTGCGATCCGAGTTGGCGAGAAGGCTGCCAAGCTTGTCGTGCTTGAGAAGGCCAACTCAGATAGCACCGTGCTGGGATGTGCTAAGTGTGGAGCTTTGGAGTTGGAGCTCATGTCTTGTAGGCATGGTAAGGGCAGAGTAGAAGAGGAGAACAAGTACCTTCGCTCTGTCCTGAGTTGGGTGTCTAGTGGAGAGCCACAGCTTGGCATGATGATGAGTCAGTTCAAGAGGGGGACTGACACATCGGGTTTAGGCTTTGCTATAGGTGGGAAGGGTGAAGTTATCTATGGAAAGGTTGGTCAAGGGAGTGGTTTGAGCTCGAGTGAGAAACCAACCAACACTCCTAAGTTTACCAAGATCACTCCACCTGAGCCTTCCAAGCCCATTGTGCAAGATGGCATTCTCCAAGAACCCACTAAGACTCCACCTCCCAAACAAGTGTGGCTTCCCAAACCGAACCACCTCAAGAACCCACTTGACACTTTGCCCAGGATCCCTGAGGAAACCCTTCCTAAGGCCAAGACCACGACAAGAGTGAACCATCCACCCAAGAGAGTGAACCAACCACCACCCAAGAGAGAGGTGAGGTATCACTGTGAGTATTGCCAGAGGGATGGTCACTTGGTTGAGTTTTGCTTTAGGAGGAAGAGGGATGCTAGGCGTCAAGTTGAGTTCGAGAACCGCGACTTGTATCACCCTCCACTTGGCATGTATGAGAAGGGTGTGCAAATCGGTTCGCAGGCGATTTGCTAGGCCGAAGGTAGGAGGCCTCGAGAGGTTTGGGCCACGGTTTGTGAGATCGTTTGGTGGTCGTGCTCTCGCGAAAGTGAATGTAGATCCTCGCTTTGGGAGCTTTGAGGTTGAGAAGAGGAGAGCACCACGCTTTGTTGTGCGTGGTAAGCAGTTTGAGAAGATGGGGCGTGGGATGTTTGTTTTGCCTAATGCATATTTGGGGCAAGATGGTCAACACTGGTACTCTTCCAAGTTTACTAACCCCAGTGTTGTGCCATATGCTCATCCCATGTTTTATCGTTGATACAGCCGGTAGGCCGGAGGACATGTGGCTCATTGACTCCGGCTGTTTCGACACATGACGGAAACTCCAAGTGGTTCTCGGCCTCACCCCCATGAAGACGAAAGAGTACATTACCTTCGGGGACAGCAACAGAGGGAAGATACTATCTCGAGGGTCAATCAGGATCAATGACCACTTTGTGCTCAAGGATGTGGCGCTCGTCTCCAACCTGCACTTCAACCTACTCTCTGTCTCCCAGCTCATGGCAGATGGGTATGAGGTACGTTTTAAGGTTGGATGCTCTCGAGTTTTGGACTCTCGCGATGATCTCATTTGCTGGATTGTGCCTTTTGGGCAAGTCTTTCGTGCTGATTTTTCTCGAGGCTTTGGCACTTCTTGTTGCTTGTTGGCCGGGTCCTCCTCTGATTTGTGGAAATGGCATAGGAGACTTGGACACCTGAGCTTTGACCTTCTCACGAGGTTAAGTTCTATGGGTCTAATCCGAGGATTGCCTAAGCTCAAATTAGAGAAGGATTTGGTTTGTCATCCCTGTCGTCACGGGAAGATGGTATCTGCTTCCCACCACCCAGTTTCTCAGATTATGACCTCGAGACCCGGAGAGATCCTTCACATGGACACCGTTGGTCCATCTCGGGTGAGGTCAGTGGGTGGGAAGTGGTACTGTCTAGTGATCGTTGACGATTTTTCGAGATACTCTTGGGTCTTTTTCATGGAGGGCAAGGATGAGGCTTTCGGTTTTGCTCGTGATTTGATTTTGAGACTGAGAACTGAGTTGACAGATACAGCCATTCGAGCGATTCGCAGTGACAATGGCACAGAATTTAAGAACTCTCAGTTCGAGTCTCTTTGTGCTAACTTGGGTGTCGAGCACCAGTTTTCTAGCCCTTATGTCCCGCAGCAGAACGGGATTGTTGAGCGGAAGAACCGGACTCTTGTGGAGATGGCAAGGACCATGCTCGATGAACACAAGACTCCAAGGAAGTATTGGGCTGAGGCAATCAACACGGCATGCCATGTCTCCAACCGCATTTTCCTCCGTGCTTTCACCAAGAAGACATCGTATGAGTTGCGGTTTGGAAGATCGCCCAAGGTGAGTCACTTCCGTGTGTTTGGATGCGGGTGCTTCAATTCTCAAGCAAGGTAATCTTGACAAGTTTGAGTCTCGATCACCGATGGCATTTTTCTTGGATATGCTTTGCACTCACATGCCTCTGAGGGGTTCTTAACCTTGAGACTAACCGCGTTGTAGAGACATGTGAGGTTACCTTCGATGAGATGCGCCTTGTTCTTCTTACGTGTTTGAGTGTGCGGGGAAAGGAGGAGATGGAGCGAGCATCTTTGTGGAGGAGGAGCAGGGGAAGACGTTGGTGGGGTGATCCCGGCGACTCCACCGCTTGCCCCCGGTGACCCTGTGGCGGCGACGGCGCTCACGGACCGGAGACCCTACTACCACTACTTCACGGGGTCCGGTGGAGCAGCTCCCTCGGGCGAGGCGGCTGCACCGAGGAGGTTCCCACTCCGGTCGAGGGGAGGCGACATCTTCGGCGCACGGCGCCAAAGCACATTCAGCGTCGTCACCCGAGGAGACCATGATTGGAGGATTGAACCAAAGGGTAACTCGTTCCAAATCCTATGCTATGTGTCATTTTGCTCATTCCGCATTTGTTTCCACTCTTGAGCCCAAAGATGTTACCACCTTTGCATTATCCGATTCAGATTGGGTCAATGCCATGCATGAGGAGTTGCAGAACTTTGAGAGGAACCAAGTTTGGGTTTTAGTGCCACGCCCAAATTGAAAGTGTCATCCCATAGGAACCAAGTGGGTGTTTAAGAACAACAGAGAGTGAGGATGGGGTGGTTGTGAGAAACAAAGCCGGACTAGTTGCCCGGGGTTTTGTCGAAAGAGGGTATAGACTATGAGGAAACCTTCGCCTCTCAGAGCCCGCATAGAAGCCATTAGGATTTTGCTTGCCTTTGCAGCCTCGAAGGGCTTTAAGCTCTTCGGATGGATGTCAAGAGTGCGTTCCTAAATGGGTTCATAGAGGAGGAGGTGTATGTGAGGCAACCCCGGGGTTTGAGCATCCTAAACACCCGGACTATGTGTACAAGTTGCACAAGGCTTTGTACGGCCTCAAACAAGCCCCCGAGAGCGTGGTATGAGAGATTGAAAGCCTTCCTGTTAGCTAAGGGTTTTGTGATGGGAGCTGTAGACAAGACCTTGTTCTTGCTTAGGAAGGGCGGTGACATCCTCCCGGTTCGGATATATGTGGATGATATCATCTTTGGTGGCTCTTCACATGCTATGGTATCGAGTTTTGTAGAGATTATGAGCGGGGAGTTCGAGATGAGCATGATGGGCGAGCTGACCTACTTCCTTGGACTTCAAATCAAGCAAACCAAGGGCGGGATCTTCGTACACCGGGGCAAGTACACGAAGGACATCATCCGCAAGTTTTCGCATGGGTGAGGCCAAGCCTCTTTCGACACCCATGTCGGCGACGGCGGCCCTGGGCGAGGACAAGGATGGAGAAGAAATTTGTGGACCAAAGGGAGTACCGAAGCATGATCGGTTATTTGTTGTACCCGACGGCGACGCCCCCGACATCCGGTTTGCGGTGTGCCTCTGCAAGACGCTTTTCGATCGCCGCCACGCACCTCTCACTTTCAGCCGTGGAAGAGGATCTTGGTATTTGCGATTTACCCTTGACTTTGGCCTATGGTACTCGGCCTCTTCCACCCTCTCCCCGACCGGTTATTGAGACTACGATTATCTTTGGTGATCGTATGCATAGAAAGTCCACATCCGGTACTTGTCGGTTCCTTGGTACTTCTCTTGTGTCTTGGTCCTCTCTAAAGCGATGCGGGTGTCGCTCGGTCGACGGTTGAGGCGTAGTATGTAGCTGCTGGCCGCTTGTTGTTCCCATTTCTTTGTGGATGGTTGCCACCTTGAGAGACTTTGGCTTGAGTTTTTCTCGTGTACCCTTATTGTGTGATAGCATGGGAGCCGTGAGTGTTGCCAAAAACCCAGGTCCTTCACTCTCGGACCAAAACACATAGAGGTGAGGTACCATTTCCCGAGAGATCACCGGGAGAAGGGGGACATAGATGTCCAAAGACGTGTACGCGACAACAGATTGCGGACATTTTCACCAAACCACTAGACCAAGTCCGTTTTGCTAAGCTCCGTGGTGAGTTGGGAGTTTGCTATCCCTTTTGAGGGGTAGTTTTGTAGTTGATGTACAGTTGTAGTCATTAGGTTTGTTTTTGTTTTTGTATCATACTTGCATATCATGAGCTTCACTTTTATATTGATCCGAATGAGGTTGTGCTCTTAGTAGTATAAGTATGATAGTGCTTCAAGCTTTAGCTCTTGTTAATCATGTGATGTATGTTATGAGTCGAAAGTAAATCAAATTTTTCCACATGTGAACCCGATTAATGTTGATGAAACTAAATCTTGGTTCACCTTTGAGCTAGCTTCTATCATGAGTAGGATGTTGAGATCCTCTCGAGCTTTCATGTGTATGCTAGGTAGCTATGTCTCATGCTTTGATTCATTCACTTGCTTAGATCTTCATGATAATACCATGCTAAAACGTGAAGTCTAAAGCTAAAGTGATGAAAAGATCGAGTGGGTCCATTTTGCCACACTTTGAAGTTTGAGACCGCTTTCACTTGCACTCTTGAATGAACTTGGACTTCATTGTGTTTGATCCGCACCGTTGTCTTAAGCTAATCATTGCTCACGCATAGGCTTGACATGGTTGATTAGTAAGGCAAGGCAAATGTGGATAACCACTCGCATGCTCTTTGGTAACTTGTGAACCGTTTGCAACTCGAACTAAAATGAACCTCACAAGTTTGTGCCATAATGTCGAGCATGATGTTTGAACGCTGCTTGGGGTAGTTCACCCGGTTTACATGTTTAAGCACTTAGTTGATTTCCTATCTACTTATGCTAGGTGCTATGTTTGATGGTGAACCTCCTTTTGCAAAATCGAAAAATTGCTCAAAATGCTTTGTGCCATATTTCATATCATCCGATTAGCTTGAGCTCGGCTAGCACTTGTAATTTGCTGCTATGGTACCACTTTGAGCACTCTCTCATTCGGTTGAATATAATCTTGAAGCTTTGCATTGTGACATATTGCATTTCATAGCTTTGATAAGTGCATTTGCCAACAAGGGGAGAGAGATACAAAGACGGTGTGCATTGTTCCAAGGGGAGTTTTAGCTTGGTTGTGTCGAGCCTTTTTGCCCATGTCTTTGGGAACCAAGTTTTTCTCCATATTTGCTATCCAGTGAATGCGGTCGGTACAGGACTTGTTGCAATCGGGAGATCCGCTTGTTGCAATTTGATTGTCTTTGAGGTTGCAATTAGCACTTTTTGTCTCAGCTTATGCCTAGATTGTGTTCACCTTTTTGCTCCATATTTGCTATCCAGTGAATGCAGTCGGTACAGACTTGTTGCAATCGGGAGATCTTTCGTTGCAATTTGATTGTCTTTGAGGTTGCAATTAGCACTTTTTGTCTCGGCTTATGCCTAGATTGTGTTCACTGGATGTCTTTGTCTTCTTTCTTCGTCTTTGTGTTGAATGTTGACAATGCACTCATCAAGGGGAGATTGCGAACACATGGTTGATTTAGGTCACATGTGTTTAGTTTTGTGATGGAGTGATTGTCAACAATCAACATTCTTCCTCTATTTTCTTTTTATCTTTTATGCTTCGGCTATGTTTCACCGGCATACGTGGAGTGTGTCGAAGACGTATCTCTTGGTTCGTGTTGTGCAGGTGTGGAGCTCGGAGATGGTAGGCGACGGGCGAGGTGAAGGGGCCAAGGAGGGCGTGCCGGGCCGACGGACCGCGCGGAGGTGAAGGACGGACGTGAGGCTTGGACCGAGGGACCGGATCGCGGGTGGCTAGCCATGGTGGCTGACATTTGGGACATCGACGGATGCAAGAGGGCGTGGCGAGGACCGTGTCGATCGGGTCAAGACGGGCGTCGTGCGGCGCAGAGCGGGAGCTCGGATGACTTGGCGACTTCGGGCGGTCAAGACGGCGATGACACGTGTCGAGGAGGTTTCTTTGGTTTGTCCTCAAAACCATCGGTGCGGTTTTCGTGGTTTGGGCCTCAAAACCACGGGCGCTGGTTTTCGTGGTTTGCGCCTCAAAACCACGGGCGGGTTTTCGGGGTTTGGGCCACAAAACCCGAGGCGTTCGGCGGATGGAAGGACGGCACGTGGCGGCATCGGGGAGGTTTGCGTGGATGCAAGGCTACCGATGAGGAGGCGCGGTGGCCGTCGGATCAAGATTACCCGAGTCGACCCGAAATAGCCTTAGGGTTACAAGATTGACTCATGTATCTTAGGGGTAGTTCGGGCAGGGAGGGAATATGGGGCTATTTAGCGTAGGCATACCCCTTCATCCTCCCTTGCCTCTCATTTTACAATTTCTAGCTAGGGTTTCCAAACATTGGTGTGAGAGGTCCACCGATCTTGTATCGATTTTGGTTGGGCAAGGGCTAGCCCTAAGTAGCCTGTCACATGGTGACTTTTGGGATCGATCGATGCTTGAGTTCATCGTGCTTATTTGTGTTTTTGAGTCTCTCAGTATTCTATTTTCGCAGCTTTTCTCCTTCCCTCTTCTAGTGCTTGATTCTTCATTTGTGGACCGTTTCTTGTGATTCTTGTTTTGCAATCCGTTCGTGACCAAGAAACAAAGAGATTCACCCAAGGAAATCCATTGAATCCTCTTAAGTCATCGGATTTGAGCAATTTTGTGTTTGGGTCGTTTTTGAGAAAAGTCTGTACGAGATCTGAAATTCCTCGCGTTTCTCTTGGTGAAAGTCGAAATTTCTTGGTGGGAAATGATCACCTATGTGCCTAGATCATCTAGGATGAATCTTGTGATCCGAGGTTTCGATTGGAGAGAGTTCTTGGTGATTTGGTGTTCGGTTCTTGAAAATCGCCAAGAAATCGCGGGTTTCTCAACTCTCGCGGTGTCGGGTGTGTTGCAATCATCCGCTTCTTGGGTTGCAATCGGGTGTTCGGAATCGAAGTTGCAATCACCGCTTCTCGGGTTGCAATCGGGTGTTCCGGAATTGAGTTGCAATCCACTTGTGATGTGTGTTGCAATTTGGCAGGCAGTTCGGGATCAGACATCAGACATGTCTGTACTCTCCAGAGAGTTACTTCTCGTGACCCCCGACTGTTCAGACCTGTTGCAATTGGGCCTCTAGTAGTGTTGCAATTCGTCTGCTTTCCAGGTTGAAATTAGTGCCTTGTTCGTGGCTGTTTGTTTTTCATGTCCTCCCTTGATCCGCCGTGTATCTAGGTATACTCCTAGTGCATCCACCTAGTTACCTAGGTCGTGATCTTTCTTTTGCTCGTGATACCTTGCTACCAGTTAGCACGTGTGTTACTCATCTCTCGTTTGAGTTTGCTTTTGAGGTTGGGGGTTGAGCCGATGACCCAAAATTGAAGGAAAATCGAGGCTCCCATTCACCCCTCCGTCGCCGTTTAGGTCCTTCAGCTATCATCGATTTAAATACTTCTTTGTCTATTTTTAATTAGATGATGTTTTCTTTGTAAGACATAATCGTTTGGTAGTACTTTTTACTCATAAGTTACTTCAATTCTTTTTACACTAATTTATCTTCTCTGGTTGCAATTGGTTTTTTTAGGTACATCAGAAGAGGTGAACTGAATGATGGATTTCATTTATTTGAAACTGAATCGTTAAAATATCAAAGCTTAGGTGAAACTGAATCGTTAAAATATCACATCATGGCTTAGTTTACTTGTGACAGTGATTTGCAAAATGTGACATCAAGTATGTGCATGTGCATTGTTTAATTACTTTCAAGTGCTTTAAAAGATTTTAGTTAGGTAATTTGTGCCAACTCTTCGATTTGATTAAAGCCCCCACCCCCTACTTTAGGCTCACTATACTGTACGTGATCAGGTATGGAACAGCCAGGCCTTCCCATCATTTTCCCTCAGGTTGTATAATCATCTCTAAATGCTTACATGCTCGCTGTTTCGAGTATAGATCGAGGAGTCCACACAAGATTCGTTCTCCAATTTCAACATCATCATTCGCCATGGACAAACGAGTTCTCCACCAAACACTTGGTTGTTGGCACCAACTAAATCAATGAGTATATATTCAGAGTTTATTTCTTTCAGCTACTACTACTGCATAGAAATATTCATACACAATTAGTTTGTTGATGTTGTTTTCAGCCAACAGCACGACCTACTTTCTCATCAGCCATGTTTTCAGTAGAGGAGCTACTCATGCCATACAACTGAAAAGTTGAAGCTTTGTGGTATTTAAAGCCATGGACAGTGATAATCAGGAACATCTTCCCTGTTCTATTAATTTCTAGCGTTGTCAAATTCAGATTTGTTAACACAATAAAAACAATCCAAATATGTATCCTTTGCAAATAAGTCTATATTAATATTTCCACAGTGTGCGCTATTGTTTGTGCATCCTCATGCTACATTTTTCAATGGTTGCTAGCCCACGCAACTGCGCGGGGATTCACACTAGTATAGAAATGATGATTCAGGGCCGTGACGACGAACTCGGTGGAGGCCGGAGAAGGCCAATTGTCCCGGGAGATCCACAGAGCAACATGGGAAGCAAAGATGCCTACCGTCCGAGCAGTGGAAATTTTCGAGGACAAAGGTTTGAAAGCACATACTCGGACTGTCGCGAGCGTCGATAGCAGGAGCAAACCCCGTGAGCGTCATCGTTCGTACAGAACGTTGACCTCGTAGCTGGTGCTCCAGCGTTGGAGGGAATCCGTGACCTCGGGGCCTCTAGTTCCACTTGTCGGTCTGCACAGCCCAACAAGTCGAAGACAGGGCCGGATCGAGACCATGGAGTCTGAATCTTGCGTAGCTCGCCATTGCACCCCTGTCCCATTAAATCTTTGCAGTACGAGACGGAAACAAGTAGTGTAGCGAGGAGACGAGTAGTGGCCGGCGCGGGTGTTGTGCCGTCGGGGATAGCAGTTGGTTTGAGTCTGGGAGAAGCAGGTATGGCGAGAGTGAGCTGAAGCAGAGGAAGGGGACAATAGTGAGTTTGCTGCCTGCGAGAGAAGGCGCAATGGGGACGAAGGGCAATGCGGTGATGGAGGGTGTCATCGTCGGCATGGAGCAGTGCTGGCCGCAGGACCCGTAGTGAGTGCTGGCGAGAGGCTATGGCCGCCTGGTCTGGAGTGGGTGGCGGCGGTGGCTCGTAGCACCTCAGCGAAAACCCTCTCCCCCGCTCAGTATCAGCAATATCAATTTTCACTACCTCTAAGGGTCTCTTTGAAACGTAGGATTCTAGAAACACATAAATAGAAGAAATGTCTTGAATCCTATGGATTGCAAAAAATATTGGAAATTGCAAGATCGAACGATTTGGATGGTGAGTAGGAAAACATAGGAATTTGATAGAGAGAGAGAGAGAGAGAGAGAGAAAACTTTCCATGAGATTCAATTTTTTGGTAGAAATCCTCTAAAATTATTTGAAACAAGCCATTCCGTAAAATTTTCAGAGGATTTGCAACAACTCAATCCTTTATTCCAAAGGGTTTTGAAGGAATTTTTTTTTTCTATAGGATTCCAATCCTCGGGAATTCCTCTATTTTTCTTTGTTCTAAAGGAGGCCTATTACTAATGATTAATTAATTATATTTCTTTTAATACAATTAATACGAGCCAATTGAAGCTATATAAAAGTAAGGCTAATAATATTAAGTTTAATATTACTAATGATGTATAGTTGAAATTTTAATTAATCTTTTTAAATACTCTCTCTATCCAAATATACACATGGCATAATTTCTTTTTCCTTAGTCTCGGAATAGAGGGCGTGGCCTTTTCGGCTCTCAGATCACGCATGCATTTACTTATCTATAACCCCTATAAGGGAGAACCCCACTGGGGAGTTCTCTCGACATGCAACTATGCCACCTAGGCAGCCCCACCACATCCGCCACGTCATCCACTTCTCCTGCCGTCCCCTCCACTTCTTCCTCGAGCTGCGTTTCTGTGCTTCCGGCTTCCCTCATCCAACACCCCTGGCCCATCCACAGTGCTGTCATTCCTTCCCCTTAATTGGTCAGATGAATCGGCGTTGTGCTATTATTATCCACCTTCCCAATTCAATACAGGATGCCAAAGGCCAAAGGTCTCCACTCTCCATGATGAGACTCGACGAGTCACTGCTCCACAATCGTATATAGTACGTCGTTTGAGTCGAGGCTTGGGCAGTCTTTATGAGGAGGAGCAGAAGGTCCATGATGAAGAAGCACGAGTCGTCGTCGTCCAGCAGGTGACGGATGAGGAGGCCGAGGCGGCGCTGGTGCGCAAGATCACCGGCCTGGCCTCGGCCATCGCAAAGCTGCCGTCGCTGAGCCCGTCGCCGGAGGTGAACGCGCTCTTCACGGACCTCGTGACGGCGTGCATCCCGCGCAGCACGGTGGACGTGGAGCGCCCGGCGCCGGAGCTGCAGGCCATGCGCGCGTCGCTCATCCGCCTCCGCGCCGACGCCGAGGCGCTCCTGGAGGCGCACTGCTCCGACCTGCTGGCGTCCTTCGACAACCCGCTGGACCACCTCACGCTCTTCCCCTACTTCAGCAACTACCTCCAGCTGAGCCAGCTGGAGCACGGCCTGCTGGCGCGCCACGTCCCCGGCCCGGCCCCCACCCGCGTCGCCTTCGTCGGCTCAGGCCTGCTCCTGCTCAGCTCCCTCGTGCTCGCGGCCCGCCACCTCCCCGCCGCCGCCTTCGACAACTACGACATCTGCGGGGACACCAACGCGTGCGTGCCGACGCCGCGCTCGCCGCGCGCATGGCGTTCCGCACCTCCAACGTGGCCGACGTCACCAGGGACCTCGCCGGGTACGACGTCGTCTTCCTGGCGGCGCTCGTGGGCATGGCCGCCGAGGAGAAGGCCCGCGTCGTGGAGCACCTCGGGAGGCATATGGCGCCCGGCGCCGCGCTGGTGGTGCGGAGCGCGCATGCGGCGTGGTGGCTGGAGAACGTGCGGTGGTGGTTTTGCTCGAGCCCAAAATAGCAGTCGTGAGTCTGAATGCTATCTGAATGTGCACGAGGGTAGGAAGAAGCCGAACATGCTTATCTGAATGTGCTATCTGCCTGGGGTAGCACGTGAGTGGTGAAGGAGATGCAGTGCTACGACATCTACACCACCGGACACCAATAGCCAATCTTCATCCATGTCCACACGGTGTGGTCAGTTAGAGCGCTCTTTGGTTGCTGCGGTCGCCTGAAGAGAAGGGCTCTTCAGTTGCCACGCCGCTGTAATATCTTGGCATGTGAGGAGGAGCAGCCTGCTTCCGTGCGGCCCTCAGGCCTGGTTGCCGTAGAGCACGCGCATGCGATGAATTCAGCTATTCCTGCATGCGCTAGATGCAGTCTTTTTCCCTCCAGCTTCAATCAACTATTGTAACTTCAGAATTGGCGCTTCTATTTCTTTTGCGTAACTAATGTACATAGTACTAGATTAGGTTCATAAGGCAGTCGATTATTTAATAATCAGTATGTATCGCTAAGAAATTTTTTGTCCGTGGTTATATCTGTAAAGAACAGTGGCAACGCGTGACTGTCTTATTATTCTTTGTAGAATTTATGCTTAGATGAAGTCATACATGTTTGTTTTCTCTTCATGAATTATATTCAAGCACCATACCCGCAGCAACAACGGAATCCACCTAGTTTTTTCAATGAACCGACACCGACCGTCAATCAGAAAATACAAGTAGTCTTAAGAGGCTACATTAATTCAAACAAGTGATGAGATCATTTCATCCCCATTCCATCAATCAGAGAACAGTTCCATCCCAGAAAATCACATCACACCGTCCCAAAACTAAACACATGGTTAGTATGAAATCAAGCCACAACGAGCGTCCTCACACCTCATGCATTCTAGCACCCGCACCAGCTGGCACAAGTCGTTGCCTATTAAATAATTCATGTCACATCTCAGCAACTCCAATCAAAGCTAGTAAAAAACAACAAAACCACAACGGCCACGAGCCCACACAAATAAAATGTTGTAGCCTTGAGCACAGCCTGCCTCACCGACCACCTATCTGCCTGTCACTGAACTGCCGCATGGCTTCCCAGTAACCTGGACCTGGCTACTATCTTCTTGTCTTTTTGTATCTTTCCCATCATTGATTTTAGAGCCACGAAAAATGCAACCTACCCATTGAATGTTGACGATAGGGCTGCTTGGATGGTTGCTAAAGGCGTCCTTCAGTACACGTTCCGTGCACCTTTTGATGGGTTCATCAGCATAGGCCCCTCCAAACTTTACAGTGACCACTTTAAGGCTTGTCATGTGCTTCATGCCAAAAATCCGCGAAATAGGCTTTTGATCTGTGGGCATTGAAGGCTAGCTTGAGCTTTTGGACATTGGGCATTGCTCCTTCCAAAAAGGGTCATGTATGGTGCTGTACGCAAGAACTTGAAGTACTTGAGTGCTGGAAATCCTTTCTCAAAGACGATGCAGTCTACATTTTCTGTCAGTACACACAGAGAGAGAGCAGTGAGTGATGCCAGTCCTTCCAGGATAGAAATGTCATCATTCGACAGAGCCAGAACTTCAATCTTCAGGATGGCGAGTCTGCTGAGATCCCCAATCCATTTAGGGATTCTTGACAAGGTGCAAATCCGTGGCCGCAACTCGAGTTTCTCAAGGAGGGCCGGTGAAGGAGAGACACTACTCAAGCCATCATCACAAATGCTCTGCCTTGAAGCACCTACATCACCATGCAGAGCTAGAGATCTGAGGTTATTTAACTTCCCCAGAATCGAGGCAAGGTGTTTCATGTTGCCAACCAGATGCTCAGACAGTATTGTGGAAGTAGAACACGTGAGATGAAGATCTTGGAGGTTGGTCAGCTCGGCAAGATCAATCACATTTCGTGATGAGTTCTTACTGAGATCAAAACACCCAAGAGTGAGAAGAGATGATGGCAGGCTGCCATGACCTTGTGGCACAATAGCCTCGCTCCGAAGGAGGAGGTGCAATAACTTCTCCAGACGACCAATGTCAGACGGAACGGCAGATAATCTTGCATCCACTTCTAGTGTCTCCAAGTATTTTAGCCCACTGATCTCGTTTGGCAGATTCACCATGAGATTACATTGGATCTTCAAATATCTAAGTCGAAGCAGATCACAAATTCTTGTGAGATTAAACTCTGTCTCTTCTCCATCAGTCCAAAAATCAAGAATTAGAACTCGTAGAAACTCATAATCCACAACTGAAGGTACACAGTCAATGAAACCACAAAATAGAAGCGATCGAAGGTTCGATATCTCGATGTTTTCTGGTATGTCTGCACTTTTTGCACCTCCGAACTGGATGGACAATCGACGAACTTGATCAGGAAGTGCAAGCGAGGACTGCAAATAGTCCACAGTAATGATGAAATTCATCTCCTTGCATTTGTGCCTAATAAGATTGAGTACCATGTGATGAACTGTACATGACAATACCTCGCTGCCATACTTGGTGTCCACAGGTTGGACGATTCCACTACGGACAAGTTCATCAAAACAATTCCCTGCTATTTGTTCTGCGCTTCGCCCTCCCACGGCATTCATAAAGCCTTCAGCGACCCATTGTCTCACCAAATCATGCTTCCTGACCAGATAGCCCTCGGGATACATATTGAGATATAGCAAGCATGTCTTCAAATGTGGTGGAAAATTATTGTAGATATACAGTAGTAACTGTTTCAACCCTTTGAAAGCAGAGCAAAAGAATCTTGTATGTGCTTCCATTTATGGATCTCGGTTCCTCTTGCTAACTGGAGGCCTTCAGATCCAACAACACTATCAGAGGAAAAGTCGTTCATGCCTTCGTTATTAGTATGATTTGTCCTAGAAATGAACGGCAAAGAATCTTGTATGTATTCCCATTTCTCCACTGAAAGTTTTGATCCCCTTCCTATGAGGCTGGCAACATTTACAATTGCTAACGGTAATCCAACACATTTCTTGACAATCTTATCTGAGACTTGTTTGAAATCTGAAGGGCAACGATCCTCAGAGCCAAACAATATAGTGTAGAATAATTTTTAGATTGATCATCGTTAAGAGGACTCATTTCAATATAATCTGGGTAGTATCTACAGCATGCCAATGCTACATCATTAATTTGTGTGGTTGTTACTATTCTGCTGCCATAATTACCATCAGGGAAAGCACGGCTGATAATATCCCATACTGATGCGGTCCATAGACCATCCAATATTACGAAGTACCTGTATTAGGTAAGACGTTAAATAATATTAAAATTGGGGCTAGTTACATTTAGAAGACCAAGGATATCTGGTACTAGATGACACCACTATTGTACATGTCCTTATGACCTAAGAATCATTTTCCATAGAAAAATTATGCATGTTTGCTTTGATTTCATGAATTTTGGTTTTGTATACCAAAATGATTAAACACCATTCAATAGAGCATCATATCGTGTAGAAATTGTTGTCCTACAATTCCTCATTTCATTTTTAGTCAATAATAAAACAGCCCCTAATAAAATATATAAATGTGAAAAGAAATCGACAACATAGCATTTGTTTATGAGCTTGGCAAACCTTCACCTTTTGCCTTTCAGATGCTTCTTGATGCCATCAGTAAGGTAGTGGACATCAGGAAAGGCCCAGAACAATGGTGCCTTAATTTGTAACAGAATACTGAAGAGGAGACCCCTCATATCTGGAGTTCGAGAAACCCTTACAAAAGCTGAACACTGGAATTTCCCTTTGTGCTCGTGATACAAGCTTCCAGCTGCTGTTGTCTTTCCAACACCTGCAAATCCAACCAATTAATGAAAGAGCAAACAGGAACAACTAAAATAAAGAAACATACTAACGAGTTGATGTAGATTGTACCTGGGAATCCAAGGATTGGGACCACCTTGAGCCCTTTTTGGTTATGGTCATCAAAAGCCAGCTGCTTGACGAGCTTGTTCATGAGCTCGACTCCAACTATACAACTGCTGCCAGCGGAGGGCATCGACAGCTTGTGGGATGTCAATTCATCAGATGTGAGGCAGCTGCCTTCACCGAGGTCAAGTTTTATGGTCTTATCATTAAGAGATAGCTTCAAACGTTTGCGTCTTTCATATGCATCCTCCACACCAGCGATTAACTCTGAGAAATCACCACCAGGCAAGAGGATAACCTTGTCCAATCGGTCCTCTGTATCATAAAGGAGCTCACGAACCTCCTTCCTCCACCACTTAGGCAAGGAGCTAGTTTCCTCTGGCTCCAACAGATCCCCTGCATAACACCCTCAAAATGTTCCTTGAAATGCTTGATATCGTTATCACTTTGGCATGGAGCCATGAACATGAGGGAACCAACTTTCGGAGAAAGAGTATCCATGGGACCGAGCGAAGCAGTTACAGGACTCTTCATCACCGTGTCAATCAAAGCAGGAATATCCTGTTGATATAAACTCTAAACATGTTAGTTCAATTCGGTTAGTTTGCTAGAGATTTTTTAGTTTTATTTTCTTAGAGGTATCTAGTCTGCACACAACTCTGTCAAGTCTCGGTGGTGTGCAGCCGTGGCTCTGACAAGCACTTTGTTCCATTTTGGCGTTTGGGATGGCAAGCGCAAGTCGAGGGTTGGCGTGCATGGAGGTCCACTAAGACCACTATTTTATGTTGTAATTAAGTTCCTTGTAGTATACTTAAGTGAACAGAAACAGAAAAATTAGTTGCTGCCACACCATACTTCTATCGTATCCCAAGCGTTCGTGTGTGTGTTCTCTTGTTGACCTGTGACAACTAGCACCTATAGAGCCCGAAGAGTGATCCAGGAATGATATGTTGCAGCCTTCATTGCAGCGAGGTCACAGCCCTACCCAATGGTGGATCCAGTGATGAAGCAACGTGACTTGGATGCTCCTCAAAGCACTGATAAACAGCATTGCAGTATTGATACAGTTCTACAATGCATGTTTTCTTCTGTGGGATAAATTATGAATCATATAAGGTCCTGCTTTATGAGATGAACTGTGACAGATCAATCTCGATCGTTGTCTATTTTTTTTGTCTCTCTAGTCAGCAATCACTCCAAGGACACAAGGCATCATAAATTGACTATACACACGGGGATAAGGAGTGTCTTCCAAGCAGTGACATATGGTGAGCACCAGAGGTCACCATATTGTTGGATCTGTCCCAGGCCCTGCAGCCGAATGGCCACACCAGTGACGGTTCCTGTGGCAAGTCACTGTTCCACGCATGCTCTCTGGTCCAATGCTCCCCACCTCACCGCTCGTGCAACTACGACGCACAGCGCCCCGATGTCATGGTGGAGTGCATCAAGGACCAAGACAGCGTGACAAACTACCCCATGGTCACCTAGAAAAACTACAATGATTAAGCTCTCCTCATAATGCTGAAAATGTAGACAGTGGGCTCTAGGACACCATTGAACCTTGTGGTGTCAGCTTCAAGGATCGAATTTTAAAACCACTCGGCACACGGCAAAAGGTTTGTGTTTTTCGTAATAAGATGCTTGAGATTGGGTTTTTTTTTATATGCAAGGCCTTAATTTGTGTTGAATAACAGGAACATGATTTTTTACTATATTTTTTTCAAAATTTTCAATCACTTGTAGTTCAAATTTAGCTTCATTTCAAAAATTACCATAGAAGAGAATAATTACCTAAATATACCAAATAAAGTCAAAAATTCACCAAAATTGAACATGGAGTGCCATATGATGTATAATAACTGCAGAAAAAAGTTTGGAGGTCGAAAAAAAAAAAAAAGGTCCGTCTTTTGCCGTGGAGGGACCCCTAGCTCACGGCAAAGTGGGTTCCTATGCCTAGTGCATGCCCCACCTCACGGCAAAGGGGGGTCCATTGCCTAGAGCATGCAAAAGCTCACGGAAACCTTTTCCGTGAGCTGGACGGCAAGCTACACAGCAAAGGGGGGACGGAGGAGGGACGGCCTCACCGTGGCTTTTCCCGTGAGCTCCGCCTCACGACAAAGGATGGTTGTCGTGAGTGGGTTCTTTGCCATGAGCAAGGCTCTATGCTCACGGAAAGAACCCCCTTTCCGTGAGCTCGGAGATCTAACTCACGGAAACCTCCTCCTCCCCCCCGCTGAAAGACGGGAATCCCAGTAGTGATGGTTATCAACGATCAAATACCCCATTGGATGATCATTTGTAGGGTTTGGGGTAGCTAGATCATCAAGTGATCAAATAAAAGCTTGTAATCTCACTTAAGGGTAGATTTGCAAGTGGTTAGGCTTTAGCTTGATAGCTAGAGTGACCTAAGCTTTGTGCCCTTGCAATCTTGGTGACACATAGTGATGAGTTCCTAACATAGGGGCATGTTAAGCCTTGGGGTCAAAGGTTCCCGACCAATAGGCCCCTGACCCGATTCTTCGAGGATCGCTTGAGGGCTCGGGGTCGCATGCACCTTCCGGCTAAGCATTTGGCTGAGCCCTAGCATGCCTCCTACCTCTGCTTTCGGGGGCTCGGGGGGCTGGCCTAAGCCTCAGGCTCCCGATCGACGGAAGTCTGAATCCGATCCATGGTCCCCTCCCGGCCTTCCGCCCCTAGCCAAGGCTCGGGCCTGGGAGACGAGCGCCCACGAGCCTCGGAAGCTCGGGGGGCTCCCCCGACACCACCTTGCAAGCGTGGCGCCGTCAACCACTCCTCCGATAGGGTCATGCACAGGGCAAGACACAAGAAGACAAATCCCTCCGCTTGGCTTCCGGGCCTCTACCTTCACCACCAATAAGCCTCCAGAAGGTGCAGCTGGTAGAGGTCGGCGTGTCAGAACAGAGGAGCCGGACGATGCCCGGCTTCTTTGGCTCCACGACAAGACCAAGGCCCATCACATGATGACTAGTTTAAAAGAATTCACGATGATTTTTTTTATGAAGGAACATCATATTGAAATTGTAAACGAGAAGGTAAACAAGGAGCTTGATTTCTGATAGGTTATATCACAAGCATCTAGACAGATTAAAGCTAGAAAAAAAATTCAGATTGTATCATTGTGTCAGGCTAAGACAGCGAGACAGCCTCATGATGGTCAGAATGCACTAATTTCTTCTTAGTTAAGCATAAGCAAAGATCAGTCTCGAGTAAAATGCAGGGCATATCATTAGGATCCTCTGCTCATATGTAAATTTACATTGGACAAATTAACATAATCCTATGCTGCAAGATAGTCCAAGTTCTTATTTCCACCTATATATGCAAAAAGACCTATGAATCAACATTGAGATGCAGTTTACTATGATGGCAGTTCAGATGCAGAGCATTCTAAACCAAAATCATCAGTAGGTAAATGCCCATTCCAGTGTTGTTTTGTTTTTCGTAAGCCTGTGTGCAACTGCCATGCATGAAAGTTTTTCAGCTTTGATTACCTTCTTCTGCAGCTCAGAAATAGACTCGGCCATAAGGTGGCTCTGCTCAGAAGTAGACTCGGCCATAAGGTGGCTCTGCTTAGAAATAGACTCGGCGATAAGGTGGCTCTGCACGACATCCAAACATGGATCAGGTTGTCAGTAATCAATAAATATCCAATTTTACAGCAGCAAATCATTTAGAGCAGTGACACAAACATTAGATATTAGATATAGAGTAAACAAAAAGAAGAGATTCCAGGTTATTAATTAAGCGAAACTACTGTTACTACCTTTCTTGATCTGATGTGTTTCAGTGAGCTCTGCAGCTGCTGCTCTAGTTGTTGGAGCTCTTTGGGATTCAAAGACTCCAGATCCTCTCCCATCAGGTGCCTGCAAGACACATATTATTTTTCTTGCACCACATGTATCCATACTATACAAGATAGTTTCTTTAGGACAGGTATAGTAACAGGATGATACTAATTCAAAATTATTCAAAATCCAAATAACCATCAAAGTTATTACTTCTGGCATTTTTGTATGGTCTCAGTTTTGGCCTCCAGTTCCCTGTATTTGTGGCACCAGTTTCCCTGAATAGGAAAATAATTTTTGTCAGAACTGCTTTAGGAAGTAGCAGATACGGAGGACCTGGAGACAGTGAGAAACAAGCATATGTATGCTAGTTAAGGGTTTTTTTTAACAGAACATAAGTTTGGCCACTGCAGTCACTTAACATCAGTTTTGAAAATTAACAATAACAGCTGACAGGTAGACAGTGCTTTCAGGAATTCAGCTTTAGCATATGCTTATCTTAATATTGGTGCAGTACATTGAAACACGTTAGCACTTGCATTCTCATCCGCAGACAGGAATTTTCATATGATCATATTTACAGTACAAGAAGAGCATATATGAACAGTATATACAAAATTAATTAATAATTATATTATTGACTCATAAAAAGAATGTTTCCACCGCAGAAGCATATGAGACAAAATGAGAAATAACAGAATGAACATTTCAGTACAAATAAAGGGTCATCAGCAGAAAAATATCATCTATGAACAGAATCATCCTATTTTTTATACACAAAAATGTCGTCACAGTATTGCCAAAAGCATCAATAACTCCAGGATTTGTTAATGTGGACTAAAGTAACGAAAATCACATGATGACTATTTTAAAGAACTCACGATGATTTTTTTTTTTGTGAAGGGATATCATATTGAAATTGTAAATGAAAAGCTTGATTTCTGATAGTTTATATCACAAGCATCTAGACGGATTAAAGCTAGACAAAAAATTCAGATTGTATCATTGTGTCAGGCTTAGGCAGCGAGACATGATGATGGTCAGAATGCGCTAATTTCTTCTTAGTTAAGCATAAGCAAAGATCAGTCTCGAATGAAATGCAGGACATATCATTAGGCTCCTCTGCTCCTATGTAAATTTTGTTGGCACCTGCACCAAGCACCGAGGTGAGCACCTCACCTCTCCCTCCCCCCTCAACCTTGCTCCATGGTAGAAGATGAGTCGAGCTCAACACACACACACACGCATAGCACCAGTTTAGCAGTGTCTGAACCTGAAACTCTCTGAATGTGGGCAATTGAACTCTCTGAGCGTGCCTTCTGGGACCGACTAGGCGGGTCCTTTTCCCTCCACCGCGTCGCCTACACCTAATCTTCCCGCGCAGACGCCATTACCGGCTTGGCCAAGGACCAGCGCGAGGGAAAATTTCCCGCGAATCCCCGCCCTACGTGCGTGCCTGGGCGCCGCCGCCTCGATTCGCTGCAGAATCGGGCGCCCGACGACGCCTAGCAGCCGCCGCCCGACTAGGACCGCGACTACCCCCCTAGGCTCCACGGTTCCACCGCCTAGCGCCCTAGACACCGTGAATCCCGCCTAGGCAAGCGCCTAGCGGAACAGGGGGCTTGGCACATGAAACAATGTAAGGTGCATCTCAAATTTCACAACCTGTTATCTTACCTCACTATTAGATTCATCTGAAATAAGAGCCTTTTCAGCATTCAATATCGTTCATAACGTTCAAGAATTTTGTCCATGCTGAAAAAAAACAAAAAAAAGAATGTCAAATCATTTCTCTGGGAAGTCCTTGAAATAATCTAGTGTCTGGTTTATGCATTAAACCAGAGATCATTGCAAAGGATAAGTAAATTTCGAGGGCATATTCCTTATTGGAAAAGCAATCATGCAAGAAAGCACAAACATGCAAGTACTATATCATCCCCTATATCGGTCCTCGGTCCTACTTTAAGACCGAACCCGAATAGACCGAACTCTACATCGGTTATCGGGTTTTTGTTTCGTTACCCGAGGACCGAACATGACCGACCGAAGTTCTGAACATCTAACCCGAATAGCTCGACTTCGGCTTCCTCCGTTTCCAAAAAACAAAAGACTTGACTTCCTCCACTTCGACGCGGTCACGCAGCCATCCGACCCGGCGACACCGCCACCGCCGGTCTACACCGGTCGACGGGCGCTGGTGCTCCAGCTTACGTAAACAAATCCCCAGTTGACAAAGAGAAAGCGCTGGCGGACTCTTGCTGCCGCTACCCCCAATTGGCGCCACTTTCTTCCTAGTCTCGCAAGGTTCCGCACATCAGCATCCGAGACTTGGGATGGAGGGCACCGCGTCTTCTTGGAGCCGCAGCGACTAGGAAGAACGGAAGCTAGCTGCTTGCCATCTTCCCAGTCTTTGTGCAGGCAGGGTAGAGCCGGAGGGAGATTCAGAGATCGCAGATCTTGGTGCAGACAAGTTCTTGTTTGTTCGTCCTTCGGTTTGCAGGGTAGGTAAATATTTCCTCATTTTTGAGATTATATATGCTTGGCGGCGAAGTGAATGAAGATGGTATTTTCTTCAGGAAACTTGCAAGCAATTAGTCAATGGAGATTTGTCAATGTCAATGAGAAACTACATTGGTAACTATAGGCTGTAGAAATTACAGACAAAACAGCTTCAGGATTACAGATAAGTAGTCAATATGGAAATTTTGGGACAGCTTCAACGTTGATTGGATTACAGATAAAACAGCTTCAGGATTACAAAGCTTTCTTCACCGGTTGGCTTTGTTCTTAGCCGCCCAAAATTTCCATATTGCAGCTGTAACCGGTTTTTATCTGTACAAGCTTTGTTCACCTGAAGCACAAAGCAATGAACTGTTGCTGCATATCTGTTCGGTTTTTCGTTTTACCCGAAAAGACCGAACCCAACCAAAGACCGAATCCGGTTTCTCGGGTAACCCAAGGCCGAACAAAAACCGAAATAAAAAAACCGAAAACCCGACCGAATTTTCGGGTAAAGACCGAACGCCAGGCTGAAGCGTCATCACCTTCGGGGCCTTGGTCGGTGGCGGTTCAAGATGAACACCGTCGTGCTCACCGCCTCGCCCCGAACTCCGCCCGACATCGCGTTCGCCTTCATCATCGGCGGGCCATCCCAACGATGGTCTGGTTCCGCCCTTCGACCACGCCGTTTCTGCTGCGGCGTGTATGGCGCCGTCAAATGACGCACCACCCTTCCTCGGCACAGTAGGTGGCGAGAATTCCACCGCCGTGAACTCACCGCCCCTGTCAATGTCGCACACCCTCGACACCACCCGCTTGGTGATACTCTCATTCCACGCGTGGACTAGGATCCCCTCCAGGCATAGCCGTATATGGTGGCGCATCCCACAGTGTTCGCTGTAGGCTTCAATTCACCACGGCCACATGCGGTAGTCGAGATTGCCCATCGGCAGTCACCGCAGCATCCCGTTGATGCATGGCGGTGCTTGAAGATGGCGAGGTAGTTCTCTGGGCGATGACGAAATCTTGACGTCTCTCTCTGCTGAAGGCGAAGCGGCGACAAAGTGCCCGCTCAATCTCCTCTTCTACATCTCCAGAGTCGCGGCGGCCATGGCATTGTTGGCCTCGGGGCGGGTCGCAGGGTCACCAGTCGGCATGGCACAACGCAGGAGGGATAGGAAGGAGCTGGGATCCGGTGGTGGTGGAGCAGAGGCAGAAAAGCTGAATGCAGAGGCATGACGGGTAGGTGAGGATTTGCGATCTGGATTTATAGCCAAACTTCCGACACCTCGACGGCGGCCGACCGGCTCCCTCGCAAACATCAGCTCGGTGTCCGCCAAACGGACAACGGAAGCATTTACGTCTCATAGCCCTGAGCAGGCCGGGGGGGTGAGCGGGTGGGCGGGCGACTTGAATACGCCTAGGCATTGTCGCGGTCGCTTCCTCCGTTTTTTCCATCCCTCGTCATCCACCGAGCACCCCCGGGGGAGGGCCCGGTGGTGCGGTCGTGTCTTGGCGCCGGTGGCCGCCGTCTTGTCGTACATCTTGGGATCTTTGCCCGCCATTGCCGCAGTCGGCACGCAAACTTTTGTGAGTTGTTGAAGATTTGAGGCAGGATTTGCTTGGTGGAGGGAGCTGGGTGGAATTAATGGCGCCGGTGGTTGGGGATGGAGAAAAGGAGAAGCGCACCCTCCTCCGGGCTTTGTCGGATGTCCGGGTTGTCGCGGAATCGTCGATCTTCAGCTCGGCGAGCCAACCAGGAGCGAACGCGAAGCGCGTGTGAGTTCCACGGGACCTTGCGGGGTGGGTTTCGCCCGGCGATGTGGGCCTAGGCATGGCGGCCAGAGGGCGGTGGAGGTGCGTGGGTGGTGGAGAGCTGCGGGGGAGGCTACCGCAAGCGGCGGGCGGATCCTGGCCCCCTGGAGACGACCGCCCACACCGCCCGCGGGCGAAATTATGAAATTTGACCAGTATTCAAGACGCCCCATAAATATGACCGAAATTCGCACGCCTTTATAAAATATGACCCATGTGCCGCTTAACCGTTATGAAATCGACCTTTTGACGGAAACACTAACACCCGTGTAGTCGCCGTCGTCCCTCCCGTTGCCGGCCGGAGCTGCAGCAACTCAGCACCTCCTCGTGAAGGACTGGGCCTCGGGGCGACGGGCATGGCGTGGAAATTTTTCCGATGAATCCAGCTGAGAGATGGACTAGTACTAAAATGAATCGGCACCTTGTTAGCTTGGCAAGCTAGCAGCAGGCACTCAGGCAGCGTCGAATGGACTAGTACTCGACTTCAAGTGTCAGCTAGCTTGCTACGAAGGAAGCTTGCCACTCCGGCCACCGGCGCACGGCAACAGACCATGGCATGCTTCCGAGGCTCTCCGTCCCTAGGCAGCAGGGGCAGCTGCCGAGCCTCCTCTGCCACGCGACGGGCAAGAGCCGAGCACCATCCACGCCGCCGAGTTGGTGGGGCTGGGGGCCGACGAGAAGCAGGAGCGCGCGAGAGCGGGAACCAGGCCGGGGCGAGGTCGCCGGCGGGCACGCCCGCCTGTCCGGCCGCCGCTGCCGCCCCCAAAGGGCGAAGATCGGCCACAGCGAGCCTGACCTGGATCCGCCTGCCACGGTTGGAGGTTGAAGGAAGAGCTGACATGTGGGTCCCACATGTCAGTGACGGGAGAGAGATTAGTACTGCCGCCCCGACCACAGACCGTTCGCGTTCACCGTCAAAAGCTCAAATTTTATAACCGTTCGCAGCACATGGGTCATATTTCATGAGGCGTGCGCGAATTCCGGGTCATATTTGTGGAGGCCTGCGAATACCGGGTCAAATTTCATAATTGCGGTCGGTTCTTTCTTTTCGGTAGCTGCTCTGTCCGCTGTGGTGCCAAACTGGATGACGAAACTGGGCAAAGCAGGCGTGGACCAGACAGCAAGCCATGGTGGCCAAAAATGGCAAGAGCGGCTGGAGCACCAGCAGGTTGGTGGCATGGCATCGAGACACTAACACACCACACCAGCTAGCAGCAGAAAATCGAATGAAGAGAAATCAAACTGATAACGAACGAATGGAACCATATATAGGCAAGTATTTCAATTCAACAAAGTTACAAACCATATATGCAACTCGGGAAAGAAGAGAATGAAGAGGTGAACAAGCAGCAGCAGGAGGAGGAATTGGAAGGCCGCGGCGGCGGGGCAGGAGCAGGATCGATGCGATGCGACGCGAGCAAGAAAGAGATGGTGGTGCGTACCGGCCGGTGGCGTACTCAGAGAGCCTGCCGGTTTGGGAGAAGATGATGACGCCGACCTCGGCGTCGCAGAGGAGGGAGATCTCGTGCGCTTTCTTGAGCAGCCCATTCCGGCGCTTCGAGAATTTCACCTGCTTGCTTATCTTGTTCTCTATCCGCTTCAGCTGCTCCTTGCCGCGCCCCATCTTGCTCACCTGCGCGATGCTTGCTTGCTCCGATTTGCTGCTGCCTCCCTTTGCTTTCTCTTCTTCCGATCGATGCGGCGGCTGGCCACCGGCGAGGTGAGGTACATAAAGGCAGGTAGGTAGCTACAGTAGCTTTGAAGAGGTGGTGTAACTGTAGAAGGGTAGATGAGGAGAGGGATCCGGCCTATCGATCGGTGGTGGAGGAGACAGCCAGTGCGGGTTTGAGTGCGGGTTTGGGGGCAGGCTGCTGTCGAACTCCGATTGGTCAAGACCCGCATGGACCCACCTCGTCAGCCTCTCGATCTCTCTCCGACCCGGTCGCTGACGCGCTGCTGCGGCTATGCTTCTCTCTCTTTCCCATTGGTGGTGGTACTAATTATTATTATTATTGTTGTTGTTTTTATTATTATTATTATTTTTAGTTGCTAGCATATTTGTCCGCAATGGAAAAAAAAAAAGTCTATAACCATATAAAATTATAAATTACAAAATGTATTTTCTTAAGGACGCTGAGGAGTGTTTTATATCTGATATATATCAAAAGAAAACAATAGCTTGTACAAAAGATGCAATAGTCTCGAATAAACTTGTTGTCGATCCATGTAAGCCAGATTTTGAGAGACAAGCGCTAAGCGGGGCGGATCTATCTTGCATTGGTTCAGCTAGGGCTTGAGCCCCCCGCCACCCAATGTACACAGAGGCTCTCCTAGTTCCTTGCAAAAATTTTTTTTTTTTAGATTATACAAGCATAACGCAGACGCTCAACACGCACGCACATTCACCTCTATGAACACACGTACGCAAACCCTACCCTTGGTAATCTTGAAGTTCACGAAGTCACCACAGTCGCATCGCTGTCGACGGGGACGTCGCCTACCACTTAATGCGCAGCGCCGGAAAATCCTAAAATAAATCCAGGAGAGGCTAAATGTAGAAAATAATAAAGATGTGCCTCCCTAGCATATGTTTGTATAGCCTCCCTAGCATATGTTTGTATATCTACCTCTGAGTACTAACTTAGATTGAAGTTTGATTATAATATGACTATTCAAATTAAACAATGCATCATTTTAGAAAAAACAAACAAAACCTAAAAGTTGCATGTGCGTGGCACACGTACGTGGCAGCTTTGAATCGTGCATGTTAGTAGCTAGCGAGGTTTGGCCCCTATAGATTTTTTTAACACAAAACACATATATTATATTAAAACAACACTCTTCTTACAAGAAGGCTCATACCAAAGGGGCCAAAGACATCAAGAACCCTAGAGCAGTTCCCGATTCATCACCAGAGAGCAGTTTGCTGGTGGACGGCTGCAGAGGCGTTGCGAACGCATGGTGTCGTTGTTGCGGAAGGGCCTCCCTAGCATATGTTTGTATATCTACCTCTGAGTACTGACTTAGATTGAAGTTTGATTATAATATGACTATTCAAACAATGCATCATTTTAGAAAAAACAAACAAAACCTAAAAGTTGCATGTGCGTGGCACACGTACGTGGCAGCTTTGAATCGTGCATGTTAGTAGCTAGCGAGGTTTGGCCCCTATAGATTTTTTTTTGACACAAAACACATATATTATATTAAAACAACACTCTTACAAGAAGGCTCATACCAAAGGGGCCAAAGACATCAAGAACCCTAGAGCAGTTCCCGATTCATCACCAGAGAGCAGTTTGCTGGTGGACGGCTGCAGAGGCGTTGCGGACGCATGGTGTCGTTGTTGCGGAAGGGCCTCGCCTAGCATAGGCTTGAAATGGTTGAGGACGACGTCTTGGAGCTGCATCGCCGGCGAATCAAAGATGTTGTAGAAGTCGGCGGTAGAAGACCGCCGTCCACATAGCCGGTGGGTGGCTCACCGCTAAACCGGTGACGAAGGAACAGGAGAAGACTTGATGCATGTTGCTGCTGTGCTACTCGATAAAAGCCAAGAATAAAAAAGAAAGGAAAAGGGAGACGACCCTTGACTGTAGACGCAGGAAACCTCCGTGCATGAAGTGCACGTGCCACCCAGCAGCACCGACCGGACCACCGACCAGACCATGTAAAGCATACACGTAGGTGGCCACAGTTCCTTGGTGGACCACGCGTCCACCCACGCGTCCGGCTAGGAAGAGTAATGAAAGATGCATACTCCCTCAGTCCACAAATGACTCAACATCTAGGTTGGGAGAGAGTGAAATAGTAGATGTGTAAAATTACCAAATTTCCCCCTATAATAGTACACGGGTCGGATTAAAAATAATAGTATAAATTTTGTCCATATGCAAGGGGTAAGTGGGCAACAGCACACAATACTTCGTGTGTGGCCACGAACAAGCCATGCAACAAGCATGTGGCCACAACACATGCCACGTCACAAGATTACAAGATTACATAAACTTCCAGGTTCCGTTCATTCCATTCCAGTTCCAGCATTCGCGGGCAACATTCAAAATTTGAATGCAGAAACTTGGCGCCTTTGCCCCACTACAAAATGCTTTCTCAGCTCCTAACAAACCTAACACCAGCCATCCCCCCCCACGCTCCAAAACCAGCCATCCCCCCACGCCCAAATGTGCCATCCTCTATATCTCCATTGCATGCTCGAGTTCCACCTTCAACCATGGTCACCAATCTAAATACAGTACCGAATGAAGGAAGTGAAAATCCATGTATAGCCTGCATGACAATTCCATCTTCAACCATGGCCATAGATCTAAATATAGTATTAAGGGAGGGAAGTGAAGAGCCCTTACAGACCCTAAATCGAGAGCTTCATGATGATGATGGAGATGAAATCCATTTCATGCAGGAAGATCAATTGCAGCTCATGAAAGAAGCACAAGTGTGTCCACTCACATGTCAGTATCCCTATGTCGAGAAAAGAGCATCGGGTGGTGTGCATGCCATAGATCTCAATATCCCTGCATGTCAAGAGCAACAAGAAGAATCTCATGAGGGTAATGTTTCTCTTAGTTCCATTACTAAAAAGAAAGGGACTGTCTTGTGTACACTCATCTTTTTAGCCTAAATACAGTTTTATGCATCCAATCACAGGTCAATCCCACTTTCTCCAAAAAGAATGAGCAATTTGGTTCTGTACATGCCATAGATCTCAATATCCCTGTTTGTGAGCCCAAGAGGAAGAATCTCATGAATGTAATGTTTCTCTAATTCCATTACAAAAATAAAGTAATAGTTGTGTGTAAACACATCTTTAAGCCTAACTAAACCTATATGCCCCACCTATTGCAGTTCTTGCTGTTGAGGAACCCCATCAACAAGACAGAGATTTCAATTTGCTGCTCCACTTGAACAAGATGATTTTGACCTCAATTTAGAAGCTGCTGAACACCAACATGAGCTCCAACACATGATCAGTAAGTGTCAATGGAACTTGGATTTTTTTGCAACAAATTTAGAAGTTGTACTATTGACAATTTATTCTCAATAGACACCACAAAGTACAGCTAATTATCAGGTTCCTCCTGTTTTTAGCAACAAATTTCAGCATGATTTTGCTACTGCTATCTCAGACCTTTTTTTTTTTGCAGACATGATTGAGGACATGCACGACTATGGGGTGTATGCTGATGTCGTGGACATAGTCTTTGATCAGGGAGGAGTTGGAGGACTCGGATGACGAACAAGATGAACATACAAATGCAATTAATCCACGCAAATGCAGAAATTTAACAGACATTGAAAGGCAACAAATATATGAAGCATTGCTTCAGAGAAGTAATAATGGCAAATTAAAAAAAGAACACGACGAACATAGTAGCTCACATGTGCCAGGTCAGTAAGTATCAAGTGTGGTGTTTGGCGAAGAGCTCGGCAATGTCGTGCACAAGTCATACTTGTAGATGTTAGATCAAGGAAGAAGAATTGTGGCATAAAAGGATCCAATTTGATATATCAAATGTACTTTAGAGTTTCCTTGCATGAATGGTTCAAGCAAGGCCTACTACGACGCCACTCCAGCACACTAAAGCCTTTGTTAAGGGAAGACTACAAGAAAGAGAGGCTTTGTTGGTGTGTTTCCATGTTAGACGAACAGACACTGCCTAATGAACCCAAATTTCGTGATATGTACAACATCATCCACATGGACGAGAAGTGGTGTGCGAGGAGCAAGGAATGGAAGGGAACAATTATTATTATTTTTTTTTTTTTTTTGAGAGAACCGAAGCTTTGAGAAAGGAAAGGGGAAGGGAGGCAAGGCGACAGGTGTGGACGGGGCTCCCTCGATGGGGATTTGTTCCTTTTGTGGCCTCCTTTTTGGGATTGAAACGTGTGGGACGACAACGCTCTAGCCGCTTTGATTTTTCATGTTCACATGCTTTACATCGCGGCCAACATCAAGGCGTTTTATTTGTGGACTTTTTTGAACCTCAAACATGAAGATATTGGAGGACGGAGAGAGTATACCACACATAGCATGCGTGGGCCCCACGTAGCATGTGGGACCCACCATGTTGGGCAATGTTTTCCTCGAAAAAAATCTCCTCTGCTGGAACGCGTGAGATGATCCTTGGTGGACCCACCATGTTTGGCCCCTATAGACCGGTCCGGTTGGAGTTGGAGACAGACTCGCAGGATTTTTGTTGAATGGACGTGAGAATTGGCCTATACTGATTGGCCTGGTTGGAGTTGGAGACGGATTCGCATAATTTTGTTGAACGGACATGGAAAGGGTCTAAACAGGACTCACAGTAGAAGGCGGAAGAAAAAAAGTAGTGGAAAAAAAAAGACCAAAATTTTGGTGGACTGAAATTTCTTTACTTTATTAATAGGTATAGATAGATATAAATTATTAGTGAACTTTCTTAATAAATATAAATAAATAAATAAATAGAAATAAAATAAAAATGCATTGAAAATGCTAGAAAAGCAGAATAAATATACTGGATCTCGTCATCAGGCAACATAAGGGCGAGCTCCTCGTAGAGTCGTAGGGTCGAACAAAAAAAAACACATGCAACAAGCCTATTCTTTTCAACGTAGAACGTGGATCTCTCTTTTTCCTTTTTATTCTATACTACCAAAGCGTGCCCGTGCGTTGCAACCGCCCGGCGCAAGCTCACCGAGGTGACCAGCGAACATCAGGACCAGTTTTGCGGGAGGAACCCGGCGGCGAGCGGCTCTGCGAGGAGGTAAAGCTGCTGCTTCGTCTCGCGCAAGACCTGCTCCAGCGCCATCCGGGCGGCGCGTGGCTCCGTGCTCCTCACGGTGCATTTCGTTGGCTTCCTCCTCCCTGCATTCCCCGAAGTTGGAGGAGTAGCTCGGACGGTGATGACGCAGTTGATGGAGGCGCGGCGGTGCGGAGGTGCTCGCCATCCTCGACACCCGGGGCCGGCGCCTCTCGGGGGCGCCGTGGGCGACTCGGGCTCAAGGGCCGAGGCCAGACCGGCCCGACCACGATGTCGCCAAGAGGGACTTAGGTTGCGGGAATGCGGTGACGGAGGATCCACTAGAAGCACCTACGGGGTGAAAAGAGCCACCGGTGGTGGCGAAAACCCACCCCCCAAGCTGGCTCTAGCTTGGCTCCGAAAAGAACGACCAGAGAGGTCGTTCAATCCTAGCCTAGAAAGGTCACTTTGGGCCGGGCTCAAAAACTCTATATAGGCAACTAAACAACTAAAAATTGATCTGTAGTAAACCTTTTTGGAAGATAGCCACATAAGAGCAAGTATTATAAAGGGCCGTAGTTCGGGAAGGCCTAAATCTTGAGGTGGAAAGAGAAAAAGAGGAGAGAGGAGAAGCGGGTTGTAACCTTACAGCCGGTTTGGGCACAAAAACCAAACTATCGGTGAGAGAGACAAGTGAAACAAGTAACCATTAGACGAGTGGGGGTAGTAGAAGGCCGTAAGGGACCTTAAGACCGTTTCCGCCGACTGTATTATAATCCTTGTTCTAACCGAGCACACCCGTACTGTACGCCGAAACCAGGGGCGAGCGCGTCCCTGAAAAAATCACGGACGGCGTCTTCTCTCCCCTGAAGGCGTTTTCTCTTCCTCTTCTCCGGCGTCGTTCTCCTTCTTCCCCAGTGGCGGGCGAGCTCGCGCTCCATCCTCCCCAGCGAGATTGGCGCGGACAGGGCTGGGGAGCTCCCACGGGCGCGATCTCCTGCTGCATGCTCGTGGACGCGACACCCACGCCGCCGCTGCAACACTAGATAGGTACCTGATCTGCTCTTTCCTTTAATTCCTGTCCACATAAACCTCACTTTAATTTGGCAACCACGCAGATCTATCGATCCAAGGAAAGAAAAAATGGAATTTGCTTTGGCTATACTCAACGAGGCAGTGAGCAACGCAGTGAGCAGCGCAGTGCCGAAGCTCGGTAGTGTGATAGCTAAATTAGTAGGGAAGGTTAAGACTGATGCTACAGATATCAAAGATGAGCTTCTGATGATCCAAGACACAATCAGACCTAATTCCTTCGCTGGCAGATACGTCAGTCCAACGCAAAGTGGATGGATTACACCACTGAGGCGTTTGGCTTATGAGATCGAAGACTGCATAGACTGCTTCAAGTCAAGAAGACGAGCCCTGAAGAGTTCGCGGAAGAGATTGCTCGACTCAAGAAGAGATCTGAGGAAACGCGCAAGCGGGTATTAGACTATATCCAGATAAATAAAGACTTGAAAGAAATGGCAGTGCCCTCTTCAGCACAAGGCCAAGGGCAACAAGCCATTGCCCCGGCTGCTGCTTTTGAGGTCCTTGTCCCCCATGAGCTTCAGGAGCTTCTCGGTAAGCAGGGTGAAGACTGGCTCAACTGTTTACTATATTTCTGCATGTTTCCACATGATCATCATGCCAGCAGGAATCCCCTGATAAGAAGATGGCTTGCTGAAGGACTTGTGAGAGGTGAAGATGACGCAGTCAAATATCTGGAGGCCTTTATCGATGGCAAAATCATCAATACCACTGCGAAAAGCAACAATGGAATGATGAAGAGATGCCAACCTCCTGATGAGATTCTCAGATTCATCTACCAACAGTCTAGCGCCACAAATTTCATGCTGTTTTGTGATGACATGGTCAAACTTCAGGCAGAGTGTGCCCGCAGGCTTTCACTCCATCCCAACGAAGATATACTTGACAATATGAATTTTCCTGATTTTTCTCGTCTCCATACCCTGGCGGTATTCCATGGCAGTTCAATCCTTACAATTATGAAGCCATTTTGGAGTTTAGCAAGTATGAGGTGCTGCGGGTGCTGGATCTGAAAGAATGTGCTCCTCTGTCTGAAGCACATCTCTTCGCTATATGCAAGCTGCTGCTTCTGAAATATCTGAGCTTCCAGGGTGGTACTGATCGGCTTCCACGTAAAATAGGGAAGCTGGCATGGCTACAGACACTCGACATGAGGGGAAGCAAAACAGTGACCGTGCACCAAGAGGTTCTCATGATGCCCAGATTGAAGCACCTCCTTGGAAAGTTTCAGCTTTCTAAAACCGATACAATTTTCTGGACTGTCTGGGATTGCAAGACAACTGAGCTAGGGAAGTTTTTGAAACAAAAGAGCGTTCTGCAGACACTATCAGGATTTGCCACCGGCGAAAGCCGTGGATTTCCACAGCTGATGATTCTTATGAGGAAGCTGAAGAAGGTGAAGATATGGTGCAAATCCGACGCGAGTGAAGCAAACCTGGATGCTATTTCAAGTGCCATTTCCAAATTCGTTGGTGATGGGATCCAGATGCCAGGTCGCTCCCTCTCTATTAACTTCGAAGAATGTTCAGGACAATTCCTAAATAATTTGCAAGTTCAAGGTGCTCTTACCTCGCTGAAGCTGCACGGTAATCTGAGTAAATTCCCTCAGTTTGTTGCACAGATCAGTGGTGTTGAGGAGCTGCGCCTTTCATCCACTTCGCTGACCTGGAATGTAATTCTAGCCGAGTTGAATAAGTTGAGAATCCTGAAATATCTGAAGCTTGTTGAAGACAACCTTGGGCCCGTTGAAATACTGCCTGATCACATCAGGAGCCTTGAGCGTTTATGCCTAGTGTGCGAGCCAAATCTTGACATAACAATCAAAGCTGGAGCTCTGCCTGGTCTTGTATCACTTCATATCATCTGTCAGGATCTAGATGTTGTTCCTGGGACGCCCCGCATGGAAATCACACACATGACAAATCTGCAGGAAGTTGGGCTTCATTCTCAGGTCGATCTAGCAATTAAACAAGGATGGGAAAATGCTGCAGAGGCCCATCCCAATATGCCTAATGTAGGGACTGCAATTCTCCACTGATCCTCCGGAGCATCATGGTCAGTTTTATATTATCTCTCTTCTGAAGCTCATCTTCATGTACCTTTTGCTGAAGCTTACTCTTTGATTATGTGCAGTGCAAATCAGTGCAGTCATCAACTGAAATTAGGGATGCATGTCTTCCTTTTCTTCCAAAAGTTAAGATTAATGATGCAATGAGTATATTGATGCGTTCCTCACATTCAAGTCAAAAGAGGCAAGGCTTATTTGGGTGGCTCAAGAGAATGGGAGAGGAGAAGATGCATTGACTATTTCATTTCAACCTATGATGAACTTGCTAGTGCCGTTGTGAACCTTTAGAGATGTTATTGTAACTTGTGATATGTGAACCTTCTATGTTCCTCCTTGACTATTTAATTTATAGGTCTTGTTTGATGTGATGCTCAAGGTTATTGTATTACTTGTGTTTGAACTGAAGTAGCATATACCCTGCCTTTTGATGATGCAGGAGACTATGCATGTTTGGGACTTTAGGAGCAAAAAAAGTATGTCTTTTGAGAGACCCCATGATTTTCTAGATTTAAAATTGCTAAGAACATTGTTCTAAAAATTGCTAGGCACACTGGTACCCTTTTTCGGTTTTTAGAAACCATAGTATGCTAAGTAGCAGTGTTTGGACTTTGGAGGAATACCTCCAACATGTTCCAAAACCAGGAAGCAGTGTCCATTTTCTGTCATGGAGTGCAGGTTTTATTACTCATTGCGAGTAAGGCTTGGTCATTTCATTTCCCTCATGATTCCATCGTAACTATCCTATTCATATATCTTCATCCTCTCTCTAGTTCCATCTTGCAACACCATGTACCATCGCAGCTGTACATCTGCTCTGTTTTCTGATAGCAAAGATGTGGTTGGGTTGTTGCTGTTGCAGCAGCTTGGATACCTGTTGCTGTCTGCACCAAACAGACTCGTTGCTGCAGACACAGCATGTCTGATCGTGAATGTCTCTTGTTTGTGAGTCATAATGTGAAAAGTTTTCAGTTTTTAGTGCATCTTGGTATATCTGTGCTGATTAGGATTTCGTTCTCCCCATCCTTCTAGTTTGCAAGATTTAGTGCTTTATGGTAAAACAGGCTTGGCATATTTGTCCCAATAAAAAATTAGTCTCATAGCTCACAAGTTCTGTTACGATCAATCAGAACTAAACCACTTCACTTTTTTTTTTAATATATATGCAGGTTCTCTGTCAACTCAGTCAAAAGGACTCAAAACATGAACGTGACGGTAACAGAACGATACAAGTAGTACCTTCTGGTTGTACATTAAAAAATTCTGGTCATGTAAGTGGCGATATTGTTGGGTTTTGTAAATCTGTTTGCATAATTGCAGTTTATCTACGTTGTGGTGATTTAGTAGCTGGTAAGTAAGTGCGCTTGCTGCTTGGAAGATCTTGTCGTCTTGTTTCTTTTGTACTTTGTGCCCTCCTGTACACTAAGTGTCGATTCCCTTGTCTTATCAGTTGTTTCGAATTCGATTAGTTCTTCAATATCGTGTAAAATTTTTTTGTCAGTGAACCAAACGACGGCTTCACAGATTCATTTTGGTTTATCCTGGTGTCTTCATGCATTCTGTACAAAAAGCAATACTGGTTCTGTCTCATATCCATTGATATATAGAGCAGAAATCTATGTAGTGAGAAAAAAACTAAGGGCCTCTTTGGCCGGGCTCTTGACAGCTCCGCTTCTATACTGTCGCGCGTTTTGTGCGGACGAGGAGCCGGGCGGGGGGAGCAAAAAATCGAAAGCTCCTCCAGCTCCGATGAACAGCGAACGCGTGTGTCAGTGAGAGAAGCGATGGAGGGATGTAGACTACCGGCTCCGATGAACAGGAACGCTACAGTGTCACGACGAGGAGCCGGAGCCGCAGCTCCTGCCTGCCAAACGAGCCCTAAGAATAAAAAAAGGCCCACTCTTTGATGAGGGAGAAGAGCGACAACAGAAATTCTGCTAGGGCTCGTTCGTTTCTTCAGCTTTGAAAACAGGCACGTTTCTTTTTCTGGGCCGGATTAAGTGGATCTTGGTGGGTCACTGAAACCTGGATTGGGCCTATCCAAACAACCACCCTGCGTCGTCCCAATTCTCCAATCCAAGGCCAAATAATTTTAGGTGGAACGGGCCGTGTTTCCTGCTGCACTTGGCAAACTGTAATGGAAAAATAAAAACTCTCAAACTGTAGCCGCATGCTTCAGAGGGAGTGGAGAAAGTGTCCTGAAGCCCTATACTGTGTTTGGTTCAGCTGTATCCTCTGCCCTTGCAGGCTACTGTACCTCACCTGTGTCAGCAACATTGAATCCACAACACAGTTAGCACATCAACAATGTTGACAGACTATAAAAGCCGGATTTGTTTGTTAAAATCATCCACTGTCATCATCAGGCAGTAACGCGCCTTCCAGTCGTCCACTGTCATCCGTCCGCCCTCACATCTCCTTCTTTGTGGATCTCTTCTCGATCTTTATTAAAAACACGGCAGCAGGAAGGAGCTCCTCCAGAGCCCACCACTAGCAAAAGCCCCTCACAGCTGCGACGACTTGCGAGAGGCCCTACCCATGGCGACGGTTCCAGGACTCTTGGCTGCCAGCGTCAGCTTTCGCCTGTTGGATCGCCCCCGCCCGCCGCCGCGGCCGGTCATGCCCACGAGGGTGCGGGGTTTCATCAGGTCCTGCCACGGGCGGTGCCCTGTCGATCACAGCCATGTGTGCCTCGGGTGGCCGTCGCTCTTCATCCGGCCACGGGGTCTTATCACCTGTGCTGCTGCTGCTACCAGACGACACAGCCAACAACACCCTGGCAACCGCGGGCGAGCTCTCCTACTTCGGTGCTGGCACCGCCACCCGCATAATATCTTCAGTGCCACTGGCCGCAGGCGGCCGCGCCTCCCGTGGTAGAGTCGTCGTGGCCGCCCTTGGCACCTCACTGCGCGACGGCGAGGACGACGACGACGGCGGCGACGACGACTCAACCAAGGTCATTTTCAACGTGCGGTTACTCAAGCAGGATGAGCAGTTCAAAAACGACTACATCGTGGCTGCGAATCCTCAAGAGGCCGTGCAGGTGAGTACGTCAATTCACTGCTTTGTGTTTTTCGTGCATTTTTTTCAAAATATATACTAGAGGTGTTGTTACAAAATATCGTTCCAAGTCGGCCCCTTGATTACTAGAGGTAGGTGTGGTTACAAAATATCTTCATCTCAAAATATACACGAGGATATTTCAAAGGCTTTGCGGATACACAAAATTAATTAACAGATACCATCAGTTGAAATAGATTAACATGTTTAACGTACGTACACAAAGATAGATTACTTATGAGGCTCGTGTTTAGAAAAAAGTCCTAACAACAACGTTGAGAATCCTACTCACCTCTCTCCTAGCGCACACGACACGATGCCGCCACCCTCTCTCTCGCCCATAGCAGCAGGATTGACCTCAAGGTCGTCTTAGGATCCTCCTATCTCTCTTCGGTTCGTGTCACACGGTGACTTGTGAATTGTGATACCGTACGTGTCATAGAGCAACGAGGTACTTGGCATTGCACACGATGTGGATGGTGGCCATCACAATACCAAGGGCCGGTCCCATGGGCTTTCTTGGTGGGCTTGGACATTGGGCTCATAGAGTTGTCTCGTTTTTTAAAAAAAAAAGAAAAAAAAAAAAAAGTCATAATTACTCCCTCCAAAATCATTTCGGAATCATTTCGGGATAGGGTTAGAGGAGGGATGTGAGTTCTGAACGCCTCCAGCGTGGTTGAGTGCGGCAACTAGGATGGGCTATATTCCCCAGGACTCGGAGACTTGGTGGGCCTTCAACTTTGTTACTGCATTCAAGAAGAAGATTTTTTTTTGTGTGTATTTTTTTATTTAGCTCTTATTTTTAATTATTATTATACTGATCTGATTAGCCTGATGATGCTAACCTTTCACGTGTTACCATCAATGTTCTCCATGTATGTGACTCCTTGCTAACTTTGATTAGAGTTTTGAATTAATTTTTTATGGATGTAGAAAGGATATCAAATAACTCGATATTTTTGTGTTTTGCATCAAAAAATGTTTTTACAGGTATGGCCGTGGGGCTAAACATAGTCAGGTTATTATTGGCCTGTACTATATTATAGATGCTATTGTCATTGTATTAGATACAATTTTAAATTTTACAGAAACAAAAAAGTAGATATGTAACATTCGGACCATTAGCCCATTGTTTTCGATAAATGTTTGATAGTTTTCTTCTCCCGTTGCAACGCATGGGCATATTTGCTAGTTAGGAAATAAATAAGGTTGCTTGTAAAAGGTATTCAATCTATAAGAAATCTTTAGAGATTGCTTGGATTACAAGTCTCATAGGAGAGCCATATAAGTAAGGGGTTTGTAATCTCTTTTGGGGCAAGCAATAAAGATCAATTTTCCTTCCTGCTGCCAATGCGCCGCCTCCTCCCTCCCTGCGCCGTCGCCGCCCCCTTCCAGCGCGCCCTGCCACGTGTCACGCCGGAATCCTTCCGGTCTGCGGACACACCAGGTGGAAATGTTAATTTATATACAGATCCTTTGCCACGCCTATCTCTATAAATTCCCTTCAGAGTTGTGATGTGTAGTAGTTTTTGTTTAGAAAGGCGGCAAGAGCTTTGCCAGAATTTTATTAGATGGGAAAAAAAAAACAAAACGAGATACAAAACATGTTACACACACAAAAAAAACAACCACTAGGGACACAAGTCCCCCGACTACGTTGCTAAGACCGACAACCCAACTAGACTCCCAACAAGGCTGAGAGATCAGTATTTCTTCTCATAGTTTTGAGTGAACGAATAATGCCTGGTGTAGGCACAATCTGGCAACAGGTACCAGTACTGGCTGAAGCTTAGAGTTGATGACGTGGCACATCAAGAGGTGACTGGTGGAGAGGGAGGACGGGTTGTTGTGAACATGACCATGGTAAGTTATATCTGTATCCATGTCTCAGTTGTTCATTAATTAATATGCATATGTGACAGTTATTTAAATTAGTTGGGATTACCCCAATCCCATCTGGTTCTCCGTTGCTTTTATCCATGTCAATTGTTTAATATGTGTGGTGCTGTGCCATTTAATTTGTTGCCATTATTCTTAGCCTGTATCATTCTCCTTTGCTTTTCTAATAATGATTTTACACACCGCTAATGTTTAGTACACCATGGCGGGTGATGTTTAAATGGTGGTTAGCAATTTCAACCCCAAAGTTGGTTTATCTGAGACTTTCCTCGTAAGTTTGCATGACTTTTTCTTTGTTTTCTCACCAAATGTACCCACTCTTGTGTTAGGTCTTCAAGGAAAAGGTCTTGGTAGACTTCTTTGTGAGGGACCTAAACGGCGACCCGGAGGGGGTGAATGGGAGCCTCGATTTTCCTTTTTCAATTTTGGGTCATCGGCTCAACCCCCAACCTCAAAAGCGAATTCACAAAGATATTTTAATGATACGCGTGCTAACTTGTAGCAAGATATCAAACGCCGAAGTGTTAGGCACTCCGTTGGATTTGCACGGCACACGGTAAGGTGCACAGCCTACCAACAAAATTATCTTCCTAAAACGAGCACGGTACTGTTTTTCAAATAGAAAGGGCAACAAGGCCTTCACCGATGACTACTAAGGTGCTTGTCCTGCAGAAAAATGCCCATTCAAGTACCCACTCAAATCACACAAAAAGAGCTTCTTTGTTCCCCGGGATCGATCTGATCTGAAAGCAAGAGCAAAAGATGGACAGCTTGTGCGAAGCAAAAATCAGACACGGAAATAGAGAAAAGAACCAATCTCACCAACGTAATAACCTTCTCAAGCAATGAAGAATTAAATGCTCATGATGAGCTAATGATTGCTTGGGTTATTTTACGTGAGCAAGTTGAAAGCTTGAACCATTAAAATCTCGCTACTGCACTTGAGGCCAGGAATTCAACCGAGACAAGAACAACCTGCAAGGAAAATCGATCTCTGGCTAGGAGCTGCTGCAAGCGCCGAACTTGCTGAGCGGACAGGGCAGAAGCTATGTCAGAAGAGCTGCTTTCTACTTTGCACAGGACTCAAGAACGAAGAACAGCAGGCTGACCGATTAACAAGCACGAACTGCAAGAACGGACCGGATCTCGAGCGAGCAACTGGGTACGAGAGACAGCAGCGAGCGCAGCTCTACTGAGCACACACGGCATCTGCGTGCCGGTGCTGGTTGCGCTGCTAGAGCGCCATCCCTCTCTGAAAATACCCAGAGATCCAACGATTTTAACAGGAGACCGATGAACACACGAACAGAAAAGAAGCGACTGCGAAATCGATGAGAACTCAACCAAAACTCAACGACTTGATCTCAAAACTCACACAGGTAAGATTCACCGAGCTACGAGCTAATCTCCAAAAAATCGCTGCCTGGAATCAACTAGAACTCTGGGAAAATCAAATCACAGCCAAACGAAAGAAAAAAAAGAACAGGAAGGGGAGGGATACACACGCACATCAGACAGACAACAAAAAACACGGGACACGACATGGACTGCTCGGATCTGAAGTGCTACCATGAGACAGGCTGGTTAGGGGCAGCCCTCCCCAAAAAAAATCTTGTTCTTGGACCTCTAAATAAGAACTCTAAAAAATAGGAAAAATAAAAACGAAAATGGAAGAGGCAAGAAGGGGAGGATGGCTGCCATCCTCTATATGTAGTCCTTATTTCTCATCCCTATTTTGCCCTCCGATACATATATGAGCCAAACCACTAACCCTAGGGCTATTTTGGTCGACTCGGATATTTTTTCGATCCGACGGCCACGCGCCTCCTCATCGGTAGCCTTGCATCCACGCGAACCTCCCCGATGCCGCCACGTGCCGCCCTTCCGTCCAACGGGCGTCCCGGGTTTTGAGGCCCAAACCCCGCGAAACCCGCGCCCGATGGTTTTGAGGCCCAAAACCACCAAACCAGCGCCCGATGGTTTTGAGGACAAACCACCAAACCTCCTCGACACGTGTCATCGCCGTCTTGATCGCCCGAAGTCGCCAAGTCATCCGAGCCCCCCGCTCTGCGCACACGCTCGCCGTCTTGACCCGATCGACACGGTCTCCGCCACGCCCTCTTGCATCCGCCGATGTCCCGGATGTCACCACCATGGCTAGCCGCCCGGCGATCCGTCCCTCGGCCCAAGCCTCACGCCCCGTCCTTCACCTCCAGCGGTCCGTCGCCCGCAAGACGCGTCCTCCTTGGCCCCTTCACCTCGCCGTCGCCTACCATCTCCGAAGCTCCACACCCCGCACAACACTAACCAAGAGATACGCCTTCGACACACTCCATTTATGCCGGTGAAACATAGCCGGGCGAAAAAGATAAAAGAAAATAGAAGGAGAATGTTGATTCGCTGACAATCACTACATCACAAAACTAAACACATGCGACCTAAATCAACCATGTGTTCGTAATCTCCCCCTTGATGAGTGCATTGTCAACATTCAACACAAAGACAGAATAAGATAGAAGAAAGCACATCCGGATGAACAAAAGCTAAGACAACCTCTTTGGATAGCAAAACATGGAGCAAAGACTTGGTTCCCAAAGACATGGGCAAAAGGCTCGACACAACCAAGCTAAAGCAGACGGCTAGTCCTCAAGAAGAGGTAGAACAGGGCTCAACACCACTAGCAAAGCTCCAAACCAAATACTTTCACACACAAACAGCTAGACCCTCAAGACAGAGGCAAAGGCTCAACACATCTAGCTCAAAGTGCTACTCCCCCGGACAAATGCAATCACTTTGTCTTTGGATCTTTCTCCCCCTTGTTGGCACATGCACTAATCAAGCTATGAAATGCAATATGTCACAATGCAAAGCTTCAAGATTATATTCAACCGAATGAGAGAGTGCTCAAAGTGGTACCATAGCAACAAATTACAAGTGCTAGCCAGAGCTCAAGCTAAACAAGTGATATGAAATATGGCACAAAGCATTTTGAGCAAATTTTAGTATCTTGCAAAAAAAGGAGGTTCACCATCAAACATAGCACCTAGCACAAGTAGATAGGAGATCAACTAAGTGCTCAAACATGTAAACCGGGTGAACTACCCCAAGCAAATGCTCGGACATCATGCTAGACATTATGGCATAAACTTGTGTTCATTTTAATTCGAGTTGCAGCGGTTCACAAGTTACAAGAGAGCATGCGAAAGTGGTTATCCACATTTGCCTTGCCTTACTAATCAACCATGTCAAGCCTATGCGTGAGCAATGATTAGCTTAAGACAATGGTCCGGGTCAAAAACACAATGAAGTCCAAGTTCATTCAAGAGTGCAAGTGAAGGCAGTCTCGAACTTCAAAGTGTGGCAAAATGGACCCACTCGATCTTTTCATCACTTTAGCTTTAGACTTCATGTTTTAGCAAGGTATTATCATGAAAATCTAAGCAAGTGAATGAATCAAAGCATGAGACATAGCTACCAAGCATACACATAAAAACTCAAAGGTTCTCAACACTCTACTCATGATAGAAGCTAGCTCAAAGGTGAACCAAGATTTAATTTCATCATCCATTAATCAAGTTCACATTTGGAAAAGGTTGCTTTCGACTCATAACATACATCACATGATTAAAAAGAGCTCAAGCTAGAAGCACCATCATACTCATACTACTAAGAGCACAACCTCATTCAAATCAATATAAAAGTGAAGCTCATGATATGCAAGTATGATACAAAAGCAAAAACAAACCTAAAACTACATCTGTACATCAACTACAAAGCTACCCCTCAAAGGGATAGCACACGCCCAACTCTCCACCAATTTGGGCAAAACGGACTTGGTCTAGTGGTTTCGTGAAAATGTCCCTTGTCTGTTGTTCGTGTACACATGCCGCACATCTATGTCCCCTTTCTCTTGGTGATCTCTCAGGAAGTGGTACCTCACCTCTATGTGTTTGGTCCGGGAGTGAAGGACTGGGTTTTTGGCAACACTCACGGCTCCCATGCTATCACACAACAAGGGTACACGAGAAAAACTCAGGCCAAAAGTCTCTCAAAGTGGCAACCATCCACGGCTTTGGGAACAACAAGCGGAAGAAGCAACATACTACTGCCTCAACAAATGACCGAGGCGACACCGCATCGCTTATTGCGAGGCTACCAAGACACAAGAGAAGTACCAAGAAACCGACAGTACCGTAGAGGTAGACTTTCTATGCATACGATCACCAAAGATAATCGAGTCCGAATAACCGGTCGGGGAGAGGGTGGAAGAGGCCGAAAGTACCATAGGCCAAAGTCGTGGGTAAACCGCAAGTACCGAAGATCCTCTTCACGCCCCGAAAGTGAGAGGTGCGCGGGCGAAGATCGAAAACGCGGCGCAGAGGCACACCAAGAACTGGATGTCGGGCGCGCCGCCGCCGGGTACGCAAATAACCGATCATGCTTCCGTACTCCCTTTGGTCCACGGCTTCTCCATCCTTGTCCTCGCCCGGGGCGCCGTCGCCGACATGGGCGCCGAAAAGAGGCTTGGCCTCACCCATGCTAAACTTGGCGGATGATGTCCTTCGTGTACTTGCCCCCGTGTACGAAGATCCCGCCCTTGGTTTGCTTGATTTGAAGTCCAAGGAAGTAGGTCAGCTCGCCCATCATGCTCATCTCGAACTCCCCCGCTCATAATCTCGCAAAACTCGATACCATAGCATGTGAAGAGCCACCAAAGATGATATCATCCACATATATCCGGACTAGGAGTATGTCATTGCCTTTTCTAAGCGAAACAAAGTCTTGTCTACAGCCCCATCACAAAACCCTTAGCTAAGAGAAAAGCTTTCAACCTCTCGTCGCACGCTGCGGGGGCTTGTTTCAGCCGTACAAGGCCTTGTACAACTTGTACACATAGTCCGGGTGTTTAGGATTCTCAAACCCCAGGGGCTGCCTCACATACACCTCCTCCTCTATGAACCCATTTAGGAAAGCACTCTTGACATCCATCCGAAGAGCTTAAAACCCTTCGGCTGCAAAGGCAAGCAAAATCCTAATAGCTTCTATGCGGCTCTGTGGAGCGAAGGTTTCTTCGTAGTCTATTCCCTCTTTTCCGACAAAACCCCCGGGCAACTAATCCGCTTTGTTTCTCACCACCACACCATCCTCACTGTTTGTTTTTGAACACCCACTTAGTACCTATGGGATGACACTTTCGCCGGGGAGGTGGGACTAACACCCAAACTTGGTTCCTCTCAAAGTTCTCAAGCAACTCCTCATGCATGGCATTGACCCAAATCCGAAGTCGGACAAAGCAAGTGTTAACATCTTTGGGCTCAAGGGTGGAAACAAATACGTAATGAGCGAAATGACACATGGCATAAGCTTTGGAACGAAGTTACCCTCGATTAAGTCCTCCAATCATGGTCTCCCCGGGGTGGCGACGAATGAATGCCTTGAGGCGCCGCGGCGCGAAGATGTCGCCTCCCCTCGACCGGAGTGGGGAACCTCCTCAGGTGCAGCTGTCTCGCCCGAGGGGGCCGCTCCACGGACCCCGTGAAGTAGTGGTAGTAGGGTCTGGTCCGTGGAGCGTCGCCGCCGTCACAGGGTCGACCGGGCAAGCGGTGGAGTCGCTTCGGGATCACCCGCCCAACGTCTTTCCCGCTCCTCCTCCACAAAGATGCTCTGCTCCATCTCATCCTTTCCTCGCACACTCAAACACAGAAGAGGAACAAGGTGCAGTTTCATCGAAAGTAACCTCACATGTCTCTACAACGCGGTTAGTCTCAAGATTTAGAACTCTGTAAGCATGTGAGTGCAAAGCATATCCAAGGAAAATGCCATCAGCGGATCGAGACTCAAACTTGTCGAGATTACCTTGCTTGAGGATGAAACACCTGCATCCAAACACACGGAAGTGGCTTACCTTGGGCAATCTCCCAAACCGCAGCTCATATGATGTCTTCTTGGTGAAAGCACGAAGAAAAATGCGGTTGGAGACATGGCACGCCGTGTTGATTGCCTCAGCCCAATACTTCCTGAGTCTTGTGTTCATCGAGCATGGTCCTCGCCATCTCCACAAGCGCCCCGTTCTTCCGGCTCAACAATCCCATTCTCACGGGACATAAGGGCTAGAAAACGGTGCTCGACACCAAGGTTAGTTAAAGAAAAGAGACTCGAATCGAGAGTTCTTGAATTCTGTGCCATTGTCACGCGAATCGCTCGAATGGTCGCCTCTCGTAACTCGGTTCTCGGTCTCAAAATCAAATCACGAGCAAAACCAAAAAGCCTCATCCTTGCCCTCCATGAAAAAGACCCAAGAGTATCTCGAAAAATCGTCAACGATCACTAGACAATACCACTTCCCACCGACCGACCTCACCCGAGATGGACCAAGCGTGTCCATGTGAAGGATCTCTCCGGTCTCGAGGTCATAATCTGAGTAATCGGGTGGTGGGAAGCGGATACCATCTTCCCGTGACGATTGGGGATGGCAAACCAAATCCTTCTCAAATTTGAGTTTAGGCAATCCTCGGATCAGATCCATTGAACTCAACCTCGCGAGGAGATCGAAGCTCAAGTGACCTAGTCTCCTATGCCACTTCCACAAATCGAGGAGGACCCGGCCAACAAGCAACAAGAAGTGCCAAAGCCTCGAGAAAAATCAGCACGAAAGACTTGCCCAAATGGCACAATCCGGCAAATGAGATCATCGCGAGAGTCCAAAACTCGAGAACACCCAACCTTGAAGCGTACCTCATACCCGTCTTCCGCCATGAGCCGAGAGACGTAAAGGTTGAAGTGAAGGTTGGAGACGAGCGCCACATCCTTGAGTACAAAGTGGTCATTGATCCCGATTGACCCTCGAGATAGAATCTTCCCTCTGTTCTTTGTCCCCCCGAAAGTGATGTACTCTTTCGTCTTCATGGGGGTGAGGCCGAGAACCACTTGGAGTTACCGGTCATGTGTCGAGAAAAGTACGGAGTCAATGAGCCACATGTCCTCCAAACCTTCCGGCAGATCAACGATAGAACATGGGATGAGCATATGGCACAACACTGGGGGTTAGTAAACTTGGAAGAGTACCGGTGTTGACCATCTTGCCCCCGAATAAGCATTAGGCAAAACAAACATCCCACGCCCCATCTTACCAAATCGCTCACCACGCACAACAAAACGTGGTGCACTTCTCTTGTCAACCTCAAATCTCCCAAAGCTTTAGGATCTACATCCACTCGCTGAGCACACCACACAAAGGGTCTCACAAACCGTGGCCCAAACCTATGAGGCCTCCTACCTTCAGGCCTAGCAAACTGCCTCGAACCGACCGCACACCCCTCTCATACATGTCAAGTGGTGGGTGATACATGTCACGGTTCTCAAACTCCACTCGACGCCTAGCATCCCTCTTCCTCCTAAAGCAAAACTCAACCAAGTGACCATTTCTCACGGCAATACTCACAAAGTGATACCTCACCTCTCTCTTGGGTGGTGGTTGGTTCACTCTCTTGGGTGGATGGTTCACTCTTGTTGTGGTTTTGGCCTTAGGAAGGGTTTCCTCGGGATCTGGGCAAAGTGTCAAGTGGGTTCTTGAGGTAGTTCGGTTTGGGAAGCCACACTTGTTTGGGAGGTGGAGTCTTAGTTGGCTCTTGGAGAATGCCATCTTGCACAATGGGCTTGGTAGGCTCGGTGGAGTGATCTTGGTCAATTTGGGAGTGTTGGTTGGTTTCTCACCGAGCTCAAACCACTACCTTGACCAACCTTGCCATAAATGACTTCTCCCTTCCCACCTATAGCAAAGCCTAAACCCGATGTGTCGGTCCCCTCTTGAACCGACTCATCATCATGCCAAGTGCGGCTCTCCACAAGACACCCAACTCAAGACAGAGCGAAGATACTTGATCTCCTCTTCGACTCTCCCCTTGTCATGCCTACAAGTCATGAGCTCCAACTCCAAAGCTTCACACTTAGCACATCCCAAAGACGGTGCTATCCGGTTGGCCTTCTCAAGCACAGCAAGCTTGGCGGCCTTCTCGCCAACTCGGATCGCAAGTCGGGACAAGACTTGCACGCACTCAACAAAGATCGGCCTAGACTTCGATCAACGTGCTCATCTAGCAAGGCAAAGCATACTTGGACTGCAAAGACATGATGCTAGACATATGCACAAAGACAAGCATCACACTCCGTCTCATCAGAGACATCGACAAGCTTCCTAAGCAACTCTATCTCCGTCCACAGCCCATCTCCCACTTCTCCTTGTACTCCTTTTTCTCCCTAGCGCACGCTTTAAGCAACTTCTCTTGACACACAAGCGCGCTCGCCCAAAGATTCAACCTCAATGTAGAGAGATTCGATTGTAGGAGGTACCTCGAGGAAGAAGAGTCGTTGCCGTGTGGCTTGGCGTCGGTCACCGCCCGCCGAGGGCCATGGTGCAAAAGCCCCGGGCTTGAGTCGGTGAAGAAGCAAAGTCCATTCAGCTTGTCCTCAACCTTGCGCTCGGACTCCTCATCGCTTGAGGAAGATTGCCCGTCCAAGAGTCGTTGTCGAGGTCGCCGAGGGAGGCAAGGAAGGCGCGTTTTGTGCTCCTTGGCACGCTTTTGAGGTACTTCTTCTTGATCGCCTCCTTGTCGAATCCCTTCTTGGATTTGTACTTGCCGGAGGTGTGCTCGCGCCCGTCCTGCGCTTTGTCGGAGTCGCACTTGTTGGAGTAGTACTTCTCGCCGGAGTACTTGTCCTTGTTCTTCTTGGGGCACGCGGCGGCGAAGTGGTCCGGATCGCCGCACTCGAAGCATCCGCCCTTGGATGGACCGCCACGACGACGGTTCAAGCGGTTGTTGTGGAATCGCGAGAATCGGCCGATGACTAGTGCAAGCTCATCATCCCCAAGGCTCTCCATCTGCTCCCTCCATCACGCACACCAAGGAAGACAAGGCAAACGACATCCGTGGAAGGGTTAGCGTAAGAACTCGAACTACCCTTACCCGGAGACGAGAGCAACATTTGGCGCAGATGGATTCTTCGGCCGCTGGATCGAAGCCTCGATCTCGGAGGACTTGAGCTTGCCGTAGAGCTCGCCGGGTGTGAGGGTGTCGAGTTGGCGCACTCCATGATCGCGACACCTTCACATCCCACACCTTCCGATCCAGAGCGCATAAGAGCCGAGACGCCTTCTCGTGCTCGCTCAAGCCTCTCGACGGCTTGTTTGCCCGGCTTGTTGCGATCGCCCCAAACCTAGCAAAGAGAGAATCGATGGACTCGCCATCAAGTTGGATTAGGTTGTTGTACTCTCTCTTGTAGGTCTCGTGATAGGCGGCCTTGACTTGTGGGGTTCCCTCGTGGTAGCTCTCGCGTCTCTTCCACACCTCACGAGCGGTCTCACAAGTGGCAACTCTCTAACTCGCGGTCTTTGAGGCTAGAGAACAACACACTCCTCGCGCCGGTTGTTGGCATTGTGTTGGGCTATTTGTTCCTCACCCACCGAGCGGCTAGCACTTGGTAATTCTCATCCTCGACAATCTCCCACACTCTCCAATCCATCCCTATAAGATGTGCTTGCATCTTAATCTTCCAATAGGGATAGTTGGTGCCATCGAACTCCTGAGGCTTGCCACCAAAGTGACCAAACCTCTCCATGTCGCCTTCTCGCGGATCACGGACCGATTAAGGTGGATATGATCCTTAACCGCTCGATACCAATTGAGGGACCTAAACGGCGACCAGAGGGGGGGTGAATGGGAGCCTCGATTTTCCTTTTCAATTTTGGGTCATCGGCTCAACCCCCAACCTCAAAAGCGAATTCACAAAGATATTTAATGATACGCGTGCTAACTTGTAGCAAGATATCAAACGGAAGTGTTAGGCACTCCGTTGGATTTGCACGGCACACACTAAGGTGCACAAAGCCTACCAACAAAATTATCTTCCTAAAACGAGCACGGCATTGTTTTCAAATAGAAAGGGCAACAAGGCCTTCACCGATGACTACCGGTGCTTGTCCTGCGTAGAAAAATGCCCATTCAAGCACTCCACTCAAATCACACAAAGAGCTTGCTGTTCCCTGGGATCGATCGATCCGAAAGCAAGAGCAAAAGATGGACAGCTTGTGCGAAGCAAAAATCAGACACGAAAATAGAGAAAAGAACCAATCTCACCAACGTAATAACCTTCTCAAGCAATGAAGAATTAAATGCTCATGATGAGCTAATGATTGCTTGGGTTATTTTACGTGAGCAAGTTGAAAGCTTGAACCATTAAAATCTCGCTACTGCACTTGAGGCCAGGAATTCAACCGAGACAAGAACAACCTGCAAGGAAAAATCGATCTCTGGCTAGGAGCTGCTGCAAGCGCCGAACTTGCTGAGCGGACAGGGCAGAAGCTATGTCAGAAGAGCTGCTTTCTACTTTGCACAGGACTCAAGAACGAAGAACAGCAGGCTGACCGATTAACAAGCACGAACTGCAAGAACGGACCGGATCTCGAGCGAGCAACTGGGTACGAGAGACAGCAGCGAGCGCAGCTCTACTGAGCACACACGGCATCTGCGTGCCGGTGCTGGTTGCGCTGCTAGAGCGCCATCCCTCTCTGAAAATACCCAGAGATCCAACGATTTTAACAGGAGACCGATGAACACACGAACAGAAAAAGAAGCGACTGCGAAATCGATGAGAACTCAACCAAAACTCAACGACTTGATCTCAAAACTCACACAGGTAAGATTCACCGAGCTACGAGCTAATCTCCAAAAAATCGCTGCCTGGAATCAACTAGAACTCTGGGAAAATCAAATCACAGCCAAACGAAAGAGAAAAAGAACAGGAAGGGGAGGGATACACACGCACATCAGACAGACAACAAAAAAACACGGGCACGACATGGACTGCTCGGATCCGAAGCGCTACCATGAGACAGGCTGGTTAGGGGCAGCCCTTCCCCACAAAAAAAAATCTTGTTCTTGGACCTCTAAACAAGAACTCTAAAAATAGGGAAAAATAAAAACGAAAATGGAAGAGGCAAAGAAGGGGAGGATGGCTGCCATCCTCTATATGTAGTCCTTATTTCTCATCCCTATTTTGCCCTCCGATACATATGAGCCAAACCACTAACCCTAGGGCTATTTTGGTCGACTCTCGGATATTTTTCGATCCGACGGCTACCGCGCCTCCCTCATCGGTAGCCTTGCATCCACGCAACCTCCCCCGATGCCGCCACGTGCCGCCGCCCTTCCGCCCACCGGAACGCCCGCCGCGGTTTTGAGGCCCAAACCCGCGAAACCCGCGCCGATGGTTTTGAGGCCCAAACCACCAAACCCGCGCCGATGGTTTTGAGGACAAACCACCAAACCTCCTCGACACGTGTCATCGCCGTCTTGATCGCCCGAAGTCGCCAAGTCATCCGAGCTCCCCTCGCCTCGCCCACGCACGCCGCCTTGACCCGATCGACACGGTCCTCGCCACGCCCCTCTTGCATCCGCCGATGTCCCGGATGTCAGCCACCATGGCTAGCCGCCCGGCGATCCGTCCCTCGGTCCAAGCCTCACGTCCGTCCTTCACCTCCGCGGTCCGTCGGCCCGCACGCCCTCCTTGGCCCCTTCACCTCGCCGTCCTACCATCTCCGAGCTCCACACCCGCACAACACGAACCAAGAGATACGTCTTCACACACTCCACGTATGCCGGTGAAACATAGCCAAGTAAAAAAAAGATAAAAGAAAATAGAAGGAGAATGTTGGCTGTTGACAATCACTACATCACAAAACTAAACACATGCGACCTAAATCAACCATGTGTTCGCACTTTGGAAGAGTATTGATATGCGGTGCTAAACTTCTTGAGGATTTCATGAGAACTCGGCCACCCACCTCGATAAACAATGAGGTCAGTAATATCTCAATATAAACTTAGTCCCTCGTCTCAAGATGGAAGACCTTATTATAGGCTTAGCCAGTGCAAAATCAAACTATTGTAACATTGACCAGATTTTTGGAAAATATACCGACATGTATAACACTAAATCTGTGTTATTTTATTTGGCGTTTAATATAGTTTCATAGTATACACATTTCATATCATAATATTGATTTTGATAGTGCTGTTTTAACTAAAGCAATGATACCTATTTTTTCGGAAAGTAGTATTTATGTGTGGTTCTCCTTTAATTTATTTTGTGTAGGCTGTAGCTACCAATAGGCAAGAAGTTGAAGGAAGCTGCCCTGGTGTGCCAGAACAGTTTTCTTCAGTCGAAGACGCTAGACTGATGGATTGAAGCGATGAAGAGGCTGCGTGCCACATCACTTGGCCTGTCTGAAGATATCCTGCGCCTAGTGGCGGAGCTCTTAACTTTTGACGCCTAGGGCCGCTATCAAAATGCATGTACCGCTCGCATCGGGTCAAATACCGCCCGCACCGGTATTAATACCCATAGATAAGAAAAAATTGCTTATAAATGCATAACTTTATATTATAGCTTACTTTCATACTTAAATCCACAACATAGTTGACAGAAATATGAAAATACTTGCAGAAATAACGATTGGGGTAGGAGCCAAAAAAAGATTTTATTGACTTGTTGTTGCTTCCATTCCCCTGTCCCCTCCTCTTCATTTGATTCCTACAAGATCAACAAGAAATTAGAAATTAGAATTTTAGAATTAGAAGGTAATCGGTTGGGGAAAAGAGGGATTAGAGTTAGGTGTGACATCCTAGAAGGTAGGAGCCGACGAGCCACACTCACTGTCGATCAGGTGCAGCCAGCGGGCCTCGCGGTGGCATGGGACGGTGAGTAGGCTGAGGCCAGGCGGTGCGAGGCTGACGGCGCCCTCTCCTCCCTAAGCAAAGGATGACATGGCCGGGGATCATGGATCCATGGTAGCAGCTGCTCCCGGTCAGATCCACCCTCCACCAGCTGCAACTCCAGATGTGACCATAGAAACCCTAGCGGCAGTGCCCCCTCCCGTCGAATCCCTAGCAGTGTACGGGCCCAAATCTAGGCCCATCTAGGTTGGAATATGGGCTTTCTGGTTTTTTATTTTATTCTTTTACGGATTAACTGTGGTGGCTTTGTATATTAACGGTACGGTAGCTGTTTGGCTGTTGGAAAACCATCACGATTAATCGGTCCATTAACTGTGACCTTCCTTTCATGGCGGTTACAAAAACCGCCAAAGTTAATGGAAAAAACCACCATGGAAAGGAATTTGTGTAGTTGAGCGTCAGTGGATCTTGAGAGAAAAGAGATAGATAGGGGGCAAATTTGTTATTTGACACCTAGCGAGCTTTGAAACAATCTGCTTGGTTGGTCTTGTTTTGAAGACCACATAGCATGCTGGTGCATGTCATTTGTATGGATAAATTCTTCTTGTTAATGCAATGATATGCAAATCTTTTACGTGTTTAAGAATAAAAAAGTTTCTGTGTAATCGATTCGTAACATGGAAAACAACGAGAACTACGTACCAGCAAACTCATGTGGACCGTCGAACCACAACAGCAGAACGAAATGACATTTACACGGATACATGTAGTATATATGTTAATTAACCAAGTACAATTAAGCAAGTTATTTACTCCGGCCTCATATGGACGGTCGGATCAATATCAGTACGTACACACATAGAGAAAATAAAGTGCGATCGAGCTCACATACAGAGATCGATCAATATATGATGATCCTCCTTTTTTCCAAAGCCAGTCTGAGCTGATCCAGAAAAAGGATATATGTTCGACCGCATGCAGTACACACTATAGTAGTAGTAGTAGGTACGTCGTACGTACGTATGTACGCATACGCATACGCCGACCTAGCTAGAGGTCTCAGACGACGCCTAGCACTTGGCCCCAATTTCCTTCTTGATGCACTCTCTGGTACCGTCCGAGTAGCAGTGGGTCAGGGCATCCATCACGCAGTTGATGTACATGGCGCCGACAGTCGTGGCGCCGCGAAGGATGACGCCGCCAATGGCAAGAAAAGCTCCGCTGCCGCTCCGCCTCCTGCCAGAGGCGCAGGAGATCCTGTCGTCGTCGCCGCCGGTGCAGCAGCGGCCTCCAGGCTGCCGTAGTCCACCAAGGCATCCTCGATGCAGACGGGCGTGGGATCCTCCAGGCACCTGGAGAGAAGTGCGTCTCCAGGCAGCCAACGTAGTCCTTGCCGACGACGACGTTGGTGGTGCTGGTGCCCCGCGCTAAGCTCCCGTACTCCGCATCCTCGGCGCCTCCGATCAGCAGAGGTGCCGGCGCCAGCGCCGGCGTCGGCACTGCCTGATGGGCCTGATGGCCGCCGCTAACCAGAACGGCGAGGGCGAGCAAAAGGAGGATGGCTACGACGAACGTCGTGCGTGTCGCCATGGTGCTGTGCGCTGCTTCTCTTTAGGCTAGAGCACTGGGCTTGGTTCTTTCCTTTGCTGCTGCTTCTCTGTTTTTGGACTCACGATACTCTCACTCGAATGCCCGGTTTGCTTGATCGAACCCTCTTGACGATGCATCTATAAATAGGATGGGATCGGGCAAGCCGACCCGGCCAATGCACATGAAGGTTTGGCAACGCTAAACGGCGGCCTGCCGGCCGGCTAGCTCTTGATTTCTGACCACACAGTACGCTGCTCTACTAAGCTCTAGCGAGCGTCCTTGTTTCAATTACTATGCACGTTAGCAAGTGCTGCCACTCGATGCACGATATGCCGATGCCGGCCAATCGCCGGTGCAGGTACGTTCCCCAACATCGAGTTCTCTGTTTCTCAAAAGGCAGGGACCCAGAAAGCTACTTCTATCAAAATCACCGGTGGAGGAGAAACTAGATAAATAACAACAGAGCATTTCAATTTAATATAACCATTAATATCGTGAAAACAGTGTACTCCACAGCAAGGTATATATATCTTGTACGCAGTACGAACGCCCATCAGCTTGGGAGCATTACGTTCTAGTCTTATATATCTGGTGGTCTTCCACGGTTTCCTAACATGCTGTCCTTCAAGCATTTTCTGTTCAATATCAACAGCAGGCGAACGGTGATATATACTGCTAGCAAATTCTACTAATGTAGAGCAATAATTCTTCCATAAAAGACATCTGAGGTGATAGTCCAGAGAGACCAGCCAATACAGTGTGGTGGATGCCTGCCAATGGCCAATGCAATCGTCCTCTTTCATATAATCATCGTTCCTCCTCCATCGTCCTCTTTTTGTTCGAAGAACAATGACCGAGCACGTATTGCAACATTACTATCAGGGCTCAACTAGCATCCTTCATCGTAGAAAAGAAGCCCCACAAGGCCACATCTCCTAGTTCCTCTGCTTCCTCTCTTTCACTGTTATCTCTTTTTGTGTCCACTCTTTCTGTGTATATATGTGTGTTTCTAATAGAGGGAAGGCCTTGCGATGAATTAATAGAATGTCTCTTACATTTCGATTGAAGTCTCCATTATTATGTGTGCTTTTGGTTTCTCCCATATGAATCTATATACACTTGTATACGCACATAGCACTTTATTTCTTCTGAATGTTTTTCTTTTTATGAAACAATATATATCCTACAACCTCAAGACTTTACAGGGTTTTTTTTAGGTTTGATAGTTTCCTATTTTTCAAGCAGCTTTTCTATCCTTAGTTTGGACTTAATACAAACTCTGTCAATCATTTTTTTGTCTTTTTTCCTCCACCAATCTCTGGTCTCTTAGTTTAAACCTTCATTAGGAGTTTCTTGAAAATCCTTTGACCTCAACTCAAATCAATTCTCTATGATCAAGTAACATCAATCCGTCACTCAAAGCTTCGTAGTAGATGGATGTTAAACGGGACCATCTCAGAATCATATGTTGACTTTACTACTCAGTATATGATTTATCGTTTGATGGTCCACACTACAGGGAAAAGCTAAAGCCTAGATTTTGCATGCATATCACTTGTTTATTTTGCTCTTTCAAAACCTCAACATGTTTGGTTAATCACATACATCCACCTCATTTTCATTTCTTGCATATAAAAACAAAATGGTTCTCTAATTGATCATTCAATGTTTGCACATCCGTCTGAATGAATTTCATGTTATCCCTTTCGTGCTTCCTTTTTCTACACTAGTATGATTTATGTTAGTGCTTCCATAGACTTATGAAGTTAATCATGGTGCTTAGGTTAAATTGTCTACCTTTATCAAATGAGACATGGAGTCAAGTTTCTACGATGCTACAAATTTCGCACTAAGGTTGTTCCATTTATGTAATAGCGAGCTTTTGAAACAGTCTGCTAGGTTGGTCATGCTTGTAAGACCACCTAGCACGTTGGTCTTGGCGTCATTTGTATGGATAAAACCTTCTTCTTAATGTAATTGTATGAAAATCTTTTATGTATCCAAGAAAAAAGTTTCTGTGTAATCGATTCGTAACATGAAAAACAATGACAACTATCAACAAACTCATGTGCCTAACCAGAACGGCGAGCAAAAGGACAGTGGCTATGACGACGACCGTCGTGCGTGTCGCCATGGTGGTGCATGCGCGCTTCTTCTCTTTAGACTAGAGCTGTGGGCTAGGTTCTTTCCTTTGCTGCTGCTTCTCTCTTTTTGGACTCACGATACTCTCACTCGAATGCCTGGTCTGCTTGATCGAACTCTCTTGATGATGCATCTATAAATAGGATGGGATCGGGCAAGCGGATCGGGCAAGCCGATCCGGCCACTGCACGTGAAGTTTTGGCAACGCTAAACGGCGGCCTGCCGGCCGGCTAGCTCTTGATTTCTGACCACACAGTACGCTACTCTGCTAAGCTCTAGCTAGCGTCCTTGATTTAATGACTATGCACGTCAGCAAGCGCTGCCACTCGATGCACGTATATGCCGGCCAATCGCCGGTGCAGGTACCTTCCCCAACTCAGCCATGCATCGAGTTCTCTGTTTCACAAAAGGGAGGGACCCAGAAAGCTACTTCTATCAAGAGCATTGGTGGAGAACAAAGTAAATAAATAACAACAGAGCATTTCAATTTAATATAACCATTAATTTTGTGAAAACAATGTGCCTGAGATGAACTAAAACGTAACTCCACAGCAAGGTATATACACTACTACAAAATTGTCCATCACTGCCGGGCTCCAACCCCACTTCACCGCCGAAAAACTGAACCGCAGAACCATAGCGGTAGTGATGTGGGGTTTGAAACACTACCGGGTCAAAACACTGTTGACGTTTCTTAACGCACACAGATAAATCCATAAGCGCACGGAATCGTCGTTGTAGCTTTCACCCGGAAATATTCAGGGTATCGTATTTTCCACAGGGAATGGATGTACTCTCTCCTAACTAGTTTGCCCAAGGACACACACGACCAAAGATGGGGAAGATTAGCGAGAAGGATCCCTACATCTTTAATGTCTATGGTTAGCCAGTCTCGAGCTACTTGTTCACTTCGGGCACCGCCCGCGCCCATCCAGCGTAGTCCGGCAATTAGCAATCGCGCCACACCCGAACATGGGGATTTCAAGGGGACGGACAAGGCTTGTCACGACCAAGCCGCCTACCCCCTCAACCGTGGGATGCGCCACAAAAGATAGAAAACCGCTAGCCCAAACACCACGTCTACGCTAGTGATTATCACTCCGGTGTTTGCCGGGTTCCCGGTCAAAGGGTTCCACCACTAGAGTTCCGCCCCGAAGGAACGACTATCGATCCCGCAAAAACAAGTAGATAAATCGTGGATAAACAAAAGACAATAAAGATTATCAAAACTATGGAAGCTTACTTAGCCAAGATCCCGTTAAGGAGCCAAGCACGAATCCACCGAGGTACAAGGTTGGGGAGACACCGACAAGTCCAGCGCTTCCCGCTCAAGCCCTTCACATCTCTCCTCCGCCGATCTCTCTACTACTAATGAGGGCCTAAGCCCATTGGAGTGAAGGGGGTAGAGTAGAGGGAGAGCTCTCTTAGAGGAGAGGGAGAGACTCTTCCTTGAATGGTGTGTGTCTTGAATGAGGGGGGAGAGAGCCTCATTTTATAGGTAGAGCGAGAGGGGGCTCTTTGGAAGATGGCCATCCCCACATGGAAGGAGCAAAACCGACCTAGGAATAATACCTTCTAAATCTGCCAAACCGACCATCCAACGTCGGTAGTGCCCGCTTTGGAAGGTAATGAACCGCCCCCCGAAGCTGGGCCCGAGCCGCCTTAGCCAAATGCTTGCCGCACTGGTGGTGTGCGCGCACCCATCTTTGGGGCTGGCCTAGCTTCGGGCTTCGGCAGGGTGGCGTTGTTGGGCCCGAAAAAGTTGTAGGGCGGCGTTGGCTCGGCCCGATTCTCGCGTGTTTGGTCCATTTCTCCCTTGGGCTTGATGTTCTTCAGGAATGCGCTTTCCGGGGAGGCGCCTTTTGGTATATTTTCCACTTGTTTCTTATATAAATCTGCACAATAATAATTGGGACACTACAAGTGGAAATATGTGAGTTATAAATGTATATGAGTATGATAAGGTATAGTTTTACTCCCTTTATGGTAGTAAGTTGACGGGAAAAAATATGTCGATTTGGTGACCGTCAACAAACACCGGCGTGATGCGAGGAGAGACCGCGGTTTGATATCGAATCGGCAGCCGCGACTGTCATCGAACACCTGTCGGTTGTTCCACGACCCGGCAACATTTTTGATCCAAGCAATGCAGGTTCGAAGTCACCGGCAGAGTTGATATTGGGAGCACCGCCCGGCTTTAACGAACCCGACAAAGCGTAGGGGATAACACTATCGGGTTAGGATGAGCGGCGGTGTATCGAAGAGCTAACAATGACGACTTACTTTGAACCCGCCGCTGAACTTTACGTGAACACGCGTTTACCGATCTCAACCCGACAAATAGCGTTATTAGAGTGGAGACTATCGGTTCGTTAATGCGCCGGGCGGTGATGTTTCGCCGTCTATGACGGTTAGTAATTCAAACCGATAGTGTTTGGTATAGTTCTGATACCGGTTTGTTGCTCATTCACTGTCGGGCCCGTGCCACCCGCCGTTTTTTTGTTTTAAATTTTTGAATTTATTCGTGGAATTCAGCTCTTTTAAATCCGAAAAAAATCATCATACATTAATATCGTCAAAACATTACAGGATTTAATGGTTACATACAACAAAATCCACCTAATGTGTTCTAGAAACTAAGCCTACATGAACTTCTAAAATAAAAAGACCAATGACCATAGAGTCATAGACATAAATAAAAGCATGACATCTTTCCAAAACCAATTAAGCAAAGAATTCTCGCAATCTTCATAAGTATGTGGGGTGACTTCTCTTCAATCTCGAGGGCCGGCTAGTTTGCACCATTGTAGGCGATTTACAGCTTCACCTTCGGTGTTGTATTTTTCAGTAGCAATTATTAGCGTAGCCTTGGACTTGAGCATAGCAATCTTCCCAGGTTAGATAGATCCCCGGCACGCGACCAACAAACATTACGTAGCACGCCATGCTTGCCTATACATGTCACCAAAATAGGATGCCAAGTTCACTTGGATTTACCTTTTGCGTTATAAATCTGAGGTATTTGCTAGGTTTCGTGACTTTCAAAGCCTAGTTGAACGACAGTTTGGCCGCAAAATTCTAGCTGTACAATCTGATTGGGGCGGTGAATATCAAACCCTCAATGCTTTCTTTAAGCGCATAGGCATAGATCATCATATCTCTTGTCCCCATGCTCATCAACAAAACGGTTCTGCTGAGCGCAAACATAGACACATAGTCGAGGTTGGCTTATCCTTACTTGCTCATGCTTCCATGCCACTCAAATTTTGGAATGCAGCTTTCCAAACGGCAGTTTTTCTTATAAATAGATTGCCTTCTAGAGTTATCAATAATGACACCCCATATGAACGGCTTCTTGGTCACAAGCCTGATTATTCCTTTCTTCGCACCTTTGGGTGTGCCTGCTGGCCGAACCTACGCCCATATAATACCAAGAAACTTCAGTTCCGTTCCAAAAGATGTGTTTTTCTTGGCTATAGTGATTCCCACAAAGGCTTTAGGTGTCTCGATCCCTCGGAAGGTCGTGTCTATATCTCTAGAGATATTGTCTTCGATGAGAATGTTTTTCCATTTGCTCAACTCCGTCCAAATGCCGATGCTCAGCTGCGTTCCGAAATTTCTCTCCTTCCACCATCCCTTCTACTGTTCTCCTCCTTTGGGGATGCACACATTCATGACCAAGGTAGTACTGATACTGTATCTACTAACCCATGTGCCGTTCTCCCTGTTTGTCGTGAGTCTACAGGAACAAACCCGACGCAATTTGATGAAGCAACGGCGGAGAAAATGCCGGTGGAAGATGTGCCGAGGCCACATTATTTCATGTGTCCGCCGGCCGTGATGAGGACATCACTTCATCGGATGCACAAGATGATCCTCCGCTAAACATTCATGGTCCAATCACAAGAGCTCGCGCACGACAACTAAATTTACAGGTGAGCTCGTTCCTAAGCAATTCTTTTGATGAACTTGAGAATAGATTGCTACTTAATGACTTTGTTATGCTTGGGAATCAAGGAGAGGACCAGCAAGGACTTGGAGGACGACTTGGAGGCGTGGAGGAGCAGCCACGGCGTTGGAGTCAAGATGGAGGCCCAAACCGATTCGAGTTCAAGTCGGTTTCGGAGTCCAGGAACAGCCTGCACTAAAACGGACGCCAAGGTCACATACGGGCTTCGATTTGGACAATCTTTATATCGTTAGAAAGATAATTTCAAGACGCTTCCAATGGAACCAGTTTGAGGTCCAAATTCGTCAGGAGTCCATGGGAATCGTCGAAACAATATGGCGTCCAGAATCTGTTTTGGTGCTGCGCCACCATATTTCGGTCTTTGGGCCATGTATCGTGTTGGAGCCCAATAGGGGCGCGTCCAGGGGGTCTTGCACGCCCCTAAACTCTATATATCAGTAGCCGTCACCCAAATTAGGGTTTGGGTTTTGCTTAGATTAATTCTGTCCATTGACAGTCGCCGTTCGTCGGTTTGTGAAACCCCAACTCGTGTGCTTAATCATTCATCTGCAGTTTGTCCCAAACCTTGAGCTGTTTCTTTCGAGTTCTTGCTTGTGTTCTTCGTTTCGCAGGCGGGGATTAGCCTTCTTGGCGAGGTCAACCGGTTGGAGACACGGTTGATAACCTGAGGAACGCTGGTGCTAAGGTTGCAGGGTTTGAGGAGGACAGGGTCGCGGAGAGTACGGGGTCGGGCGGTGAAGAGGAAGACGGCGTGAGGCTGCGGACGGTAGAGAGTTGTGGCGGCGGTCCTCCGTCGGCGTGGAGAGGAAGACCTTTCAAGCGGGCTACGCGAGGCTAGGACAGCGGCGAATTAGTTCTCATTCTCATAGGTAAAACTCGTACACCTAAAGGGATAATTAGTTCTCACCGTGGAAGGGGCCGAAGGGCGAGGATGCCGGCGCGGCGTTGGAGACGCCGGAGTGGGAGGAGTGCGGCGTGGGAGAACGCCGTCAAGCCTCGATTCGGCTGGAGCGGAACGACCGGGGGATGCGCGAACGGATGGCCCGGACGGCGTGGGGACGCATTTTAACGGCGACGTTGGAGTTGGTGGTGCGCTCCCGTCGGCGAATCCCGGGTGCTCTTTCGACGCCGGTGGGGAACGAATGGCGCGGTGTTCAAATGGCTTGCCAAAATTTCGCTCCGAGCCACTCACCTATATATATATAGGCAAGGCTGGTTTGGGCGCGGTGGGGAACGAAATGGCGGGAGGTTCGGATAGATTTGGAAAATTTCACCCCAATCCTATTCGCTGCCGGTTATTACACGCAACCGGCAGTGAATTAGAAATGCTGCCACTTCATGGATGATCATGTACCTTTGTGAAGGATGTGTAATCCTCCTTGGTGGAAATGGCTTGATAAATATTTTAATTACTATGCTTTTCTTCGAGCTAAACTGGCGACAAGAAGGCTAATTAAACCATGGAAACACAAGAATTTGTCTTGGACCTCCACGGTGATTTGCCTCCTAGGGCACATGAGATCCTCGTGGAAAAGTCTAGCAAAGCATTCGGCTCTTTTCGTGGGTACGCTCAGTTCAAACTACAATTACAAGGTGGCGTCGCTAGTAAATTCAAATAAACTGGGAAAAGTACCAAACCAACTCCGAAAAATCTCAAACTTTGTGGGTGCTTCCCAATTTGCATGTGAAAGGTTTAGAAAAAGTTTGAGACCACTATCACGTGCACATAGCACTTATTATTTCTTCTGAATGTATATACACTTGTATACGCACATAGCACTTATTATTTCTTCTCCATTGTTATGTGTGCTTTTGGTTGCTCCCGTATGAATCTATATACACTTGTATACGCATTATAGCACTTTATTTCTTTCGAATGTTTTTTTCTTTTATGAAACAATATATCCCGCAACCTCAAGACTTTACAAGGTTTTTTAGGTTTAGTAGTTTCCTATTTTTCAAGAAGCTTTTGTATCCTTAGTTTGGACTTAATACACACTCGACAATCAATTTTTAGACTTCTAAGGTGTCCTATACAACTAGTGGAAGTATATGGTGCTATAGCTAGTGAAGGGGTATTTCACCAAAGAGAATACCATTAGCGGTACTTATAGATAATGCACCCAATTACCACCATCTTGCCAAAGCTAGCTGGAAACATGAGGCCACCATCGATGACCTATCCCCACTAAGCCGCCGCCACAAACCAAAATTTTCCAAATGCCCATATAATACTATAAAAGTTGCGGTTGAATTTTTTTTTTTCAAAACGAACGCACCCAATTGACTCCATTTGACCCAAAACTCATGGTTGGTGCGTTTGCGGAGTTTCCGAATTTCTGCTTCGAGTGCAAAAACAGGTTTTTTTTTTTTGGCCACTCTAGTGCGAACTGGAGCGAAATAAAAGATGCGCTTGAATTTTTTGAACAACCAATTGACTCCATTTGACCCAAAACTCATGTTTGGTGCATTTTCGGAGTTTCTGCTTCATGTGCGACAACTTGCCCCCCTAGGGCCGTTTCCGCCACTCTAGTGCGAAGTGGAGCGAAATAAAAGTTGCAGTTGAATTTTTTGAAACGAACGCACCCAATTGACTCCATTTGACCCAACACTCATGTTTGGTGTGTCTTGGGAGTTTCTGCTTCGGGTGCGAAAACTTGCCCCCCTAGGGCTGTTCTTGCCGCTCTAGTGCGAACTGGAGCGAAATAAAATTGGAGTTGAATTTTTTGAAACGAACGCACCCAATTGACTCCATTTGACCCAAAACTCATGTTTGGTGCGTTTTTGGACTTTCCGGAGTTTCTGCTTCGGGTGTGAAAACTTGCCCCCTAGGGTCGATTCCGCCACTCTAGTGCTTAACCGGAGAGAAAGAAAAGTTGCGGTTGAATTTTTCAAACAAATGCACGTGATTGACTCCATTTGACCCAAAACTCATGTTTGGGGTGTCTTGGGAGTTTCGCTTCGGGTGTTAAAACTTGCCCCCATAGGGCCGTTTCGCCACTCTAGTGCGAACTCGGAGTGAAATAAAATTTGCGGTTGAATTTTTTTTTGAAACGAACGCGCAATTGACTCCATTTGAGCCAACACTCATGTTTGGTGTGTCTCGCTTCAGTGTGTGAAAAACTTGCCCCCTAGGGCGTTTCGTCACTAGTGCAAACCGGAGCGAAATAAAAGTTGCAGTTGAATTTTTTGAAACGAACGCACCCAATTGACTCCATTTGACCCAAAACTCATGGTTGGTGCGTTTTTGGAGTTTCGCTTCGGGATGCTTAAAACTTGCCCCCCTAGGGCCGTTTCCGCCACTCTAGTGCGAACATGAGCAAAATAAAAGTTGCAGTTCAATTTTTTGAAACGAACGCACCCAATTGGCTCCATTTGACCCAGAACTCATGTTTGGTGCGTTTTCGGAAATTTTTCTAAAGCTAGTATTTATTATGCATACAAAAGAACCAAAGAGAAATAATCCACAAGTGCATGGATACCGATGTAGCACTTCACTATTCTGAAGTATCATCTTTATCCACAGAGAAAATGTGTGAGAGGAACTAAGTCTTATGCTTAACCATGCCCATGTGTTTGGCTTAGTTTTCTCTGCTTACGTCGTTAAATCGCCTGGCATTCAATTGATGCTAGCAAGTCTTCTCTTTCCTAATTTTTTCCCTCCACTTCCGACAGAGCCGGCGATGTAGCTATCCTGCAGGGCACACACTTATGAGTTTGTGGTAACCCAAGGTGAAATGGAAAATCAAGGAGCTAGAGTATTGCATGCACAATTGATACATGCAAGCAAGCAATTAGAACCGAGAGGTAGGGAGGGAAGCTCTCATGGCCGCACACTTGCATGCCCATTTTGCGATGTCCTATATGTATATATATATATATATATATATATATGGTAGCAAACATATTATTAGTTCTATAGGCAAAGCTTCCATCCCCCTCCATCAACACCAAACTCAATAGCATTAGCATCCACGTCCATTATACCAAGAAAATGAAGATCATGGTGGTCATCTTCATGTTGGTTCTCACACTCATCGGTGGAGCTGCTGCCGGTAAGACGACAGACGAGGAAAAGACGCTACACGAAGACACTTGCGCCCCCTTTTGTCTAGGCAAGAAGCTTGAGGAGTCGGTCTCGCAAGGAGTCCCGCGCCCTCAACCAGCGCTTCAAAGTGCGTCGATTTTAAAACTCAATGCTCGTTGAAATGCAGCCAGCAGCAAGGAGCCATCAAGTCTTGCATCGAAGGATGCACAAAAAAAGTACGAGGCTGAAGCGGCGGAGATCACCGCAAGTCGTGCCGTGGTTTGCAAATAAGGTGAAGGACCCACTTGGTATTGAAAAATGCAAGGAGGTATGCGACCCCGCCGTCATCCTGAAGATCATGGAGGAGTTGTTGCAACGCGCTATGCAGCAGTAAGGCGGACATCACCGGCTGGGCACATGTCTACCCATATATGGTTATCATTTTTATGGATATGGACCAAACTACCTATTAATTTGATAATTTTTCAGCTAAATATTTGCTTTTGTTCAAGGCGCAATCATTCAAAGCCATTGATATATGGCAGTCCGATGTAATGTCACATGGTTTTGTAATTTTTAGTTTGACTAAATAAATAAAAGGGCAAGTTGGCAATTACTGCTAAAGTAATCTTTGGATCTATTTTTGACATTTTTTAGGGTAATCGATGGGAGGGAGAGGATCCCCACCTGAACAATTTTCCACATTGGGTGAACGTCCATGATGATGCATAGATTTTGTTTTCTTAAGTACACAATTTACTGGATGTAAGTGGCTAATAAGAAAGTTTACACAATCATAAAAAATAAGCTAGTGCAAATATGTATTGGTGGTTAAGGGTAAAGATGGTGAAAATGCAAAATAATCTAAAGTAATAATTTTCCATTATCAAATATACGTTAAGAAGCAACAAACATTGTGTGTCCTAACAAATGCATGCACATCATCGCGACGTAAAACCACGAAGATGTTTCAAAGTGATGGCGCATAATAGCCACAACATACTTGGATGACCAATGAATGAAATTCGAACCCTAAGGCCATCGCTAATCTGTGACGCCATGCTGATCCCAATTGTCAACCACCGTTACGCTTTTGGACCCATGCGTCAAAGATGACTGTTGACGCTTGTTATCGTCAACTTTTTATTAAAATTTTAAATATGAATAATAATAAATAGTGATCATAAGAGAACAACAATACTAGAGATAGAGTTTGAAACTAACAATTTCCACGAGTTGTGTGAATTTTTGTTCATTTCAGGAAATTGTCCGTAATCCTGTGGAAATAGAAGAATTACGAAGAAATTAAGAAGTTTAACCTAAAACTACAAGATTCGAGTTGCATTAATTTGAGGGTCTAGAAGACACTAGAAGGCACCACAAGGAAGTGTTGACACCAGATTTTGGTCAATGGAGATTTGGCCCTAAATCGTATGCAAACGAAAGGAGTGACTTGAGGGAAGGAAGTAGCAATCGGCAAAGCAAAAAAATCATTCGGTAAAGCTGACGTCATCAGTCTAAAAAGAGCATTCGGTAAGTCAGCTGATCGGCCAAGCTGTCGTTGAGTCGGCAGTCGTCATCTCCATTGCCGAATGGAAGGAGAACTGAACCGGTGCAACATAAATCATCTCTATTTGCCGAATGAATGGAAAGCTGAATGCAAGCCATCTCACGGCAATTGGTTATTTGCATGTTCGGCTATATGCATGTGTGGCCCATTGAAGCTGTCACGTGAAGCAAGGGGAGATGGAAGATTTGGATAAAATATACGTATACCATGTATATGTAGAGAAATACTAGAAAACATGACCGTGCGTTGCAATGGGAGAAAAAAACTATCATAATAAATTAATAAAAAACGAACCTCCCAGCGCAGGCCTCGTTGTTCCCCGTGCCGAGCCTCCTCTGCTTCTTCGGTGCCAGCATCCACACCGAAGCCTGGTGAGCTCGCCGACTTCGTCCAGTCCCGCAGCGTCAAGCAACTGGCCAAGCTCGATGTCTGTGTGCTCATCTGTTAGGGAACCTAGGGTTTGAAATTTGTCTTTGCACATATTTGGTTTGTACTCATTGCCTGCTTCCTTGATTTTTGACTCAACATGTTTCTATTCGATTATGTCTACATTTTGATACTCCACTTGGATTTCCAATTTCGTTGTTGAGTTTTCTGTTTTGTCAATGCGGACCTGAATAAGTTGGGGTGCGTGGGAGAGAGTGATGTGTTGTATTTCGATTAGATTTTGCTCCATGTCACCTTTTTTTTTTTTTCATATAGTTATCAAATTGGTTCATGTGAATTGAGCTCATGGAAATTAAAGTTTCATTTGTTTTTTTTAAGACGTGGCCTATTAGTTTGTCCCTAAAATGGATAATGACGGTAAATCGAGTAGTAGAGATTAGTTCAAGAAAATCAAATAATGGAAGATAATACGTGCGTGGCACCACATACTCTATAGTAGTCTATACCCACCCTCTTGTATCCTTGGTTTCTCCGTTCCGCTCTCGAAACAAGTGAAGCTGCAACACCCCACACTCTTTCCTTCTCCCAGGACGCTCTTCATCTAGCTAACCAGAGTCACGGATTTGAGCCGCATCCCTGTTCAGATGTCCTTCTCGGTTCCTGTTCCCTCCCAGCTCATCTCGTCCTCGTCGCCTGCATGAATCGCCGGCTAGCTGATGCTGCTGCGGAGGATTGTGCCCAATCCAGCTCGGACTCTGGCTGGGGGCGGCGACATCTCTGAGCTCTTGGACGTGTCGGGCCTCTTCGTCAAATTTGCTGGCACCTGGCAGGCGTGCCCGACGGGTAGTCGTCTAGGAGCCAATGTCGCCACTGGATCCCAGGGTGGTGCTGCTTGCTCCGGTTGTCTCCTCCATCGGTCAGAGCGGTGCGCTCCGCCATCGATGGCGGACCAGGCCTGGCCTGGCAATAGCGGCGCACGGTGGGAGGTGACGGCATGCTAGTCGGACCAGCCTAGCATGGTCACTCATAGGCAGTGAAGGCACGTCTGGCCGCGCGGCGGCCACGTGCGTGGTGGGAGGTGATGGCACGAGTGCCTTGCCGGCGAGCGCAAATTTGGCAGCGTAGGCGGACCTAGCCGGCAGCGTCGCTGATGCTCCGGCCGGCCTTGAGGTGTGACCCGATTCTATTTCAAATTTGTCTCTGATTTCCTCCTCGATTGATTCGTCTATAGATGGAGTAGGAATCGATTTTTGGTGAACAGATGATTTGATTTTATGAGCTGCTTGTCTTTCTAGAGGTACTCTGATTTGGGTTAGTTTTGGATCTATGTGGTGGATTTGGTCCCTTAGTCTTCCTTGCCGTTTTGGATCGGGTCTCATTTGTAGTCGATTTTGGAAAGACAATCTTGATTTTCTTTTCTTCACGTTCCGTGTTCCATACAATCTTGATTTTCTTTTCTTCACGTTCCGTGTTCCATCCGTGTTTGAGAGCGGAAAACAGGCGGATAGACGTTTTGGATCGGGTCTCATTTGTAGTCGATTTTGGAAAGACAATCTTGATTTTCTTTTCTTCACGTTCCGTGTTCCATACAATCTTGATTTTCTTTTCTTCACGTTCCGTGTTCCATCCGTGTTTGAGAGCGGAAAACAGGCGGATAGAAAAACAGGCAAACAGGCGGACAGAAAAAAAAACAGACGATAGCGCTGGCGGATAAAAAGTTCATGGCAGAGTCAGAGCCAATACGAAGAGGGGGAGGCGGACAGTAGGCAGACCCAAAATAGGGGTCAAGAAATTTTCTCTCTTTATTAGTAGGTATAGAAGATATAGATATGGCCGGTTTCCTAAGAGGTACGGTATCGTGATCTGTTGGGACTTAAGGATAATAATACTCGTCATCGGAGGCCAATTGCTATACGACATACTAGAAGCAAATAAAGAGGAATAAATGTATGACACCAGACTTGCGCAATCAACTATTAGAGCTGATGCACGACGACCAATTGCTATATTTGGCCATCTCTATTTCGGTTCGGCTCTATTTCCGTTCGGTTGGTTTGAGATACTATGCGAGCGATGGAAAAGGGAGCCAATATGGACATATCTACGTGCATGAAATCGATAATTAATATGGTACAGAGACAGAGCATGTTAGCCATGTTAGGATTAATTAGGGATAATTAATTAGATGATCAACTGGATAATGACAAGCAGTTAGGAATAGGACTTAGCCCCTTTCGGGCATCTACGTAGGGCTCAAGCCACCGGTTGGGCTTGCACTGTTTCGCCAATGGCCATTGTATATAATCTTATTTACTGTACATTGTTACACTGATAATCAATCCATTCAATCATTCGACATCATCTCATTCTTAACACGTTATTAGCACGTTTTTGCTCTGCAACCGCTGACTTATGATGCATATTTGGTGCACTCAAACCACCTTTTGCACCAATATATAGGTTACTTTTGTAGTATATAATAGAAAATAGGGTATGTTGGTGTTGACATGAAATGTGGTTCTCGTGTCAGAGCAAGCCGGATGAGCTAGCTTCTAATCGGGAGAGCGGACGGTCTACTCCAAGGCGTGCCAGTCAATTTGACCTGAAATTGACAAGGGATGAAACCATGAGAGCAGGAACATGTCCGATGTGACCAACACAGTTCCTTAATGTATGGCCCCGAAGGTTCTTTTATTTATTACATACAGCTATAGAAGCTGTCTGCCAACAGGTTTATAGATGCATTCTGTAAGCATAACTAAATGCATGTCAATAAATCGCTACCGAATGGATCTCAAAGAGACATGTTTGAACAAGTAAAAACTGATCATCAAGATATAGCAGGATAAAGCGTAAAGCATTAGATCAATCTTACTTTCAACATGATAACAAAAGATGGGAAACTCATAAATACAGGCCTATCTAGATTACACATGCATAGATTACTCCCAGCTAGTGCGCCAGACGTCTAGCCTTCCTAATCCGTCAAGCATAAACCCTAACAAGCTAATCCACCGCATGATATAGCTTGTTAACATCTACACCAGTCCTCACAACTAGATCTATCCATCGCATGATACAATCTAATCATAAGAAGCTAAAAGCATGCATAGCCTACATAGATCCATAAATATTCATTACTAATTAAAGCACAATATACATAAGCAGTAAAACACAACATATGAGTTTGATTTGGGGTAGAGTCAGGGATTGATAGCAATCCACCGCATGATACACTGCAGGACTAGACTCTATTCAAAGACAAACCCACACCATGTAAGCTACATGCGTACGTATGACCGCATTCGGCAAGCTTGCCGAATCGGGGTCCATGAAGAAGAAAACATGTCACGTAAAACATAAACATAAACCCTTAGGGATCTGTGCTTGCCCCACGACACCCAATCCCGCTAAGCTTAGCTTACACCTAACGTGCATGAACCCGCAACATGTAACTACTTAGATCGAATCTAAGCCCGGCTATAGTGAACACGAGATTTTATTCCTTCTCCGGTGTTTTCATGTCACCTTGTCGATAGATCTTGAGTGCAATAGATCTATTCTATACGGCAAGATAGACATAAAAGCACCGAGGAACGAGTAAATCTATAAAAGATGAAAGCCGAGCCACACCAATCTAAATAGGGCAAGATTATGGTTGCAAAACAATAAATAAACAATAACAGATGCATTGCAACTTGTGGGTAACTTAATGAATTCGTTAGATCTCGCCAAATCTAACAAAGCCGATAACTAGCCCCAAGCTAGATCTTAGCATGCCGCACAACTCATGACCTAACAAAGAACCCTCTTGCCTACACTTAAATCAATCGTATGATACTAAGCATAGAAACAAGACTACTTGCATCACGTCTAAATCTGCCGCATGATACTAGACATGGTGCAAGGTTGCTGGTACTTACCGAGGTCGACGGATCGATGGTTCCTCATGCAGTAGATCGACGACATGACTTGGACTCGAAAGGGGTGGCGCGGAGCCAGGTTTGTTGTATTGATTGTGAGAATGTTCTTTTACAATAGCCGGTGGCTTATATTTATACCCTGAGCTGAAGGTAGCGTGCGTTCAAAACTTGGCTCTGAAGTAAAGCCTAAATAAAAATAAAATACACAGACTTTTTTTTCCATTTGTAGAATCCCTGGCGTTGAAGTTTTCTTGGCTGTCGCATCTCTTTTGTTCTGGCTCAACCACGATCGGCACAGGTCGTGCATGTCGATATGCCATCTTGCTATATGCGGAAACACAATTAACAAGGCATGCATATATACGTGACTCTTCCTTCATGTAGGCTACGAAGCTGTTTAATTTTTTTTTCAACACGAGGCATTTCCCCCATTTCCATTCAAGCAAACGGAAATACAAGAGTTTTTACATCAACGTGATCATAGCAGATCAGAGAAAGACATCAAACAAGATGGCAAACAGCTAGATTGTCGCCAAATAGATAGATAAGGTTTATCCCAGAAAAGATAACAAAGACTTATTACATTGTCCAGCATGATGGAGGACTCTGCTCGCATCTGCTTAAACTGACAAAATTGCAGAAGTTTCACAATTCAGATAGGGTCTTGGTGATAAGATTCAGATGTAACTCAGCTTCCTTCATCGAGATTTTGGCCATCTCCTTCTTCATTCATCCTGGTCTTCATTCTTGTCATGATCTGTGTCTCAACATCAGTTGTTGTCCTTCAGTAGAGGTCTGATTGATGAAGATCTCAGTAGCCAGCCGAAGCATATTGTTAACTCCTTCAATGATTTCTGCGCTGCTCATCCCTGGAATCAAACCTGTCCAGAAGCGCATAAGTCCAGCTGCATGACAGATGATTTCTAAAGGATTTTTCAGAGTTTTCCCTCAAAGTGAGCCCAATTTCGGGCTTTCCAAATAGACCAGCAAATTGCAGCAATCCCCAGCAGCTAACTTATTATGGTTTGGAAGCCGAACCTCACACCAGGTCCAACATTGTGCTAGAGATGTTGGAATATTATTGGCACCAATGTAACTTGCAATCAGACACCAGATAGCGCTAGCAATGGGACATGTGAAGAATAAGTGGTCACAGGTTTCAATAGCATCACAGAATTGGCAGGTTGGATCCCCATTCCAATTCCTCTTAGTGAGATTGTCTCTAGTTAGGATAGCATTTTTTGAAAGTAACCACATGAAGTATTTTATCTTCTGTGGAACCTTTCCTTTCCAAATTTTCTTGTAATTTGGACCAGTGTCTATTTGTGTGAGAAAGTTATACAAAGATTTAACAGAGAATGTTTTTGTTCCCAAATTTCCAGGAAATTCTATCCTTTTCTTCTAGTAAGCTGAAATTAGCAGCATCCTGTAATATGATGTTCCAGCAAGTTTGTAATTCAGTATCTATCCATCTTCTAAAAGAGATGGAAGATAGATCAGAATTTGCTTTTGCCACCATTATATCCTTTTTGATTACACAGGGTAAACAACATGGGCACAATTTCTGACAGAGGTTTGTCATATAACCAAGCATCTGTCCAAAACCTAACTCTCTTGCCATTTTTTATTTCTATTCTCCTACCACAAAGGTAAAACTCCTTTATTTTAAGGAGATCATACAAGATGGGGAGTCATCAGCTTTATGAGTAACATTGTGTATATTTTTAGTTCTCGGATATTTTGCATGTATAATTTCCTGCCATAAACCATCTTCCACCTCTAATTTCCACCACCATTTCGTAACAAGGCAGATATCATTTTTTCTGAGATCCTTTATTCCCAGCCCCCTTTTTTTTTCTTACTAACACATACCAGCCCCCTTTTTTTTTTTTCTTACTAACACATATTTTGGTCCATTTAACACTACTACAGAATTGTCCATCACTGCCGGTCTCCAACCCCCTTCATTGCCGATATTTTTAGTTCTCGATATTTTGGTCCAGCTAACAATGGCGGCTTACTTTGAACCCGTCTGATCTTTACGTGAACATTTCTTGTCGCTGATGTCAACCCGATAGCGTTATTAGAGTGGAGACTATCGGTTTGCTTAATGCGGCCGGCGCTGATGTTTCGTCGCCTATGATGGTTAGTAATTCAAACCGATAGTGTTTGGTATAGTTACACTACCGGTTTGTTGCTCATTCACTGTCGGGCCCATGCCACCCGGCGATTTAGTTTTAAATTTTTGAATTTATTTGTGGAATTCAGCTCTTTTTAAATCCAAAAAATCATCATACATTAATATCGTCAAAACATTACAGGATTTAATGGTTACATACAACAAAATCCACCTAATGTTCTAGAAACTAAGCCTACATGAACTTCTAAAATAAAAAGACCAATGACCATAGAGTCATAGACATAAATAAAAGCATGACATCTTTCCAAAACCAATTAAGCAGCAATTCTCGCAATCTTCATAAGTATGTGGGGTGACTTCTCTTCAATCTCCAGGGCCGGCTAGTTTGCACCATTGTAGGCGACGACAGCTTCACCTTCGGTGTTGTATTTTCTGTAGCAATTATTAGCGTAGCCTTGGACTTGAGCATAGCAATCTTAGCGTAGCCTTGGACTTGAGCATAGCAATCTTCGGGTTAGATAGATCCCCGCACGACGCGACCAACAAACATTACGTAGCACGCCATGCTTGCCTATACATGTCACCAAAATAGGATGCCAAGTTCACTTGGATTTACCTTTTGCGTTATAAATCTGAGGTATTTGCTAGGTTTCGTGACTTTCAAAGCCTAGTTGAACGACAGTTTGGCCGCAAAATTCTAGCCGCATACAATCTGATTGGGGCGGTGAATATCAAACCCTCAATGCTTTCTTTAAGCGCATAGGCATAGATCATCATATCTCTTGTCCCCATGCTCATCAACAAAACGGTTCTCGCTGGCGCAAACATAGACACATAGTCGAGGTTGGCTTATCCTTACTTGCTCATGCTTCCATGCCACTCAAATTTTGGAATGCAGCTTTCCAAACGGCAGTTTTTCTTATAAATAGATTGCCTTCTAGAGTTATCAATAATGACACCCCATATGAACGGCTTCTTGGTCACAAGCCTGATTATTCCTTTCTTCGCACCTTTGGGTGTGCCTGCTGGCCGAACCTACGCCCATATAATACCAAGAAACTTCAGTTCCGTTCCAAAAAGATGTGTTTTTCTTGGCTATAGTGATTCCCACAAAGGCTTTAGGTGTCTCGATCCTCGGAAGGTCGTGTCTATATCTCTAGAGATATTGTCTTCGATGAGAATGTTTTTCCATTTGCTCAACTCCGCCCAAATGCCGATGCTCAGCTGCGTTCGAAATTTCTCTCCTTCCACCATCCCTTCTACTGTTCTCCTCCTTTGGGGATGCACACATTGTTCATGACCAAGGTAGTACTGATACTGTATCTACTAACCCATGTGCCAGTTCTCCTGTTTGTCGTGAGTCTACAGGAACAAACCCGACGCAATTTGATGAAGCAACGGCGGAGAAAATGCCGGTGGAAGATGTGCCGAGGCCACATTATTTCATGTGTCCGCCGGCCGTGATGAGGACATCACTTCATCGGATGCACAAGATGATCCTCCGCTAAACATTCATGGTCCAATCACAAGAGCTCGCGCACGACAACTAAATTTACAGGTGAGCTCGTTCCTAAGCAATTCTTTTGATGAACTTGAGAATAGATTGCTACTTAATGACTCTGTTATGCTTGGGAATCAAGGAGAGGACCAGCAAGGACTTGGAGGACGACTTGGAGGCGTGGAGGAGCAGCCACGGCGTTGGAGTCAAGATGGAGGCCCAAACCGATTCGAGTTCAAGTCGGTTTCGGAGTCCAGGAACAGCCTGCACTAAAACGGACGCCAAGGTCACATACGGGCTTCGATTTGGACAATCTTTATATCGTTAGAAAGATAATTTCAAGACGCTTCCAATGGAACCAGTTTGAGGTCCAAATTCGTCAGGAGTCCACGGGAATCGTCGAAACAATATGGCGTCCAGAATCTGTTTTGGTGCTGCGCCACCATATTTCGGTCTTTGGGCCATGTATCGTGTTGGAGCCCAATAGGGGCGCGTCCAGGGGGTCTTGCACGCCCCTAAACTCTATATATCAGTAGCCGTCACCCAAATTAGGGTTTGGGTTTTGCTTAGATTAATTCTGTCCATTGACGGTCGCCGTTCGTCGGTTTGTGAAACCCCAACTCGTGTGCTTAATCATTCATCCGCAGTTTGTCCCAAACCTTGAGCTGTTTCTTTCGAGTTCTTGCTTGTGTTCTTCGTTTTTCGCAGGCGGGGATTAGCCTTCTTGGCGAGGTCAACCGGTTGGAGACACGGTTGATAACCCGAGGAACGCTGGTGCTAAGGTTGCGGGGTTCGGATCTTTTCGACCGGCCGGATCGGTGTGTCGAGTTCCACCAAACGAAAGTTATCATAACTTGACGGAAGATCGCGTGCAACACGTCCCCATCGGGCGGGAGCAGCACGGCGAACGAAGCTGATCCACCTACTCAAACCGTTGCAGCTGCGGGGCGGATCGGTTCGGGATCGGTGCCGACCTCTCCGACTCAGTCCGTGTCGTCCCCCGGGTTGGCGGGGCTCGATCTTCTGCGCCCAGCCTCGGTGCCCTTTCGCACTCTTCTTCGGGCGACCACGAGTTGGCGGCACAGGCTGATCCCGTCTTTGCGGCGGGGACACCAACGGCGACAGCTGAGATCTCCCCATCCGGATCTCCTACGCCTAGTGTGCCTGTGCTCCCGACTGCGGCTCCAGTGCCCCAGCGTCCTACTACACGGCTTCAACGCGGCATCCGCAACCAAAGCAAAGACACGGATGGCACCGTCTGTTGGGGCATGTCCGCTTTGTGGATGGCGAGGAACCATCTGATCCAGTGAAGCTCTTCGTGATCCCAAGTGGAAGGGTGCCATGGATGTTGAATACAAGGCACTCATGGACAATAAAACTTGGCGGCTAGTTTCTCCTCCACCTGGCAAGAACATCATAGATTGCAAGTGGGTGTATAAGGTCAAGCGAAAGGCAGATGGCGCTGTGGACAGATACAAGGCCCGTCTTGTTGCCAAGGGGTTTCGTCAACGCTATGGCATCGATTATGAAGACACCTTCAGTCCCGTTGTCAAGGCCGCTACAATACGTCTCATTTTGTCCATTGCTGTTTCTCGAGGATGGTCACCGTCGCCTTGATGTCCAAAATGCCTTCCTCCACGGGATCCTAGAAGAAGAAGTCTACATGCGCGCCCCACCGGATTTGTCGACCCCTCCCAACCACATTTGGTGTGCAAGTTGGATAAAGCTCTTTATGGGCTCAAACAGGCGCCTCGCGCTTGGTATGCCAGGCTATGTGCTAAGCTTCTTGCTCTTGGATTTGCTCCGTCCAAGGCGAGATACATATTTGTTTTATTACAGTCGTGGTGGTCATACCATTTTTGTGCTTGTCTATGTGGATGACATCATCGTGGCAAGCTCTTCTCCCATGGCCACCAATGCCCTCCTCAAAGATTTGGAACAAGATTTTGCTCTCAAGGATCTCGGCGATCTCCATTACTTTCTTGGCATTGAAGTCACCAAACTAGGTGACGGTCTCAAGCTCTCGAAGGTCGGTATCTTTGCTGATGTTGTACAACGTGCGTGTGCATCGGCAGTGCAAAGCTGTTGACACTCCTCTTTCCACGCGGTTGAAAAGCTTAGTGTCACGGTGGGTGACCCTCTTGGAGTTGATGATGCCGGTCGATATAGGAGCATTGTTGGCGCTCTTGAGATCTCACCTTGACTCGGCCTGATATCAGTTACTCTGTGAACAAGGTCTGTCAATTTTTACATGCTCCGACGACAGCTCATTGGAGTGCCGTGAAACGCATTCTTCGGTATCTTCAAGGTACTCTTCAGCTTGGGATGCGCATCACTCGGTCAGGTTCTACACGGTCGAGTGCCTATTCCGATGCAGATTGGGCGGGTGCCCGGATGACCGGAGATCAACCGGGGCTTTCTTTGTGTTCTTTGGTCCAAATTTGATCTCTGGTGTGCCAAGAAGCGACCTACGGTTTCACGATCAAGTACGGAAGAAGAATACAAGTCTCTAGCAAATGCCACGGTGAAGTCATGTGGATTGAAGCTTCTTGATGAACTACGAATACACATCCACGAGCCGGACTCACTGGTGTGATAATATCGATTGCTACGTATCTCTCGGCCAATCCAAGTATTTCATGCCCGCACAAAACACATTGAAATAGATTTTCATTTTGTGCGGGAAAGGGTTGCACAAAGACTTCTTGACATTCGATGGATTCACCGATGATCGGCTCGCCGATGGATTTACAAAGCCGGTCATTTGCAAATAGAATTCATAGATTTAGGTCCAATCTAAACCTAGTGGCGGTTAAGATTGAGGGGGGGTGTTAGATGTAGTCATGATCCAGGTTCATTGAACCTTGTAACTCGGTTGTATGTCACGCCCCACTTTTAATGGGACTTTTAATCACGCGTATTGGCGCCAGGATCACGCTACCAATACGTTTAGCGATCCACAAGAGTGAGAAATCAGTTATGTAAATAATACCGAGCATGAAATGTATAGGATAGAAGATCTTACAAAGGGTGACGGTGACACCTAGCCGGGTTATGAATATCGAGTAGCCAAGCGTGAAGCGTTGGTATATCGTCTCGGGCACTTCTCCTTATTCCACAGGCATCTTGATAGTGGATAGGAATTGGGTTCAGCCTTACTCCTACTTGATCGCCCCACGGCTCCTACGCACGCGTACCCTTTACCTTGGCGACTTTTACCTTCTTCGTCGGCCGATGTGCGTAAAAGCAGAGGGGTGAGTACAAAGGTATTTTCAAAGCAAGTCCAAACCAGGGGTGGTTTGGTAAATTAAGGGTTTGGGCCCTAGCAGAGTCTCTAAAACTGCTCCTACTAGTTCCCGAGGTTATCTCATCTTACCATCACCTTCACATATCTCAAAAGGTTAGTTATTTCTAATCATAGATGTTCTTGCCTAGCATTCGCCCATTCCAAGGACGTAGCTATTCGAACAGGTTTAAGTAACTCGCAGAGGTTGTACAAATTTCCCCACACGATAGGTGTTGCCTCCGCCACCGTCATGGCTTCTGACAGACCTAATGAGATCCGTACCCGCTTGAGTGCTACTCTAGGTATATTGGTATAATCTTCACCACAACTTCTCAGGGGTTGGAAGGATAACACGTCACCCTAGGATGACGCATCACCCTAGACAATATGGTGATACCAAATCACCCACGGCTTTACAGGTAATACCTAATTACCCAACCTATACTGTCAACACCACACTCAATCCCAAATCATCAATATGTGCCTCTAGCAGCACTGCGCTCATCTGCGCCCAAACACTTACGTGGAAGACCACTCAAAGCATCCACGCCAACCGGACCATGGGGCCACTCTCCCCACGCGCCCGCTCCCCAATAGGTCGATTTTGCCCGCTCCGGCCACCTTGGCTCCCCAATTATACCTCAACCCAATGGGGTGTGGAATCAAGCCGTCCCATCTCGGCGTGTGGCTGTACGAAATATCGCACTAGGTAGAAGGTCTATGAACCGGTCCTTAGGGAGGCGAGCATCTCTCCGCGGGATTCATCCCCGATTGTGATTAGTCCACCTCCATGTAGACAATCACCGCTCACCTTTTTGTTGGAAGGTTCACCTTATTACTTAGGTTACATCGATCTTACTTATCCATATTATATTATCATTCATTATCATATTATGGTCATGATTAAAGGGGGGGTAAGGACTTGCCTGGGAGGTTCTTACGAATCGATTTGGCGTGAGCGTCTCTCGCTTGATCCGGACGAGACTCTTAATCCCGGTCGTCGAAAAGCTAACTCACGATTGGCGATAACCTAGATTGAACTATAACATGCAAAACAAACGTAGAACATTATGGTGATAATGGGTTAGATGCATAGAGCTAGATTTTAGATAAATTATGGAAGTCGTTTCACGCGAAACGGAGTTATATTGCATGAGATATGGAATTTACAATATTAATCCCCAATTAAATGATTAGGGGTAATATTATAATATAATTTTATCATGTAATAAAATTGGAACTAATTACATGATAAAATTCTATAAATCAAATAATGAATTTACAAATTTTTTGGGAATTTTTTTCTGACACGGAAAGTCAACTTTTACAACACCGTGTACAATAAAGGGTGGATCTAGCAATTAACTTCGGCATTACCTAAGCTGTCTCCATACACGTGGATGACACGTGGGTCCAGTGTATGCCACCTGTCCGCCACGTCGGCGCCACGTGAGGGAACAGAGTTGCCCTAACGGTGGTAGACGGAGGGGCGGCGGTCGCCGTCGTCGTCGGTTCCCCGTCCCTACGCCCGTTTCAACGGTTGGCGGCGAGGTTGTCACTCACGCCCGTCGGTCTCGGGTGCGGCGGTTCCTCGCCGGAGATGGCTGGATCGGCCGTTCTTGGCCCAATCGTCACGCTGTGGGTGCGCCTCCCTCCGAGCTTAATCCCGAGGCCGGATGGGCGGTTTGGGGCAGCATTGGAGGGGAGTCCCCACGGCGGCGGGTGCGGCGGCGTTCCGCGGCGGCGCTCCGGCGCGTGGGCGCCACTGGGGAGCTCAGCGGGTAGGATAAGTAGGGGAATGAAGGAGGAGAGGGGGATGCGTACCCCACGCGCGACTAATCGAACGACGGCGACCGACAGGCGCGGAGAGCTGGACCCCTTCTCCGGCGGCGGGTTTCGATTTGGGGGAAACTCGGTTTCCGAGCCGGAGGAGAGGGAGGGAAGCCACGGTGAGCACCGCGCGTTCCACGCCGTGGCGGAGCTCGGGAGGGGTGGCTCGGCGGGATTGAGGACCGACGGGGCCTATTTATGGCGCCGCTGGTGCTCATCGCCCGACGTAGATGTCCTCTCGCTCAAGATCTTTTTCCGACCACTTTTCATGGCCATTGATGACCTCCACCGGCGCTTGGTGGTCTCGGCTGGCGCGCCGCGTGCACGTCGTGCCTCGTGAGCGGGTCGCCGCCCGATCTTATCGTCTGGGGCGGCGGCGGTCTGCTTCGCCATGACCGGATGCGCCCGACTCCATTCATGGCGCCGTGTCGTAATTGATTGCACCCTCGCTCGCCGCCGGGTCCGGCGGCGGTCTTCCCGCCACTGTTCTTGCGCTAACGACGCCTGTGCGCCCCGGACGGTGGCGGTGGACGTGGCACGGCTGGTAAGCGGCGGCGCCGCATGGAAGCGATCGGCGTGCCCGGGGGTGGGGGTGGCGGCCGGCTTTGCCCTGGCGAGGAACTCCGTGCCCTCCCCTCGTGTGCCGGTCTCCCTTGCGTGGGCGGCGGCAACGGCAGAGCCACGGGCCCGTCACGGCGTATGCGTGGTCGCCGTCTCCAAGGCGAGAGGTGGAAGACGCGGCGGGAGGACGCGGACCGGCTCGGTCTTTTCCTCGGCTCACGTTGCCGGGTCGGTGGATGGGCTTGCTCGATCGGGCCCGGCCGCTAGCGGTGATGCGAGGGAAAGAAGAGGCTGGGCTGGCCCGTTCGTGGTGGGAGAGAAGGAAAGAGGAGGGAAGGAGCGCTGGCGGGCGAAAATGAGCCCACGAGCTTATCCTTCTTTCTCTTTTTCTATTTCTTTTCCATTCCCTTTTTTCCTTTAATATTTCATGGGTGCAAATATGTATATATATATATATATATATATTTCATTTGTATAATCTCTTGGACTTACATTCTCTTAGCTGTATTTATGAGAATGTTTATGCAAGGAGGCTTATACCAATATATGGAGATATATATACATATGTGTGTACACACTTTTCCCCGAATTGATATTTCATGTGTAATATATTATAAATATTTGTATAAGCACATTTAGATTCCCATGACTATTATAGTCGAGAACATTTATCTATTGTGCTCATAAAATATTCATATATATTTTTGGTGTACACTTGTTTCGGTATTTTATTCCCAGAGATAATTTGTAAACCATTTCTCATGCGATATATTTCCATAATTTGGATCTAGCACTTACCGTGCATCCTTGGTCACCATAAAGTTCGGCAAGCAACAAACAAGATTTCCTCTTTCTAGATGGTGGGAGTTTGAAATGCAGGTTTTTTGAAAGCGGGGTTTTGGTTTAGCGGAAATAAATCAAGTTTTAGTTGTAATTCGAAAAAGTTCAAATTTTTAGTGAATTTTAAAATGATGCAAAAACACGGGTGTTACATTGTACAAGTTGTAGGTTAGTTAGAGGAGATAAGGATGAGTTTGTTGTAATCCTGTGATCCCTGTAAATGCCATCGCCGGGAGGCTGTTTCCCGAGCCTATAAACACGCGAAACCGAGAGGACCCAAGGGGTATCTCGTTCCCTCACTTCTGTTTACAGTGTTGACACCAGATTTTGGTCAATGGAGATTTGGCCCAAAATCGTATGCTAACGAAAGGAGTGACTTGAGGGAAGGAAGTAGCAATCGGCAAAGCAAAAAATCATTCGGCAAAGCTGACGTCATCGGTCTAAAAAGAGCATTCGGTAAGTCAGCTGATCGGCCAAGCTGTCGTTGAGTCGGCAGTCGTCATCTCCATTGCCGAATGGAAGGAGAACTGAACTGGTGCAACATAAATCATCTCTATTTGCCGAATGAAAGGAAAGCTGAATGCAAACCATCTCACGGCAATTGGTTATTTGCATGTTCGGCTATATGCATGTGTGGCCATTGAAGCTGTCACGTGAAGCAAGGGGAGATGGAAGATTTGGATAAAATATACGTATACCATGTATATGTAGATATATGGCCGGTTTCCTAAGAGGTACGGTATCGTGATCTGTTGGGACTTAAGGATAATACTCGTCATCGGAGGCCAATTGCTATACGACATACTAGAAGCAAATAAAGAGGAATAGATATATGTGCATACGTGACACCAGACTTGCGCAATCAACTATTAGAGCTGACTAGCAAATATGCCCGTCGCGTTTGTAAACGGGAGAGAAAAAATTATATTTTCAGACCATTTATGTTTCGCTTTTGTTAATTTTAAACTTATAATTTATTTTGTGATAACCATGAAATAAAAATAATCTTAACGTTGTTGCGACAATATGACAGTGTATTATTAAGACTTAATAGATTATTTTGCCCCACTTTTTCCTTACGCAGAATTATTCACTAAAATTTATTATGGTTTTTATAATAATTTATCATAGTTTAAATTCTATAATATCCATCCTCAACCTCTGTAGCTAAGAAGGATTGTTATATAGGAAGGATTAGATATGAAGTCCTCACTCGCTGGCCCTCATGTATATAGTTCGCTGGCATACTGAAACATTTGTATAGGAGCAATACTATCATTCTTTACTTTTGTCTTGGTTTTTCTGTTGTATTCTTGAATGCTAACTTATTTTAATTTAGTTTTGGACAGAGAGAATATAAAATAGATTACTTTTGGAGATGTTTTTATGTAAGAAATAAACCAGTGCCTAGAAGTAGCCAAACGTTATGGAAGAAGGGTAAAGAAAACAGGTGGGAGTGGAAGCTTATCCTTGTTGCTGAGCTGCAGACGCTCAGGTCCAGGTCCTAGCTCTTGTCCACTCGTCCCCTTCTTCCGCACTGACAAGAAGGCTCCCATCCACACCATCGCCACTGCACCTGGTGCAAGCCCGCTTTAAGTCCACCCACTTCGATCTCTTCCCTCCTAGTTCCCTCACACCATCGGTGACCATCCCCGCCGCTGCTCAAGCATGCATGACTCGTGGTGGCGGATATGCCACCGGATGCCGGGATGCGTGGAGCAGCAGCATGGCTGTTAACCGGCGTTGCTATCCTTAATTAAAACCCACGGCAGGATCTGAATCGGCTGGGGAGGCCTAATCAAAACCTCGAAGGTGTATGGCAGTGGGGGGCAGGGTGGTACGCCGGCATCGCGCGAGCACGGCGGCCGCTCGCACGCCAACCTCGGTGGGTGAGAACACCCGTCGTCCTTGTTGTTGTTGATCTGCAGCCGTGACCGTGTTGGAAGTCCGGGAGCCGATCATTGCTCGATCGTATATTATTGTCAGTCGACGGATAGTAATAGGAATTATTTTGCACGTTTATGTATTCGAGTCCGTGGCAGGCACGTCCGGTGCCATGGGCCCAGATCGAGTGCTTTGGCACGCATCCTGTGCTGGACTTAGAGTCCTAACCGGATTTGGAAGGCTGGATCAAATCGTATGCTTATCGTATATAGGACCGGACATGGAAACTAACTGAACCACGGAACCAAGGCAGGCTGGACCAAAATTTTGGATGGACGACGGAAATTTTCTCTCTTTATTAGTAGGTATAGATGCACGACGACCAATTGCTATATTTAGCCACCTCTATTTGGGTTCGGCTCTATTTCCGTTCGGTTCACTACCGGACGCGCCTCCGTTACCCGGCGGCACGTGCGCCGGGAAGCCCGTAAAGCACTTCGGCGAAGGCTTCCCGAGCACGGCGCTTGGCGTGAGCTCGGGCGAAAATTTTGACGGCGAAGATTTTGGCTGGGCTTCTTTTTATCGCCGCCGCCGGGCATCTTCCATGACAAGTTTGCCGAGCTCCGACACCCACTTCGGCAAAGTATCCTCGCCGTTACGTCGAGCGAGGCGTTAACGTTATGGGTGACGCCACGGCTCCAATGTTCGCCGGCGGGAACCACTCGGCAAAGCGGACATTTGCCGGCGCCGCCGTTTAGACGCTTCGGCAAAGAACGTAATTTTCCTGAGCGCCAAAACCTTCCCGCGCTTCGGCAAAGCAGGGTGCTTGCCCGAGCGACACATCTCTCGGACTTCGGCGAAACTACAACCTTTGCCGGCGCCATGGACGGGAGAGGCGCCGGCAAAGCCGGGAACCCCGATTTACGGCGGCGCTGTTTCCGGCTTTGCCGAGCATCCTGACCATGGCACTCGGCAAAGCTGCCCTTTGCCACCTTTATCAGCACGTTATCAGCACGTTTTTGCTCTGCAACCGCTGCCTTATGATGCATATTTGGTGCACTCAAACCACCTTTTGCACCAATATATAGTTTACTTTTGTAGTATATAATAGAATAGGGTATGTTGGTGTTGACATGAAATGTGGTTCTCGTGTCAGGCCCGTTTGTTTTCCTGGGCCAAATTAGGTGGATCCTGAAACCTGGTTTGGTTCGAATCCAGTGTTCCTAGATGTGGGCTCCAATCAAGGCCTGCAATGGCCTGATTTCATTCTGGATTGGGCCTATCCGAACATCCACCCAGCATCAGTCCCCATTGTCTCCAATACAGGCTGAATAATTGTAGGTGAAACGGGCCATGTTCCAGGCCGAACCGAATGGAGACAGTGGAGAAATAAAAACTCTCAAACTGTAGCCGCATTCTTCAGAAGGGAGTGGAGAAAGTGGCCTGAAGCCCTGAAGACTACTACTATGTTTGGTTCAGCTGTATCCTCTGCCCTTGTAGGCTACTGTACCTCACCTGCCTCAGCAACATCGAATCCACAACACAGTTAGCACATCAACAATGCTGACAGACTATAAAAGCCGGATTTGTTGGTCTGGATGTACTGCTTACGTGCATTGATGCTAGTGTGGACAGCAAATCTCTGCACTGTGCCATCAGAATGTGTTCTTGGATGAAAACACGGGAGAGCTGGGACACCAAGACATTTGTCCGGGCTAACTGCAGAAAACGGCAGACCATTCAGACTGAAACACAGCAGCATGCATCTTCAAGGTTCAGTGCTACATCGCCTCACTTACTTGCGATGTTGGTAGCATTGTGTTTGTGTAAATGTTATGTGATTCAGAGAAAACTGGAAAGGCAACTACTGTATAAATAAAATCAGCACCTTAGGTAGCTGGGTTCTTGTTGAGTTTCCTATAGTGTGCATGACATCAACTGCAGAGCTAAGAGCATTTTTTATTCCATGGATATCTGCCTGAAAATGTGAGGTCTTGATATTTCAGATAGAAAAGCAACGTGATGAAGAAGTTCTGCCTGTTTTCTGATTATTATGATGAAACACCAACCATTGTTCCATTGGAGACAGGAAGGCGCAGGACAGTAGCAGTCAGAGCCTGTGTTGTTCCTGACAATGAATGAGCATGATCTCTCTCCAAAAAGGACCACTCTTCCAAGTATTTCATCTGCATGTTGTAATTTTATGAAACTTTGTCAAAAAAAAAAATCTGTACTCAAAACGAATTTAGTGTCATAAATTAGTGATTAGTTACTCCTGCAGGTCCAGCGGGGCAAATCGGGTGTACTAACTTGAGATTTTAAGATAGCAATTATAGCTGATCCAAGTATCTTCATGTGCCATATCATGGCCATTTTAATTTGCAAGCTAGTACAACTCCACAAGTCCACTTTAGTAGTGATATCATCTGATTAGTATGACTAATGAATTGATTTTACCTACTTTTCAACTTGTGTTAGTAAAGATCTGTTTCCTAATATTTTTTACAGCGGTCCTTGTTGATAACTGAAACAGACAGCCCTGCTCTTGCCCAATCATCAAAAATTGCATTATTACTCTAGGTTTTTTATGAATAACTAGAAATGAATGCCAGTGCCATCATGTCAGAGAGAAAATGGAGAATTGACTGTATAAAGGAATCAAAGAATCAGCATGATGTTCTTACGTGTCCTCTGAGAATTGCCATGAGTTTGCAGCTGTTTCGAAGTAACTGGAGCTGCATCTTTCTAATGGTGACAGATTTGCGCATCCTCAGGATAGAAATCCACGCGCCACACATTTTTTTCTGTCATGAACATTTAGAACCATCAGCTGCTATCTTACCGAAATACAGAATCAACAGCGTTCAAAAAAATGATTGAACAACTGACAAAAAGGATCACCCTGTATCATGTCTGAATTTTTGTTCAGTATACAAACAGAACAGAGACAGAGAGAAACATTCAGTCACTCACCTCTGCACCCATGGTCTGCGAAGAAAGCGCAGCTCGAGCCTGCGCATTCACGAGCCGCCACTGCAACTCCCTGGTGTAGAGCAGTCTCACCTGGTGTTCCTCCTCGGCCTTGATCGCCGCCGGGAGCTTCAACTTCACGTCACCGTCGACGCTGCAGCCGGTAGAACAAGTCTTACCCAGCCTATTCCCGGTGGAGGCAAGCACCTCGGTGGAACGCCGGGCCGGTGACGCCGAGCTGGCCGCCCTCCTGAACGCGCTGGCCACCGGCTTGCTCGGCGACGGCAGCTTCGCAGACGCCCTGCTGAACGGCGAAGACAGCAAGCCGGTGAACAGTGACCTCTTCTTCACCGGCGCCGACGCCGGAGACAACGTGGCAGGCGCGCGTGACGGCGACGGTATAACCGGGTACGCAAAGCGCTCGGACCGGGTCCCCATGGCGTCCCGCGTGAACCGCGCGGAGGCGCTCATGGCGCTCCTCGGCGACGGGCGCAGCCCCGAGCCGACGCTGCGTTGGGGCGCGCCGCCGTCCCCGACCCTGACCCGCCGGACGACGCGCTGTCGTCCGTGTCGGACGACAAAGCCAGCAGGTACTCGTTGGCGCCGTCCACCGACGCGCGCCGCGGCGTCCCGCGAAACGCTGTCGACCGCACGGCGCCGAAGATGGCGGCGATCGTTGGAGTCTCCTTCTTGCTCGGAGCAGAGATCGCCGCGCTCGACGCGAGCGCGCGGCCGTCGCGGCCGCTCTGCGCCGACGACGCTGGCGGCCACCGGAACGTGTTCTGGCACGCGTCGGACACCTTGGCGCGCGCAGTGGGTCTCTTCGGTTCCGGCGTGGCCGCCGCCGCCGGCGAATCCGAGGCGGAGCTCGCCCTGCTGGTTTCCAAGGAGTATGTCGGGGTCTGGAACGCGACCGCGAGCGTGCGTGTCGTCGTGGTGGCGCTCCCACCGGCGGCGTCCGTGGTGGTGGAGGTGGTAACGTTGGAGAGCACCGGACGCGACCGGTCCGTGGAGGTGGAGGCCGGCGTCCTCGCTGCTGGCGACTTGACTGAGCTGGAGGTCGGTTTGGCGGCGGGGTGAGGTAGCGGGACGCGACGGCCTTGGCCTTGGGTTTGCGCGCCGCGGCGCCGGCGGCGTTGGCATTTGCGTCTGAGAGCGCGGTGGCGACGACGCAGCCGGCATTGGCGTTGGGGAGCACCACGGCCGGGCGGCGGCGGTGGCTGGGTGTAGCCATGGTGGCGTCCACCACTGTGGGTGCCATCCTTGCTGCCGGTTGGTCAATGATCGACGGTAAGCCGGCAATGCGCACGCGACACGGCGAGAGTTGCACCTTGGCAGCTTAGCTTGCTCTGCTTGTTCCTCTGGAGTCTGTGAAGGTGATGAACTATTTATGGTCTCGTGCACGTATCCGTGTACGTGCATTTCGGATCTTTCACGGCTCCCGTTTTAACCTTTTGATTCTCTATTTTTATTATAAAGCCAAAGTAACAACTACAACAGAAAATATTTTAAGTATATATTAATAAAGGCGGACTTTTAAACATACCATCTTTGTAAAGTAATTACTCCCTCCGCTCCAAATTGTAGTTTACTTTTGGCTTTTCTAGATACATTGATTTTGCTATGCATTTAGTCATACACTTTGTCTAGATACATAGTAAAACAAATGAATCTAGAAAAGTCAAAAGTGAACTACAATTTGGAACGGAGGGAGTACAAGAATAAATCATTTTTAAGATACCCTCTTTAAAACACACACACAATTTTTCATATAAATTGGACAAGGATGAATTTTATACATCTTGTCATTTCAAAATAAAATCTGTTTAGAGTATAAATGTTTTTTTTTTTTCAAATCTTGTATTTTGAAAATCAGAATTTGTGGTTTTTAACAATAAACTCGGATGTTGACATCGTCGAGACCCATAATATAAATGTTAGAACTACGTGCTAGTTTCATGCACATAGATATAGATGTGCAAGTGCAACGAGACCCATGCCGTGCACGGCCCGTTAGGGCACGGACCCGAATGGCCCGCGTTCCACGATCTTTGGGGCCTTCCGGCCTATCGTGCTGAGTACAGCCGAGGGCCCGTGGGCCCGTTTTACGCGCCGGGATGGCCCGAATAAGCAAAGCCCGTGAAGGTGATTGGGCGGCCCGCACCCGCTGCATCGAGAAAAGGAAGATTGGCGGTACCGAGCCGCTCACGCCGAGCTCCGGGCGAGGCCGCCGCCGTCGCCGGTTGGAGGCCGCCGCCGCCGCCGCGAGGAGGAGGAGGCGTCGCCGCGCGCCAGGCCGGGAGGGCGCGTCACCGCGCTGAGCTCGGGAGGCCGCCGCCGCCCCACACGAGCTCGGGAGGCGCCGCCGCCGGCTCCAAGGTCGGGACGAAGTCATATGAGGCGTCGAGGAGAGGCCGCTAGTCCGCCACGGTGCGGTGTGAGAGGTGTTGTGGGCTTTTGTTTGATTGTTGGGCTGTTGGACTTGTGCTGCTGGATCATCCTCACCGGGCCTTTGGCCAAAAACCGCGGTCGTGTTGTGTCGTCGCCCGCGCGCCTTGGGGTTGGCCAAGGAACGGCCTGCAGCGGGCTTCATGCTGGCCCAGGCCCGAATCCAACCGGGCCGTGTCGTGCTCGTGTTGGGCCAAAATTTCGTGCCTCGGCCGTGCTACTTGGCCTGATGCTTGGGCCCATAATATATTGACAGCGCTGAGTAGCCGCGAGTTGGTCAACTAGCTATAGCATAGCATATAGTCCTCGTCCGTTGGCCCTAGATTATGTCAACATTAGTGGAGACGACTAGTGTGGTAGGTTGTTTCGTTCCTTCCCCGTGACAAGGACTTCTTTCAATTCGGTATTAATTATATGCATGGCACGTCGTCTCCCTCAGCTCTCAAAGCATACGTACATATATACGTGTGTACCGTCGATGTGCAGTGTGTGAATAAATACAGACACACATCAATTTTAGGTACACGTAATGACCGGATAAAATCATGTACAAGAATCTATCTATCTCAGTACAGCACCTCTACATTGTACGCATAGTTTGCGGATCCAGCTCGTACTATACATAGTGTACGCGTACGTGGACGAGGCACCATGCATTCGTGTGAAGGAGAGATCGATCTTTTTCATGGAAATTCGTGGATTTCCATAGCAGTTGAGAGTCATGCATGCATGATCCGGATCAATTAATTTACGATCGATCTTTTTTTCAAGCGTACGTACTAGTAGAACTTGAATTTACCCGTCAAGCGTACGTACTGCGTTGGTACAAAGAGACGGACTAGGGAGGATATTCATCTAGGTAGCAGATCTTTATAGAAATCAGCCGTGTATAAATTATGAAAACTCAAGGAGATATGTGGGGTTTTTGACTTAAACTCTCCCACCTAAATATGAACGGGTTAGATTTAAACCTATAGGTGCGGGTTTATGTGAACAAAAAACTCACATATCTCCTAAACGTTGGATGCAGATCATGTAGTCTTGATTGGATTTTTTTCATAATTTACACACGGTCTGTTTTCCATAGTATACTGAAGCTGATTTCTATAATATACATTGTCTTCTATCTATACACATAGACTCGACCACCATCACTCATCAGGTACATAGTACCTATAGGTAGGTACCGGTGGTAGTGCTGGATGCGATCGGATACGATACGTACGAGTACGATCGACACGCGCCTATAGACTATAGTGCTACGGCGTACCTCAGTGCGTGCACGAAGAGGACAAGAAGGGGCCTACATACAGGACCCATGCATATACGTCTGCGTGACTGACATTGATGGTATACGTACACAATATATGCACAGCTACTAGTACAGCTTTAATTTGTGATACCACTATACGTACGTACGCCGCCATTACTATAGTCCTGCACTCCTGCTGCAGGTCCACGAAATTATATATTTATATATATGGATGAATTTGTGCGATAATACAGGTCACTCGTCAGATATATATTGTTGGCACGCATGTGGACATGCATGTGGTAATGCGCCGTGCGTACGTAAAAATCCGGATCGAGCAAATTAATTAAAATAAATACATAAACACTCACGTAATAATAAGGTTTCGCCGTAACCCATAACACTCGACGCGTGCTAGCATATATAGTACAGCCCTGTGCAGATCAGATTATTATTACAACTACTTATTATTATTATTGTTATCATCCTTATTATTACTACTACACCCAGTAATCATTACAGTATTGTTTATTTTCCCAAATGGTTGCATGTACTAGTTTTTTTTTTTTTTTTTTGAGTTTTTTTGTGAGTGCACGGACACGATCCAAAAGTCTAGCTAGCCCATAGTGCTAGCGTGCCCAGGGAGGGGAGGCCTGGAGGCCTTGCACTACGGCACGCCAGAGAAGGGCCGGCCCATTTTTTGTCTCACGCACGGACTATATCAGTTTGTTTTTTCTCTTCTCTTCCATCCACCAAATTCTCGAATTCGCTTCTAAAATGAAAACCAAATTCTAAATTTTGAGAACTCAAACAGTCTAAAATTTGACTAAATTTACTTAAAAAGTTCACGATACAAAATAATTATCATCAATACAATAGTTATAGAATATAGTTTCATAATAAACTTATTTGGAGACATAAATAGTAATACTATTTGCTAAATTTGGTCAAACTCGAGCTCCATTGACTGACACACGAATATCATAGTTACATTCTTTTTGTGGACAGAGAGAGTATATCAATGAAACGTTAACAGGTCTTTCAAAAAAATATTATGCAAGTGCAGAAAGAAAATTAATGCCTGAGGTAAATTTGATACTATATATGAATCTGCCGCACCGAAATCCCTAAATACCAACAAACAAATGCCGAGGAACAAAAAGTCCAAGAATTCATCCACATGAACGTTTGTTTGTCATTTTCATCACAGCTATGGAACCCCCCTCCATTTTAAAAAGGGCCTTGAGTCTGATCGAGTTCCTTACGCCCTTTTATGCATCTCCTTTTACCATAGGTGTCGACCAGGCCCAGGCGGGCAGCTAGCCTGGCCAGCCAGCCAATACCCGTGTCGGACGAAGTGTGTGCCCACCACAACTTCATTTAGGGGTGTGTCACGTAAAAGATTTTGTGTACTAGCAGGCACTCTCTGCTCATGGATGTCTCACCCGTCTCTGTGGTGCGCCCACATAACATCTCTCCTCTCTTGCCTAGTAGCTCATCGCCCCGACAAGTATAATGGTGGCTCCACATAACATCTCTCCCTCTCGGCTCAGCAGCTCGTCCGGGAGCTGGAAGGCAGGATGGTGTTTGATGAAGGTGTTGACGTCTCGGCCGAGGGTGAGCTGCTCGACGAGAGAGGAAGAGACGTCATGTGGGGCCACCGTTGGTAAAGGCGCGGCGTCTGGATTCAAAATAGTTTCCGGTTGATAACGGCGTGGGGTTGGTCCCTTGAACAACCATTGGTGAAGTGGGGTGAGATTGAGAGAGAATGAGGGATATTAATTGGGAAATAACGACTGACACTATATGTTTATATAATAATTCTGAAATGTTGAGAGTACAAGAGATGATATAAATAGGCGCTCAGCCTTAGTCAACTTAGGTCTCGTTCGTTTCATTTGGGTTCAGCTTCGTTCCGGGCCCAATTGGGGTGGATTGCTGTCGGCCCGTTTCGAAGTCCGGCCCGCCTCAAAATGTTGTTCGGTTTGGTCAGGCCCGGAAAGGAAACTGGCCAGGTTTGACCATTTTGTGCCCTCCAAGGCCCGAGAACAAAGCCCGACCTCATACCCTCTGTATTAAATCCTGGTGGCAAATACATTGGTGGGCTGGTTTCAATGAACCACCAGGTTTCACTCAATCCGCCCAGGAATAGAAACTTTTTTTTTTTTTGAAACTTAAGGGGGGGGAGAGGTTCCCCACCTTTTTCATTCCAAAACACTCATGCCCAAATAACCTGGGCACAAGGAAGAGTTTTTTTACATATGAGAGGGAATACACGAGCGGAGGTAGTCACACCAGCTTAATAAGCTGTTTACAAGATCGATTGGCAGCCTCTTGCGCCAAATTACAAGGTCATCACAAGTTTTAAGAATAACAGAGTTGCAGCTGAAAGTTTCTTCGCGGAAGACATGCCCGTTACGTCCATCCCAAATTCGCCATAGGAGAGCCAGCAAGACGAAAGGCCACAGCCGTGATTCCAGCCCTGCAGGAGGGGTGGCCATCCACGTTTCTTCATCCGTCATCTGCGATATTTCCTGCATTCCAAGCTTTTCCCATATCAATGAGCTTTGAGCACACGCGAAGAAGACATGCTTCCTGTCCTCTCTTTGAGGGAGCAGCGTTCACAGAGCTCGCCATCCACCACATGTTTAGCGTGTAGATTGACCTTCGTGCTGAGACGATTCTTAAAGTACAACCATGCAAAAACCTTTACTTTGTTGGGGAGCCTCGTCCCCATATCCTGCTGCCATGTACATCCCCTGCATCTCCAGCCATATCGAGTGCAGCATATGCATCTTTCGTTTTGTAGGGGCGGCCAGTTAGTTTCAGCACTCGTTCATCATGTCTTTCATCCAGGTGAATGCCCTGCAAAGAGGAAAGCAGGCTGTCTAGCTGAAGGCTAGCAACTGTGGTCAGTCGCGGTCGCAGGTGCAATTCAAAACCACTCAGGAAAACACTTTGCACCGAAACTGGTCTGATTTCAATCCCACACAACCGAACCAGGCCTTAGTTGGATACGGTGAGGCCACGCAACACTGGATCTTTTGCCGCCACTCAACTCCCTCGCCGGATGCGGTCACCAGCGCTGGAGTGGTCATCATGCATGTAGCGCTGAACCTGGAGGCGATATATATGGGTGCTAGATTTTATTTTTGATCAGATATGGGTGCTAGATTAGGTAGCGAGAAGGCAGGCAGTTGCGTGCAACTACATTACCCGTTGCCTCAGGTGAATGCTGGATATTTTTCAGGCTTCATGCTGGTTCGTTCGGCGCCGGTCATGATCACTACTACGACATCGTCGTCATGATTGGATAGAAAATTGGTTCAGAACAAGAAACGGCTGGCAGCATACGTATTATATATATATAACCCCACGTTTTTGCGAGACCACTTTAGAATAGGTGCAGTTGAACGCGACTGTGACGGCCAACCACTAGTCTAGCGACAGTTAACAGGCCGTGTATCGTCAGTGAGAGCAAATTAAACATACTATGTTATTTTAGACAGAAGAAATGGATAAAACATGTTATTAGTTTGATGACAGACTATTGGCTAGGGAGCCAGACGCTACAGTAGATGAATGTTGGGAGGAGGGCGAGTGGTTTATTGATTTTAAGAGGTCATTATCTAACCACGAGTATGAAAGTTGGCTCCAGCTGAAATCAAGATTAGATGATTATCAGATGGATCCTAATAGTCCTGATGAACTTAGTTGGAGCCTGGAAAAGAAAGGAAACTTCACCACTAAATCCTTATACAATTTCTTATCTAATGGGGGCTTTCCAAATAGGATTGCTGGTCTGATCTGGAAGTGCAAAGTTCCTTTAAAGATAAAAATTTTCTTGTGGCAGGTGTTCAGTAACAAATTACAATGTGCTGTCAGCTTAACCAAAAGGGGTTGGTTAGGGGGTGAAGACTGCTGCCTGGGTGATGGCAGGGAGACAGTCAACCATCTATTCTTTTCCTGTCATTTAGCTGTTTGGGTGTGGGGAGTTCTGATCGAAGTCTTCAATCTGGGAGACTTTCCTACTTCTATAAAGGATCTCTCAGAGGACTGGTTAATGGGCAGGGGTCCTTTACCTAATAAACTGATGTTATTCATTTTCGCTGGCTTTGCTTGGGCGATTTGGACCACTCGAAACAAAATGGCAATTGAGCACTCTTATATCAAGACTCCTTCTGATGTAATATACTCAGCTTTGTCATTTCTGCAGAGTTGGTCCCACCTACTTAAGGAAGATGACTGCCAGCGCCTCAAGAGTCTCAAGGACGATATCATGCTTTGGATGAGGAACTTCAAGCCCAGCAGTTACATGTCCACGGACGTTTATGAGATTTAGCTGCTGATAGGCGTTTTTCTTTGTCGTTTTTTCTATGTTTCTTGTGCTGTAATGAACACTGGTATCCCCAGTCTGTACTTGTTACATTGCTTTCTTAAAAGCAGAGGGAAACCTTTCTAAAAAAAAAAAGTTTGATGACAGACAGCTCAAAGGATCACACCACTACTACTGTTTTTCTTTCTTAACAAAGGAAGTTCTTTCTTAACAAAGGAAGGATTGTATTGAAAGTACAACTCTTCTTTTGTAAACACAATGTACTCCAACTCTGACCCCGTACGATTACCAAGTTCGTCGAAACGATCGAGGCAAAAAAAGGAGGACAGACCTCCATCGCCGGGAAAAAAAATGAAAAGAAAAAAAAAAACAAGAACGGATCACAAAGCAGAAAGCGTGGCCGCCTTGGTGTATTGGCTCCAGCAGCAGCTCCAATGGCCGACCGACCAGCAGCATCGGCTACCATGAAAAAGGGTTAGCAGGTCACAAGAAAAAGAGCAGATCATCACAGCCGCAGCTCTCAGACCAGAGCGACATCAGAGTTGAGATCGAGCGCGCAGCAGTAGGACGCTAGGCTGCTCCAGGCGGCGAGCTTCCTCCCCACCCTGCCCGGCCCCATCGCCGCCGCCGCCGCGCCCCTTGCCAGCGGTGGGTCGTCGGCGGCGGCGTCCGTCCCTGACGCCAGTGCTGGTGCCGCTGAGCATGTCCCACATGACGTGGATGTCGCTGTACTCGCAATCGCGCACCTCCTTCCGCAGCTGACCCAGCCCTGCGGTGGTGGTGCTTCGCCGCCGGAGGCCGAGGCACGCGCGGAGGCTCCGCCACACCCGCTTCGCCGCCGGAAGATGCAGGCACGACGACGACATCGGATCCTCTCACCTGCTCTGCGTTCTTTTGTGCTCGACTGGCCGAGCTCGCCGGTGCTAGTTAGTACCTGCTTCCCTTGCCTTGAAAAAACAGAGATCGCGCTGCTGCTGCTGCTGCTGCTGCTGCTATGGAGTGCAGTGGTCTTCATTTATTTATATAGTTATAGGTGGTGGCGAGTGGTGCAAGTGGAAGGAATGGAGATGGATGCCTGCACGCCTCCACGACCATGGACGTTACACGGCGATCGGACACGTCGATGGATGCACACGACAGCACGCCGCGCCTTGCTTTCGTCACGCCTTCCCGCCCACACGTACGCTGCCAAACACATCCAACGGCTACGTCTATTTTGGATGCTTTGTTACTTACTAAATTAATAGTAATATACTGAAACAGATCCATTAAGATCGATCACCTTCTGACAAATTCAATTTCGTTCTTTTAAACAATAAAAAAATCAATAACGTTAAATTTGTAATCACATCCTCGTGTTGCCCACGGCCGTGTAATCGGTAATCCTTAGATTACTGATCACTTGTGTGAGTGTGGCGTGCTTGTAACTTTGCCAAACTCTCTTCTCCTTCATAAATTCCGTGCAATGCGCGTTTGAGAAAAAAGTTTGTTGTCTTGGTGGCCGAAAGTGTGCAGTTTTCAGCAGCAGGTAGCTGACTGCAGGCCGGCTTCTGCAATGCGGGCGACATGTTCTGTATGCCTCTGATCACGAGGTCTCATCAACAGTTGTGCATTTTTTTTTTTTTTTTTTGAGGAAAACAACGGCAACCCTAGGGTTGCCTGAACTTTATTGCATTTAAGGACACATATACAATTTACAAGAGGGATCAATTACAAGCCCGAAGGCGGAACAGGAAAAAAAAGAAGAAACGTAGGAAAAGAACACGCACTACAAACTCAAACTCAAACAGAGTTAGGAGATCTAACTAGGGAAGCGATTTGCCCACTCAACAAGCTTGTTTCTATCTACAACTTTATTGCATCTGTTGGCCCAAAGGAGAAGATCTTCACGGCATCGGCGCGCGACCAAGGAGTTTGGCTCATCACATTGTTGAAAAACTTTTGCGTTGCGGCATTTCCAAATGTTCCAGAGAATATAGCAGAGGACGGTACTTCTGATTTTAACATCATATTCTCGGATGGGGTTTCAGGACCAGAGAGCCTCAACATTACCATGATCAAGACTAGAGAGGTCAAAACCAAGGAAATTCCAGAAGCTCACGCTGCGCCGGCAGTTGAGGAAAAGATGACCACAGTCCTCATCGCCATCGCAAAAAGGACAGTCGGTGTCATGCCTCATGTTGCAGTGATGGAGGCGAGCGTTCGAGCTCAGACGAGATTTTGAAAAAAGTACCTTCCTGCCCATTTGCCTTGATCAAAACACGGCCGACCACCTTGCGAGCGTCTTTCAGTGTCCTGTTGCTTCCTTCCCTCAGCCTTACCTTGGTCTCCCCCTTTCCACCACTAAGCTGAGAGTTTCAGACTTCCAACCTTATATCGCTAGCTCTGACAAATATCTTGCCGGTTGGCGTGGGCATCTTCTTAATGAAATGGGGCGTGCCACCCTAGTATCCTCGGTTCTCTCTTCTCAAGCTGTCTATCCTATGACATCCTTTCTTCTCTTTCGGTCCACTATTGACAGTCTTGTCTCCCGGCAACGTGCTTTCCTTTGGGCCGGCGAAAATACGTGCAAAGGCGGGCAATGCAAAGTTGCTTGGCCGGATGTCACGCTTCCTGTAGACAAAGGTGGGCTTGGTATTCCGGAGTTGTGCATGTCATGTCAGTATATATTAGGATTGGTCAAGCTTGGAAAACTGACGCGACTAACAAATTTGGCTTCCTTCCAACGCATGCATACCACAGCAATAGCTAGCGCAGGGGATGAACACAACACAACACCGACCAAAATCTTGAGCAGCAGCAGCCGCCGCTCCATGTGACGGTACCGGCGACCTTCCTCCCCGGCCGCCGCTTCGCCGCCGCGCCTTTGCCGCTGCTGCTGCTGCTGGTGGGTTTGCTGAGCATCTCCCACATGATGTGCACGTCGATGTACTCGCAGGTGCGCACCTCTTTCCGCAGCCGCCCCAGCCCCTGCACATCCACGCCATGTCAGCCGCCTCGCCTCGCCGTCGTGTGAATCCATTGCAGCGGCTAAGCAAGACTGAAGATGGCTTACCGGTGGCGGTTCGCCGGAGGCCGAGGCGCGCGCGGATGCCTCGGCACACCCGCTTGGCCGGCGGCGCGAGGCATGACATCGTCCTTCTCCTTCCTCTCCGGCAGCTGTCCGGCAGCACGCCTTCTACGTTGACGACGCGCACCAGCTGGGCTTGTGCTGACCTCTCTGATTCACAGCTGCAGTGGCAGCACTGGGTGGGACGACCACAACTAGTACTCTTTATTTATACACAGAAGACACAGGCGGTGGAGACGGCTCCACGAGCACGAGGAAAAAGGAGTAGTATGTGAGTGAAATAGATGGCAGGCTTGGCAGCCTAGCCGACGGCCGGCGTCCGTGGCTCGTGCCCCGATGTGGACGCGGCGACAGCCGGCGATGGCGCACGTGGCTCGACACCACAGGACACGGCGCTGCATCTTGGTGTCGCCTTGGTCGTGCCTTCCCCGCCCACACCACACGCTCTGCTTCACTAGCCCCTCCGCGTCATCAGTCCGACAACTGAAGGGGCACCCAACGGCTATATACTGATGAGAAACAGAGTAATGATCAGTGTCTGTCTAATCTGACAAAATCAATTTTGTTTCTTTCACTTTTGTTTTATAAAAAAAGTCAGATTCTGTTCCGGTTCCAACTTTTCTTCCTCGCCGAAAGACTGAACATCTCCCATCTCGATATTTCACAGGCTGGCTTAAACATAAACTCTCTTTCAATCAGCACTGTTAATATATACCCTACTACGTAGGAGTAGTGCTTTGTTTGCAATTGCAAAGTCAACATGCCTTTTTTTTTCAGTAAAAACAAAGTCCATCCAATGCATGCAAACGGATGTTGACAGTTGTGATTAAAGAAGAAAAGCGTCGGCTGCAGTTTTCAGCAGCAGCAGCAGCAGCGACTGTTAAGCTGCCCCTGCACCGTTAACAACAACAAAAGATCTTGATGAATGAATTGACTGTACGCTAGCTGCTGGTCGGAGAGAAGTTTAATAAGCCCTATAATTTGATACCTATATTTGTAATTGTCAATGGATAGATTGAACTTGTCAGGTTATCCGACTGTCAGTCTAAATCGGCCGAGGACGTACTACTCAACAAACCGTGGTTTGTTCCCACTGACGATCCTAATCTGATCGATCAGATGCATGCTGCTAACATATTAGTCTCTGCAAAACTGCCACCCCTTAAGCAAATAAATTAAATTAAAGCAGGATTAGCGCCTGACTCATCGCACCAGTTACCACTGTATGTAACACACAAGGCAACACGTGTTTCTTGACATAATTGGTGAAGCGGGGTGAGGTTGAGAGAGAATGAGGGATCTTGGGAAATAACGACCGACGCTTTATGTTTATAATAATTCTGAAATGTTCAGAATACAAGAGATGATATATAAATAGGCACTTAGAGCATCTCCAAGAGGCGTAGCCAGATGGCTTTCTAAAACTAAATTTAGCTATTACTAAGAAGAAAAAAAAAATGCTCCCAATAGACTCTCTACGTGACTATCCAAAATGACTATTTGTTCATATATCCCTCCTTATTAGCTCTCGACTTTTAGATATAGCCTACCTCACTAGCTATACTTTAGAGTTTATTGGAGCACCCTAGTATTTTTTTGTCAAATCTATTTTTAGAGAGTAGCTAAATCATTAAATTTGACTTGTCTTTTTAACTAATCTCTTGGAATGCTTTAGTCAACTTAGATGGACACGGTGAGGCCATGCAACACTGGATCTTTTGCCGCCACTCAACTCTGGAGTGGTCATCATGCATGCATGTAGCGCTGAACCTGGAGGCGATATGGGTGCCAGATTAATTAGGTAGCGAGATGGCAGGCAGTTACGTGCAACCACATTAGCCGTTTGCTCAGGTGAATGCTGGATATTTTCTGGCTTCACTTCATGCTGGTTCGTTCGGCGCCGGTCACGATCACTACTACGACATCGTCGTCATGATTAGATAGAAAATTAGTTGAACGGCTGGCTGCATACGTATTATGTATATAACCCCACGTTTTTGCGTGACCATTTTAGAATAGCTAGGTGCAGTTGAACGCGACTGTGACGGCCAACCACTAGTCTACCCACAGTTAACAGTCAGCGTACGTGACAGCAAATTAAACATACTACTATGTTATTTTAGACAGAAGAAATGGATAAAACATGTTACTACTGTCCTCTTCTTTCTTAACAAAGGAAGGATTGTATTGTATGTACAACTCTTCTTTCGTAAAACAAAGAAAAAAATGTACAACGCTGACCCCGTACGGCTGCCAAGTTCGTCGGAACGATCGAGGCAAAAAGGAGGACAGACCTCCATCGCCGGGGAAAAAAAAAAAAAAAACAAGAACGGGTCACAAAGCGAGGGAGCAGATGCAGATGGAACTCGGGTCGCGCCTCCGCTGTGCTCTGCCTAGATCATATCAGAGTCCAAGCGACGACGACGACGACGCGGACGTCGCTGAAACCGGAGGCGCGCACCTCCTTGCGGAGCCGGCGGACGCCGAGGCGCGCGCGCCATGCCCGCATGGCCGCCGGGACCTTCATCCTTTGCTCGGTTGTCTCTGCTCGGTCGATCCCTAGGAGGCCAGTCGCGGAGCTAGCTGCTCGATCGATCGATCGCCTTGAGCTTCAATTCAAGTCACCTGGACTGGATGCTGCAGACTCTGTGTAGTCCTCTTGACGACGACCGTATATATAGGAACGGGGGAGCAAGGTGTGGCCGGGGGCATTACATTCAGGTGGACGTGGCCATGGAGGAGCCGAGACACGGGAGGCAGCAGTCGACCTCACGTACCGGAGCATATGCACGCTACCTTCACGTGTTTATTTGGGAATGAAACCGAAAGCATGCGGTTTCTTGCATTGGTGTTAGGCACCCAAGGAAAGATGTAATCCGGGGCACCCAAAGTATAGGATCCATCGACGTGGCCACGCCGCAGCCTAGAATTATCGCCTACGTACTAGTTGTGATGGAGACATGAGAATATTAATGTGGTTAATGTCAATTCTTGCATTATCATGCAAAATATTGTGTTTTTATATATTATCCGGATCTCTCTTCACGTATTGTCATTTTTAATTACTAGGTCACCAACCCGTGCTCGCACGGGTTAGAATCCTTTTGAGTAGACACTACACCCTCTCGTCCAATTGAAATTGTCGTTTTAGAGTTTTTTAGACTATGTGTTTGACCGTTCGTCTTATTCAAAAATATTAAAAAAAATAATAGAATAAATAAATAAATTATCAAACTATTTTTAATAATAAAATAAGTCATAACAAAACAAATAACGTTTTATATAATTTTTTTTTTGATTAAGATGAACAGTCAAAGAGAAAGTCTGGAAAGTCTAAAGTGACACTTCTAATGGGACGTAAGGAGTAACTTATATGGATTACTTATATGAAATATCTTTTTCTCTTCATTAATATTGTAATATAATAGCTATAATAGGTATTCTACAGTCTATATTCAAATGTGATAATCTATCAAATATTGATTTAAATGTTTTTCTCATCGATGTATCCATATGTTTTTCTTTTACATAGCACACCTTGTTGTGTATTTCCGGTAGTTTTAGTAGCCATCTATACTTTGTGGACATAAACCTAAATTTGATTCTTTCCCTCAAATTTTTAGCTTATTAATTGCCCATATACAATAGCTATTATTTACAATGTTGATTATAGTTAACCGATTTGATGGCAAAAGTTTTTAGATTTTTATAAGAATTTTAGGATGTACTTTTTTTTTTCTCTCTTTTTTTTTTTTTAACAATTTTCATCTTTTTAGCACCATATGTATTTAGTTAAAACATAGATAAACTAAAACTGTATAAACTCTTATTCAATCCATTTACGTGATATCTTGAAAATCTATATTTTAACCTTTAGCTTTTCGATCTAGTTATTATAAAAACATTTTACATGTATTGATTTAAAATTTTAATGATTATACAATCATTTATTAAAAATCGAGCAATGTCATTTCATTGTTCTATTTTAATGTAAGAATATTCTAGGTCCCAGTCTACGCTCTTAGTTTTAACAATGTCATAAATAGTTATTACGCTCTTAGTTTTAACAATGTCATAAATAGTTGTTTGAGCATGCACCATGGCACCCATGATTTCCAATTTATTATGTCGTATTAATATTGTTTTTAACAACTTTTTAAAAAACTGAGTTGCTAATATTCATATTACAACCTAATTTGATCAAAATGTTTTTACACTTTTTTTAGATAATGACTTACAAAATTTATCGTCAAGAGTGTTAAAAACTTAAAGTGAGCTGTAAGTGTCATTACTCGTGGTTTGATAAGGATATATTTCCATGCTTGATAAGCATATAAAAATAATTATTTATACTAACACGTGTTTTAACTTAAGGATGATTAATTATTGTTCGTAATTGCTTATATTAGCATTTACATGTAGATTTGAGAGACTTCTATTAATTTTTATAATCATTGAGAGGTGGATAATTTAGGTAGAAATTACATAGATATACATTAATTTACATTATCTATCAATTTGAATGCAAACTTAAGCATCAAAGCATTATCTTTCATAATGATAGAGATGGATAACTTATACAAAATACTATTGTATTATTTTAATTATCTTTTACAATTGAGGAGGCTTGAATTTTTGCATATAGGCATTGTTGCTAACTCCACGTATCATGGATGCAACATTTGCATGTAATTGGAGGTAACCTGGTGACAGTATTATTAACTTGCAAACACGTCTCAAGCCTTGTGGTTGAGCTCCTCAATAGCACCTCAACAGGTTAGGTTTGAACCCCTATAGGGGACGAATTTTTGGGCTTGGTTTAAAAAATATTATTATTAAGTTGATACAATAATTATAGCTGATACTAAATAAGAAATATGTGAACATTTATTTTTGCGAGGAAATGCAAGGACACTAAAATTTAAATCAGAATTATGATGAAGGTCAATAAATATCATATCATGTAGGCCATAGGAGAAAAATTAAATTATAATTATGGGATGTAGTAAGATGGCCATACCTTTAGCCTATAGGTGGCTCGATCGAACGTCACATTGGTCAGTTTCATGGATCTATGTATCGAGAGTTCTAGATAATACGAACCACATACATGGAGATATGTAGAAATATGGGAACATCAGATTAATCCTCTTGGTTTTCGGAATACATTGTCTTTGTTCTATGTTCGATGGCACAAACCATGCGATGATCTGCAGGAGCTTCATACGTTGATAGATGAAGGAGGTGTTGATCATGATGAAAGTTGTTGGACATGTCGTTTGACTTGCACTCATCTTGCTCGTGTTGTAATTGGTGTTGCATACCCGACCATCAAGCTCAGTATACTCGTTGATGAAGAGCCGAGGCCGGGCGTGGTGTTCCTTGTGCGTCGGGTTTGTGCATCCATGGCGATCAAAGATGTGATCAGCTAGGAACCCTTTTGTTCGCCAACGTCCACTGAGGCAGTCATTCCCTCCTGCACCTATTGAAACAAAAAAAACACATTTTCATTATGTTAGTAAAAAATTATACCTGATGCTTAATAAAGATTATTTCAAAATTTATTTATTTCAAGTAATAATCCAAGAAGAAAAATAAGTAAAGCCTTAAAATCGCAGGAGACCAAAGTGATCAAAATAAACAGTAGAAGCTTGTATCCATGTACGTCAGTATGACACAACCTTGCGGCTAATACTACAAACAAATTTTTGCATACATGTACACACCAATGTAATCAGCCCAAATATTTATTCATGGTGCACTACCACCCTACGAGAGGCCACAATAAGCATCGCCAAACACTCATTCATGTTGTCCACTCATCACCACAATACAGCCTTGTTACCGCACGGTGAAGCCTGGCACAGTCTAACACCAAAAAGGTAACCTTGTGCTGGTATTACGCCGGGGCATCGAGCACCTCAACGTCGAAGGAGTCGGCGTGCGGGTGCCGATGTAGATATACACCTGCTTGCGCTGTATTGTCTTCCTTTTTGCTTGCTTGCTGGCCGACCACACAAGTTAGCTGCCGGCCGGTTGCGCCGGCGGCGGGTGCCGCGTGAAGCCACGGTGAGGCGGATGATCTCTTATTTCCTCCGTTACAACATGGTAGGCAAATATAATAGATTTGTTTTGGAGGCACACCGTGAGGAGGCGGCACCTTATTTCATCCTCGGTGGATATCATGATAGGAAAACGATTGGTTTACCTTTTTTTATTTCTATAAATAATAATAAGCAAATGGCAAAGGTGGGTAATTTTTTTAGAAAATAAAGTAAATCTAATGGTTACGGATTGTCTGAGTCTATGGATTGGATGGTTAGATGTTTTTCGATTAACGTAAGAATTTCTAGTATTTATCTTTTTTTTCTAGCGCGTCGTGAGATTAACGTGGAGGCTTTCGTTGGAGCCTCAAATTTAGTAATACTTTTTTTCTAGCGCGTGCTGTGAGAATTAACGTGGAGGCTTCGATTTGGGCCTCAAATTAATAATAGTAAGATTTTACAAATATTATGCTTATATATTATCCACAAATATTATTCTTTGCTTGCAAAATAAGTACTTTCATATTTATACAAATAGATATTGCCATTTCTGCCTTTTGAGCTTGTTCTTCACACCGTTAACCTCTCCTTTACGGAATTGGGCAACTACAACCTTTAGATTCGAAAAACAGGAGTAAACTACACGAACCATCCATGGAGTCCTTGGCCGCAAGTTGGAGGTCACATACTTAGTGATTGTTATCGTTATCCGCCAATGACGCCTGCCTCCCTGGTGTCTTCGCCCTCTGGGCGGCGGCTCTAGCTGCCCCGCCGCACCGGCGCCGGAGCCTCTGTGGCCTCTCCCCCCACCTCCCCCCTCCGGCGGTAAGCCCTCTCCTTTCCCCTGTCCGGGTCATGGCGGCTCCTCAGATGCTCTCTCTGACTGAAGCTGCCAAAGGAAAGCTGTTTGCTGATTTCATCGTCGGAAAGTTTGGTCAGCCGGTCGCCCCGGTTCATCTTGATAGCTCGGTCTTCTCGCTTCTGGTCTCTTTTGGTCGTTGCCGTCACCGATTGGATCTGCCTTTTGTTGCTGACTGTCTTGGCGCTGTTCTGGGCGCTCAGGTTTCGAATCTCCATGTCGAGCAGATTGAGGATAGAATTTTTCTGTTCTCCGTTTCCAATAAACAGATTGGTTTTGAGGTGTATAAGATTGGCTCATTTGTTTGCTCGGATTTTGAGCTCTTCTTCAACCTCTTCAATGATTCGGGCTTGGCCTTTGCTAGATCTAAATCCAGCAATCAGAAACAGTACCCCTGGGTGGAAATCAAGCGCAAGGTTTCTATTGCAGAAGCTGTCAAGAAAAAATGTTTCTCCTCTGCTCTCGGGTGCCAATGCTACTCCAGTTGGCTCAGTTTCTGCTAAAAAAGGTTCAAATCTCAGATGGTCAAAGCGGTGTAGTTCTGTGTTCCAGAGGCTTCAGTTTCCTAAGAAGTCTGTTTTTGATCGTTTGCAATGGCCAGTTAAGAATCACGTCTTTGTCCGTCAGAAAGCAGTTCATCAGAACTCTCAGTTTTTTCGATGGGCAGGGATTCTTTGGTCAGATCTGGTTCGAGTTCGTCTGTTCTTCATGAGCCAGCTAAGCAACGGCTTTCTTCTCGGGACGCCAATCATGTTTCTCTTGATTTGAATTTGGGTATTGGTAGCACTAATGACAGTGCTTTCACTAAGCTGGACGCTTCGTTGCCGATGCGCTGCCGGCGATGTCATTCAACCAGTCACTTAAGGCGTAATTGCACTTTGGCAATTAGGTGTGACTCTTGCTCTGGGTGGGGCCACATTTCAGCGACCTGTGATGCAAAGTGGAAGAGTTTTTTTGAAAACTCAAAGGGCAGAACTCTTGATAACTTCGCCAGGGATTTCGGTGGTAATTTTGACTACTCGTCATGGTTCAAGCCTCAGTGTATGACAATGGGCCCGTCAACTCCTTTAGTCTTCCCAAATTTTACGTTCCCACCCAGTGACTCTTTGGCTTCCGCTAACTCTGTTTCGAGGCTTCAAGAAGGCAGGCCTCTGGCTGCTCAGTCCCCTGTTCATCCATTAATCAACTCGCCACCGCCACCACCAAAAATCCCACTCTTGACGCCATTCTCCAGCTTCCTGAATTCGCCAATCTTGGTGGAAATCAAGCTCCAACGATGGCGTTCCAGAGAGCTGATCCCGCCCCTTTCATCCCGAGGGGGCCTCAATCATGTTGAGGTCCAAGGTCGCAAGCCAGTGGAGAGAGTTGTTGTTCTGAAGCCAAGGCCCAAGCATCAGAATCTTGCCATCGTGACCATTGAAGAGATGCCGGGTCATCAGGTAACTTTCCAGGCGATTAGAGATGTCGTGACTGATTTTCTCAACAATGTTCTGCACGTTGAGTTCACTGATATCCAGCCTACGCATTTGGGTCAAGCTTATATCCGCTTTAAAAATGTTTATGATAAGGATCGCCTAGTTCATGATGGCCCTTTTCCGTTTGGGGATATTAATATTCGGTTCATGGATCACAACAAAGGTAGAAATTGGCGTGTTGTTAATTTCAACAGAGAATGTTGGCTTATGATCCTGGGTTATCTACCTGATTATCGTGAGGATGATCATGTTGTCAACACTATCAGCTCCTTTGGCAGAGTCATTTCTTGGGTGGATGATGGTCGTCACCTTGCCAGGCTTTCGGTCAGGGCTCGTGTAATCGATTATGAATCGTCCCTCAGTTCATTGTGCTTACAGAAGGGGAAGGCTTTCAGGGTGAATCGTGGACTCTGCAATGTGAAATCCTGCATGGCAATCTGTTGGGTGGGCTTCCTCAAGATGAGGAACCTGCACCTGGACCTGATGCTTTCCCTCCTGGAGGTCCGTATGATTTCTTCGGTTTTGGTCAGAATGGGCCAGGCCCGACAACTGTGGTGGACAGATCAATGCTGCTGGAATCCTTGGTCACAATTTTGGCCGGGCAAATGAGGGGGCTAATGATCTTTGGGAAGCCGAAGGGGGGGGTGAATGGCCCGAGGAATTGCCTGGCCGCTCAAGGCCCACCTCGCACCGCCGAGTTACCTGTTGATGCAATCCCAAATCTGAATCTTGAAATTCCTGCTCCTGTTGATCTGAACCTGAATGAGGATGCTGACATGGAGGAAATGGTGGTTGATCCTATCCTTCCTCCTCCTCAAAGACCATGAAATGTTTCTTGAATTGAATGACCTTCTCAATCGGGTTAATGAAAATGAAGAAGATCACCGAATGGCAATGGAGTTGTGAATGAGGTGACCCACCTATCTTTAACCTAAATGATCCAAATGATGTTGTTGTTGTCCCGCCAGTTGTAAATAATCCTGGCCAATGCTATGCCCCCTGGAAATTCATGAAAATGATCTTATGAATGATGAGGAGATCCAAGAGTTGATTCTTTGAAGAAATGAACCAAAATGCTCAGGGACGTAATCGAACCCTGAATGTTGGCATGGTCCCGATTGGGCCCAGCCCCTCCACCCAACCTCGCTCGCAAGAAGACACCATCTCTTGAGGAGTCTTTTGGCCCATGGGCTCATCCGATTTCACCAAGGCGATTTCTCGCCCAAGGTTCTTGGCTCTGTGGAATGGTGCAATTTTTTCAGCTCTCTTCCGAAGGAGCCAAATTTTTTTTAAGCTTGCTAACCGGTGGTTAATTGCAAAGCTCTGTTGGCCTCAATTGGTAATGATAAGGTTGCTTTCATTCATGTCCCTAGCAAGTGTCCTGGAAAATATAGCCCCTCCTGTTAGGTATTGGAGCTGAATGATGATGGCTCTGATTTGGTTTCTGCTCAAGTTGATAAAGTCTCCCCTGCTCTGCCTGAAGATGAAGCTTCTCAAGAAGACCATATCCTCTCCCTGGATATTGATAACCCTGCTAATGTTCCTGTCCCAACCCCTCTAGTTCAGATCAAGCCAAAAAAGAAGGCGGCCGGTTGAGGGGCGGGTTAGGAGGAGCCCGAGAATCAAAGAGCTTAAGAAGGGTTTCAAGGACTCTCCCCGCTCCAAGAAAGGTTGTCAGGTTGTGATATCCCACCCACCCCTCCTCAGCCTCTATCGGAAAGCTTGGTGTCTCTCTGTGTGATCTGGACTCTTCCCAGTTATCTGATGAAGCTCTGATGAAATGCAAGAAGGTGGGACCCCCAGGCAAGACTGCTGGTGGTGCCAACAAGAATGGTGACAAGGACAAGAGCAACAGGCCCTCCTCTATGAAGAGCAAGCCTTCGAAGATGATGACAACTTGGTTCCTCATGATGATGCCGCTAAGCTGTGGACTCTATGTTTTTGGAACCTTATATTTATTTTGACAAGTGGTGGCTTCTGGTCCCACTTTTTTCTTTTGTCTTCAAAACCTTTGGGTAAATGGCTCTGTGAGCATGGATGTTTATGTAAGAACTGGTTATACCCGTTACCGCACTAATGCTATGCATGTTTATGTGCATTTCTACTCCCCCTGTTTGTTTTTAAATGGATAGTAGTAACTCCTTTAGATCCTGGAATGTTTTGTGCTGGAACATCAGAGGTTTCAATGCAGTGGAAAAGTGGGAATCTCTTAAGAACAAAATCAAAGAGAGTGGTTGTGACATTGCTTGTATTCAAGAAACAAAAAAAGAGAGATGTTTGATGTACTCCTACATCAAGAATTTTTGTCCTGCTGCTTTTGATAATTTTTGCTTTCTTCCATCTGTGGGAGCATCAGGTGGTATTCTTGTGGTTTGGAAAGGCAGTGTTTTCAGAGGTGCTTTGAGATTTTTCAGAATGAATATTGTATCTCTGTGGAATTCTTCTCACCGCATGATAATAAGAGATGGATCCTCACCGTGGTTTTATGGTCCATGTGAATCGAGGCAAAAAGAGATTTTCTTGATTGGCTAGAAAATATTGTCATGTCAGATAGCATCAACTGGTTACTCTTGGGAGATTTCAACCTTTTTAGAAGGATTGAGAACAGGAACAGGCCCGGTGGTAATTTAAATGAGATGATGAGGTTCAATGAGGTCATTAGTTCTCTTGGCTTGGTGGAAATTCCCCTTCATGGAATCAAATACACTTGGACTAATAAAGCAGGCTCCTCTTTTTGGTTAGACTGGACTGGTTTTTACCTCTCAAAACTGGACCACAGACTACCCCGACACTTCAAAGCCTCCTCTCTGGGTCATGGAAATCTCCCGACCATTGGCCCCCGTGTCATCAAAATTGGTACTACAATTCCTAGGGGAAATGTCTTTAGGTTGGAAAATTACTGGATGGAGCATGATTGCTTCCTTCCTATTGTTGCCACGTCCCCGAATGCCTTTTATCCGCCCTCCGACCCAGCTAAGCCGATCTTTGCTAAATTCAAAGCCTTGAGAGCCTCTCTCAAAAATTGGCGACCCAAGCTTTCTTCTCTTAAAACTATCATCTCCAATGTGAAGCTTGTCATTTCTTTTCTTGATCCGCTTGAGGAAATGAGAGATCTTTCCATTCAAGAATGGAACTTTAGAGGAATTCCCGCATGACAAGCTCTCAAACCTCATTCACTTGCAGCAACTCTACTGGAGGCAAAGAGGATCTATCAATTGGGTAAAATTGGGTGATGAGAATTCCAAACTTTTCCATGCCACTTTGCTTCAATCAGGAAAAGGAATAACACCATTACCTGTCTCTCTCGAGGAAGGGGGGGTCTTTAGTTTATGATCATGCTTCCAAGGCTAATCTAATCTGGGTAGAATCCAAAGATAGACTTGGGAATGTGGACAGTTATAATATGCTTTTCAACCAGGGTTCCCTGCTTGGCAGAAGTGATGATCTCACCGCTTGAAGCTCCTTTCTCTCGGCCCGAAATTGACAATGTCATCGAAACCTCCCTTCGATAAGTCTCCCCGCCCGAGATGGTTTCAATAACGAGTTCCTCAAAAAGTGCTGGACCTTAATTAGACAAGATTTTTATAATCTTTGTGATGCTTTCCATGCTGGCAATGTTTGTCTTGAGAGCATTAATGGATCATTCATTACCTTAATCCCAAAGGTGGATGGTCCCACCAGGGTAAATGATTTCAGACCAATTTCTCTCCTAAACTCCTCCATGAAGTTGATAACTAAGCTTTTTGGCTAATAGGCTTCAACCTGTGATCACCTCTCTCGATTCATAAAAACCAGTATGGTTTTATCAAAACCGAACAATTCGGGATTGTCTAGCCGGGCTTTTGAATATCTTCACCTTTGCCATTCATCTAAAAGGAGATTATTGTCCTTAAATTGGACTTTGAAAAGCTTTTTTGACAAAGTGAGTCATCAAGCTATGTTGGATATTATGAAAGAAAAAGGATTTGGTGATAAATGGATTTCTTGGATGAAGCTCATTTTTGAGTCAGGAACCTCCTCAGTTCTTCTAAATAGTAATCCTAGCAAGGTGATCCATTGCAGAGAAGGGGGTTAGAGGGGGGGATCCTCTATCACCTTTGCTATTTGTTCTGGCTGCCGATCTGCTTCAAAGCTTGATAAATAAGGCAAAGGTCCTTGGTCTCCTCACTCCCCAGTCCCCTTTGCAAGTACTTTGAGGACTTCCCCATCCTTCAGTATGCTGATGACACTTTGATAATCATGGATGGGAGTGCTAGGCAACTGATTTTTCTCAAAAGTTTGCTCAATTCTTTTGCTATCTCTGTTGGACTCAAAGTCAACTTCTCTAAGTCCATGATGGTCCCAATTAATATGTCCCAAGATAGAGTAACTCACCCGACTAACACCTTTGGATGCTCTGTTGGGAGCTTCCCATTCACCTATTTGGGTCACGCCTGCGGGACTCTCAAAACCCGAGTTGATGATTTCCTCCCCCCGGTCAAATTAGATGTGAGAGAAGGCTTGTTAGTACATCTTTATTCCTTACTCGAGGCGGGCAAGCTTCAAATGACAAACTCGAGTTTTTCTTCTCTCCCAACCTACTATATGGCTACTTTTCTTCTTTATGTTGCTACTACTGAGCAAGTAGACCATATAAGAAAAGGATGTCTTTGGCGTGGCTTTGATGGCAATAGCGGGATTAATGCAAAGGCTGCCTGGCCCATGGTTTCTAAACCCAAGATGGATGGTGGCTTGGGGATTATTGATATGAGAGCCCGAATGAAGCTTTGTTGTTAAAGCATCTCCATAAATTCTTTAATCATGAGGATATTCCTTGGGTGCATCTAATGGGAAAAGTATTACTCCAATGGCAGACTTCCAAATCATACTATGAAAGGGTCCTTCTGGTGGAGAGATATCTTAAAGCTTCTAACTAAATTCAAAGGTATTGCTTGAAGAAATGTCGGAAGTGGAGTATCTTCCTCTGTCTGGTTTGATGGCTGGTCCGCCGCCCTCTACATCTTTCGCTTTCCTGAACTGCGTCCTTTGCCAAGAAACCCGCTTTTGAATCTAAGCATGGCTGCTTTGCGTCTCGATGATCTTTCAGACTTATTCATTCTGCCGTTTTCCTCAAAAGCATATGTGCAGTTTCACGAGTTTGATTAGATTTTGAGGGAGTTTAAGCAAGCTCAGTCAAGCAATGCTGACAGATGGTCTTATATCTGGAATAGCCCCAACTACTCTATCAAGAAAGCTTACAGACAGGTGATTGGTTCCGTTGATACCCATGCCATTTTTAAATGGTTGTGGAAATCTTCTTGTTCGCAAAAACACAAAGTGTTCTTCCGGATGGTTATTCAGGATAGGCTAAGCACTAGGGATCTCCTTTCAAGAAGGTCCATGCAATTGCCCTCAACTCAATGTATCCTTTGTTCTGCTTGATGTTGAAACCGTTGATCATCTCCTTCTTGAATGTCCTTTTGCAAGGAACCGTTGGGGCCTCATTGGTCTCTTCGTGATCAGTGCTCAGCACAGGGTTGATAGATTCATCGCCTTCAAAACTCAAATCAACAAGAAGTTTTTCATGGAGATAATTATGATCATGTTTGGAGCATTTGGATTATTAGAAATGATGCCATTTTCAGAGGAATCCCTCCCAGTTGTCTTCGTTGTCTTCAAGTTTTCAAGGAAGTGTTTGGGCAGCTCTTATGGAGAGCCAAAAGAAAATATTTTCCAAAGAATTAAGACATGGCAAGAGCAACTTGTGTAATTGATAGTATTTTTTTCATCTTTTTTTGTTTCTTAAGCTGTGTTGTTTCTAGTTTTCTTTCTTTAGCCTAGGCGAAGATCTCCAGATTGGTTTTGGCTAATTAGTGACATCCTAGGACTAATCTCTCTATGCTAAGTGTGTTATTTAGTTGGAGATTGGTCAAGCCAAGGTTTGTGCATGGTGGTCATGGTGGATGGGTCGAGGTGATCCAAATGATGATCAAGTGCATAACTTGGAGTGGATCGTGGATCAAAATGGGCTCAAGGCAAAGGTATATCCATAGGGCCATTTTGATTTTACACTCAATACACCATAGAGGGTGTGAGTGATTTAGGATCGATAAGCCGTACTATAAAGAGGGAAAAAACTATCGTACATATCGATCCTCATGTGCCTCTAGGTTCAAAATCATTTGCATGCATTCTAACCTAGAGAGCTAACCCAACCGTCGAAATTGATTGTGAAAATGCTAACACACAAGCACATGGTGATGTACACGTGGTGGTGTTGGCACATTTGTGAAGGCGGTGATGGTTGCACATTTGTGAACGTCTATTTTCTATTGCGCCGGATGCATCGTGGTGGTGAAAAAATGCTATTCCTCGTGCTCAAGTTGGTATACTTGTTGGATAGCATGTCGAAGCAAAGGCGACGGAGAAACGACGAAAATTCGCAGCTCGAGAGGCGACCGGACGCGGTGACCGGACCGCGACCGACGCGCATGAGGATCTGGCCAGGACGCCCGGTGACCGCGTCCGGCAGAGAGCTTGTTTTCGCTGGTTTCGGCCGAAGCGGACCGACGCGCCGCCCGGAAGCTTCCGGTGCCGGCCGGAAGCACCGACGGACGCGGCCGGACGGGCCAGCTCAAAGAGTTCTGGTCGTATGCCTAGTTGGGGTTGTCGGTTGTGACCGGACCCACTGACCGGACGCATGTCGGTTGTGCCGGTTATTTGGACTGGACTCACCGGGTGAGTCCGGTCGCGTGCGTCCCGGCTCAGCTGATTTTTGCATGTTTTGCACCCCAACGGTGGGATTTCGTGGTGGGGGGTATTTATACCCCTTTGGCCGGCTTGTGGAGGTCTCTTGGTCATTTGAAATCATTCCTAACACCTCTAGAGCTAAGCACACATCCTCCTCCTCACTCATTTGCTTGAGAGCATTCATTCTAGTGAGTTGAGGTGATTCAAGTGCACTTTGCTTTGATCTTTGCATCTAGTGGCATTTGGGGATCGTTGTTAGCCGGTGGTTTTCTTGTTGGTCTTGGAGAGCACCACTCCTAGCCGGCTTGGTGATTGATGGAGGCGTTGGCAAGAGAAGGTGTATGTTCTTGGCCACCTCCAGTGATTTGTGAGAGGATCACACACTCCTCGTCGGGAAGACAAAGTGTGAGTAATTCATTGCTCGTGTCTTGGGTACCTCTCATTTGCATTGGGTGCAAGAAGCCTAAAGGCATTTGGCTTGGAGTGAGCTCCACCTTGACCCACACGTGAGAAGGTCGGCACAACGGAGATTAGCTTGAGGGTGCTCAAGTGAACTTCGGTTAAATCTCGTGTCTCCTTTTGTCTCTCGGTGATTGGCTTCAATTTGGTTATCATATTGTTTCATCCTTGGTGATTGGTTTGACTAGCCTCGACATTATGGTATATCACCTATACACTCTTGCTTTACTTTCATATATATTGTGCTAGTGTAGTTTGAGTAGAATTGCTTAGTTGCTTAGTCTTGATTAGAGTAATCTAGCTTGTTCACCTAGTTGGTAAAGTAGTGACTTAGTCGTTGTGTGTGAATTAGAGACTCTAGCAAATAGAGGCTTGCCGACAAGTAGAGCTAGAGCAAACGCATTTACGCTTTGTTATTTACTAACAAGTTGCTCTAGTGATTTTGTAGAAATTTTATTAGGCTATTCACCCCCCTCTAGCCATTTAGGACCTTTCACTAGCTTTCCCCTTTTATTTCTTTTTGGTTCTCTTTTTTGCTTTGTAATAGTGCTCCTGTTCCTCTTTGCAACCCGCTGGGTTGCTTTAATAAAATTCCAGTAGGAGTTTTTCAGCTCCTCCTGTTTCTTCAAAAAAAAAAAAAACAGGAGTAAACTAAAAATTAATAAGGACAAACGTGCAGTTGAGCTTCAAAACAAAAGCAGGTCAGCATACAAATCGGCTTCCCTATCGCCACCGGGGCGGCGCCCGTGCGCAGCATCAGTCAGCACAACCAAACGCCAACACGCCGCCGCCAAGCCGGGCGGAGACGTACAATGGCACCACCGCCGCCGCGCCCGTTTCCTCGCGTGCCGCCGCTTCCATGCTGCCTTTGTGCCAAACGCGCTGGCCGCACAGTCCCAGCCCAGACGACGGACGATGAGGGAGGCCTCGCTCCGAGATGAAGAGCGCGTGGGTGGCTCCGGCAGTGTTCCGGACTGTTCGTCCCCGACCGTTCATATAAGCCCGAAGGCAGCCCATCCAAGAAAAATGGCCCGAGGCATGCTCACGCCGCAGCACCGCAGCTGAGTAGCCGGGCGCGCCCCGAGCCCCAATCCGCGCGGCGGTCTAGGCCGGGCATTCGCCGACTCAAAGTCGGCCCGCCCGCGCCACAGATCTGGTGGGTCGTTAGATCATCCGGACGGCCAGCTTCATTACGGAGGAACAAAATCCACCCGACCAATTCCACCCAAACCCTAAATCATTTCCAGCTCTTTCCTTTTCTTTCTTTCTCAGCCGCAGCCGCTCGAGGTCGCCGTGGCGGCAAGGTGGTGGCCACGCCCGGTTCCGCACGCGCCCCCCCGGCCTCTTCCTTCCATTTCTCTCACAGACGCGGCGGCAAAATGGACAAGTGGACGCCGACTCCGGCCTAGGCGATTCTAAATGTAACACTAAATCACCCCACTGGTTGCTAGCGATTCTTTTTTTTTCGAATACGCAAAAGATTTGCGTATCTTTTATATTAAGAAGAGATTTTTACACACCAAGGCCCATTGTTTGGGAGGAAATAAATTACAATGAACTCCGCCTCACCAAACCTAATCTTAGTGGACTACTCGCGAATTAGACAACTAAGTTTGCACGCCCCGGCCTCGATGCATAGATCGGTGGTGTGCTTGAAGGTAGCTAGTAGCTGGGTGGTGTAGGAGGTTTCGTTGCGTAGCAACCCCGCATTGCGTTCCTTCCAAATCTCCCAAGCTATCAAGGCAAAGAAGATTGTCCGCGCCTTCCGCTTGTTGCCGAAGACGAAGGGGTAACAAAGTATGGTCATTATTATCCATAGACGGTACACCAAGAGAAGTGTCGTAGACACTCTACTCGAGACGCTGCCGCCCCGTCGCCGCACCGTGCGAAGCGGTTTTTCGTCGTCGGGAACGATGTCACACGGCCTCCTTTGTCGGCGGATCGAGGTTGCCGGCGAACATTCCCTCGTGAGTCGACCTTGGCCTCCGCCGTGGTTGCAGCCTTCGCGGAATCCCATCTGCTGCATGACGAGGATCTCGCCGCGCTTTGGCGACTAACACCTTGGCCAGTGGTTGTGCGGCGATCCGCGGCTCCGGCGGCGGCATTCGGTGAAGAGGAGTCGTGGACCTTGTACTGTAGAAGGCGACGCTGCCTTCTTGTGGACCCTGCCCGCGAATCGCTTGATGCGGCCCGTGAGCGACGTGGAGCGCTGAGGTTCGTCGCCGTCGTGTCCTGCAAATCAGCCGGTGTGCCAGCTGCCACAGGTCCCCCTGTCCTCCCCGCCGGGCTGCTGTAGTGGACTGGCGTGGACGGCGTGTTCTGTACGCCGTGGCTCGCGAAGATGTTGTCGGGGTGGACGTCGTGCTCCCACCGGTGGACGGGCGTAGTGGGCGTAGTAGTTGACGGTGCGTGGCCGTATGCCGTTGTGCCCAAGGTGAACCCGGGCGGTCCGTCGTCCTGAAGCCCGTCGACTTCCCTGGAAACGTGCGTTGACGTGCAGGTTCCCTCCTCCGGGTGGTCGGTGATCGCAGCGGAAGGAGGTCCGTCCTGGAGGTTACGGCAGCCCGTAGACGGCGAGGTAGGCGGCACGTCCGGCTTCCCGCTGTTGACGTCCGCGCCGGAGGTGGCCCGCACGGGCATTGCCGGCTGCCCGCGCTGGACAGATGCGTCAGCGTCACATCCCGCGTAGTCCTGGACGTTCGAGTCATCAGGACCTGCTGCCGGGGCTAGCAGCGCGCCGCCAATAACGTCGTCGAGGGGCGGTGTCGAGTTCTCCGCGCAGGGGTGAACCTGCGACCCGCCCGCACCGAGAAGGCAGTCGTGGATCACGAAGTCTTCTTTTTTTTTTTGAGTCCTCCTCCAGGTGGTCGTGCGGACCTGGGCTGGAATGCAGTGGCGGTAGTTGGCCCTCGAGGATGGAGGCCCACCCAGGTCCCGGTCCTCATCGTTGGAGATGTAGAATTCTGGCCCATCGTGGCCGGTAGCGAGGAGGTAGAGTGGCCAGGAGTTCCGTCCACGGCAGACGTCCTCGCGGCGATGCCGATGAGCCGCGGTCCCAGCACCTGGAGACACGCCGCTGAGTGCCGCGGTCCCAGCAACTGAAGTCATGGCGACGAGGTGCGCGCCCACAGCGTCTGAGCTGCGCTCGTGGCTGATGTCCGCAGACTTGGCCGCACTTGCTGGAGCCCCCGCCGTTGCTGCCGGTCCAACAAGTACGTGGTCCTCCACGGCCTTACCCGCTGCTGCCGCGGCAGGTGGCGTGACCCCCGTCGGATTCAAAATTTGAACTGGTGCCGCGGGTCGAACGGTCTTTGGTCTCCACTCAGTGCGCCTGGGCTGTGCCCTGCGTGATTCTCCTGGCACCGGCTGCTTTTGACGCGAGTAGTGACGACCGGGACGACGGGCCCGCTTTGGCCTTGGGGCACTCGGAGCACGCTGTACCCGTGCTAGCGATTCTTCTAAATCTAACACACCGGAGTCCGGAGACGCAAGGCCGAGCGAAGATCCGTGGCACCCGTCAACTCCGGCCGCGTATCTTTTCCTCTCGGGTGAGCCTCCGCTTTCCTTTTCCATCTATTCCTCCTCACCGTCGCACGCCGTGCTAACTCTCTTCTTACTCCGAGTGAAGACGACGACGGAAACGCGGACACAGGAACGCAGAAGCAAAGGTGACCTCGCCAAGTCCGTGTCGCGCGCCTCCATCACCGCCGCGCGGACGTCGTCGTCTTCCTCGACTCCGGCCACCTTTCTGCTGTCCCGGTGAGCAACATGGCCTTCCCTTTAATCCTCTGTCGATGCTCAGCCTAAGCCACGTAGGAGAAACGAGCCGCGCATGTTCTGCTCTGTCCTGCCCGTGTAGACTCCAATGCAGATCCTCGGTGCTACAGACAGCTCCCTGCAAGCTCCTGCCTGCTAGTGTGCTTGAGCGCCTCAACGCCGTTGCTAGATGTCCGGCAAGCCTAATCCTTCTCCCATAGAGCTGGCCTGTGCTTAGATGTGCAGCTCCGGTAGCTAATTCTCCAGACAGATGCACGTCGTCAGCCAAGCGGACATGCAGGCACCCGCTGAAATCCAAAGTCCAGCCTTGGCCAGGAATGCTCTGCTAGCATCACCTGGACCATGACTCCATGAGGGAGCCCTCAAGGCAGAGCGTACAGCAGCCGCAGCCCGTTAGTCGTACCTCAGCCTAGCAGCGGCCTCGCCGACCTTGCAGCTTGCCTCCTTAGCGCAAATCCGTTCCGGATCCCTGCTGGCCTAACTTCCCTGCTGATCGTGAGCACAAGCTCCGCCTCGACACGCTGAGCGCCTTGGTCGTCCTATCCGTACGGTTCTGACGCCCCAGCCTATCCACCACTGTATGCCACCGCGTTGCCATGGCCGGTGGCAATGTTCTTCTGGCTGAGCTGCTGCGGTAACACCCTTTGAGAGGACTTCTAAAAGTTTCCTTGTGCCCTTAGGAACCTGCCAGTGTGCTTGTCGTAGCTGGAGGCCGCCCGCTGCGCCTCGCCGCCATAGCCACCCTTGTCGCGGCCTCCCTTGCACCCTGCTATGCCTTCCGGGCGTTGTAGTTGAGGGCCTGGAGCCCGAGGCGGAAAAACCCCAAACCTACCCAGCGCCGCAGCGCTGTCGAGATGCTGTTGCCGTTAGCCCTGCTACGTTCAGTGAGAGACCGTGAGCCTGTAGAGCCCATCCATGCCATCTGCGGAGCAGACTGCCGCGGCGTTTCCATTTTTTCGGCCTCCGTCTTCGCCTCCGGCTACGGCTCGCAGATGTGTGCTGATTAGTGTTGACATAGGAATACCTACATGTGTTCGTGGGTACTGGACGATAATACAGTACATCATTTGAAAGTGTGCCATATCTAGCCCAGCAGGGGGTGTTTCGCCCCAGTTTAATGAGTTGAATGTTGGGGTTTTTTAAACCTTTTAAGAATTATAAGTTTAAAAATACACGATAGAAATATGCATTTGGGTCCTTCAAAAAGTTTTGTCCCTCATTGTGAATTTTTATACCTTTATTGTATTTATCAGACTTGACACTGGTAAGTTGATGATGACTGCCCCACTAAAGCCATTCACTCATCAGGGGTTTAGCATTGGTAACCAAACGTAGAGTGAACCATGTTACCTAGCCTTTTGTACTGGTTTAACTTTGGTATATATATTTGTTGCTTGCACCCACTTAATTATAGCTAATTTACATTTTTTTATGCTACTTAAAGGAATTTTCATGTTTGCATTTTCAGACCTAGAACAATGGATGGAGGTCTTTTACACCTATGGAAGAAATGGGAGATCCAAATCCTCATGCTCCTTAGCTTCACACTGCAAGTTATCCTCTTTGCTTTTGCAAGGCTCCGTCGCCGAAAAGGCTCTGCTTTCTTCAGGGTCCTCCTCTGGCTGGCATACCTCATGGCTGACTACACAGCTATTTACGCTCTTGGCCACCTATCCATCTCTGCCAGATCAAGTGAGAAACAGCTAGTCACATTATGGGCGTCATTGCTCCTCCTGCACCTCGGTGGCCCAGACACAATCACTGCCTATGCCTTCCAGGACAACCAGCTCTGGCTGCGCCACCTTCTTATTCTCATTGTGCAGGTCATGGGGGCTGCTTATGTGTTGTATCAATCTATTTCTACCCAGAAGACCTTATTCATACCTTCCCTATTGATGTTCATTACTGGTCTTCTGAAGTATGGGGAGAGAACATGGGCGCTGAAGTGTGCTAATATAGACAGTATCAGGAGCTCTCTTGATACAAATGATGACAGTAATCGTCGCCAACCTTACGATGGACGGGTTGGAACAACAGAACTGGATGAAGAGGAGATCCTGCTTGGAGCTCACTTTGTGTTCAATACTTGCAAAAGTAAATTCACGGATGACTGGATAACATGTGGGTCTGAACAACGTGCTATTTCTGAAGGTATAAGGCTCAATCGTACCAAGTACATGTACCAGTTCATTGAGATGCAGCTATCTTTGATGTATGACATCATGTACACAAAGGCATCAGTTATCTTCACTTGGCATGGCTCTTGCATCCGTGTTATCTCACTGGTAGCCACTCTGGCCTCAATCTTCCTGTTCCAACTGAACAGTAGAGGTTCTTATTACATCAGAGCTGATGTCATTGTCACTTGGATACTGTTGTTGGGTGCATTTGTCCTGGAGATCACATCATTGGTCATGACTATAGGGTCTTCTTGGACATGCGCCTTCTTGCATGCTCGGAAATGGGATTGGATTCTTGTCAAAGTTCTATGTCTTCGTCGTCTGGTCCGGGCTGCGAGTAGTAGAAGGTGGATGGACTCAATTGGGCAGTATAACTTACTGGATTTCTGCACCCGTGATCGGAGCGACCGAAGGAGCAGAATCTTCAAGAAGGTGGGACTGGAGAAGTGGTGGAACAATCTCCATTATTCAAGCACCACAAAGATTTCAGAGAGTTTCTGGGACTTGTTGCTCAAAACTATTCCAGAAATAAATTCGAGGAATGTGCGGGGCCAGTGGACACTCCAGAAATGGAAAATAGGGGACAGTACCTTATATGATGAAATCAGCTGGACCATTGACGGCGGCCCCGACTTGGAGGAAAGCATCCTCACATGGCATGTCGCTACCGATCTCTATCTCTGCTGCAGCCACAACCCAGCTGTGCATGACGTCGAAAAGGCCAAAGCAGTCAAGGAGCTATCGGACTACATGCTCTTCCTCTATGTGGTCCAATCAGACATGCTACCGGGTCAGGTTCGTAAATCCTTGTACGATAATGCCTGCCATGCTTTGGTCAAATTTTGGGAAGAACACTCATCTGACCCTATGGACTCCACGCTCACACCAAGGGAAAAGCTTGCCACATTGCTTTACCGTACCTACGGCGAAGATAATTGTCCACCCATAGATCCCCCTGGTATGCGTCACATTATTAATGCAGTTGTGCTCATTGAGACTCTCCATAAAGAAAGTCTCATACCTGACACGCTGGACATCATAGCTGGAGTGTTGATCGAGGTGCTGTGCTACTCTGCTCGACACTGTAGCGATGTTTCCCACGCCAAGCAGCTGAGCAGCGGTGGCGAGTTGGCGACTGCAGTGGGGCTCCTCTTCGAATACACTAATACACTTAATATACCTGACAACCGTCGTCGTGCTGTTATACCTATGGTGAATGGCGAACCTAATGGAACGGCAGCTGGTGAGGTGTCCATCGATATCAATGCTGGTTCCGGAGGTGAGTCGGACAATGAGATTAACGAGGAGAATCATCCATAGGCATTGTCGTGACATCCAAAATGGTGTATCACTATTCATCACTTGATGTGGTAATTGTGTTGGTAATCCTAGCTTGTTCAGAGTCGTGTCATGTCTTAGTTTGGTGTCAATAAACTTGAGCTCGTGTGCGAGCGCGTCTGTAGGTCTGTGCTGGTTCATGCAGAGACCAAGCCTTTTGCTTTCTGCTAGTAGCGTATGACATGAGCTTGGCAGAGGGATGGCGCCGGTCTCTCTCTCTCTATCGTTTTTTTTTCCTTGGTCCGCCGTCCGCCGGCTGTTTCGGGATCATGGAGTCGTGGACGTTCGTGGCCACGTCTTTGTTTGTTTGTTAGGCTATTTATATGTAATCAGTTGGATCAGAAAAAATACTTAGACATGCTACAGCTTGTTGAGTTCTCTTGTTCTTCCCTAATCTTACACCCATTAGTTTTTTTTGTTAACTATTTTTTATTTACTTTTTTCTCACGTTCTTCATTCATTTTACTAATCTTTATTTTATCTACTTTTTTGAACACTTTACATCATTATTGTTTTCCTTTATTTCATAATTACTGTTCCCGCGGCACTTTTTATTATACCCATTTCTTTATTTCCTATAAATCTTTGACACGTCTTTCAAGTACATAAACTCACTCGACACTATTTGCAATATCTTCGCCTGCCTGGACCCTCCTCCTACCACTCCGGCCGCACGCCTTGTATGTTGATGACGCACGCCCTGTAGTACACGCTCTGCTTCACTAGCCCTCCGCGTCAATAGTACAAAGCTCAAGGCCACCCAACGGCTATATGCTGATGATGAAACAGAGTAATCATCAGTGTGTGTCTAACTTGACAAAATCAATTTTGTTTCTTATATATTTGGTATACCTCAGTTTTACCCATCACGAAGCAGTTATTTTTCAGCTTGGTTGGGTTCCATAAACCATCTTCATTAGTGAATTTAAAGCTGTTTTCTAATAACATTTTGTAAAACATTTTCTTAAAAAAGAAAGATAGCGAAGATAGAACTGGGAGAAGCAGAAGATTAACATTTTTTAAGTGAATTGAAGCTATAAAACGTCCGCCAGACCAATAGTAGATCCTCACTGTTACTGCATGGCCAGTGAATAGTGTGTAGTGTATACACTACTCCATGCTACAGTGGACCCAGCCTGCCTTTTTGCATTTTGTCATCGAGAATAATAAACTGAGCCCATACGTAAAGTACGTGTCGACTCCATTTCTGGCCGTGCTTTTGTCATCGACAGCATTTTTGTCTCAACAGCCAACTTTTTTTGGGAAAAAAAAACAGTCCTTGCAAATCCCTAACCAACCAGGCCGGTCCACTCTAGCCCAGACTACCTCCTCTTTTCCTCGCCGGCCCAATATGCCATCTGGCCCTGCTCTGCATACCCTATCTAGCCCAGCCACACAGGCCGAACCACCGTTGCCGGCCTGTGAAACCTTTTGGGCCCAGTGTTGGAGTTTGGGCCTGCCCCGGTTCCCATGTCGACGCAGAGGAGCTGCCGGCAGAAGGTCAGGTCCACTTGGTTTTTTTCCTCCCGGGCCAGCCTGCCATCTCGCCCCTTATTCTTACCTCCTGGGCCTGGCCCGGTTCTCTATCTAGCCCAGCTGCACAGGCCCAGATTACCTTGGATTGCTTGCGGAGCAGCAGCTGCGGGTCGCACGGCGCGTTTCCTCTCCGCCGACCTTCCTCTTGCAGCGCCACCGGAGCAGGCTGGAATCGCGGCGGCCATCAGCAAGATGGCACAGCGCACTGGCACGATGGCGTTGTCGCGTGGCCATGGCGCGGCAGGGTGGCGAGGCGGGGATCTGGTGGCGTGCCCTCGGCGCGGCGGCTCCCTCCCGGCCAAGGCGAGGGTGCGGCCGACCGCAGGTCGGCGACGCGCAAGCCACTGTCGTCTCTACCATCGGCGAGCTCGCAAGTCAGCGGGCTCCTGGCGACGCGGGGACTCCCAGCGTGGCAGCGGCCTCCAGGCGCTGCGGCAAGGTGACCATGCTCATGGGAGGCTGCTAGCTGCGGCGATAGTCACCCAGCCACGCGCGTTGAACCCTGTGCAAGACGTACGGCACCGTCTTAGTGCTGCGGAGGTATGCTGCTAGCACACACGAGGCCTCTCGTTCGTTAGTAAAAGCAGGCACATCCGTGCAGGTTTCTCATGTTGACCTTATGGACTTTGATTGGCACACCCTCAACCCGCTTGATGAAATGCACGACAAGCATATGAAGCATTTGGATAGGATTTTACATACAACAATTTTCTGTAGCTTGGAAGTAATATTTGAACAGATATTATAAACAAGTACGACGCGCCAGTGACGGAGCAATTTCGTGCTCTACGTCGTACAGTAGACTAGGCCAGATACTGAGAATCTGAGATGCAGAGTAACTTGCCCCGCGTACATCTCGGCTTGTTTGTTTTACTGGGTCAAAGTTGTAGTGGCGGTTGTTGGATCCATACTTTTGCCCACTTTACGCAGCAGCAAACCTTGCCAGAAACACTGAACCTTTAAGAAAAAGGCCTGATATCATCGAAATCAAATGACATCCTAGTAGGACCGAATAAAATTGAAGGCTCTTTGATAGTTTGATGGAGACCCACTGTTGTGTATATGTGTATGCACACGGTGGATTCATAGTGGTCATGTATTTTCTACACACAATTTAAGAAAATTGTTTGGTGGGAAATGGCCGGCGACGACGACGATGAAGGCGGTCAATATATACATATACTCCATATATAATGCATTCATCATGCTGATTAAATTAAACCCTTAATTTAAATTAAAGCAGTGCAGTTGGTGGGTCGTTTGTCGTCTGGTCTGGTCGTTGTCCTTCATTATTTGGAAGCATAATACATCATTAAACAGGTTGTCGTTTTCGAGATTTTGTTTATATTGAAACAACATAGTTGATGAAAGCAGCAAGTTTTTTTATTTTTGAGGTGGTGGTGGGACAGTCATTTGGATCCCTCAATTCGGCTTGTTCAGTGTTTAAAAGCGGGCAGAGTCGCTGAGGCGTTGTCGTCTCCACTCCCTCAATTGAGCTTCAGCCACCACACGCGAACACGGCACCATTTGCGACCGCTCTAACTAGCTTCCGGACTTCATATTAGGAAGCTAGCATTAAGAGAATCATATTAGGAGCCCCACTTCATCTCAGTTAGGTTTATTCAGCGAAATAAATGGCCAACCATACGGTATGTGCGCTCTGCTCACTAGCATGATTGTGCCTCCTTCAAACATGATTAGCTACATGTAGTTTCTTGTTTCTACCCTTGTTCTTTTTCTGCTTACTATAAAACGTTGATTACAAATAAGTTTGTACCCTTATTCTTTTTCTGCATACTATGAAACATTGATTACAAATAACTGTCAGAGATGGACATGAAAATAATGTCCACTCTTTTCTTGGTTCTGGTAGTAATAAGCACTACTACATAATTTCACTTCCGCGGTGGGTGGTTTTGGTTTTCCGTGGCGGGCACAGAGTCCATTGCGGTGGTATGGTCATGGTTAATCGTGACCATAAATGCAGTAGCGAAGGCCTCTAATAGCATGAATGTCAATTTCTTTTGAATTCATAGGTAAGGCCTCGATGTGTGTTAGCATGAATGTCAATTTCTACTTGTTTTTTTCATATATTTGAATCACAACGGTTCAAATTGGACTTGATTCAAGAAATTGACGAAAAAGAAACTAATTACCTAAATATACCAAATAAATTCAAAAATAGACCAAATTTGAACATGGAGTACCACATGTTGCATGTGGAGAGCACAAAAAATTTGAATGGGAGAAGACAAAAAAAATACATGCGTAGTGGTACTATATTGTTCATGCACGCGTGCTGCCCTAGGGCATGACGCAAGGCCCAGCAAGCGCGGCTCCTCGGGCCCCATGTTGGCCCCTTTTCTCCGCCGTGGTTCATGGTCCGCGTTGGGCGTGTTACACCTACCTGCCCGGACTGTCACAGTGGTGGCCCGTGATTGTTCTAGGAAAGGTTAGAAGCTAAAATTGATCGAGTAAACAACTTAATATGGATGGAAAGGGAGATGGCAAGGCCACAAGGATAGGAGTGAAATTTGGGTTGACTGAGTTGGAAGCCTTATTTTTGTGTTTCTTTTATACTTGTTTCCTATGGCGGTTTTTTATCACCTACCCCAACTAGCTTGGGACAAAAAAAGGCTATGTTGTTGTTGTTGTTGTTGAGTTGGAAATTTAGTAAGAGTTGTCTTGTAGACTTGTAGTACTTGAGCAAGAGCTATTTTTACTCTTGTCCACGTAGGTTATATGATAATGTGTCTCCGACGTACTAACGGTAATACATTTGGTCATTGCAGCTTGATGATTACTGCTACGCATTGAGGACAGAGCTTCATCTTATTGGGGACATTAACGCCACATTTACCGCATTGTCCAATCGCACCAAGGACTTTTGGAAGAGCTCCAGGGGAACAGTGATCCGAATTGAAGTTCTTGTAGTAATCTTTACTATCATGCAGTTGTTCCTGATCATCTTTGGGTCCTGGCGTCGTCGCACCAGAAACTTCTTCATCCAAAAAGGTGTACTTGTTTCGTACACCTTATCCTCATCCCTGTTATCATACACACTAGGTTCAATGCAGTCTTCGGCCATAAAGAGCAGCATGTACACAGTTTGGGCCATATCGGTGTACATGCTCTCTGGTTGTGCTGACTCTATCACAGCTTATAGTCTCGCTGACAACAGCCAGCTCACGAGACAGATCTATCAGTCTGCTCTTGGACTCTTATATGCTATATTGATCACGGGAAGTGTAGACGAGGTTCAGTACATTGGTAGTGGTGCACAGTTGATCCCGCTTATTATTGGGATTAGCATAACTTTTAATATGAATATGCAAAGAATAGGGGCATGTCACTTGGCAAGTGCATCATGGAACTTGAATAAAATTGTTGCTGACTACATGTATCAGGAGCACACCATGAGTGAGGAGTACGATGCAGCCAGCATGACAGGTTACCATTACCCAGTGGACTGGCCTGTCTGGAATCCTCATGAAGCTCTTTTTGGAGTATTCAGCAGGCGGAGCACTGCTATATCATATCTTAAGTCAGGTCTGAGAGATGCATATGTTACACGCTTAAAACAAGGTGGTCCGGTGATAAGTTTATTGACATAGAGAAGGTATGGCAAAACAATTTATTAAGCCCAGCTCTTAAGGATGCATGCCTGTCCTTCTCTCTTTTCAATCTATTGCGGAGACGTGTCTTTGGGTTTGAGTGCGGTGAATCATCGCAGCCCAAGACACATGATTTTGTCTTCAAGGGGCTGTTCGCCAAGAAGAAGAAGAAGCAGGAGGACAATGCAGCTGATGGGGCTGATGGCAAAGAAGGAGAAACCATTGACTATGATTGGGTTTTCAGGGTGATTGAGGTTGAGTTAGATTTTATGTATGATTTCTTCTACACCAAGTATGCTTCCCTTTATTATGGAAATACTCCTACTCGATATGGGCTGACATTGATCTCAGCCAGCTTGATGGTTGCAGCAGTCTTCGTAACCGCTGGAGGCCGTCTGCGGTATAGCCCTAACCAGACAGATGGGTCTGTCATCCTGCTGGATTACAAAGCAGCTGATGTTGCTATCGCTTTACTGACTCTTGGGTGCATTGCTTTCTTTCAAGTGGCACAGATGCTTCTTTACATGACGACCATTTGGAGCAGAGTATCTTTTGCTTGTCAGCAGGTCAGAGGGGGATTCTGCCCCATGGGATTTAGAGAGCTTCCCATTAAGATTGGTGTGTTGGTGTCAAGCAGATGGCCCCATCAGCAAACTAAGCTTGGGCAGTACTCGATACTGAAATCAGTAAGCTACCAGTCTGATCTATCCAAGGCTATTACAAAAGACCTGGGCACAATCTTGGTTTATTTAAGATTTACTTATGTTCCTTGGTTGTTGTATATAAACGCTGAGGCCACACACCGTCCTTTTTTCGGAAAACCTGGTGTTCGGATGCCTGAGAAATCCATCAAGTTGCCTACAGTAGTAAAGAAGGCACTTGTCCAGTCCCTTGAACGTAGTCAAGGTATTCTAACAAACGGGGAGTTATCACTGTCATCTAGCAGAGCACCGGGAGCAGTGGGCCTCTTGTGGGCATGCAGGCACGACATCAACCTAGAAACTACAAGCACATGCTGCTCGCAGAGGAAGGAGAATCAGGTGTGCGTTATCCTGATTTGGCACATTGCAACATGCTACTGTGAGAGCGAGATGGGAATGAGAGCGGGTGTGGTCAGGGAGGAACTCAAGGAACATCATGACGTTGCCACAATACTGTCCAAATACTGTGCTTACTTGGTGGTCTCTGCGCCCAAGCTTCTCCCCAGGAACCACTATGACACAAAGTGTGCTTTTGAGGAGGTTGTACAAGAAGCATTGGAGAGCAATGGAAGCTCGTCGGAAGGAAAGGAGACCGTCTTCCAGAAGGGCGTCCGGCTGTGGAAGCAGCTGGAGGAGATGGAGGAGGGCGCCCGCTGGAAGGTGCTGGCTGAATTCTGGGCAGAGATGTTGCTCTACCTCGCGCCATCAGATAATGTGAAGGAGCACGTTGAATGCCTGGCAAAGGGAGGGGAGTTTATAACACAGCTGTGGGCATTGCTCACCCACGCTGGCATTCTGCACAGGGGTCAGAGGAATAATGTTACCAAGGACATAGAGAATCCCAATCCAGGAGAGGGACCATCGTACACATACAGCTTCCCATCTACAACCCAGGCTCCACCTTCCACCTGCTGCGACATATATCAACGGCCAATGACTGGGAACCATACTGAGCAATGTAAGTGTGCTTGTCTTTTTCTTTAATTTCCGGTAATCTAATTTGCAAGAGGTTTACATCTTCATTTGACCTATATATACATTGCTATTTTTATTTTACAAGTGACCAAAAGAGATGTTGGGGAAACAAGAGGTTCAGAGACTGACCAGTCAGATACTAGAGAGCTTTCATACGGTGCTGCTTTGAGGCTTCGGCATGCGAGCTCCTACCTTGACAAGTGCGCGGAAAGTGCTGCCTCTGCCGCCTACCATGCCACGAATGAATCCGCTATGCGTGGGACAAACTGTGCTCAAAGTAAGTGATGAGTGGTATCCTTTTATTTTTCTATTTCATTTGGAAACAGGCGCAAAGATTTTAATTCTCAATTAGCTACTTTACTGCCTAATGGAAAAAAGCAGCCAACAGCAGTTAAGTGGTGTTCCGTCTTCCTCCAAACATTACACACTAAGTTGTTCTGGCTGCGTACGTACGCAGCGCTTTGTATGATCAAAATTACATGATGTAAGACTTTGCAAACATCTTGCCAACCGCTTAAGGGCCAAATATAATACAAGGGGGAACTCCCTGGTGACATTTGTTTTAAAAAAAAAAAAACTTTGCTGCCTACTGTACAGTTTTACAGCCATATATGTCGCTTTTTCGATAGCAACATACCTAGTTTGATTTTTTTGTTACCATGTAGGAGAAAGCATGATATATTTTCCAACAAAGGAAACTAGAAGCCTGAATTTTTCATGCTAAAAGGAATACATAAATCATCCTAACTTACTGTACTTTACATTCTTCTTATGGCCTAGCTTGTTTTTGAAAATAATAAAGTTATGCTTCAGCCAGAAACGTCTCATAAAAAGATAATGAAAACAAGGATAATCTGATAGAAATAGACATTAAGAGAATATTTTCTTGAAATAAAACATTAAGATAATTTTTATCATGTGTTTTACAAGGAATGCATAAATCATTATTTCTCCTTTATTGTGGATAAAGTTATTTTGCTAGAAACTGCACCTTCCACCTGCTGCAACATATATCAATGGCCAACGACTGGGAACCATACTGTGCAACGTAAGTGTGTGCTTGTCTTTTCTTTAATTTCCGGTAATCTAATTTGCAAGAGGTTTACATGTTCATCTGACCTATATATACATTGCTATTTTTTTATTTTACAAGTGATCAAAAGAGATGTTGGGGAAACAAGAGGTTCAGAGACTGACCAGTCAGATCCTAGAGAGCTTTCATACGGTGCTGCTTTGAGGCTTCGGCATGCGAGCTCCTACCTTGACAAGTGCGTGGAAAGTGCCGCCTACCATGCCACGAATGAACCCGCTATGCGTGGGACGAACTGTGCTCAAAGTAAGTGATAAGTGGTATTCTTTTTATTTTTCTATTTCATTTAGAAACAGGCACAAGGATTTTAATTCTGAATTAGCTACTTTACTCCCTACTGGAAAAAGCAGCCAATAGCAGTTAAGTGGTGTTCAGTCTTCCTCCAAACATTACACACTAAGTTGTTCTGGCTGCGTATGTACGCACCACTTTGTATCATCAAAATTAGATGAGTTAAGACTTTGCAAACATTTTGTCAACCGCTTAAGGGCCAAATATAATACAAGTGGGGAACTCCTGGTGACATTTTTTTTAGAAAAAAACTTTGCTGCCTACTGTACAATTTTACAGCCATATATGTCGCATTTTCGATAGCAACATACCTAGTTTGATTTTTTTTTTTTTTTTTACCATTTAGGAGAAAGCATGATATATTTTCCAACAAAGGAAACTAGAAGCCTGAATTTTCCATGCTAAAAAGGAATACATAAATCATCCTAACTTACTGTACTTTACATTCTTCTTATGGGCTAGCTTGTTTTTGAAAATAATAAAGTTATGCATCAGCCAGAAACTTCTCATTAAAAGATAATGAAAACAAGGATAATCTGATAGAAATAGACATTAAGAGAATATTTTCTTGAAATAAAACATTAAGATAATTTTTATCATGTGGTTTACAAGGAATGCATAAATCATTATTTCTCCTTTATTGTGGATAAAGTTATTTTGCAAGAAATTCCAGTTTCCACTGCATTGCCTGATTGGTACCTGCTTTAAATGTCCTTTAAAGTTCTAAATTTGTGGCCAAATGCATCTGCTCCAGATACTATTGGGCTTCTGTGCTGTAGCTGCTAAGGAATTTCGTAATAATCTCTGTTTTTTTTTTACAGCAGTAGGGCTGATGGTCCACCAACCAGCAAATCCGGTGCAAAGTAGGGAAGGGGCTCCCAGTGTTGCAAGAAATGGTGTAAGCAGCGAGATCGAAGTCATTGCATAATAAAGTAGTGAGTAATGTTGGTACTCTTATATGTCATTCAGCATTGAAATTTATTAGTATGCATGGGGCATCATTTACAGCTCCTGCTGGTCAACTTAATTTTCTGGAACTGAAGAATCTAAAAAGTTATCCTTTTTTTTTTTAAAAAAGGTAGCTATTGTGTGAATTGTGACTTTCTATTTAATATAAAAATTTAGCCCAATTATCTTCAACTTAGTAATAATAAGTAATGTTTAGCCACATATATCACAACTAAACCCATTTTGCTCTGGAACTTGCAGGGAAAGTTCTGTTGTGTCGTTCATCATCCAAGATAACCACCAGCAAGCCGCAAGCCCTGCTGATATTGCCCTGCAACTTCTTTGGTTTTTGATTTGCAAAACATAATCACCATCTATATATGTGTCGCGCTCTGGTGACTTTGTATTATGTGAGCACTTAGAAAGTTTGGATGGTTATCGTAGCTGTTTTATCAAATCTGGTTGAGTCTTGTAGGTTGGGTGTTTGTTTCCAAGGCACATTGGAGCTCAGTGTTTTCTGATGTGTGAGTTGGTTTGTTGCCGTGTCTTTTCTTTGTCAAGTCTAAAAATTTCAGTACGTAACTGCTGATGTATTTCCATTACTCTTATAATGGAAATGGGTTTGCCGTTTGGGAAAAAAAAATGTGAGCACTTAGAAGGACCCTGATGTGGTCGATCTTATCTATTAAGGCCTTTGCCTATATTATATTTTGGTGATTGCTGCTGCAGTACTCGCAGTGGTTGTTTTCACGCTCTTATCGGTTGTTTCAAATACGGCTTTTTTCTCATGTCCGTGTCGTCACACATTGTATCATGTGTTTATATATGCGTGTTTTCAGAAAAAGAGCATACCTTTTCTTTTCGTCTGAACTGGGCAACTGGCTTACCAAGTAACCATCTGCTTGTCGATGGGCCAAGAAGAGTCTGGCTTCAAGAAATTGTAAATGATCAATATAAAAATATATATTTCTGTCAAAAAAAAAAAAATACAAATACTTAACTTACCATAAATTTGAATTACCCTCTTATTCATCACTGTAGCACTTGGGCTCAAAGGTTTCCATTCCCTTCTATTGACGTCAGTTGCATTGCGTTGAGAATGAAACACAATCTCTGCACATCCCTAACCAACCAGGCCGGCCCGGCCTACCCCAGCCCACCTCCTCTTTTCCTCGCGGGCCGAGCCTGCTATCCCGGCTCCGCCTTCCTATCTAGCCCAGACATACAGGCCCAACTACCCTCGCCGGCCTGGGAAATCTTTCTGAGGCCCAGTGTTGGAATTTGGGCAATGAAGGCCTGCCCGTGCTCCGCCCAATCGCGCTCCTGTGTATTTTCGAAAGCTTTATTATGTTTTGCTCAAAAAAAAAAAAAAAAAAAAAAGAAAGCTTTATTATGTCAGCATAATGATCACTGTGAGATAAAATCAACTTAGTTTCCATCTTTTCTTCCACGCCCAAAGTCTTCAAGTCTGAACGTCTCATCCCTATTTTTTCAGACCACATTCAAACTTAATTAATCATCAGTACTGTTATAGTGTTTCAAAAAAAAAACATAAAAATTTGAGTAGTGTGTATCCAATAAACTTTTAATTGTAAGCAGAGCTCCGTCCATTATATTCAAAAAAAAAAAAAAAAAGTGCAGGGACTTCGGTCTATCCAGAGCCCTGCTCTGTTCTTCTCTGGTTACCTCACAGCGCGCAGCAGTCGGATGCCAGCCGGATCCAGGCTATGGCGTCCCTCATCCCCATCCTGTCCGGCATCGTCGTGGCCACCCTTCGCCGCCGGTGGTTCGTCTCCATCCCTGGGCGGAGCATCTCCCATGGGTACATGACAACAACATCCTTTGTTCTGCTCTGTTGTCCCCTGCTCTTCTGATCGTGCCGTGAAGCCTTGTGTACCTTGTGCTATCCTCTGCTCTGCTCGATCGATCGATCACCAGTTCACCACCACTGGAGAAACCGGTGTCTCGATCACCAGGATCACACGAGGGATCGCCTTCAACTGTCATTTTAGTACCACACGAACAGTCTAGGTGTGGGAAGTGATTTGATAAATAATAAAGGACTAACTGTTATTTTACAAACTAATGAACAACAATGTTTGACATGTGTTTTGGCCTGGAATAACGAAAATCAGGAGCACTTCCATGACTGGTGAGAAATCTCTGCAGAGAATGGTTGAGACAACTAAAGACCAACTTGGGTTCTGTACGCCAACTAAAAACTGATGTAGTTGGCACTGTATTTGACCTGTAACAATGTTCAGGTGTACAGTAGAAGATGACAACTATGCAAAAGCTGATGTTGCAGACTGGTTAACAAACTCGTTTCTTTTGGATTGTGTTGCAGCTGTAATCTGAGTGTCCTATATCCAGACCAACGGGACTGGCCCGCGTGATACTCGCCTTGTGGACTGGTTAACAAACCTGTTACTTTTGGATTGCATTGTAACCGTAACCTGAGTGTCCTATGTCCAGACCAAGGGGAAAAAATGCTAATGGTTCCTGGTAAACTTTATCGGCATTCAGTTAAGTGATATGTCAAATCCTAGTGATTCAAAATTATGTATACGTTAGCACACTATAATATGGCAACTGAGATGACACAGAACTACTAGGGTCACCAACAGTTCATCAACAGTTCAGTTTCTGATCAAGCTAGCTAAAACTCCAGAAACGAGGGCAACAGTTAAACTCATGACAAGGAATAAGCAAGCATTCTAGATTCATAATGGAGTAGCTTGTATGATAAAATGATGTCATAACTCATAATCAAGATGTATCTAAGGAAGAACAAGACCACCACCCCCACCAAGATAAATAAGTGTGACCCATTTCGTTGGATGTTCTACATAATCCAACGTGCTGATCTATAAGGGAACTGACCGTCTTTGCTTTTCAAATATTTTCAAATAAAGAGGTCTGCAGAGATGTGCAGTTAAAATATTTTCAAATAATCAGGTCTGGAGAGTTATGACATAGTATCTCAATATGCAATATCTTGTTATTACATAGTAGTACATAACTTGAATTAAAAATCAAATGGCAGCTTATAAAAAAACAAAAATACCAGGATATGGCAGAAACAAACAGAGTTTCCGAGACTGCACTCCACAAATACAGTAGTAAAGTACTAAACTGCATATCACAAGCAACAAGGTAGTATTCAGATAACCAACTCAGATTCAGCTGCAAGGATGGACTGATACTGCTGCCTCTACCAGTAAGCAGAGATCCGATGCAGCACACAACGGGGTATTCATTCGAGCAGAACCAGAACGGCCTAAGAAGATGATGGCGATCTGTGTGGCCTGTTGAGACCAGGAGCAGGGTCGTTGCAGCTGGGAGAGTCAGGGCACAGGCATCTGGCGCTGGCAGTCAGTGTCAACTGGAAACGGGTTGGATTTCGCTGGAAACAATGCAAGAAAAGAGACGAGCTGTCAGCATAGAACATGCATGCTGATTCGTGACTATAAACTGTGCTGAAATATAGAGAAAGGAAGCTATGGTGTACGAGCAGGAGCAGGACTGACCTGTCGTCGGCCGTTGTGATCACTTGGGAGCTCTCTTCGGCGTCAACAGGCTGAGGTTCGGTTGCTTCCTCTTCAACACCAGATCCGACGACATCCCCCAGGTCATGCTCTGTTCGGTCCTCCTCCAGTCGTAGCACGGGCTCATTGGGGTGTTGGTTGACTTCCGCTTGCAACATATTAAGCCCTGCCACCCGACCACCGTAACCAAGTGAAATCTCCTTGAGACTTGGAAGGTGCTTGATACCAATAATCCATGACTTTAGCCTCGAATATTTGATATGGATGCTTTCCATGCGGGGCGAGGCGCCCTCCTCAAACCTCATCTCTGTCATTTCACGCACCTCCAAAATAAGTTTCCTGAGACTTGGGAATGTTCCAGTTCTGAATGTTAGTTTCTCCCCAGTATATGCAAAAGAAAGCTCAAGGAGCATAAGGTTGGGCAGCGCCCCAAGTATCTCCAAGTCCTCCAGGAAGGTTCTGTCTAAGTGCATCTTCACCAACTGTGTAAGACACCCAAACCAAGCGGGTGCCGTCCCTATCCTTCCAATCAACTTTAGGCTCCTCAGCAGCGGGGGAGGGGAGAGAGGAGAACCTAGCCACTCAAGTGTTGCACTACCTTTGTAAAACCGACCAAGTCTTTTCCAAATATGACCATCCAAGTGGACAGAGCGGAGAGAGGTGAGCTTCACAAGTGCTTTGCAAAAGGCCTCGCATTTTCCCTTTGCTGCCCCTCCTGTCATCACACTTAATTTTCTTAGCTGACTTAGCTCACCCAACTCTTGAATTGCTTTCGTACTAGTGCCCTTGAGATCCACAATCTCTAGAATCTGCAGCACTTTAAGGTTTCCGGTTCCTCTTGGCACCACCACACGTCGTTGTCCATAAGAAAAAGATCTAGAGAAGGCCATGTGTGCCTCAGCAATCATTTTATTGCGGTCTTCAGAATCAACCAGGGGTGTGAACATTATGGGCAGGCACAATACGTTTTTCATACAATCCAATTGGTTCTTGGGGTCAAAATCAGAAAACCACATGTATTTGCTACAACGGAGGCTTCGGAGACTCTGCAGTTTAGTGACTTCAGTAGGTAGCGCTGAAATACAACTGCCTCTTAGGTCCAATACTTGTAAGCTCTGTAATTTTGCAATAGATCTGGGAAGTGCATAAATATTTGAATGCGAATATCTTGAACCATTATTCTGAGCATTAATATATTTCAAGTGGCGCAATAATCCTGTGTTGTTGATATCTTTTTGCGCGATATTGAACTGTGCATCCTTGACATCCAAGGTTCTTAACATCCTCAACTCACGTGAACAAAATGGATGTGCGGGCTTCATTGGTCTCTCACCAAAGGCAGTTAATGATCGGACATAACCCCAGTCCACTCCAACATTAGTGCAGCTCTTGCCATGGTATGTCACATGACGGAATTTCTCTCCAACTACTACTGAAGGTACATTATCTTCTGTTGAGTAAACAAAATTCTCCTCTCTTGATATGGAGACTATTGTGTCACGCACAATATCATGAACTCGACAGCTCTTAACAACTCCTTCGATATTTACTCTTCCTGGTAGAATCATGCTTCGGCTGATCAGCTCCTGAAAGTAACTTTCTCCAACTTCATCAACTGTTATTCGACCCCTGGCAGTAACCAGCCCCTCTGCAATCCACCTGTCTACCAGGCGCCTCCTTTTAATTTCAAAGTCCTCAGGGAATATGCTTAGGTACAGAAAGCATGGCTTGAGATGGGATGGCAAATGACTGTAGCTAAGGGTTACTATCCTTCTCACAGGTTCAAGGCTTGGGTTGCTCTCAAGCTCTGAATGGAGTTGGTTATAGAATTTTTCCCACTCCTCCATCTTCTTACTAGCAAGGATACCTCCTACTGTGAGAATAGCCAGTGGTAAACAACCACATTTTTCTACCAACTGTGTTACTGTTTTCTTCAAATTCTCGCCCATGTCCTTGTGAGCTTTCTTCTGCGCCTTCCTTAGTAGCAACTCTATGGCATCATCTAACTGTAGGGGTTGGAGATGGTAGACAAGAGATTCAACGGGACTGCATGCCTTTGCTATCTCAACATTACGTGTTGTTACTATGATCCGACTACCTTTCTTATTGGTGCTTGGAAAAACAATCTCGTTAATCCAATTCCATGCTTCGATAGTCCACAAGTCATCAAGAACAACAAAGTACCTTTTATCCTTTAGCTCCCGTGTGAGGTAGCTGGCAAGGTCATTGACTCGCAACCCCTTTCCTTCAAGTCCTTTCATACATTTCATCAATGATTCATCACCCAACAGCTGCCTAATCATATTTTGGAGGAGCTCTGCCTTCACAAATGATTGTGATACAGTGATCCATGCACAACATGGGAAGTTCTGTGCAATGTTTTCCTTGCTTTCATATATCTTCCTGGCAAGAGTAGTTTTACCCAAACCGCCCATGCCGACCACAGAGATCACACGTGTATGTCCATCATCTGCATGAACTTCTTGTATCATCTCAAGCAATTTCTTCTTTGGTTTGTCAAAACCTACAAGCTGTGCTTCATCAATGTTGGTTGCCGAGTGGTTGCGAATATCTTCCAAGTAGGACTCTGTCTCATCCATGGTGTTGGATGCCTCTGTCTTTATTAAGTTGTAGCGTGTGTTCCTGCTGCTCACTTCTTCAACTCTTGCCTTGAGATTGCGAATCTGGACAGCAATACGGTGACGGTCTTTGAGCTTTAGCATCCTTTGTGACAGGCTTTGGCTTCTCACATGTACTGTGAACTCGTCAAGACAATCTTCAATGTCGTATGACAGATCTCGTACTTGTTTTTGCCCAGACCTTCACCAGCTTATCTTTTTCTTGGTTACTTCAGGGGCGACGAGGAAAGCTTGCATAGTTTCTAGCTCATCTTTCATGAACCTGCAATCAACCAAGGTTGTAATTAAAGAAAGTACACATTTTTAAACTTTTGGAATGTTAGATATTATTAGGTATGCATAACGGCACCCCTTTACTTAGAAGTAATATCTCAAACAAATCTGAGCCAACTCTATATTATTTATTATGTACTCTTTCCGTTTTAAATTATAAGTGTCTTTAACATTTTTGGTTGATCCATTTTACTATTATATCTAGATGTATAGCAAAATTGATGTAAAAAAAGTCAAAGCAACTTATTATAATTTCAAACGGAGGAAATATAACACAACAAATTGGGTATTAGGAGCGCAAGAATCTCCCGGATGACGTATAGATTTACCGTAAGAAAAAGCCAAAGAACAGAGTTTTCCTCGATGTTGTCATCCTCGTTTGCGTATTTTCTTCGTATTGTTTTAATGCATTTGCATACTTCGACGAGAAGAGAGTGTGTGTCAAAAAAAAAGGAGCCACAAATTAGAGGTTTCAGCAAGAAGTGAAGTTTACATATGCGGAAGCGCCAAGATTTGGCTCGCCCGCTCCTGGCGAGAAAAAGCAATACAAAGCCTGCTACGACGAGTGAGCTCGTTTGGACGAAGGAACAGCTACCGCCAAATCGATAGTAATGGCGGCGAAGACGGATACGTACCACATCTCCTTCTGCACCCCCATGAGGAGGCTCATCTCTTCGGAGGCGGCAGCGGCGGCCTTGCTGACGGCGCTCTCCAGCATGGACCTCGCCATGCTCAGCACCGTCTCTGCCATCTTGCTCGATCTCGCCGGCCTCTTTCTGATCGATCTGTTATGTCTAGCTCACTAGTATAGAGGATCGGATTGGAAGAACCTCAGAAAACTGGGAGTATGGGAGATATCCACAAGCTAGAACAAGTCTTGCATTGGTGGGTTTACTTTACTAAAGTAGATGCAAAGCACGTCCCCTAATAATAGCCGGTGGTTGCGCATGAGCCCGTTCTTCGATTCTGTCTCCCCACGGTTCTCTTCAGCTGACCGTTTGCCCCTGAAGCAAAGCAGGATGCTTTTCTCTTTTTTAAAAAAAATGGAAAGAAGGAAAGCAGGATTGGCGCGTGCCAGAGTTTTCAACTGACTATCATGGAGTAACTACTACACCACTGTTCCAGAGACAGAGGCCTTCAACACAATCAAGGAACGAAGCACGTTTCTTCTACTTCATATTCCTACGTCGAATAGTACTCCCTTGTTTGATTCAAAATTTTAAGATGCTTCTCCTACTTCATATTTCATTGCACTCAAGAGACAAAGAAACCAGCTAGGCATCGATCTCGACCCAGGTGGCTACAATATCTGGTGCCGGAGAAGCTCTCTGAACCCAGCAACCTTGCCTAGACAGGAACCAAACTAGCCACAAGAAACAAATTGATTTATGCTCGATCAAAGGACAAATGCTTGGGTTCACCCGATCAACGTCCAGTTCAAATGGATTGATGCCCGCGCCTTCTGCTACTTTTTCTTTTTTCTTTTGTCACGTGCATGTTCAGGCGTAGATGCGTCTTTACAAGAGATGCCCCCAACTGAGTGAAGAGTGCGATGCGACCCACTCCAAGGATGCCAAGAGAAGGAACCTAAACCTCCTGGGCGAAGCGACGCCGACATGCATGAGTCGAGACAGCCAGGATCGCTGTCAGCCTCTAGACCCGAGGGATTTCTGAACTCAATTCAACGGCCATTTTTCGTACCACAAACACAGCAATCGATGCTTGAAAGTGATATGATAAATATATAATAAACGGCTAACTGCTGTTGCAAACTCATGAAGATCAGGACTGCAGAACTTGACTTTAGATGACCAGTTACAAATCTCTGTAGAGAATTGGCAGTGTATTTTGGCCTGCAACAGTGTTCAGGTGTACTGAAGATGACAGCTATGCAGAAGCTAATGTTCCGGACTAGTTAACAAACCAGACATTTTGGGATTGTAACTATATATTCAGAATGTTCCGAGTCTAGACCGAGGAAAAAATAAAATACACAAAATCCTGCTAACATTCCTCATGAAACTTATGGCATGCAGACAAGTTGTGTAATATGTCCAAATCTTAGTGATTCAAAATTATATACGTTAACACGTTATAATTGGCAACTAAGATGTCCCAGAACAACCAGGCTCACCAACAGTTTAGTTTCTGATGAATCTTTTTTCTTGAATACGCAAAAGGTTTTGCGCATCTTTTGTATTAAGCACAGAAAAATTACAAGTTACAACGACGCGCCAAAAATGACCCACTAGGGGGACAATAAGTTTAGGCCGCCCTAGCAGAATGAGATCAAGACGCTATTACTCGCTAATCAAACAACCTAATCGCCACCGGCGATCGGACGCGATGGCTAAGCGCGGCGCCTCGACCGCCTTGGCTGGTCGCCTACGAAGAGCTCGTATCACCTCCTTATGAGGGAGGGTTAGGGTCCTCACGGAAGTTATCGTGAGGCCTTCTTTTCCGCCGTGGAGGGCTCCCCGCAGCGATCGATGAACTCCAGCCACCGCATCACCAAAATCTCACCCCGCCGCAGCGGGGGAAATGTGAGAGCGGCGGTCCTCTCTTCGCGGTGTGGCAGCGTTGGCTGCGGCGGTGACACCTACATAGGTAGAGGCAACAACAGCGACGCCGCCTTACGCAGAACCCCGCATGCGAACCCCCGACCTCTCGCCAAGGGAGTCGGCACCGAGGAGAGGCGGCTGCATCCATGCCAGTGGGGGTAGATCGAGTGGTCACCTCGACATCTAGGACGTCTTGACGACCTCCCGAGGGCGGTGTGCTTGGTTAATGCGCATCGACCAAAGCCGTGGCCAGTTCACATCGCCCACGCCGCGCGTTAATGACCGAGAAGTCATCGAACACCATCGCTTTGGCGTGACTGAGAGACCTAGCCGAGCGATCACCGAGGGAGAGGTGGGGTGCATAGGTGGTGTCTGCAGCACCGAGCCATGCATCCAACCACCGAAACCCATCTGGCTGTGGCTTCCTCCTCCGGCTGAGCGACCGACGGCGACCACGAGGCGCGCGGCGGGCGCGCCTCCAACAACAACATTGGGTCGCCCTTAGTGTCAGGATCGGCTACTGCGTCCATATGCGCAGCCAGTGACATTGGGTCGACCTTGACGACGATCAACACGCCTATCGGCTCACCGCTCGTAGCCTGGGCCTCAGCATCGGCAGATGCGACAACATGCGCTGCCTTTGTGGCCTCGGACGAACTCCGTTGTGCCCTGCCGGTGTTGGCAGCGTCGACATCGATGTCATTGCCGTCGTCCCTCGCGGCCGCTCCGAGAAGCGCGCCCGACACTGCCTGGTCTGAGTCCACCGCACCTCCAGCGACAGGGCCTGGGGAAGTGACAACACAGGTCTCCAGCTCGACAGATCATAGGTGACCATCCGAGACGGCGCGGCGCCGACCCGCCGCACCCATCTTGCAGCCGCTGTTGTAATCAGTGACGATTAAATGATGAAGAAAACACAATCAAACCACAGCGGAGACACAAGATTTAACGTGGAAACCCATGTGGGAGAGAAAAAACCACGGCGCCGACCAACAAACACTCCTCACTATTATCAAGGGTCGGGTTACAATGCCGATGTGGCGGCCTACAAGACAATGAATCGGTGCTCGAGTGGAAACCTTAGAAGGGTATATGCACCCAGGCCTCCCAGCGACGGGCCTCCGCTTCGCTCCGTCAGAAGCTGGCCGGCCAATAATAATTATGTGCAATTAAAATTTGGAACATATTCAACAAACTCCACCTTGAGACACGATAATGTATCAGGTTGTTGTTAGGTTTTGCCTTGATAATTGTTTGGTTACCGTTGCATCTTGTTGTTTGAACTTTATTCTTAATTAATGAAAAGCGCGCAAGAACGGCGGTCTCAAAAAAAAAAGATAATACAAACTTTCCAAACGGCCTCAAAGCATGTCTTATTCCTAGCTTTCCAAATGGCCCAGCAGATGGCTGCAATACCCAAAGCATGTGAAACTTTTTTTTGTTTTTAGGTAACGATTTTTCACACCATGTCCAACATTGATTGAATGAAGTAGGAATATCATTTGCTCCAAGACAAGTTGCAAAAAGTGGCCCATACAACTTTGGCCACGTTACACTCAGAAAACAAATGTTGTAAGTTTTCATTGGCATCACGTAAATAGCAGCAAGGGTCTCCCTGCCATTACCTTTTCAACATATTGTCTTTGGTTAAAATTGCATTGTTGAGCATCAACCATAAGAATATTTTGATTTTCAGGAATAATACCTTTCCATACCTTTTTATGATAAACACCACTATCATCCATTGTAAGAAGTTCATAGACAGATTTAACACAAAAGACATTTTTAGCACCAAATCTCCAAATAACGATATCATGTTGATGACTGAGTTGAATTGTACCGATATCAATCGAGAATCTTGTACCATTGTTGTTCCCAAATATCTATAAACCATCTAGAGAAGGTAACAGAGGATGTGTCATTTTTAACTTCTACTACAATGATATTGGGTTGTAAAGCCATTTTGAACAAATCAGGGAACATTTGAGCAATAGGTTGGCTATATAGCCACCTGTCCTTCCAAAAATAATGTTCTATCCCCATTGCCAACTATAATTTTCCTACTAAAGAGGTAGATATCTCTAATTTTCATAAGATGTTTCCACATATTAGAGTCTCATTGTCTTTTCTTTAACATTGTAGATGGATTCTTCCTTCAAATATTTGTTTATGATAATAGCATGCCACAATCTATCCTCTTTTTCTAACTTCAATAACCCTTTACAACGAAGGTTTAGATTCATTTTTCTAGTATCTTTTATACCTAAGCACCCTTCTTTTTGCTCTTGCAAATTTTAACCCACATTACTAGGTGGTATTTCTTTTCATTTTTTCCTCCTTGCCAGAAGAAGGTTCTTTTGATCTTATCCATTCGGAAACAATAGTCTTAGGTAGTAGATATGTGAACATGCGGTAAATAGGGGCATTGCTAACACTAGTATCAATTAGTGTTATCCTACTAGACATTGTACCACCTTTTCAATTATCAAGTTTTTTACTACTTTTTTTTCACATAAAGGAGGCCAGTCAACCATGCTGAGTCACGAAGGTCTAAACATTCATTTTCTTTTCAAATCATTCACAATCACAGCAATTCAGCGAACTTAAGCTCTAAAAAATCAGTAAACTATAGCAAGTAGAGTAGCGGGTCGATCTCTAAATTTTGCTTTTCATGTAACTTATTTTAGCCCTATTTTTTTAGATTAATAGGCCTCTTTTTTTTTTTTGTACCGGGCCTCGGATTTTTCTTTGGGGACGGCCCTGCAACCACATGAAGCATAATTGGGCTAACGGTACTTGTAAATACCTGATGGGAAAGGTACCAATTTGACAATTGAAAATATCAGCATATTCAAATGCTAAATCCCCTTCATCCTTGATGGAATGGTTTCACTCTTATTGAAGTTTATTTTTTAAACTAGACATCGACTCATAAAGATATAGTAACATTGTAAGATTTCTTGCTCCCACCGAATCATGCTTATGACATATAATTGTGTCTTCTACATACTGCAGGACAACCATTCCTTTTTCCACAATATTATCAATCAAACCACAAAGTAGATTATTAGATTGGGCTTTATTTATCGTTCTTAATAAACCATCAGCAACAAAATTGAAAAGGATAGGAGACAGGGGGTCACCCTGTCTAAGCCCCTTTAAACCTCTTAATATAAGGTCCTATCATATCATTCAGCTTTACATTGACAGTCCAAACAACACTTGCTGAATCCATCAACACCATTTGGAATTAAAACTACTTGAATGTTACTCTGATTCTATGGTTTAGCTGGAGTCATCGTTGTTAGAGTATAGACCTATTCTACATGCATCCTATTCCCTAGTTGATTCTATAGACTAGGCATGTTAGGTTGTATGATCCGGCACAGCTATATGTACATGCATATTGTAATCACTCATATTCAATCCAAGCAATTCCACTTGTGTTCATATTCTTTCAATCGTGTTGCTCCGTTGTATTATTGTTGTTATTTTAAGTGGTCTAAGATTCTAAGTTCATCTTCTCTCGTGTTCGATTTGTTTATAGACAAAAATATTTTTATAATAACTTACACTACATGAGAAACAAAAATGCCTACTGTAGAAACCTTGACACCTTCTCATTGCACAAAAAAAAACTTTTGTTTGTTTTTTTTTTTACGAAAATCAGCAAGGGAAACCCCAGCCTATTTTTTTTAATTTTTTAATAATGCAGACCTGTTTAAATTCGCTCCCCACGGGGAGTGTTGGTATTTCTAACGTCACTAATCACAAGGTGGAGTTAATCTCACCTTAGGCTATATCGTCGAGACACTTTCAGTGTGGTTCATCTCTTAACACTACTATGTGCTAGGTTGTCATCCCAGCAGTAATGCTAGGAAATGCATAGGTGATACTCGTGAATGTGTTGTTTGCAATCTAAGGAAAAATAAATATAAAAGGTCTATCAAGCGCGCACAGATATAAATACCACTTTGTAGCATTTCAGGGAGTAATCTAGGTTTTGTCATTTATATTCTACCACAGGGAGGAATAATTAAAGGTGGGCTCATATATAATTGATAAGTGGCATACTTATGAGAGATTCTATCACTAGTGCTAACTTTAGCAGGGGTAAGCCAATAATAATATGGATATGATAATGATAAATAAAGGCGAGAGACATCACACACGAGAGATGGGAATAGACTACTATAAGTTAGACTTAACATTGGACTACTGTAAGAGACATAATTCCTCTATAGCATTGAATCTACTAAGTCATTAAATCTACTCTAAGGCATATATTATCATATATAGCATAGTAAACTTTAGATTATGTATCCGGACGACTATCAAGGAAAATCAAGAGCGAAACAAGATATTCCCCATACTCATTGTCCACTTGTCTTATAGACGGAGGGTGGATTCCAAAGGACTCAACAGACCGTCATCACTCCCGCGATCTACCACACGACCCGAATATAAGGTGCACTCGCAGGTAAATCATATATAAGCACCACGCTTACATAAATATTTCTACCACCTAACCCACTCGAGTCTTGAATTAGGCGCTCTACGAGTAGATACATAAGTCTATCATAAACTATATCTATATCAAGCATACTATTAGAATAAAGTAAGAACATAGCAAACAAACACATAATATTATAAAAGAGCAAAGTCATAGATACAAGATAATATCCGTACCGTAAAACTTGAAGATCTAGAACTCGGGTAGGCACACCCGCCTTTTTACAATTCAGCCCTTTTTAAAACAAATTTTACATTTAGCCCCTAAGCGACATAAGTGTATCTTTGGACCCGGGGGTCGGAGCCATGACTCGTGGCGCCAAGGTTGAGCGTCTCGGCGCCACCCCACACGGCGCGAGGTGTTTTTCGGCCCGACACGGTGGCGAAACGAGGTGGCGTTGGCGTGGCGGGACCTCGAGCCACGGATCTCGGCTCGATTTCTGAGCCCACGGATCTTGGCTCCGAGGGTCCAAATTGCAAAAAAAGCACGCCTGGTTTTCGGTGGGCGTGGGGGACTCGATCTAAAGTTTCTCCTTCTCCCGTCTTCTCTTCTCCCGTGCACACACAGCCCGTCAAAAAAAAGCGCCGCCGCACTCCTTGAAGACGTATGATTCAACTACAGAGCAGTTTCGAATAACATATGACCTGGCTGCATTTTGATTGATCCCTTCCTAGTTATTCGACCTAGGCCAAGTCTAATCGTCAGTACAACTTTCACAATGATTCCTTGGCTCTCTAGTATTGAGTCGACATACAGGCCTGAACCAGCGCATGTTGCACATAGCACAGCACCTTTAGCTTCACAGCTTGAGCAAGGAGGATTATCCCCAATATTTTTTTTCTTTTCCAAATTTCGACCGGATGGTTTTCCAACGTCCACTGAAAAGTGTTGTCAAAAAAAGCAGGCGTGCATTTTTGCAATTTTGCTAAATAAAAATTCAATGCAAATTTATTATACATACTTTTTGCACGCTAACAGCCAGCAAACTAAGACCACGACTAATCACACTCATGCTAAAGAGTTGTCTCACAATAAAAAAATACATAATTATAACATTTGGATTCTTAGACAGCTGAAGTCATGGATTGAGAAAAACACCTATATTATACATTCTAGCTTAGCTTACTTTAGTAAATTATATAAAATTGATCACCATAATAAATTATACACATAAATATTTACGGGCGCCGTTTCTAGTATAAAAAGATTCACAGAAAAAATTTCGCTAGTTTCTCCTCGCCGAACTCTTCTCCCTCGCAGTCGCCGTCTTCATTGCCTTGGACATTCGCCACAGTAGCCTGGGATGAACTCTGTGCTCCAGCACCTTGAAACCCCTCTTCTTCTTGTGTCAGGCGTGGGCGTGGCTCCATTAGTGTGCTTGTACCACATCGAGCAGCAGCACGCCTTAGCCTACATGCTAGCCACTGTCATGCATATTGCCATAGTAAATAATTAGATTTGATAGCTTTTTGTACAGCTTAGTGCCATAATGCTACAAACAGACAACAAATTGAAATCTCACGATGGGATTAGGGTATACAAATTACTAGCACAAGTTAAATTGTTTCCCTTTGCAGCTACAAACAGACAACAAACAAAAACTTTACCATAATGCTATATCAATGTTTCAAAAAGCTCCTATATATGCGCATAGGTGTCTGACTATGTAAATAAACTAAATATGATAAGTATATTGCCTAACTAAATTCATATGCTAACATTATTACCTAACGACATATGCTAACTATATACATATACCTATATTTCCTAACTACATATCCTAACTATATTTTCTAACCAAGCTAACTATATTGCAAACTAAAATTCATATGCTAACATTTTGAAAACAGGGCCTAAGAATGCAATATAAGCAAGGATTACATGCTTAATATATTCTTATACAGTTCAAGGTAAGAATGTTTGATATATTAGTATTACAGTTGAAGATAAGACTTAAAGTCCCCAAGTAACACAACTGCACAATCAAATTCAGATTGTGTTGTATTGAAAAGCAAAAACCTGTTTACCGATTCTACTTTTTTTTTTTAACCACTACTTGGAATGGAACAAGCTAACTATATTTTCTAACTAAACAAGCTAACTATTTTTTAACCACTACCAGTTACAGCTTTTCCTATCTATATTTTCTAACGAAACAAGCTAACTATATTGCAAACTAAAATACTTGCAAGATGTTTAAAAAAACATACTGAACAAAGGCGCCCTTGGGAGGGGCGGCCGGGGAGGAGGCGGCGCCCGTGGGGGCCGGCGCCCCTAGGAGGGGGCGAGCGCCTCAGCGGCGAGGCCGCCGGCGGCACGCGGCGGCGGGGACCCCTCAAGACCGGGATCGCCTTTCTGGGTGGGGGCCGCCCTCGCCGCCGATTGCGTGGGTGGAGGTCGGTGGCGACGAGGGCGGCCGGAGGGACACGGGCCGGTGGGGCGCGGCGGGACGAGGCGGCCGCGGGCGGTGGGCGGCGGGCGATGCGTGGCGCATACGGCTTTGGAAGGTGGTGTGCGTGCATCGGGTGAAAGGAGGAAAAAAAATGCGTCTGCCTTGATTTGGATTGAGGGAGAAGACTTGTGGATTTTGCATTTAGCCCCTCGGCGCCCGGTCGGTGGCTCCGAGCTCGGTCGAGATCGTGGCTCGGGCCGGATCCGCGCTCGAGGTCCGCCACGTCAACGCCATCGTGTCTCCGGCCAAATACTTGGCGCCGCGTGAGGGCGGGCGCCGAGACGTTCAAGCTCGGCGCCACAAGCTCGGCTCCGACCCTCGGGGTCCAAAGATGCACTTACGTCGCTCGGGGTGTAAATGTAAACATTGTTTAAAAAAAGGATCAAATTGTAAAAAAGGGTAGGCACACACCCGGCTCTACTTGAATCGACTTGCTAATCAACTTAGGCGAACTAGAACTAGATGAACTAGCTAACCCTAATCTCGGTGGAGATACTCTCTTCTACGCCCCGACTTACAACTAAATTGATATGAATAATAATGAACTTAGGGTTTAACCTTGGGGACAAAGGTCTTTCTTATATAGGCCTTGGCGATGAATGATGACCATTGGATCAAACCGACCTTCAATAACGGTGTAGATACAACCTCAAAGTCGGTTACAAACCGACCTAGAAATCTTAGGCGACATGAGGGTCCCACGGCGGCCGGCCAAAATGAGCTTTGGCGGCCGCCAGGGGTTGGTCTCCCCTCGGCCTCTTGTTCCTTCGGTGTCTTACGGTATTTTCTAGAGTGTTTTAGTCCACTTTTTGGGTCGAGTTACTTCACGGTTAAGTCTGGTCATCATATGAGATGTATATTAGGAACTTTCTCCATTCTTCTCTGCATTTATCTATTAAGTCCCTGAAAATACATAAATCATCAAAACTCGTGGAACTTATTAGTATAAACCTCTAAACTAAGTATTTACTCAATTTATGTCTTTATTTCATCTCTTGTTGACATATAAAAGTATATGATAACAGGGAGTCGAACCAGTGTCACGTTGGGTGCTCTTGAGATGCTCTAACCACTAGGCTAGAGATCCTTTCGCAAAACTTTTGTTTAATTAGCAAATGCAGTGCAGAAAGTTCATATTAATGCGTTGGAGAATGTGATTGATTGATGATTTGCTTTAGCAATCAGTATATTCTGGCAAGAGGAGCTTATTCAGTTGAGTTCATCAGGTTAAAATTGGTCCACGGTGAGGAAGGCCCGGTGCCACTTTGAGCCCGGGGTTGACGGTGGACTGGACCACGGGTTTGGGTTGGACACACCCCCCACTGAACCACGTTCTCTGCTCACTAAAACTATTTTCTTATATCTATCTACTACACTTGGAACCCCAGTAGGGAGTTCTCTGGGCTGTGGTGAAGCCACGTCATCGCTGACCCCTCACGTACGCGCTGAACTCTGCCTCACTATGACTTCCCCACACCTATCCTCTAGCGCCATGGGTCCCTGATATAAATCGGCATGCGCATGCGTTCACACGAGTAGGAAACTGATCGTCGTCCAAATTGAATAGCATGGCCCTCACGGCAGCCCAAATACTATCGTGTGGAAGACAAGAAGTTAAGTAACTAGCACTTCAATGCGAGTGCCTGACTGTTCATGCCAATTGCAAAGAAGCTTTTGCCATTTCATTTCATTTTCTACACTCTGTCCTGGCAGATTTCTACAGTGACATGAAGAGGTAGCACTGATGAATTCATATCCACCAAGGAGGCATTCAATTCCATGAGTGCCTGTGGAATCTAGACATACGAACGGTCACCGTGTTGCTCCACGATCTCACAATCTTGCCATCTATATATATCGGTGACTCTGAAACATCTCCATGAGACCATGACACAACAAATGAGCAAAGAGCAACCGATATGAAATGGAGGCAACTTGAACTGTCGTTGCAAGAAAAATAGACAGCGAGCCTGAGACGCTGACAGCCTGCTGCACACCAATAGAGGCATGGAACAACCGAGCAACGCAGGCGAGCGATCCATACCAGCCACCAGCCATGCACACCAGCAAAGAGCAACCGATGGAGCACACAGTCATTAGCCTACAGCTGAGCGTCGAGCAAGATCGGATAAGAGATGGGTCTCTTATAATTGTTTATTTATTCTTTTCACTTTTTATTGCTTAATGAACTTAATTCTTTTATACACCTTTATGTACTATCTGTTTCATCCGCCACTATTGTGTGGGCATAAAAAGGATCACTCAAGCCATGATATGCTTCCTCAGTCTTATTATCGGTAGTGACTATGCTTCAAGTCTCATTTCTGTAGTGAGGAGTCACTAAACCCAAGAGCTTTTCCTTGGCATCAAGCTCAAATGGAGCTACAAAGATGTCTGCATGTGCCACTCGGCTCTGTTTGCTCTCTATCCATCTGCTATGAGCCTATGCTTGATAGCAAGAAAACCAAAGGGAATGGAAACATGATAAATTGGCAGGCCCTGCAAGGTACTACAACATATTAAATGGATCTAGGATGTGTGAAACAACCATTTCTGAGTGAAAACCATAAGCAATACCCAACTTCCATTTTCCATGCAACTAAGCATTTATATTTATATACTTTTGGTGCATGATCTTTATAATATTTTATTATTGTCTTCAAAAAATACTATTGGTTCAAGCTGCCGTGAAAATATCAAGATATTAGCATATTCATGATTTTATATTTGCATGTTTTTCCTAATACTATAATCTATTTAGTAACAAAAAATGTACTTGCTAATGCTCGCGATAATCCTATAATATCTAACGTTTATATTGTAATAACTCTTATTTCAGGTAGCTTTACAAGTTCATCTCAATATGACATGTGAAGGGACGAAGTTAAAGGGATTAAATCATCTACCAAGGATTTTCTTAAATAAATTATATATATGTTTTATTATGTTACCTAAAGTTGTCACCCGTCCAACATGTCTAAATATTTGTATTCGATATTGGTTTAGCTTGGAGTTTAAACATAAGATTAAATAATTTTTTTGCCGCCCAGTATATACTCTGTTTCATGCATTTAAATTCTTCGTTACTAACTCTGTTTCTAAACTGCACAAAGTAATTCTCCCCAATAGCTAAATTCTAATTGTGATCATATTTCTTAGTGACTACAATTCAATCTTTTGATAATACCCGCTTTTCTACATGCAACGGCGCTGGGAATCCATCTAGTATCGCAAAAAACAAACGTTGTTTTCGTGTATCATTATTAGCACAGCCCCGTTGCCAGCTACAGCGGACCACGAAAAAATTGTTTTCCTGTTTTTCCCCAATCTCTGATTGTCCAACTTTGTAAAAAAAAAAAAAAAAAAGCCAACTAGAGCGAAGACCCAGCTTGATGCCGGTCCTCACAGGCATTCTCCTGACCAAGGAAACTTCGAGCTTGAGAGCAACACCTGCCAGCAAAGCATAACGACCTCATATACCAGTCAAGGTACTCCGTCGCAGACGTACAATGGCACCACAACTTTGATTAGAAAAAAAAAAAAAATGGCACCACAACTCTCAGCATACAAAAATGTAGGGGTTCGGGTTCCCCACCGCCCAAATTGCACACCCAAACGCCAACGCCACAAAGACGGCGGAGACGTACAATGGCACCACCGCGCAGCACCCACTTTCTGCTGCTGCTTCTCTGCTGCCTTATTGCACCGACAAGCCGCCACACACTCCCAGCCGGTGGACGAGGCGCAGCTGCTGCTCTGGATCAAGAGGGCGTGGGGCGATCCGCACGTGCTCGCGTCATGGAAAACCTCGTCCCCGGGCGCGCCATGCACCTGGACATTCGTTGAGTGCAACACGGCCGGGCGCGTCACCAAGCTTATGCTCTTCTCCGCCGGCGTAGCAGGCCCCTTCCCAGACGACGTTGGCGGCCTCTCGGCCTTGACCCACCTCGACCTGTCCTCCAACATCCTCACCGGTGAGCTGCCCGCGGACATCGGCCGCCTTGGGGAGAATCTGACCACGCTGATCCTAGACAGCAACAGGTTCAACGGCACCATCCCAGCAAGTTTGGGTTCACTGAAAAGGCTTCAGACCTTGTGGCTCTCCAATAACCCATTCCTTGCGGGTGAGCTACCGGTGTCGTTCAAGAACCTTGCCAGCCTAGTTGACCTCGACGCATCGCACTGCAACCTAGTCGGCGACTTCCCGAGCCTCGTGCTTGAGATGAAGGAGCTGGAGGTATTGGACCTGTCCGGTAACATGTTGAATGGAAGCATACCTGCGGGTGTTTGGAGGCTCAACAAATTGCAAGGACTGTATCTGTATGGGAACAACTTCACCGGTGACATGGTAGTTAACGACTTTGCCGCGACGAGCTTGATAGTTATTGACCTTTCGGATAATTACAAGCTTACGGGAGCCATCCCAGAAGTCTTTGGGACATTGAAGAAACTGGAAATACTGCTGCTCTACAACAACAACTTCTCTGGTGAGATACCAGTGAGCATCGGCCAGCTGCCATCACTGTTAATACTGATTCTTAGCAAGAACCGGTTTACTGGCATGCTCCCGCCGGACCTCGGAAAGAACTCATACTTGATGGATTTTGAGGCTGATCACAACGAGCTCACCGGCACCATCCCAGAATGTCTGTGCGCCAGAGGCCAGTTAACGTACCTCATTGCCAGGGGCAACCAGTTCAATGGCACTATCCCGGCAGGCCTTGCAAACTGCACAACTCTGCATTCCCTGGCTCTAGATGATAACAATCTCTCCGGAGATGTTCCGGAAGATTTGTGGATGGCGCCGCAGCTTTATCACTTGTCACTACAGAATAACCAGCTCACCGGAAGTCTTCCAGCCAAGATGTCTAGCAACCTTAGGTTATTGCAGTTACGCAACAACCAATTCAGTGGCAGCTTATGTTCGTGACGCTTAGATCAGTTGCGCACAAGGTAACTCACGCCCGACAACAACTCCAGCCCAATACTGGGCAGTACTGGTGACGTGAGTAAATTCATGGCCGGGTCTTAGCTTGCAATGTGCAGTACTTTTAATTTTCCCGAAATCGTGCTTAGCACGTTTTTCATTAAGAGAAGTGGCAATGTGCAGTACTGTAATAGATTTATGACTAGAAGCATTTGTGTAATAGCTCTTTTTTTTGTTTCTTGAAGATCGATGTAATGAACAATTTATGTTATGTTTAATAAAAGCATAGTAGGGGCAGTGCTTTTCATTTACTCAACCTCTCTAGCAACTGTCTCGTGCTACTCCTTGCTTTTTGGGTGTTGAGGTGAGTGTGGGCTCTAGGCGTAGTGACACGTGCCTGAGAAGCTCCCTGAGACCCTGAGCCAAGCAACCTTGCCTAGATAGGAAGCAAACTAGCCACAAGAAAGAGATTGAGTTATGCTCGATCAAAGGACAAATGCTTCGGTTCACCCGATCAACGTCCAGTTCACATAGATATATTGATGCCCACGCTGACATGGTTCTGCTGTTTTTTTATTGTCATGTCATGTGCATTTTCAGGTGTATATGCGCCTTTACAAGAGATGCCCACCCACAGGATGCCAAGAGATGTCTTTGATTTTTGAATAATCATGGCTGCAGAGATGAGTTCAAAGTTGGAGTATTAAAGTAGCATTACAGAGGGCTGCATCTAAACTATTTGGGCTCATATTTTTTTCACTTCAATTTACAACTTTTTATACAGCCACCACTCTAGAATTATCTTCATACTTGATTGTATACTCTGAAATATAATAAGCACCGCCGTGCTGCTCAGGCGAGACAACGGCATCCTCTGTTCTGCTCTCCCATGCTCTGCTCTTCTGGTTGCTGGATCGTGCTTGTGGACCTTGTGCTATCCTCTGCTCGATCGATCACCACCACCGGCGAGAGCGGCGTCACGGTCATTTTAGTACCACAAGAAGCAATCTAGGTGTGGGAAGTGGTATGATAAAGGACAGGTCGAGTAAACTAATGAACAACACCGTTTGACATGTGTTTTGGCCTGGAATAATCTGAAATAATGAAGATCAGGAGCACTTGGATGACTGGCTAGAAATCTCTGCAGAGAATGGTGACAACTAAAGAGCAAACTTTGCTTCTTTATGCCAAGTAAAAAAAAAACTTGTGTGGTTGGCAGTGTATTTTCGCCTGTAACGATGTTCAGGTGTACTAAAGAGAACAACTATGCAAAAGCAAATGTTGCGGACTGGTTAACAAGCCTGTTTCTTTCTGATTGCATTGTAAATGTAATCTAAATGTCCTATATCCAGACCGAGCGGAAAAAAAATGTTAATGGCATTCAGACAATCAGTTGTCATATGTCAAATCCTAGTGATTCAAAATTATATACTTCAACACGCTAGCTATAACATGGCAACTGAGATGTCGCAAAACTAGTGTCACTAACTGAAGGACCGAATCGGGGACCGGAGGGGAGTGAATGGGAGCCTCAACTAAATTCTTTTTCAATTAGTGAACCTGTAGCTCTCACAACCCCTCGGAGTAAAACGACCAACACTCGGTATGATCACGACCTTGGATGCAAGGTGGATGACCTAGGAACTGCCCTAGAGTCACAGCAGATCAACCGGAAACGACTCGAAACAATCACCCAAGCGAGACGAAAACTGGGGCTTCGGAAAACTGAAACCCGGACTGTCCGCTTTTGGAAGTCGGACTGTCCGCACAAAACAGAAACACGAACTAAAAACAGCGGACTGTCCGCGACTGTCCGAGAGGCAAACGGACTGTGTCAGCGGAATCCAAAACAAAAAAAACCGAACAAACAATCGGAATCGAGGTCTGACTCGACTCGGCTGGGACTTGAGCGAGCCGGACTGTCCACCGCGTTTCAAAAATTGATCGAGCGGACACGTCCTGACACGGCAAAAAAAAAAAAAAACGTAAACCGGGCCAGAATCTGGACTTGATCGAAAGTGAACAGCGACAGTCCGAACACAATCGGCGGACAGTCCGATGGTTCAAAGACAGAAAAAACAAACTCCGTGATGGCGACTTCGGACACACCACTCAACGGCAGCGTACAGGAGCGACTGTCCGGGCTTAGAGGCCGAAAGAAACTGACCGCGTCCAGCGTGGCAACAAAGTGACCCTCGAAAACGGGCTCGACAGTGCGGCTGGAGAGACCAAGGGTCGGACTGTCCGCCCAAGAAGGCCCGGACTGTCCGCGCCGTAGAGACAGCACGAACAGCACCGCCGCCGGGCGGCGATTCTCCCTCAAATCCGATCCAAACTCACTCAAATCGAAAACCTCAGGTCACAAGAATCAAACCATAGCATCTAGGCATGTGGGTGACCGTTTCCCCCAAAGAAATTTCGAGTTTGATGGAGTGAATCAAGAGAAATCGCGGATCACACCAAGAGCACACCAAAATGTCATCTTCGATCTAGAACTAGCCCGATCTACGTGCTCGTGAGGAATTAGCTCAAACCCTTGGGTGGAAATGATCCTCTCACGTCCTAGCACGAATCAAGGCAAGAAAAAACGAGATCAAACGGTGCCAAATCGAAGAAATCACGAAGAGAATAGAGGGGGAGAGAGAGAGCTCGGGAAGAACAAGTGAAGAACGAAAATCACTGCACAAGATCAAACAAGAACACCGATCCAAACATCCCAAACGCCACCATGTGACGGGCTACTTCAGGGCTAGCCCTTGCTCAAACGATTCGATACAAGATCGGTGGACCTCTCACACCAATGTCACGGAAAACCTAAGCTAGGAATTGTAAAATGAGAGGCAAAGGGAGGATGAAGGGGGTATGCCTACGCTAAATAGCCCCATATTCCCTCCGCCTAAACTACCCTTAAGACACATGAGTCGGTCTTGTAACCCTAAGGCTATTTTGGTCGACTACGGGTAATCTTCGATCCGACGGCCACCGCGCCTCCTCATCGGTAGCCTTGCTTCCACGCAACCTCCCGATGCCGCCCGCGTGCCGCCCTTCCGTCCGCGGGAAAGCCTCGGGTTTTGTGGCCCAAACCCGTGAAACCCGCGCCCGTGGTTTTGAGGCCCAAACCACGAAACCAGCGCCCGATGGTTTTGAGGGCAAACCACCAAACCTCCTCGACACGTGTCATCGCCCGTCTTGACCGCCCGAAGTCGCCAAGTCATCCGAGCTCCCCGCTCTGCTCGCTGACTTCGCCGTCTTGACCCGTCGACATGGTCCTCGCCACGTCCTCTTGCATCCGTCGATGTCCCGGATGTCGCCACCATGGCTAGCCACCCGCGATCCGGTCCCTCGGTCCAAGCCTCACGTCCGTCCTTCACCTCCGCGGTCCGTCGGCCCAACACGTCCTCCTTGGCCCCTTCACCTGCCGTCGGCTACCATCTCCGACGCTCCACACCCGCACAACACGAACCAAGAGATGTCTTCGACACACTCCACGTACGGTGAAACATAGCCGAAGCATAAAAGATAAAAATAAAATAGAGGAAGAATATTATTTGTTGACAATCACTCCATCACAAAACTAAACACATGTGACCTATATCAACCCAATCCCCCTTGATGAGTGCATTGTCAACATTCAACACAAAGATAGAGAAGGTAGAAGATAGCACATCCAAGTGAACACAAGCTAGACAAAAGCTAAGACAAGTCACTAGATAGCAAACATGGAGCAAAAAACTTGGTTCCCAAAGACATGGGCAAAAGGCTCGACACAACCAAGCTAAACAAACGGCTAGTCCTCAAGAAGAGGTAGAACATGCTCAATCACCACTAGCACAACTCCAAACCAAGTACTTTCACACACAAATAGCTAGACCCTCAAGACGAGGCAAAAAGGCTCAACACATCTAGCTCAAGGTGCTACTCCCCTAGACAAAAGCGATCCATCGTCTTTGTATCTTTCTCCCCCTTGTTGGCACATGCACTAATCAAGCTATGAAAATGCAATATGTCACAATGCAAAGCTTCAAGATTATATTCAACCGAATGAGAGAGTGCTCAAAGTGGTACCATAGCAACAAATTACAAGTGCTAGCCAAAGCTCATGCTAAACAAGTGATATGAAATATGGCATAAAGCATTTTGAGCAAATTTGAGTATCTTGCAAAAAGGAGGTTCACCATCAAACATAGCACCTAGCACAAGTAGATAGGAAATCAACTAAGTGCTCAAACATGTAAACTAGGTGAACTACCCCAAGCAACGTTCAGACATCATGCTAGACATTATGGCACAAACTTGTGAGGTTCATTTTAGTTCAGAGTTGCAGCGGTTCACAAGTTACAAAAAGAGCATGCGAGTGGTTATCCACATTTGCCTTGCCTTACTAATCAACCATGTCAAGCCTATCGTGAGCAATGATTAGCTTAAGACAATTGTGCGGGTCAAACACAATGAAGTCCAAGTTCATTCAAGAGTGAAAGTGAAAGCAGTCTCAAACTTCAAAGTGTGGCAAAATGGACCCACTTTCGATCTTTTCATCACTTTAGCTTTAGACTTCATGTTTTAGCATGGTATTATCATGAAGATCTAAACAAGTGAATGAATCAAAGCATGAGACATAGCTACCAAGGATACACATAAGAGCTCAAAAGATCTCAACATCCTACTCATGATAGAAGCTAGCTCAAGGGTGAACCAAGATTTAATTTCATCATTCATTAATCAAGTTCACATGTGGAAAAAAGTTGCTCGACTCATAACATACATCAAATGATTAACAAGAGCTAAAACTTGAAGCACTATCATACTCATACTACTAAGAGCACAACCTCATTCAAATCAATATAAAAGTGAAGCTCATGATATGCAAGTATGATACAAAAACAAAAACAAACCTAAAAACTACAATCGTACATCAACTACAAAGCTACCCCTCAAAAGGGTAGCAAACTCCCAACTCCCCACGAAGCTTAGCAAAGCGGACTTGGTCTAGTGGTTTTGTGAAAATGTCCGCAATTTGTTGCTCTGTGTACACATCTTTGAACATCTATGTCCCCTTTCTCCCGGTGATCTCTCAGGAAGTGGTACCTCACTTCTATGTGTTTAATGGGAGTGAAGGACGGGGTTTTGGCAACACTCACGGCTCCCATGCTATCACACAACAAAGGTACACGAGAAAAGCTCAAGCCAAAGTCTCTCAAAGGTGGTGACCATCCCAAAAATTTGGGAACAACAAGCGGCGGTAGCTACATACTCGCCTCAACCGTCGATTGGCGACACCAGATTGCTTACGGGATGACCAAGACACTAGAGAAGTACCGAGATACTGACAGGTACCAAAGGTAGACTTTCTATGCATACGATCACCAGCATAATCAGAATCTGAATAACCAACCAGGGAGAGGGTGGAAGAGGCCGAGTACCATAGGCCAAACTCAGGGGTAAACTGCAAGTACCTGAAGATCCTCTTCACAGCCTGAAAGTGAGAGGTGCGCGGCAAAGATTGAAAGCGTGCGCAGAGGCACACTGCAAACCGGATGTCGGGCGAGTCACCGTCGTACAATGAGCCGAACCGATCATGCTTCCAACTCCCTTTGGTCCACAGCTTCTCCATCCTTGTCCTCGTCCAGGGCCGTCGTTGTCGACATGGGTGTCGAAAGAGGCTTGGCCTCACCCATGCGAAACTTGCGGATCATGTCCTTCGTGTACTTGCCCTGGTGTACGAAGATCCCGTCCTTGGTTTGCTTGATTTGAAGTCCAAGGAAGTAGGTCAACTCGCCCATCATGCTCATCTCAAACTCCCTGCTCATCATCTCTGCAAAACTCGATACCATACCATGTGAAGAGCCACCAAAGATGATGTCATCTACATAGATCTGGACTAGGAGGATATCATTGCCTTTCCTAAGGAGGAACAAAGTCTTGTCTACGGTCCCCATCACAAAACCTTTAGCTAGGAGAAAAGCTTTCAATCTCTTGTACCGCGCTCACGGGGGCTTGTTTTTAGACCCGTACAAAGCTTTGTACAACTTGTACACATAGTCCGGGTGTTTAGGATTTTCAAAACCCAGGGGGTTGCCTCACATAAAACTCCTCCTCTATGAACCCATTTAGGAAAGCACTCTTGACATCCATTTGGAAGAGTTTAAAACCCTTTGAGGGCTGTAAAAAAGCCAAGCAAGATCCTAATGGCTTCTATGCGGGCTACAGGAGCGAAAGGTTTCTTCATAGTCTATACCCTCTTTCTGACAAAACCCCTGGGCAACTAATCTGGCTTTGTTTCTCACCACTACTCCATCCTCACTCTGTTTGTTCTTGAACACCCACTTGGTACCTATGGGATGGCACTCAGCTGGAGGTGGCACTAAAACCCAGACTTGGTTCCTCTCAAAGTTTTGCAGTTCCTCATGCATGGCATTTACCCAATCCGAGTCAGATAAAGCAGTGTCAACATCTTTGGGCTCAAGAGTGGAAACAAATGCAGAATGAGCAAAATGACACATGGCATAAGATTTGGAACGAGTTACCCTTTGGTTCAATCCTCCAATCATGGTCTCCTGGGGGTGGCGGCGAATGTGTCGAGGCGCCGCGGCGCGAAGATGTCGCCTCCCCTCGACCGGAGCGGGAACCTCCTTAGGTGCAGCCATCTCGCCCCGAGGAGCTGCTCCACGGACCCCAGGAAGTAGTGGTAGTAGGGGTGCGGTCCGTGGGCAGTCGTCGTCGTCGCCCGCGGGGTCAAGCGGGGCAAGCGGTGGAGTCGCTTCGGGATCACCCCAGCCAACATCTTCCTGCTCCTCCTCCACAAAGATGCTCTGCTCCATCTCCTCCTTTCCTGCACACTCAAACACAGAAGAGGAACAAGGCGCAGTCTCATCGAAGGTAACCTCACAAGTCTCTACAACGCGGTTAGTCTCAAGATTTAGAACTCTATAGGCATGTGAGTGTAAAGCATATCCAAGAAAAATGCCATCAGCTGATCGAGACTCAAACTTATCAAGATTACCTTGCTTGAGAATGAAGCACCTGCATCCAAACACACGGAAGTGGCTCACCTTGGGCAATCTCCCAAACCGCAGCTCATATGATGTCTTCTTAGTGAAAGCACGAAGGAAAATGCGGTTGGAGACATGGCATGCCGTGTTGATCGCCTCAGCCCAATACTTCCTCGGCGTCTTGTGTTCATCGAGCATGGTCCTCGCCATCTCCACAAGCGTCCGGTTCTTCCACTCAACAACTCCCATTCTCGCCGAGGCACATAAGGGCTAGAAAACCGGTGCTCGACACTCAAGTTAGCACAAAGAGACTTGGCGAGAGTTCTTGAATTACATTGTGCCATTGTCACTGCGAATTGCTCGAATGGCGGTCTCTCGGTAACTTCGGTTCTAAGTCTCAAAATCAGATCTCGAGCAAAACCGAAAAGCCTCATCCTTGCCCACCATGAAAAAGACCCAAGAATATCTCGAAAAAATCGTCAACGATCACTAGACAATACCACTTCCCACCGAGTGACCTCACCGAGATGGACCAACGGTGTCCATGTGAAGGATCTCTCCGGTCTCGAGGTCATAATCTGAGTGGATGGTGGGTGAGAAGTAGATACCATCTTCCCGTGACGGCAGGGGATGACAAACCAAATCCTTCTCAAATTTGAGCTTAGGCAATCCTCGGATTAGACCCATCGAACTCAACCTCGTGAGAAGGTCAAAGCTCAGTGTCCAAGTCTCCTATGCCATTTCACAAATCAGGAGGAGGACCCGGCCAACAAACAACAAGATGTGCCAAAACCCGAGAAAAATCAGCGAAAAGACTTGTCCAAATGGCACAATCCAACAAATGAGATCATCGCAAGAATCCAAAACTCGAGAGCATCCAACCTTAAAGCGTACCTCATACCCATCGCCGCCATAGCCGGGAGACAGTATAGGTTGAAGTGCAGGTTGGAGATGAGCGCCACATCCTTGAGTACAAAGTGGTCATTGATCCCGATTGACCCTCGCGACAAAATCTTCCCCTTGTTGCTATCCCCGAAAGTGATATACTCCTTAGTCTTCATGGGGGGTGAGGTGGAGAACCATTTTGAGTTACCGGTCATGTGTCGAGAACAACCGGAATCAATGAGCCACATGTCCTCCGGCCTTCCATCTGCATCAACAATAGTACATGGGATGAGCAAGTGGCACAACATGGGGTTAGTAAACTTGGAAGAGTACCAGTGTTGACCACCTTGCCCAAGATAGGCATTATGCAAAACAAACATCCCACGTCCCATCTTACCCAAGTGCTCACCACGCACAACAAAGTGTGGTGCACTCCTCTTATCAAACTCAAAAGTCCCAAAGCGAGGATCGACATCCACTCGCGGAGCACGACCACCACGGGGTCTCACAAGCTGTGGCCTAGCCCTTTGAGGCCTCCTACCTTCAGGCCTAGCCAAACGCCCCCGAACCGACTTTGCACACCCCTTTCATACATGCCAAGTGGTGGGTGATACATGTCGTGGTTCTCAAACTCAACTTGACGCCTAGCATCCCTCTTCCTCCTAAAGCAAAACTCAACCAAGTGACCATCCCTCTCGACAATACTCACAGTGATACCTCACCTCTCTCTTGGGTGGTTCTTTGGCTCACTCTCTTGGGTGGATGGTTCACTCTTGTTGTGGCCTTGGCTTTAGGAAGGGTTTCCTCAGGGATCTTGGGCAAAGTGTCAAGTGGGTTCTTGAGGTGGTTTGGTTTGGGAAGCCACACTTGTTTAGGAGGTGGAGTCTTTGTGGGCTCTTGGAGAATGCCATCTTGCACAATGGGCTTGGTAGGCTCAGGTGGGGTGATCTTGGTCCATTTGGGAGTGTTTGTTGGTTTCTCACTTGAGCTCAAACCACTACCTTGACCAACCTTTCCATAGATAACTTCACCCTTCCCACCTATAGCAAAGCCTAATCCCGATGTGTCGGGTCCCCCTCTTGAGCTCGACTCATCATCATGCCAAGCGGTGGCTCTCCACTAGACACCCAACTCAGAACAGAGCGGAGGTACTTGTTCTCCTCTTCGACTCTCCCCTTGTCATGCCTACAAGACATGAGCTCCAACTCTAAAGCTTCACACTTAGCACACTTCAGCACGGTGCTATCTAAGTTGGCCTTCTCAAGCACAGCAAGCTTGGCATCCTTCTCTGCCAACTCAGATCGCAAGTTTGGACAAGACTTGCAAGCACTCAACAGCATAGGCTTAGCCTTAGATCAACGTGCTCATCTAGCAAAGCAGAATACTTAGATTGCAAAGACATGATGCTAGACATATGCACGGCACAAGCATCACACTCGGTCTCATCAGAGACATCAACAGGCTTCCTAAGGAACTCTATCTCCATCATAGCCATCTCCCACTTCTCCTTGTACTCCTTTCTCTCCCTAGCGGCTCGCTTAAGCAACTTCTCTTGACAAACAAGCGCATCACCCAAAGATTCAACCTCATCAGAGAGAGATTCGATTGTAGGAGGTACCTCAGGAGAAGAAGAGTCGCTGTCGTGTGGCTTGACGGTGTCGGTCACCGCTCCGTCGAGGGCCATGGTGCAGAAGCCCCCGGGCTTGGAGCCGGTGAAGAAGCAAAGTCCATTCAGCCTATCCTCGACCTTGCGCTCGGGCTCCTCGTCGCTAGAGGAAGATTGCCCGTCTGAAGAGTCGTTGTCGAGGTCGCTGAGGGAGGCAAGGAAGGCGTGCTTGTGCTCCTTGGCACGCTTGAGGTACTTCTTCTTGATTGCCTCCTTGTCGAAGCCCTTCTTGGACTTGTACTTGCCGGGGATGTACTCGCGCTTGTCCTTGCGCTTGTCGGAGTCGTGCTTGTTGTGGTAGTACTTCTCCCCGGAGTACTTGTCCTTGTTCTTCTTGGGGCAGGCGGCAACGAAATGGTCCGGATCTCCGCACTCGAAGCATCCGCCCTTGGAAGCACCACCACGCCGACGGTTCAAGCGGTTGTTGTGGAACCGCGAGAATCGGCTGATGATTAGTGCAAGCTCATCATCCCCAAGGCTCTCCATTTGCTCCTCTGTCACAGTCACCAAAGAAGACAAGGCAAACGAGATCTGTGAAGGGTTAGCAGAAGAACTTGAACTCCCTTACCTGAGATGAGAGCAACATTTGGCGCGGATGGGTTCTTCAGCTTCGCCTGGATCTGAGCCTCAATCTCGGAGGACTTGAGCTTGCTGTATAGCTCATCGGGAGTGAGGGTGTCGTAGTTTGCAGACTCCATGATCGCGGACACCTTCACATCCCACACCTTCCGATCCAAGGCGTACAAGAGCCGCATCGCCTTCTCGTGCTCATCAAGCCTCTCCGATGGCTTGTTCGCCCGAAGCTTGTTGCAGATTGTCTGAAACCTAGCAAAGAGAGAATCGATGGACTCGTCATCAAGTTGAATCAAGTTGTTGTACTCTCTCTTGTAGGTCTCGTATAGGCGGGCCTTGACTTGTGGGGTTCCCTCATGGTAGTTCTCAAGAGTTTTCGACACCTCTCGAGCGGTCTCACAAGTGGCAACTCTCTCGAACTCCGTGTCTTTGAGGCTAGAGAACAAGACACTCCTCGCTCGGTTGTTGGCATTGTGTTGGGCAATTTGATCCTCACCCACTCGAGCGGCTAGCACTTGGTAATTTTCATCCTCGACAATCTCCCACACTCTCCAATCTATCCCCATAAGATGTGCCTTCATCTTAATCTTCCAATAGGGATAGTTGGTGCCATCAAACTCCGGTGGCTTGCCACCAAAGTGACCGTAACCACGATCCATGTCGCCTTCTACGGATCAAGAACCGATTAAGGTAGATATGACCCTTAACCTGCTCTGATACCAATTGAAGGACCGAATTGGCGACAGAGGGGGTGAATGGGAGCCTCAACTAAATTCTTTTCGAATTAGTGTGACTATGTAGCTCTCACAACCCCTCGGAGGCAAAGCGAGCAACGCACGGTATGATCACGACCTTGTTTGCAAGGTGGATGACCTAGGGATTGCCCTAGAGTCACAGCGGATCAACCGGAAACAACCCGGCAACCAATCACCCAAACACAAACGAAACAGCACAAAACTGGGAACTCGGACTGTCAGGCCGGAGACCCGGACTGTCCGCGGGCTCGTCACAGACAAGGGCGAAGTCGAGACTGTCGGACTGTCGATGCACAAAAACAGAAATACCGAGCGAAAAACACGCTTGCTGGACTCAAGCTGATACTCGAACGCGGACTGTCCGACACCAGCAAGCGGACTGTCCGGCAGCCAAAATCAAAAAACAAACCGAACAAACAAGCTGCTGGAATCGAATTCTGACTTCACTACCGGACTGTCCACTAGAGCGAGCCGGACTGTCCACTAGCCAGAACCAAAAAATTGATCGAGTCAACACGTCCTGGACACTTGCAAAACTAGCTAAAGCAAAAATGATTAAATAAAACAAGGCACTATAGCATGAAAGCGACCTATCTTGATCTTAGCAAGGCAAATCACGTACGGTGCTGAACACAATCGCGCAAGCGCTGATGCTCTCGACGAAACACAGAGGTTCAAGGACTGTCCGTGATGGAACTCGGACTGTCAACGGAGATGTGTCGGACTGTCTGAAACAGCAGCGTACAGGAGCGGACTGTCTGCTCGATGTCGGACTGTCAGAAAGAAAAGACGGACTGTCCGCCGGCAACAAAACAGAAAACAGACTGAACGGCAGTGCTGCTGGACTCGAGCACAAGCTGTGGTCGGACTGTCCGCCTGAAAGGCCCGGACTGTCGGCCTGGAAACGGCGACGAACAGGAACCGCGGCGGCTGTTCTTCCTAAAACCGATCCAAACTTGATCAAATCGAAACCTCAGGTCACAAGAAATAAAGCCATAGCATCTAGGCATGTGGGTGACCATTTCCCCAAAGAAATTTCGAGTTTGATGGAGTGAATCAAGAGAAATCGCGGATCACACCAAGAACACACCAAAATGTCACCTTCGATCTAGAACTAGCCCGATCTACGTGCTCATGAGGAATTAGCTCAAACCCTTGGGTGGAAATGATCCTCTCACGCCCTAGCATGAATCAAGGCAAGAAAAACGAGATCAAACGGTGCCAAATCGAAGAAATCGCGAAGAGAAAGAGGGGGAGAGAGAGCTTGGGAAGAACAAGTGAAGAACGAAAATCACAGCACAAGATCAAACAAGAATACCGATCCAAACATCCCAAACGCCACCATGTGACAGGCTACTTAGAGCTAGCCCTTGCTCAAACAAATTCGATACAAGATCGGTGGACCTCTCACACCAATGTGCGGAAAACCCTAAGCTAGAAATTGTAAAATGAGAGGCAAGGGAGGATGAAGGGGTATGCCTCGCTAAATAGCCCCATATTCCCTCTGCCTAAACTACCCTTAAGACACATGAGTCGGTCTTGTAACCCTAAGGCTATTTCGGTCGACTACGGGTAATCTTCGATCCGACGGCCACCGCGCCTCCTCATCGGTAGCCTTGCTTCCACGCAACCTCCCGATGCCGCCACGTGCTGTCCTTCCGTCCGCCGGAAAGCCTCGGGTTTGTGGCCCAAACCCGTGAAACCCGCGCCCATGGTTTTGAGGCCCAAACCACGAAACCCGCGCCGATGGTTTTGAGGGCAAACCACCAAACCTCCTCGACACGTGTCATCGCCGTCTTGACCGCCCGAGTCGCCAAGTCATCCGAGCTCCCGCTTCGCTGCCGCACGCCGCCGTCTTGACCCGGTCGACCACGGTCCTGCCACGTCCTCTTGCATCCGTCGATGTCCCGGATGTCAGCCACCATGGCTAGCCACCCGGCGATCCGGTCCCTCGGTCCAAGCCTCACGTCCGTCCTTCACCTCCGCGGTCCGTCGGCCCGCACGTCCTCCTTGGCCCCTTCACCTGCGCCGTCGCTACCATCTCCGAGCTCCACACCTGCACAACACGAACCAAGAGATACGTCTTCGACACACTCCACGTATGCGGTGAAACATAGCGAAGCATAAAAGATAAAAAGAAAATAGAGGAAGAATGTTGACTGTTGACAATCACTCCATCACAAAACTAAACACATGTGACCTATATCAACCTTGTGTTCGCACTAACAGGTCACTTTCTGACGAATCACTCCAGAAACCAGGACAACAGGAATGTGCAGTTCAAAGCTGAAAACAACAGGATTACAGTATCTCAATATGCAATATCTTGTTACTACATATATAGCAGTACATAACTTGAATTAAAAATTAAATGGCAGCTTATAGGAAGGAAAAATGGCAGAAACGAAGTTCGGAGACTGCAGTCCACAAATACAGTGGTGAAGTTCGTAGACTGCAGTGCACAAGCAAGGTCGTATGAAGCATTCTCGAGAGCTTTTGCACCTGCTTGAATGGCTCCCCGCCTCTCGTAGCCGCCGCGAGCGCCTCCACCACCGCGGCCACCTCCACCTCCGCCCGCCGGTGACCCTAAGGTCCGGGCGGCCTCCGCTGCGGCAGCTCACCACCAATGTCCCGCTCCTCACGTCCTCCCGGCAACCTCTCTGCTTCGACACTCTCCCTCTCAACCTCTGAAACCTGGGAGCCATCTGCCTCTCTTCCCAACCGCCCCCAGCCACCGGCTGGCCACACACCACGGTAACTCCAAGCCATCGAGTCCGCCACCCCGCGGGACGCCCCTGCGGCGAACTGGAGGCACCCAGCAGCCGAGGAGGAGGAGCGCGCACAGCATGGCCCGCCGTGCAGGGTAACCGTTCGACGAAATGCCTGCAAGATGGTGCCACCCAGAGCACCGTTCCACCCTGTTCGGCTCCGAGTTCAGACGCTCCAGACCGCACAACACACCGTGGTAGCCAGGTGAATCGGAGCTACGGCCGTGCAGCGTTCGTCTTTGAGCCCGGTACGCACTTTCCAAATTTTGTCATGGAAATTTACTTTTGCCCGGTTGTTAGGCCTCTGAATCCTCGCCTCCCCTAATCATACTATCTGGGTATCCCAGACCAACAGGACTGGCCCGTGTGATACTCGCCTTGTGGACTGGTTAACAAACCTGTTACTTTTGGATTGCATTATAACTGTAATCTGACTGTCCTATGTCCAGACTGAGGGAAAAAATGCTAATGGTTCCTGGTGAAACTTATCGGCATTCAAACAATCAGTTGTGTGATATGCCAGATCCTAGCGATTCAAAATTATATATACTTTAACACGCTATAATATGGCTACTGAGATGTCACAGAACTACTAGAGTCGCCAACTGTTCAGTTTCTGTTGAAGCTAGCTAAAACTCCAGAAACGAGGGCAATAATTAAACTCTTGACAATGAATAAGCAATTATTTTAGATTCATAATTGAGTAGATTGTATGATAAAATGATCGTCATAACTCATAATCAAGATGTATCTAAGGACGCCCACTAAGATAAATAAGTGTGACCCATTTCATTGGATGTTCTACATAATCCAACGTGCTGAGATATAAGGGGACTGACTGGACACACAGGCATTAGCAGTGGTCAGCTGTCTTTGCTTTTCAAATATTTTCAAATAAACAGGTCTGCAAAGATGTGCAGTTAAAATCTGAAAACGAATTAGCTTGGTATTACATAGTAGTACATAACTTGAATTAAAAATCTAATGGCAGCTTATAAAAACAAAAATACGAGGATATGGCAGAAACAAACAGAGTTTCGGAGACTGCACTCCACAAATACAGTAGTAAAGTACTATACTGCATTTCACAAGCAACAAGGTAGTATTCAGACAACCAATTCAGATTCAGCTGCAAGGATGAACTGATACTGCTGCCACTTCCAGTAAGCAGAGATCCAATGCAGCACACAACGGGGTATTTATTCGAGCAGAACCAGAACAGAATAAGAAGGTGAGATGGTGATCTGTGTGGCAGGTTGAGAGTTGAAACCAGGAGAAGGATCGTTGCAGCTGGGAGAGTCAGGGGCTCAGGGCACAGGCATCTCGCAGGCACTCAGGCATCGTCAATTGTGAACGTGTTGGATTTCACTGGAAACAATGCAAGAAAAGAGATGCTGTAAAAAAATGCAAGAAAAGAGACGAGCTGTGAGCATACAACATGCATGCTGACAATAAACTGTGCTGAAAAATAGAGAAAGGAAGCTATGGCGTGCGGGCAGGAGCAGGACTGACCTATCGTCGCCTGTTGTTGTGATCACTTGGGAGCTCTCTTCGGCGTCATGGTGGCTGCGGTCCCTCTCCAGGCACAGCACGGGCTTATTGGGGTGTTGGCTGACTTCCGCTTGCAGCATATTAAGTCCTGCCACCTGACCATAGTCACCAAGTGAAATCTCCTTGAGCCTTGGAAGGTGCTTGATACCAATAATCCCTGACTCTAGCTTCGACTCTTCGATATGGATGCTTTCCATGCAGGGCGAGGCGCCCTCTTCCACAAACCTCATCTCTATCAATTTATTTGCCCGAGAAATAACAAGTTTCCTAAGACTTGGGAATGCTCTAGATTTGAATGTTAGTTTCTCCCCAGTATATGCATAAGCAGAAAGCTGAAGGAGCATAAGGTTGGGCAGCGCCCCAAGTGTATCCAAGTCCTCCAGTCTGCTATTGTTTAAGTACATCTTCACCAACTGTGTAAGATTCCCAAACCAAGCGGGTGTCGTCCCTATCTTTCCATCCAACTCTAGGCTCCTTAGCAGCGGGGGAGGGGAGAGAGGAGAACCTAGCCACTCAAGTGTTCCACCACCAAAATAACGACCATTGCTATCCATGTGGACAGAGCGGAGTGAGACAAGCTTCACAAGGGCTTTGCAAAAGGCCGTGCATTTTCCCTTTGCTGCCCCTCTTGTCGTCACGCTTAATTTTCTTAGCTGACTTAGTTCACCCAACTCTTCAATTGCTTTCTTGCTAGTGCCCTTAAGATCCACAACCTCTAGGATCTGCAACACTTTTAGGTTACCGATTCCTCTTGGCACCACCACACCTGGTACTCGTCGTTCATAAGAATAACAGCTAGAGAAGGCCAAGTGTGCCTCAGCAATCATTTCACTCCGGTCTTCAGAATCAACTTGGGTTGTGAACATTTTGAGCAGGCGCAATACGTTCTTCATATAATCCAATGGGTAGCTGGGGTTAAAATCAGTAAGAAACATGTATTTGCTACAACGGAGGCTTCGGAGACTCTGCATTTTAGTGACTTCAGTTGGTAGTGCTGAAATACAACTGCCTCTCAGGTCCAGGACTTGTAAGCTCTGTAATTTTCCAATAGATGTGGGAAGTGCATACATATTTGAATGATCATATCTTGAACCATCAAACTGAGCATTCAAGTATTTCAAGTGGCGCAATAATCCTATGTTGTTGATATCTTTTTGCACGATTTTGAACTGTGCATCCTTCAGATCCAAGGCTCTTAACATCCTAAAATCAGTTGAACAAAGTGAAGGTGCAGGCTTCATTGGTCTGTTACCAAAGGTAGTTATTGATCGGACATAGCTCCAGTCCACTCCAACATTTGTGCAGCTCTTGCCAAGGTATGCCACATGACGAAATTTCTCTCCAGCTACTACTCCAGGTACATTATCTTCCGTCAAGTAAACAAAATTCTCCTCTCTTGCTACGGAAACTATTGTATCGCGCACAATATCATGAACCCGGCAGCTCTTAACAACTCCTTCAATATTTAATCTTGCTGGTAGAATCATGCTTCGGCTGATTAGTTCCTGAAAGTAACTCTCTCCAACTTCCTCAACTGCTATTCGACCCCTGGCAGTAACCAGCCCCTCTGCAATCCACCTGTCTACCAGGCGCCTCCTTTTAATTTCAAAGTCCTCGGGGAAAATGCTTAGGTATAGAAAGCATGGCTTGAGATGGGATGGCAAATGATTGTAACTAAGGGTTACTATCCTTCGCTGGACAGGTTCAAGGCCTGGGTTGCTCTCAACCTCTGAATGGAGTTGCTTATAAAATTTCCCCCACTCTTTTATCTTCTTACTAGCAAGGATACCTCCAACTGTGAGAATAGCCAGTGGTAAACAACCACATTTTTCTACCAACTGTGTTACTGTATTCTTCAAATTCTCGTCCATGTCTTTGTGATCTTTCTGTGCCTTCCTAAGTAGCAACTCTATGGCATCATCTAACTGTAGGGGTTTAAGATGGTAGATAAGAGATTCATCAAAAGTACATGCCTTTATTGCTATAGCAACGTCACGTGTTGTTACTATGATCAGACTACCTTTGTCATTGGTGCTTGGAAAAGCAATCTCGTTAATCCAATTCCATGCTTCAATGGTCCACAAGTCATCAAGAACAACAAAGTACCTTTTTATGTTGCAGCCCTTTTCTGAGACAGATGGCAAGGTCATTTACTGGATTATTCAAGCATTCCTTCAACGATTCTTCACCCAACAATTGCCGAATCATACTTTGGAGAAGCTCTGTCTTCGAAAATGATTGTGATACAGTGATCCATGCACAAGATGAGAAGTTCTTTGCAACATCTTCCTTGCTTTCATATATCTTCCTGGCAAGAGTAGTTTTACCCAAACCGCCCATGCCAACCACTGAGATCACACGTGCATGTCCATTATCAGCACGAACTTCTTCTATCATGTGAAGCAACTTCTTCTTTGGTTCGTCAAAGCCTACAAGCTGTGCTTCATCAATGTTGGTTGCTGAGTGGTTGCGAATATCTTCTAGGTAGGACTCTGTCTCATCCATGGTGTTGGATGCCTCTGTCTTGATTAAGTTGTAGCGTGTGTTCCTGCTACTCACTTCTTCAACTCTTGCCTTGAGATTGCGAATCTGGACAGCAATACGGTGACGGTCTTTGAGCTTCAGCATCTGTTGTGCCAAGCTTTGGCTTCCCACATGTACTGTGAACTCGTCAAGGCAATCTTCAATGTCGTATGACAGATCTCGTACTTGCTTTGCCCAGACCTTCACTAGCTTATCTTTTTTCTTGGTTACTTCAGGGGCCACCAGGAATGCTTGCATAGTTTCTAGCTCATCTTTCATGAACCTGTAGCAAAAAAAAGGTTTTGAAGAAATTTTATATTTTACAACTTTCGGAGGGATTGTCAGTATAATTGAAAATTTCAGATAAAAATGATTATAAATTATTACACTTTAAAATACATATTGTTCACTCGGACATTATTTTGGTGTGAAAAAAACAGAGTATATGTTCTAGGCAAAACGTAATATCCAGTCTCAGTTACATTAAAGCTTCCGCTCATGTCGTCATCCGTGATCATGATAGAGTAAAGTTGGACATTTGATAAAACAAGCATGGATAATATATTTTAGTCAGATATATTCTTTGATGCAGATAAAGCAAGGAAGGTACTCCCTCTGTTCTCTAGTATATACATCCAGGTATCCAAAATTTTTTCCTAACTTGTGAAAGATTCTGAGTAAAATAACCTCACAAATCAATTTTAAAAGACAGAAATAAATTGTACTACGTTGGTCCATGGGCCATGGCTCAGATCTGGGCAGCTTGTACTACGTTGAACTCGGAAGGCAGCACAGCGTTAATCAAAAAAATAAATTTATTTATGAAATTATGCTAAAGACCCTCCTTGCGTCGATCCATAGTTTGCTGCTTTGTGCGCTGGACTAGAACGCAAACTTTGCTGCTTTGTGCGCTGGACTAGAGCGCCAAGATCTACCTCGCCCGCACGGCCAAGGAGAAGCTTAGTTTCCAGCTAGCTAGGACGACTGGACGAGTGAGCTAGCTTGTTGGTAGGACAGGAAAGCAAGATTTATGGCTGCCTTCTACTAACCCGACGGAAGGAAGAGCGACAAGTGGAGAGTACACACGTACCAGATCTCCTTCTGCACTCCCATGAGCAGGCTCATCTCTTCCGAGGCGGCCGCGGCTGCCTTGCTGACGGCACTCCCCAGTATGGACCTCGCCAAACTCAGCATCGTCGTCTCCGCCATCTTGCTCGATCTCGCCTCTTCCCAGCTGATCTCCCCAGATGACCAGAGGAAGAAGAAGCTCACATCTCACAACAATGAGGGGCGAGAGATGCACCGAGATGAGATCTGGGTGGGTTTTGAAATAAGCTGTCCGTTTATTACTGTAGACCTGTACTAGCTAGCGTGTGTTGTAAATTAGTTAATGCGCACAAGCACATGGGAGCACGCAGTATGTACGTAGCAGTGATAGAGTATATACAAATTGTCTACTCGGTATTCGTGTTTAATTTCTTTTAGCCGCCCAACAATCGGATGCTGCAGACGGAATTAAAAAAAAACAGAAATCAAAGTATAATCTCCATTTGTAAACATAGAGACGCATCACATCTATCATTATGGATTGGAACACCTATTAAGTGGGTTGGAACATAATCCATTGCTATAGTACTAATGGGCCAATAATAAGAGACGACATTAATTTAATATTTAAAGTTCATGAGTAGAGGTGGATACATGCACCGTTAATTAGCACTATATCGCTAGTTGACGTTGATGTAGAGAGTTCTCCTCTGTGTATATACATGTACCAGCACACCCCATGGGAAAGACAACTCTTGGTATTCGAAGTACAAGCCTAACTTCACTATATTGATGCACACGCTACGACATTGAGCTGCACCAACTCTTCTTCCTTGGCTCCGCCATTATCCGTTGCCTCCACCAATGCCGGCAACCTCCTGCCATTCCTCTCCAATGCAGGCGTGTGTTTTGAGGTATTGAATTTCCGTTTTTAATGTTATACTACGTAACCAACAACTCTTTATTAGAGGTAAGACAAAAAAAAAGGGATAAAAAGATAAAAAAAAAGAACCGACGTGAGAATTGTAACATCATTTTTTCTTATTTGCTTAAGCAGTCAGCTTCTACACTCCGTAGACATGACCACAAACAGAGTTCCCCAGTCCTCCATACGCATACATTTAAATCAATTCTCCAATCCTTCTGTTCTCCTTTTTTCCTTGTAAATAAACATGTCTGAAGAATCCGAGTATAATAATTAAGTAGCTTTTGTTTAGGAAGTAGCTGAACGCCATGCGTCATTAGGAGTTCTTTTCTTTTTAGCCCACATCGACATCTCAGCCCAGCACGGCGCAGTCGCGGAGGACGTTCCCTGTGACGTCGTGGTCTTGACCCCGACGCGACCCATCTTGGTGATGGCGTCGACGAAGGCCCGCTTCGAACGCGTACCAGCGCGTCGACCGTTGGCATCATATACTCCCATCAGATTTTTTTTGGTTCAAGACATCACAATTCATTCGTGCAATGTTGCTGCGTGGGGAAGGGGAAATTACTTACCACCCTTAGATGCTTAACCTTTCTCTGAATTTGATCGGCTTCTTCGTCCAACTTTTTCGCCTCTTCTCTATGCCTTTTAGCACCCTCACGCCGGCTACAACCAAGGTATGCAGATATTCGAACAAGTCTGATGCTTCCTTGTCAGATAAATGGGGAAGGAACGATGTGCTCATCCCGGCCATCCTTCACATGAACAATGCCGAGCCTCTGGGGGTGGCCTAGGGCGCAGGGGGCGACGCGGGCGTGGGCGATCGTATTCTTCTCGTTCTCATTCTTCTTTTTCTACTTGAGGCCGCCGTCGGGGGTGGCCGCGGACGATCTTGTCGCGACGGCGGCCGCAGCGGGCGGCCCGATTTTTCTTCTTGGCCACCGCCGTTGTGGCCGCACTGCTGGCTTCTCGTTCTTCTTCCTTTTTCTGCGTGTTCTTCTTCTTGTTCTTCCTGTTTTTCTTTCTTTTTGTAAACAGGGACACAGTGTTTTGCTTTGTGGTTTATTCCTCCAGTGTGGAGGAGACTGCCAAAAAGCGTGGGGGGGGGGTGGACACTACACCGGAATACTGCACAATGGTTCACGTGCGAGTGCTCGATGGGTGAGATGGGTTACGTGGTGCGGTGCTGGCGCCGGTGACAAGTAACCACGAATGGTCGCTCAAATGCAGACGAAGCTTCATTTGGTTGTCACAGTGTGTCAGTATGCAGTATCATAAACGAATTTTTTTTTTTTGTCTCGTGTACTCCTTCCGTCCAACAATTGTAGGCACGAAACTGATGAAACAGCAACGGAGAACGATCACGTGTTGCCCGTGGCAGCCGGGGCCGAGGCTCTCACCGACCCGGGTTCAGGATGGCAGAATTATTGTATTATTTTTGCGGGGTGAGAATGTGAAGCAGGGCGCCATGCGTCACCGCAAGTGATTTCTGTTTGAAGAAGTAGGACAACCATTATAAAAAGCTGATGGAGGAATGTACCCCAATTTGGTTATACCAAATGTTACACAATGATGCGCCAACCTTATGGAGTCAGTTGTCAACAGATCAAAGGATGGGCGAGTCGACAAAGCTAGGCAGTAAGAGTCCCACAAAAAACAAGATCATGACTTGCTTCGTGTGGCACTCTTACGGATGTGCTAAGCTGCTTCCTTCTTGAGTTTTACATATGCTTACTTAGGTGGCTTAGATGCGATGGACTAAACTATAACATCGCATGACACCAAACCTAAGAGGGGGGAATTCATAAATGGGCTAAAACATAATCCATTATTAGTATAATAATAGGAGCATTTTAACAAGGGATGGCTTTAACGTTTAAAGCCCATGAGTGGAGATAGAACATAGAATATTAATTAATACCATATCGCTATTTGATGTGATAGAGAGTTCTCCTCCCTATATAAATATACGGATACCATATGAAAAAGACAACGGTCATACATACGACTACTTCCACTACATCAACCCACATGACTATGGGCTGCTCCACCTCTTCTTTCACTGCACTCCGCGTCTAATGGTAACGATCCATGATCCTTTACTCACATGTCGTTGTAATTGACATGGTAATATGCATGTCGCGGCCGGCACCCCTAAAAAGCCCACTTAGCCTGCTGGTGAGGAGATGGAAACCCTAATGCTAGTGAGCTGAACAACCTTGAGTCGGACTCGCGCGCACCGTAATTGAATTTCCGCTTTTTGCTCCCATGTGGCCTGGCCAAGTAACTAACTACCTTTAGAGCTAAGACAAAACAAAAGAGCTAAAAAGAAAGGAATCGATCGAAGAAACCGACATGAGAGTTGTAACATCATTTTGTAGATATGACCACAGACAGAGTTTCCGGTGCTACATACGCCTGCATTTAAATCAATTCTCCAATCCTTCCCTCCCTTTTTCCCTCTAAATAAACATGAATCCGAGTAACATACACAGTACGTAGCTGATCAACGGCATCATCAGGTATAATTTTATTAGTCCACAACATCATCCAGCAGCTCAAGGCTCTCAGCCGAGCACAGCGCAGTCGCGGCGGATGTTCCCCTGTGCCGTCGTGGTCTTGACCCCGACGCGACCCATCTTGGTGATCGCGTCCACGAAGGCCCGCTCGAAGGCGCCGGGACTCCGTGCCAGCGCGTCGACGGTGGGCCTGGACCTGGGGTCGGTGTACAGCACCTGGTCCGATGCCAGCAGGCCCTTCCCCGCCTGCAGGTTGCGGAAGAACTGGTTGTCGAAGGTCACCGGTGTCACGGGGTCCAGGGACACGGCCACCCGCGGATCCACCCCGCCGGGCACCACGCCGCCAGCTGCGCCGCGTACCCGGCGTCCAGCGTCCGATCTGCTCCACCAAGGCGGGCGGCGAAGGTGCTGCAGTGTGCCAGACCCACCGTGTGCCCGGCTGCATTGCAAGCAAGAAGGTAGTGGTCAGTGGTCGTGGTCAGTCATGGACTCATGGTGACATGGTGACATGGCCGGCCTCGCCGGCAGATGTATGCATGTGCAGGAGCTGAGCTTTCAGCTTTGTCTGTCTTCATCTCCATGGATGAGATGGAAGTGTTTCTTCTACCTGGGTCGGTGAGGTTTTAAGTTCTTGATGATGTTTTTGTACAATAGTGGCACAAGGTGATTTTTCAAAAAAAAAAAAATAGTGGCACAAGCTTCCAGAACGGGAAGCGAAGCATGGATTGGACTTTGATCATATGTGCGAGGTGCTGGATTTGGGCATGGCGGAAGGTAGTGGCGACGGTGGCGTGCGTGGGTGTAGTTGTCTGATTTGCAAAGCATAAGCAACCAAGCAGTTATGGAGGAAAGGTAGGCTTAGCTTTTCAGATTCAGAAAAGTTCTGCATTCACTTGTTTGTCAGCAGAGAAAAGTTCGTGCAAGGCATCCATGCCATGAGGTCAAGAGTAGCTTGCAAGACCAGAAAGGAAGTGAAACGTACCTGAGAGTGCGACCATGTCGGCCTGCGAGAGCCCGTTGGCGGCGAACATCTGGTTGAGCTGGTCGAGGTTGGAGAAGGGCGCCGGTAGCCTCCCGTTGACGCTGCTCGCCGTCGACCTCAGCCCGTCCAGCCGACCCAGCTCCACCGCGTACGACGGACCGCCGGCCTGCCTCATGCAGCATTCAGTTTCCATGCTGATTTCCCCACTTGTAACTTCACGCAGTGTACCTGCAGAGTGCGCTGCGTGCAGTGCGTACCAGCGCGATGGCGTCCCTGGTGGCCATGGCGAGTATGTCGGCGCACGACACCTTGCCCCGGCACCCGGGCACGGCGTCCACGGCCGCCTTAGCCCTGATCACCGTGTCGAATCCGTCGCCAGCCAGGGACATATTGATGGGGTGGTCCTTCTCCGCCGTGTTGTTCGCCGTCGACGCCACCATCACCGACGCGTCGCACCCCTGCATATAAAGGTCATCCACGACGGACGTTGGATGAGCAGCATGGTCATTGCAGTTCTGTCGCATGTATAAACACGAGTGCTGCTGCAGGGCTTATATATTACCTCGACGAAGCAGTCGTGGAAGAAGAGGCGCACGGTGGCGCCGACGGTGGCGGGCGTCTGCTGGATCTTCTTGGCCACCACGCCGCGAACGATGGACTCCACGTTGGGGCACACGCCGGCGTAGTACCCGCGCCGGAGCTGCGCATCGCAGACGCTGCCGCTCCCCGCCGCCGCGAGCACCAGCACCCAGAGCAGCGGCGCCGCTGCACGCCTCACGCTGCCGCCGCCGCCGCCCATGCTGATGCACGTACGCGCGCCGATGTCTTAGCTTAGCTATATACCACGCCTAGCGAGAAATCGCAGCTTAGCTTACTGAGCCAGGTGCCAGCGAACAAATGGCCGGCTGCGTGCAACCGGAGGCTGCCAGCCCTGTGTATATATACACACATAGGCAGAGCCGTTGCAAAGAAAATAACTGCCGGTAGGCCTAGCCGCTCTGGGTGACGCAAGTGATCAAGAATGAACTACTCACTACGATACGACATCGATGGCCGTGCGAAGACGCGATGGCATCGTGGCTACAGTGGAAGATAAGGCCACTTGCTAGGCAGCGGTTGTACGCCGTGCCGATGGATAAGGAACATTAACGACTGCGAAGATGATGAGTATAGCTTTGCTACACTATTTACTATTTACAGTTGCTCTTAATTTTTACCCATGGTTCCTCGTCTTTTGGTGCACAAGAAACAATATGGCATACATCTTTCTTATTCTATCGGTACATACCATTCCTCTTTGGACCCTCTCAGCCCTGCCATATATATGTTTCTAGCTCTTGTTGCATAGCTACTCGTGTAGACCTTTAATTCATTTCAGCCATGTGACAACAAGCAATTGAGTTGTCATGCTCTTAATTTCTACCCACGGTTCAATGGTTGGTGTCTACTTTATGTACCCTTGCCTTTTGGTGTGCAAGGAACAATATGGCATGCATCTTCCTTGTTCGGTCGATGCATAATATCATTCCTCTTTGTACCCTTTCAGTCACATCGTATATATGTTTCTAGCTCTTATTGCGTAGCTAATCCTGTAGGCCTTAATTTATTCATTTTGGCCATGTTACAGCAAGCAATTGGAGAGGGAGATCGGTTTATAGAGTGTTTGGGACTGCTTTAGTATTTTTGGATTTGAATCATAGAACATCACGTTTTCTAGGCCGGTTGGAGGGAGTAGTGTTTGACAACTTCCTTTTTCTTTTTAAATAAAGTTGCACATGTGCCTGATATGCATTTCCCATAGTGCAACAATAACAGTTAGTAAGGCTTTGTTTAGATTGCTAAAATTTGTAATCCCATGTCATATCGTATAATTGTAGAAGACGTTTCATTTGTTAGCGGTAAATATCATCATACCATGGAGTAACTAGGCTCAAAAGAATCGTCTCGCAATGTACATCTAAACTGTGTAATTAGTTATGTTTTTACCTAAATTTAATACTCCAAACATATGTCTTTTGGTGTATTTAATGTGATGTGATGGAGAGAGTGGGAAAAAGGTTAGAAATTTTAGCAATCTAAACCAGGCCTAAAAGTACTCCTAGTTGTCACGTAGTGACGTGGATAACTTCTGGACCATTGATCGAGTGCGTAGGCTGAGCCGTCACGTACGTAGTGACGTGGACGTACGTGCAGAACACAAAAACATGTTGTTGTTGCTTCTTGCAGGTGGACTGAAGGTGACTGTCAGAGTGCAAAGACCAGGACGATCACCTGTACCTGTACTTCCAGTTTCTGCCGTTCAGTGCCAAAGCCGATTAGTTTTCCCATGGTTGGTGCGGACTGTCTGTCCCTCTACCACTTTATTGATATGCTCATTCCTTCAATTCCTATATATATTTGGACCTCTCTCATCTTGTCCTGTATATGTTTCTAATTCTAGCTTTTGTCCTATACCTATATAATCTTGTAGACCTCTTACTTATTTCTGCATATTGCGACTAAAAATTGATCGAACTTTTACAGTCTCCTATGTATTCTCTCTCAAAGAAAAGAGATGAATCTCCTAGCAGTTAGCATTGTGTCTAGAGTAATGGATGTGACAACCTAGCTAAAGCACCAGCCAAATGACCATATAGAACAGTTGTTTCGTGCATCCGGCCATATGTCAGTTTGCACTACTCCATATATGCCTCCACTTGCTCAATGTGCTTCTCCCCATTATACATTGAATGAACAACAGCACTGTTGGGACTGATCAAGTGATGACCGGACTAATATGGACCGTCTGATCATGGAATCGACTGACACAGCTTGATCGAGCCGTGCACCTAGTGACGTGACAAGGACGTGACAGTCAGAATAATGTCAAAGACTGACTGAGGTCCATCGATCAACTGCAACTGCTGGTTCATGGGAAGTATTATGCAAATTAGCTGTAGTGTTGGACCTCGCACAGCCTCGGTATATATATAGGCCTTTTCGATCCGCCTTGTGATAACAACAATATATATAGTTGATCCGTTCGTATATCTGCCGAGGGAATTGAAAGAGGATTAAGGGTTTGTTAAACTAGAGATGGGCGTGAGTGTGGGTGTGTGCCACTGTGGACTACGGTCGAGTGTGACAGAGTTACAGTGGAGTAGAACTGAAAACGATTGATGCCCACGCCAAACACTAGCCTCCAAATTAATTCCCTATTTTGGAGAGTGAACAGTGAGATACGTACACACTCATTCATTCTGAGTTAGCTCAAGCGGTCAAATGTTTACTTATATATATACATGTAATATGTATATACAAGTCATAAACAACTCGATCGATTGGGCTCTACAACAAGTGAGCAGACCATCTTTGAAATAAAGTGCCTTTGTCTTGCCTAGATTGACAAGTGGGTCCTTTGTTAGGTCATCCATTTCGTCATCTATGCCAGCCTGCTTTTACCTAATACACTCCTTTTTCACCATCCCTTCAGGCGATCCACGGTGCAGATCAACCTCAATCATTCAATATGATGACCAAAAACTGCTACGTACAATATTCTTTCATTTTCCCAGTATATATAAGGCCTACTTTGGCAGCAGAGGGGTAATTAACCCTGGGAAGCCTGGCTTGCCATGGAAATTTTTGGATTTCTTCTTCCCGCCTCCTCCCAGCCTCCCAGGGTAGGTTGCCACGGTTGGGTAGAGTTTCCACGTTGCCCTTTAGCAGCAGGCTGGAGCAGGGAATTGATTGTTGCAATAGTTTTTGTTCGATGTTGCAGTTTATATTTCCCTTTGTTACATTAGATGGTTTGCCGATGTTGGTTTTGGCGAGGTAGAGGGGTGACCTGGCAGTGAGCGGAGGCCCTGGGTTCTAGCGTGGTTTTCTATTGCTGCAATAGTTTTTCATCGATGTTGTATTTCATATTTTCCTTTATTGCATTAGATGTGTTTGTCGATGTTGGGTTCTAGCGAGGTGAGGGACGTCTTTGGGCCCCACGTCTTTGGCGTGGAGGAACGCATGTCCCAACACGTGGCGCTATTTTTTTTTGTTGCTGCATGTTTTAGCAAAGCATGGATGAAGATTTTTGCAGTGGGGCTATTTTTAGTTCTTGCATATTTTAGCAAGCATGGATGGAAATTTTTGTAGTGACGCTATTTTTAGTTGGGGAAAATTAGGTGCATGTCTTAGCAAGCATGGATGGAGATTTTGGAGATTTTTGAATGGATGTAGTAATCCCATGGTGAGGCGTAGTTGGGGTGTCGCGCCACATGCAATGGCGCCACAGGCTAGGCCTCACGCGGCTCAATGCCAGCATCAGTCAACTTCGGGTGCCAGCGTGGACGCCCACGTCGCGCCAACGCATGAGGCGCGACAAAATGCAAATATCGCGCCGGGCCCTGGCGTGAAAAAAGGGATACCCGATACAATTATTTTCAAAACCGGGATAAATTTGAATTCTTTTTAAAAAAAGGGTCAAATTACAAAAAAATCCCTTTTCGGCTTGAAATTTGTTATTTTTACATCTTACAAACGAAGTCGAGTTTGGACAAGATATTTTACAAAGTTATGTATCATCATATTATCTACATGTGTGATTTTTTGTGAATTTAAACGACCATTTTGCCATGGAGTATATGGGTTATTACGAAGATTGTAGTTTTGCGCTACATATTTTGGAAACGGGCCTCATTTGCATTCCTAGCAGGCCAGGCTAGGCCTCCTCCGATGCACTGCTTGGGCTAGGCTATGGGCCTCTAATAGAAAATGTTGTTGTATAGGGGAAGAATAAAAGGAAAAAGAATACATGGGCATGCACCGGTTGTGTACTGGGCCAACATGTCATAGCCAAAAAAAATATATTTACGGATGTAGGAAACTTTTTTTTTTTAATATTATTAGGGATATATGTAGATATATTAGAAGAGAAGATGACCCAACAAAACGCAGCGCCACCCAAAGGTGAAACAAATAGGCGCCCCTGCACCATTCGGGCATGGCCCATGTCCTGGCCAAGGATTCCAGTTTCTTTAGGTTTCAGTGGCTCCAAAGTGGGACCTGCAAGGGTCAACATGTTGAACGCTGCACCTGCATGCTTCTTTTCACACAAACGATGCTTAATTATCAAGAGATTCAAGTTAAAATTACTTGTGGTATAGAAGTCAAATGAGCTATACACATGACCAGAGACGCCTAGCAACGATCAATAGCATAGTGAAAAAATGTAGAGTAGTAGTTTTCTTTTCAGCACACAATCACTTGAATATCTGATTCCTAATTGCCGATCGAGTTACCACGCGTTAAATGCTTGTTTTTCGACAATAGCATAGTACACTTGCAGGTAAGGACGTTGGAGTTTCTCGTATTGTAGTTGAAGTCGCTTCCACAATTGAGGACCCTTTCTCTTAGCGCCACTTCCATGAGATTTGAAGTACACGCATCCCATAGATGCAACTAACATGGCCCACGGGACGATCCCTTGTCTCCAATGACCTCAGTTCCTGCGACCATGCGGGTACAGGCAGCCGGGCGCCGGCAGCTCCATATATACTCATCAACCATCGCCACCGCGGACGGTTGCGCGGCGTCAGGGCGACGCCTCCGAGCTGACCGTGGCCGCTGCCGGCCGGCCGGCGGGAGAGACACGTCATGAGATGGACTCATCCCGACGGGTCGTCGTCTCCCGTGCGTTCGTGGCGTCAGCAGTCAGCACCGACAAACAACACCACACACGTTGCATGATGGGTATGGCAATTCATGCAGCGCAGCTCGTGATGAAACCTCTGGGCCGGGGTTGATGTGACGTGAGGCAGGTCACGTCATATTATTACATGACAGAAAGTAGAAACCAGAGAGATGATATGAATATACAAAAATGTCAAAGTTAGGTGGTCAGGGTAGCAACGGCATTCGCGGATATGTCACGGTGGAATAAAAAGCCGTCCCAGGGCGGGTGCCAAGGTCTCGTGCCCTCCGAGGTCGTTTCTTACTTAGGCCAGAAGCTAGGCCGAGGCTCGCGCTAGTGTGATCGTGCTACGGTCGTGGTCAAGCTCGGGCGAGACTTTGCCCTTTGCTGCTCGCAAGACTTCCCCGGTTGGTGTACCAAGGCGGTGGGGCCCCGCCCTCCCGCGCCCGTGGCCGGCGACGCACCTAGGGGATTAGGCCCGGATGATGCTCCGGGCTTGGCTTTTTTTTGTCAGTATTCCGACTAACTTTGCTTAAGGCGCCTAATCTAGTATCCATAATTATGGGCACCAACAGTAGCCCTCGAGCCTCGATCGAGTGGAGGTTTGAGGCTCCACCCGAGGTTTTCTCGGCGCTTCTTAGGTTAGCATCGTTAAAGAGACTACCCTAGGGACTTGCCCAAGGCTTCGCTCCCGGGTGTAGCCCCTGAGGCCCTAGGGGAATGGGTGCATTCGTCCGGTGTCTGTTTTCAGTTGGCCCAACGGTTAGCTCATGCTTCGACTGCCTGGATTGGTGTGCGCTTCATTTCCCGTCCCTGTGCGCACAAGGATCGTCCGGGATCGCCTTGTCTTCGATTGCACCCCTCGGATTGCCTCTTCGGAAAGAAAAGGAGGGGGTGAACCCGTTGCATTGCCCTCGATGGGCTTCTAAACTCAACAGGCTCGTTAAGCTGTTAACATGTGAATCAGTGGAAGCCCGTGCCTCATTTGATAGAGGTCGGTTGTAGTCCAGAGACAACCCCAAAATCAATGCCCAAAGGATGTTGTGTGGTCCCAGATCCATTCGATAAGATCCAAGGGCTCGTTGCATCTCTCCAGTGAGACACACCATTTCACAATCTTTCTTGACGGGCCTCGGATACTGCATAAAGCATCCCAAGCGTTCATTTGCTCAGGCTCTGGCTGTGTTCGTGACATGCCTACCAGCTGTCTCTGACTCTGAGGCGGCTATGAACCCCACGTGGGGCCAACCTCCGATCCTCCGATCCAAATATATAAAAAAAAGAAAAGACAAAATCTTCATAGCAAAACTTTATACTAAAGTATATCTTATTATATGTTCACTGCGTAGACCATTCGGGCATGGCCCATGTCCTGGCCAAGGATTCCAGATTCTTTAGGTTTCAATGGCTCCAAAGAGTACTGCATGTTGAACGCTGCACCTGCATGCTTCTTTTCACACAAACGATGCTTATCAAGAGATTCAAGTCAAAATTACTTGTGGTACAGAAGTCAAATGAGCTATACACATGACCAGACGCCTAGCAACGATCAATAGCATAGTGAAAAAAGTATAGTAGTTTTCTTTTCAGCACACAATCACTTGAATATCTGATTCCTAATTGCCCCAATCGAGTTAAATGCTTGTTTTTCGACAATAGCATAGTGCACTTGCAGGTAATAAGGATTCTCGTATTGTAGTTGAAGTCAACTATGTGTTTCCACAATTGAGGACCCTTTCTCTTAGCGCCACTTTCATGAAGATTTGCAGTACACGCATCCCACGGATGCTTCCCAAGGGACCCGAGGACGATCGCAATGACCTCTGGTCCTGCGACTGGTGTCGACGACGGACCTGACGCCGGCACCGCGGGAGTCGGCGTTGCCTGACTCATGCGGCCAGGAGGGTACATGCGGCCAGGAGGGTACAGGCAGCCGGGCGCCGGCAAGATCGGGCGGAGCCAGGAATTTTGGACTGGGTATGCCAAAGAACTGAACGTGAGACGTATAGTATATGGTGGGTATGCGAAAGGACTGAGCTTGAGCAACAGAATTCTTGCCGCTTGGGCCTTGACCAGGTTGGTCTGCTCGTTGCTACTATAGTCACTTCGTTTGTGGGCTATTGGTCTATTAGAGAATAGAGTATACATGTTGTAACACCCCGACCCGAGATGACGGCTAAGATCCACTCTACACGTTGAGTGAACCACACCTGCTAATTAACTCTCTTGCGCTTTCGTCCTCGCTTCACGCAAAAAGTTGCAACCGGAGTTACTAGCCTCCCAGGCCTTGGCCTTTTAACTTGGTTCAACCCTACAACCACCAATGTGGTACTAAACTTTAGGTGTTGAAATTCCTGCACTGCTACAGTACCCTGGCTTCCAGCCCAGCCCATCAAAGGCCCATTAGTGGGGTCTCACACATGTATAGTATATTAGTGGAGTATACATGTATTTATTTTCTTACCAGAATCTTGGGTATTTCAAGGAATACCTAGGAATACACCTAACTCCGCCAGTGGCCGGCAGCTCCATACTCATCGACCATCGCCGCCGCGGACGGTTGCGCGGCGTCAGGACGACGCCTCCGAGCTGACCGGTGACCGCTGCCGGCCGGCCGGCGGGAGCGACACGTCATGAGATGGACTCATCCCGGCGGGTCGTCGTCTCCCGTGCGTGCGTGGCCTCAGCAGTCAGCACCGACAAACAATACCACACACGTTGCATGATGGGTACGGTGGTGCGGCAATTATATATTCATGCAGCGGCAGCTCGTGATGGAAGTGGAACCTCCGGGCCGGGGTTGATGTGACGTGAGGCAGGTCACACGTTACTCTCTCCGTCCCTAAAAGTTGTCGTCATGGAATGTGTGTCATAAGTTTGACTCGGCCTTGTTTAGATTTTTAAAATTTCTAACTCTTTTTCCACTCTCCCTCCATCACATCACATTAAATACACCAAAAAAGACACATGTTTGGAGTATAAAATATAGGTAAAAAAATAACTAATTACACAGTTTAGATGTACATTGCGAGACGATTCTTTTGAGTCTAGTTACCCCATGGTAGAATAATATTTACCACAAATAAACGAAACATGCTACAGTACACTACAGGAGCTACGGGAGTTCTAACAGTTACTTTTGCAAGTTTTTCTAACATCTAAACAAGCCCTCAATTTGTAAAAAGTACGTGCAACATTTAAATATTATAATAAATTTATTAAAAACTAGACTTAAAAATCTTTCCGATGATGCTAATTACTTAGCATAAATATTTATATATTTTAATATATAATTATCGATATTTGTTTCTCGGGAAACGCGGTGACAACCTTTTAAGGACCGAGGGACTATTATTCAAGACAACCTAGAGAGTGTCATATTAGTCAAGCTCTACATGACAAAAACTAGAGAGATATGAATATATAAAATATGAAGCTTGAGGAAGGATACAATTAACTTGGCATTTGGTTCCACCTCTAAATATTATATACATTCCTTATAACTAATAACAAGTCATTATATACTTTATAACATTGTGCTTATTTTAATTTATATTATGGATTATAGACAAAACCCTAAACCAACAGCTTAGTAGAGCATTATAGCATACACCTATATGTCCCCAAACTAATAATAAAATAGGCCATGTCAAACCCTAAACAAAAACTACTATATGTCCAAAAAAACTTATATCCACACATCCTTATATCATCCCACAAAGAAAAATAATCAAAACATTGCCGCAAACCTAAATATATCCGGATAAATTGGAGGGGAAGAAATATTACCTCGGGAAACCGTTGTTTGGTGACGGTAGAAGGAGGTCAAAGGGAGAAGAGATGGTGACGGCGGCGGATTGGAGGCGGCGGAGTAGCCGCTAGCCGCCCTTGGGTGGGCGGTGGTGGCGCTTGATGGAGGCGGGGGTGGCAAAGCGGGGTGGCCGCCCGGGGTGGCGGTGGTGGCGTAGTGGAGGCGGGGTGGCGGCGAGGTTGCTTGGCGGAGTTAAGGCGGGTGGTGGCGGCAGGGAAGGAGAGAATGGGATGCGGGTGGATTGAGAGGGTAGCGGCAACGGTTAGGTCACCGGACCTCGGCGTGGGGTCGCCCGGCGGCCGCCGAGCTATGGAACTGGGCCAAACGGGTACGACCCATCCCAAAACAAAAGATCTCAGCGGTGTGCAAGTACGCCGAGATCTTACACTCGGCGTGATATAAGGACACGCCGAGGTGGAACCCCACTCATCACCGTGGATGTCGCGACCTGGGGTCGACGCTGACGTGGCGTACCTCGGCGCGCGGTTAAAATGCGCCTAGCCAAAGACCTCGGTGTGATGTCCTAGCGCGCGCCGAAATTTTGGCCTATTTTCAGCGAAAGTTTTACCGGGGGCCTATTTGTAAAAAATGTTTTGAAAAAGTGCAAAATGCAAAAATTTCACCAAGTGCACACGGCATCTTGCGACAACGCGAGGACAGCATACACAGAGTAATGTCGGGTGTGTTTAGTTCGCAACTTTTCTCCAAAATTTCCAAAATTCCCATCACATCGAGCATTAAATGCATCAAAAGAAGTATGTGAAGTATGAATTGTAGGTAAACCAAATAACTAATTGCACAATTTAGATGTACATTGCGAAACGATTCTTTTGAGCCTAGTTACCCCATAGTAGGATAATATTTACTACAAATAAACGAAAAGTGCTATAATTATTTTTAGTTCGCTACCGTGTCAATTTTCAGGATGTAAACACCACAGGAAGCAGCAGGGATGGCCGGACGTCGGTCAGCAGTGCTCAAGAGAGTCATTATTGGTGTGGGAGACAGAATGGACTATTGGGCTTGAATGCTACGGTACAATATGTGTTGTGCAATGTGCATATGCACAGCTACTACTGCCGTTGCCGACGGTGTGAGCATCTTCATTCCTCTGCCCTAGTGAGGTGCTTTGACTAGAGGAAGAAAGCTGCAGGCTTCAGCCATGGTCGATCGAGGCCTCAGAACGGTGACAGCTGACAGGCCGGTGCCCAAACCGACGAACAAGAGCAAGGTGCTGCAGCTTTCGATTAATTATTAGTGCTGATATGAGGCTTCGAGAGTCAGCACCAACAAACAACACCACACACGTTGCATGATGGGTACGGCAATTCATGCAGTGGCAGCTCGTGATGGAACCTCTAGGCCGTGGTTGATGTGACGTGAGGCAGGTCACGTCATATTATTGAAGCTCTAGTACATACCAAAAACTAGAAATAGAAAGATGATATGAATAGGAGTATATAGTATGAAGCTTGAGGACAACTAATTTTTTACATTTAGTTCCACCTCCAAAAGGGAGAAACATTATATAGATTGCAAATACTTCATTGTTTATTTTTTAACAATTGTTTGTGTTGATTTATGTGGACGATATATATTGAGGCTGTACATCTGGTCCACATAATTATGCCGACTGGTTTAATTATATTTTATTAAAGAGAATAAGCTAAAATAAGCTGAGACTAGCTAGAACAAAGGAATATGGCCATTATTGTTGTAAACATAACGCAAGATCGAAGCCGCTTGTGGATTGTTACCAAGAAGCAAGAATTTGCATTAAAGGATTTAGGAGAGTTGCACTATTTGTTGGGAATTGAGATATATAAGATACATGATGGAATCTGTATTTTGGTATATATATACATATTTTTTTTTACAACCACACCAATAGCGCGTTTTTCATTAAGCAGGAAATAGTTTGAACAAAGCCGAACAAAGTCAGACACGGTAAAGGCAATTACCATGCCAAACACACACGCACGCCAACACAACTCTCTTAAGAGATTACATGGATAACAATTTTGCTTCACAACGGCTGTGACCCTAGTGCAAAGCGAGCAAAGCTGCACGATGCTTGTAGCTTGCGGAACACCAAGTCTCTCCCTCTTCCTGTATTCTGAGTACAAGCTAGGCCGCCGGTGTGGTGCCATCAAAGGTCCTCGCGTTTCTTTCCTTCCGAGCATCCACCTGATAAGGAAGAACAGGGGAGTTGAAGCCTCACCTTAGCTGCTTGGTGAAAGGTCCTAATGGCTAGGAGGGGGGGTGAATAGCCTATTAAAATTTCTACAAACAACACTAAGCAAGGCGGTTAGTAAATAAGACGGCGTAGCGAATAAGCATATGCTTCAAGCTAATTATGCAAGCCACCTAGCAGTTCTAGCAATTCTAATATCTCTAATCACAAGCAATGGCTAGGTTGCTAAGTTACTCCTAGGTGGACAAGATAAGCTAACTAAGATTACCACTAGGAGCAAACAAGGCTAACAAACTACCAAGCTAAGCACCCTAACAAAATAAGCTACCAAAGTAATGCAAAGGGATGCTTAGGATACAATACCACCGGTGTAGTGTCGAGATTGAAGCCAATCACCGTGTACAAGAAATCTCCAACGAGCTAGCACACAAGACACGATGATTTTTCACCGAGGTTCACGTGCTTGCCGGCACGCTAAGTCCTCGTTGTGGCGACACACTCACTTGGCGTATGCTAAGCTTAATGGCGGTGCCAAATCCGCTATGGGAGCTCAAGCAAACGATCACAAGAGAGGGTCCAACAAGCCACGAGCAATCCACTAGTGCTCCTTTCGCGAATCTCCCGCGGGGTAAGGAACGACCCCTCACAATCACCACCGGTGTGGCCTCAAACAAGCTCCACTTGAGCTCAACACCGCCTCTTGCTCCAAGCCGCTAAGGAACCAAGCAAATTCCCAAGAGAAACAAGATCCCGCGGCTTCTCCAAGGATGAAGTGCCTCTAGATGCAAGACTATCAAGCAATGCACTTCTATCACTCTCAATCTCACTCAAGATTCGAAGTTAGAGTGAGGGGATGAGTGGAGAGGAGTCTCACTAGCTCACAAATGAGTTAGGGTGTTGAAATGTGCAAGAGAGGCCTCAAATGACCGGCCAAGCCACTATATATAGACCCCAAGTCGAAATAGAGCCGTTGGCCAAAAGTCCCCTTCTCTGTCGCCTGCGCCGGACGCGCCAGGCGGTCCCGCTTTCACAGCGCCAGGCGCGCACCGCCCGGACGCAGCGGCTCGGCGCTGCGTCCGGCCGGGGCCTCCCGACATGCTTACCGGACTGCGTGACGGCGCCGCCGGACGCGCCCAGCGCCAGCGTCAGGCGCAGATTCACTTCTTCTCGACGACGAATTTTCCCGGCGCCCGGGACGCACGAGTTCGATTTGGCCGTGTCAGCGCACCACGCCGGACGCCGCGTCGGGCCGCGGCGTTTTGAATCTTTTGCACTGCGCTGGCGCGCCGCCGGCGCCCGGCGGCCCAAAGATCCGGCGCAGTACAAAACATTCCTCTTCATCGTTGCGTCGTCGCCTTTCCATCTTTCCAAGTTTTGCTTCTTGTCTTGGGTTGCCAACACTTCGAATGTGTCCCGTGAGCACAAGTGTTAGCATGTCGCGATCGGTTAGACAAGAACGAAGTTAGTGCTCTCAATCCTAAATGCATATGCAAGTCAATTGGACCTAGAAGCACTTCACCAAAGGATTGTCGCGGCATCCCCTCTTGATAGTCGGCTATCTATCCTATAATGTGATCACACGCTCTATCGTGTCTTGATCACCGAAAGGAAAACCCTATCAAGATACCTTTGCCTTGATCTCGGGTTCCTCTCAAGCCGATCACCGAAGCTTGACGATCCAACATGTCCACCATCATCGTCCATGTTCATGATCATCATGCTCCTTGTCATCCATCTAATCCTATCTCATAGTCATCACTTAGAGCAAAGGATTAGTCCACGGTGTGTGTCATCAATTTCCAAAACCAAACATGAGATTTCACTTGGGCAGCGGCTTCCGTGACCGAGCCACCTTTGCATTGGGTGTTTTTCTGCGACAATGATCGGATCATGTAGATGCAATTTGGCCAGCCGAGGTGCCAAACCTCCCGGCTGTAGACACAACCCAACAAGATGTGGTCCATAGTCTCCGACAACTGATCACACATGATGCAATCTGGTGTTGGTTGTAGGTCATGCCTGAACCGGCGCTCCGCAGTCTAGCAACGACCATGAAGGATGAGCCAGAAGAAAAATCGAACTCTCGAAGGGGCGGCTGTCTTCCAAATCTCCTTGGCACCCATCCTGATCGACGATCCCAAGAACATGGTGCCATACACCGAGGCCGCTGAATAGGTCCGATCTTGAGTGAACCTCCACTCGAACGTGTCCGGATTCGGAGTTTACTTGCACCATGTCGAGGAGGTCACACAATTTGCCAACCTGAATTAGAATCTGCATGGTCACCAGTCCCACAATGTGGTGCAGCCATGCATTGTTCAACATGGCTTGAGCCACGGTGGTCCTCTTCCTCCTTGCACTAACCGCCGCGAAGACCACAGGTGCCAGGCTCTCAATGCACGAGCCATTTAACCATCTATCAGTCCAGAACAAGGTAGAAGTGACATCACCTATTCTGAGCACTGTGGCAGCCTGGAACATCGCTAGAACAGCTTGTTCTTTGGTGGAGGGCCAGGTTCCTTCTCTTCGATCCTTGCAAACCCATTTGACACGGAGTGCTATCCCAGAACGCAGAACGCCGGAGGTCAGAGATGCCCAAGCCCCCCAATTGCTTGGGCCCGCAGCAAGTTTCCCATGCAACCTTGCACTGGCCACCAGCAACTATGTCTGTTCTTGCCCAAATGAATGCACATCGCAGCTTGTCTATAGTGGTGATCGCCCATGGCGAGAGGCAAAAGGGCAATGGATGTATGGATCAGTATGGCCGAGAGGGTTGTCTTTACTAGCGCCATGCGCCCTGCCTGGTTGAGCAACTGTCCTTTCCAACCCGGGATTCTGGCTGCCACCTTGTCAATCAACAGCTGCTCGAAGGCGGTTTTTACTCCTAGGAGCATATGCTCCCATGCTGTGAACTACAAGACACGCATTGTGATGCGAGCTCACATACTTCTCAGAGCAATACACACTGAGAAGTGTGCTAGCACGGATCACAATGCGTATCGAGTGGTTCACAGGATGGGGCATTTGCTCCTAGGAGCAAATTTAACTTTAGGACGGCTGCTCCTCAGACCTCTTCAGCTTGAACACCGGAAGTGGGATTCCCAAATAGCGACAAGGGAACGCTCCAATCTGACAACCAAGCACCTGTGTGGTGAGCTCCAAGTCTTGCGCAGACCAGCCTAGAGGCAAGGCTAGGCTCTTTTCCAGGTTGGAGAACAGCCTGATGCAAGCCTAAATAACTGTAGCACCGCCTTGACGGCCTGGAGCTTTTGGTTGCACTGGTTTGACAAACATGATGGAATTTATACATGATGGCATCTGTATTTTGGTGAAGCGCTGCCAGCTTGGTAGAGCTCTCAAGCCTGATTCTTAAGCTTCGCTTCTTTATTCACCATGTATTTAGTGAGCTCAACTTACAATTACAAACATTGTGAAACAGATCGACAATCTAGTACAAATAAAAACAAAACAGGGCTAGCTATGCACCTGCATACAAACGCATGATTTGGTACTCCAATAAGCATTACTACTACATTCCTATATATACAAGCCACTCTGACTTTTTTAAGTGTACAACTTTACTTATACACTTAGATATACGGGATCCCTAGATATACACCATATCTAGATATTATAAATTATATAAAGATCCAAAATGATTCGAATAGAGGAAGGTATTTAACATAGACATGTGATGTGCCTATTCACTTTGATTGGGCATGCATGGGACGACCTTGGCACGTAGCGGGTGTCGCATGACGACGGACATCTCCTGCTTCTCGGCGAAGTCGACGGGCTCGCCGGGCACCTCGCTCCACTCGAACTCCCTCACCATGTGTGCCACGAACCACTGGAGGTGCAGCAGCGCAGCATCGATGCCGGGGCAGATCCGCCGGCCGGCGCCGAACGGCATCATCTTGATCTCCTTGCTGCCCGTCAGGTCCACGTCCTCCCCTCGCCGCCGGGCAGGAACCGCTCCGGCCGGAACTCCCGGGGCTCCCTCCACACCGCGCCGTCCATGGCCATGCCGCCCAGCGTGAAGTTCACCAGCGCGTGCCGGGGCACGCTGAACCCGTCCAGCTCCGCGCCGCCGTCCTCGGTGGCCGCGTGCGGCAGCATGAACCGCCCCGGCGGGTGCCGCCGCAGCCCCTCCAGCACCACCGCCCGGAGGTACGGCATCCGCGGCAGGTGCTCGTCGCGGATGTCCATGTCGCCGACGACGTGCTCTATCTCGGCCCGCAGCTTCGCTTGGATCTCCGGACACGTCACGAGGTTCGCCATGGTCCACTGCCACACGGCGACCGTGGAGTCCGTGCCGCCGGCCAGGAGCTCCGAGCACAGGCTCACCATTTCGATCTCCGTCAGCTTCCGCCCGCCGTCTTCAGGGATTACCAGGCCCAGGAGCGAGTCCGCGTAGCATTCCTCGCGTCCTTCTCTGCGTGCAAGGATCAGTGGGATGAAGAGCTCCTCCTGCCGGCGCCGGATGGACAGCATGTGATTCCACCGGCGCCGGAACACGAGCTTGGTGACCGCCGGGCACGCGCTGAACACCTGGAAGCCGACCACCGACGTCAGGAACTCCCTCTGCAGCGCCGTGACCGACGCCACGACGTCGTTTCCCAGCCCCTCGCCGAAGCACATGGCGACGAACACGTGGAAGATGGCGTGGTGGAGCAGGCCTCGACGACGACCGCTCCATCGTCACTGTCGCGCATCTGCCGCGCGATGCCGGCGATGAGGCCCGCGGGCGGCGCCCCGGCGCGCGTCGCTGTACCGGCGTAGGCACGACGGGTGGAGGACCTTGCTGGTGAGGTTGCGGCGGAGCGCGCCAGACGGGGCCGTAGGCGCCGCGGAAAAAATTTCGGTTCGAAAATCCGAAATTTCGAAACTTCCCGTTTATCGGTCGGGTCCGAAATTTTCCATTTATCGTCCGAAATTTTCAGACTTTTAGAAATTTTTCATACAAATAGACCCCAAAGCCCACCCAATTAATCCATGCTTCATTTTCGCTCCTCTTCTGTTCTAGGTTCAAGTTTCCACCACCGTAACACACTCGCACGCTCTAGCCGTGTCGTTGTCTTGCTCACTGAATAGGCAATTGATAATATGTTTTATTTCGTTTTCGTGTTAAATGGTTTAGAAATGATCTATGTATTTTCCTGAATAAAATGAGTTATTTTTTTGTCTAAATTTTTGTCGAAATTTTATTTGTATCGTCGATAAATTTCCGATATATTCGATATTCCTGTTTATCGCTGACCTTCGAGATTTTTAAAATATCGGTACACAGCTCGCTGGTAGGCGCCCGACGTGATGTTGTGCTGGTTGCTGGAGAAGATCCGGTGGCGAGGTTGGCGGCGGCGGTCGGCGAACGCCGCCCGGACTGCACCAGCACGCTGGCGGCGCCACGACCCGATCGGGCGACGGAAGATTACCGGGCTGGAAGGGAGGAGGGGCAGCGTGAACACGGGGGCCGTACCAGCGCCGGGCGGCGCTGCGGATGATGGGCTCGATGCCGATGCTCGTCCACACGAGGAAGACGAGCGGGCCGATCGCCGACAGCGCTAGGGCCAGGAGGGAGGGCTGGCTTTCCCATGGCTGGAGCTGGTCGGAGGGAGAAGAGGAGAAAGGACACGGCGAGGCAGGAGAAGAGGATGGAGGCGATGTACAAGAGCCACTCCTCCATGACTGAAGTTGGTAACACTGAAGAAGATTGCAAGAAAAGCTGAGCTGATGAGTGACTCCAGCCGCCATGGAAGGCAAGGTGTCATTTATAGCGTTTGTGATGAAGCAAGTCACTAGCAGCTTGCTACATACATTGAAATGCTCCCTCTAAAATATAGTAAGATTTTCAATTACAAAGTACATAATTTTTTGCCATATATCTATCTACCCAACTAATGCACCAACTTCTATGCGTTAAATCCATTCAAATGAACGACTCAGATTGCTTCTCAACTTTCTCTCTCATTACTCATTCACGATTAATTGATCCGGATCAAAAGTATGGGCCTCCACCCGCCCCGTCGTCATACCGCCTGCACTCCTTCCTCCTACCGCACAAGATGCAATTTCCTCAGCACCGCCCACACTCCTTCCTTTCACGATCCACGCGAAACCTTCCTCCTACCGCACCACCGGAATGGATTTCAACGCGACGTATGCCTACCGCCCTCATCCTCTCCTCCCCCATCTCACCGTACCCACCGTGCAAACCCCGACGACCCCGCCGCCGTCACCATGCAAACCTCGCAAATCCCGTGTCTAGTTCCTCGATCCCACCTTCGTGGTCCGGCATGCCCCGCGGTCGCCCGGTTCCATCGAGGGGGAGCCAGAGAGGAGGAGCATGAGGTGGAGTACGACACGGAGCACGGCCTCAACGTCCCCGGATGTCGCCCTCGCTCCTCCCCACCACCGCCTCGGCTCACCCCTGTTTCCGACGGCGTCGGGGGCGCCACGCTGTCTCTTTGGCCGCCGTCGCCGCCGCTCGCCACTACCGTCGGCCGTAAGTACTATTGTGCTATGCTGTTCTATGTACCCGTGACTCCTCTCTCCCACACCACGGGCGCGATTTCCTCGACATGGTTAGGGTTTTTCGGTCGCCGCAATGCCTGATCCGACCATCGTCGGGGATAGTCGATGGCGCGGCCGCACAGGAAGGGGCACTGGCGATGCGCTCGCTGGAGCACGAGGCACGTCGCGGGATGCTTGGTCCGCCGGGCCATGGGCTCTTTGGGATGGGATCCCGAGCGCCGAGGCGGGGATGCGTGGCCGTGGGTTTCTTACGAAGCCAAGGCGCCTCCAGGCAACGGGATGGGCACAACATCCCGAAGGAGCTAGCGTGAGGGACAGCGTGGCGCCGCCGGCAGCCCACGCCTAGGTGCGGTCCCGATCACAGGCGATGGTCGGATGGGAGGTACATTTGAGATGGCCAACACCGTAATAAGGCAACGCTGGCTGAGGTGTTTGCACGAATCTTAACTGATGTTGCTGAAATTGGCATCACATTCGCAGGAACACTACGTACCCACAAGATTCAGCTACAGTTGCTAGCGACAGAAAATAGTATTGATGGTTTTGGACGAAATACATTCGGTGGTGGTCAATGGACAGTATGTGTTCTCTTCTTTTATTGAAATATCCAGCACATTTGAAATGGTTAAGTCCATCTCTGATGTTTAAGGCAATAGGCTTACACAGTGTAGTTTGTTTTTGCTATCTCCAATATCTAATCTGGTTGCGCTTCATTAAGATATATATATTGTTTTTGAACACGGCTTTAAACGGTATCAGCAAGCTACCAAGTGTTTCTTTCTCGGGGCCACTCATCATCGTCTCACACGGCACATCATTTTGCTTGGTACTTACCATGTTTCTGTTTTCCATAGAGATAGGGTTGAAAAAAATTGATTGTTTTATTTGGCTTGTAGTCTAAGAGTAGAAAAGTCCAGTGGGACAATACCCACCAGGTTATGACACGTACACCGAGCACGAAATGGCGACGAGCACCACACCGAACCAACACCAGACCAGCAACACCCGTAAGAATTTTCCACATAACGCGCACCTCTCTGCAACCAGATCACTCCAGACCGCCCGCACCCAACCCCAATCCAGATCGCAAATTAACAGGTGGAAACCAAATGAATGGCGCGGCACTGCGGCCAGCACTCCCCCCCTTTCCCCAACAGCAACACACACATCAAAAGAGCATGAGGAAGAAGAAGTATCGAGGAGGAAGAGGCGGCGTCGAGCACTCACATGCAGACGACACAGCCGAAAAGCGGATAGGGAGGGGAGGGCTCTGCGTGCCCGTTCCAGGGAGTTTAAAAGGAGGCTAGCCGTTCACAGCCTCAGGGAGTGACCAGGCAGGCCCGGCGCAGTACATTGGCCAACAAGACATCGACAACGCTCGTTCCTCACAGGAAACCGGCTGCGCTGCCTCAGGACTCGGGACATCAACCGGGCCCGCCCGAAGTCTGCTATGTCCAACCTCAAGTCGACAGCACTCCCACACAGTAGTGGGCCGAACACTAAATAACCAGACCACACCCAACCGAATCACGCCGACCGGTGGGCCACACGCCTCAAAGGCCAATCCCTCAACCTCAGCGGTTGGACGCCGCGTCCACGACACCGCAGGAGCACGACTGAAAACCCGACGGTGCAAGCAGGCGCCACGTAACAACCAGCGTCCAACCCCGTTAGGCAACGCCTCCCTGGAACAGGAGCTTCGCCCTAAACCCACAACACCGAACGACCCATAGAGCCGCTGACACGCGGGCCACAGGGGGCGAAGTGCACTAGCAGCTGGCCCCGCCATCCAACCTCCGTGGGCAGCAGAACACAGGCAACAGTGCACGCAGTATACGGCTCCCGGGCGTGTACGGTGACGCGGGCCACCCCGAAGCCCCGCTCATGCCCTGGGCTTTAAAGCTTTGAAATAACTCCGATGCTAAGCGTCGGTGACACAATGAAGCAGACCGGCAACAACGTTGCTATACCAATAACTCATGATGCTAAACGTCGTACCAAAAACAAAATTTAAATAAGAGGCAAACATTTTATTTATTTATACATAACATCTTTGTCAAATAGTCTCTATTAATATGTCATCTCTGTTAATAGAAAATGCTCTCTATTAATAGTTTTCCGGAAAAAAAGGATTCAAATCTGTGACCTTCAATTCACAATATTTCATAATATTCTATTGAATATTTTGGACCCTAAATTATCTCAAGTGAAAAAGTTTCAACTCTAAATTTTTGAAGTTTGTCGTCAAGCACTAAACTTTTAGTATAACATGTTTCTCCAGCGGAGTCCAGTGGCGGAGCTCGTCTATTTTTATGACTAGGGCCACTACGAAACCGTATATAGCACTCGCACTAGGTCCGTCAGCACCATATGTAATAGCGATAGATAACAACAAAGTTTGTTTGAAAATACTTAGTGTATACGGTTTCAGTTTCGTACCTAAATCCACAAATTAAATGATGGAAAACATAAAGTTTGACACATTGGAAATGAAATAAAATGTTTCATATTTTCTAGTACCTTCATCTATTTGAGCAAAAATTGTAAAGTCAATTAATAATTCAGACGCCTGCTTGGCAAGAAGAATAGGGATCAACCAATCGAGGGAGACATCAGTGCAATCGGCAAGACAGATCCCGCATGCTTGGCAGCCTGCCTGCGGTGTGCGTGCGGCTTGCCGCCGGCCTACGCGGCCACAACAAAGGCCTCCTACCAGGCGCTTGGCGTCACCGCGGCATCGCGTCGTCGTGCCCCGGCCAGTGCATCTACGGCCTGGGATTAATTGGGGCAGTTGGGAGGGACCGAGTGGGGTGAACGCGTGGAGGTTTCGAGGACCGGCGGAGGCGCGGAGCCGTAAGGAACGGCGCCCGTCAGGTAGGTTCAGACTAGAAGCAGGGACGGGGTTGGGCCAGGAAGTTCCTTGCTGTACACGGAGGTTGTGGCCCAGGAAGTTATATGGCCCAACATCTGAAACGACGCACTCTAGATCGTCTTCCTTTGCCATGGGCCAAGAAGTTATGGCCCAATATCTGAAACTAGGACAGGAAAAGAATATATAATATAAGGTGTTCTTTTGGGCCACGAGGCCCTAGTGGCCCTAGGGCCCAAATCCGCCCTTGGCAGAGTCGGTGTGGGTGTTGGGGAGCGCAGCACAGCTGCCGCAGCAGATGTCGCAGATCAGAGCGCGGCCCCACCGGTTGCCGGGCCGTGCCCATGGGTCGAGCCCGCCGCCGCCGAGGAAGATGCCGCGGATCGCATGCCTCCTCGACGAATCCGCAGGATTCGCCGACAAGGGAGTTGGGAAGGCCGACCGCCGAGGTAAAGGGGTGGCTCGCGACGCGACGCCGCGGGCGGTTTGATCGGGCGCGGACTCGCAGGTTTCGTGGTGGACGGTGATTTTTTTTCCTTCGATGTTTTTGCTTCGTGATTTTTCCTTCGTGATTATTCAGTGTTTCCCCGTTAATCGAACACCGGATGTCGCGTTGGGACTCGAACGCTAGTCTGCGGACTGAGAAAACTGGGCGGGCGAAGGTGAGGATGTAAGACGACTCTTTTCGATCTCAGCCTTTCAACTGGATAGAACTGTTTTGTGAGCCCTTGATTTTGATTGAGTGGGAATTTCATGTGCAATTGCCTGAGTGCACAAATGTCACGAGCAGAGCTCGAGACGATACACACCGGCGTACACGCACGGCAATCCAAACGCGGCGGCGCCGGCTCGGAGGAAGAAGAGCTCGCCGAGCACGAGAAAGGAAGAGGAGAAAATGGTTTTTGATTGTCTAGCTGGCCGCCCAACCACCCTCACAGCCTAGTTTAATACAAGTTCTAGCAAAAGAGGCCCAAGGCCCAAAAGTAAGATTACACCCTTGCGGCAATAGCCGGCTTACAGCCCAAATAGAATAGGTACTATGACGAGTCCGTTCCCGGTGGTGACATTCCCCCCTCCTTAGCTTGAGCGCGCCCTCGTGCTGCTTCAGGTGTGTCCAGCCGAGCTGATGACGCCTGGAAGTAGGGAAGACCGCATCCAGCAAGCCCAGTGCGACGGACAAGACTCCTGTTTGACAAGCACAGAAGGAACCAAACAATTGCCAATACGTTGAACACGGTGTGCCAATACCTGAGTAAGTGGAAGTGAAGATAGCAAGGATAGCAATTGAAGGTCTGCATCAGTAGACAGCTGTTGTCCAGGTGGGATGGCTTTCTTGAGTTGTGAAACATGAATCACGGGATGAATCTGGCTGGTAGATGGGAACTGCAATCTGTAAGCCACTTTACCCACACGATGAGTGATCAAATAAGGCCCGAAATACTTAAAGCTGAGCTTCTGATTGGTGCGCTTGTAGACCGACCGTTGAATGTGAGGTTGTAACTTGACATACACCCGCCTCCTACCGCGAACACCCTTTCAGTAACGATTCTTGTCACTCGATGCTTCATCCGGACTTGAGCTCGTGGTCGATTATCCTTGATATCTTTGTAACATGACATTCCCTGGAGGCCGCCCATTCCTCAAGATCAGGTACAAGACAAGCGCCCCGTGGCAATTGATGCCAAAGTGTTTGGGAGGGTAACCATAGAGAGCTTCGAATGGTGTACGTCCATGAGCAGAATGAAATGTGGTGTTATACCAGTATTCAGCCAGTGGTAACGGTCCAGTCACCCCACTTGGTAGGACAAGAATGAACCATGCACCGCAGGTAGGTTTCAAGACATTGGTTTAGCCTTTCTCGTTTTGACCGTCGACCTGCGGGTGATATGTTTGGCCGAGGTTCAATGTGACATCAGTTAATCTGAACAGCTCATCCCAGAAATCACTAGTAAAAATCCTGTCACGGTCAGATACTATCTTGTATGGCATGCCATGGTATCTGTAGACCTGATTGACAAACAACTTGGCAACCGACAATGCTGTATATGGATGAGATAATGGGATGAAATGGGCATATTTCGTCAGCTTGTCAATGACAACCAGAATAGTGTCAAATTTTTTGGATTTGGGCAAACCCTCCACAAAATCCAGACATAACGTATGCCAAGCATGAGCAGGTATGGGAAGTGGTTCTAACAAACCAGGTAACTTGCAATGTTCAGCTTTGGCCTGAGCACATACCTGACAAGCATTGATATACTCCTGTACACCTTGTTTCATGTTGGGCCAAGCAAAGAGGGATTTGACCTTCTGATAGGTTGCTGTGATTCCACTATGACCCCCTAGCCCACTGGAGTGTAGGGCTAGCAATACAGCCTGTTGTGCTTCAGTATGGTTGCCTAACCATATTCTGTTCTTGTATCTGATAATACCATCAGTGAGGGAAAAACCTTTATCATTGGTGCCTATCAGGCTGAGTTCAGTGAGTAACTGTTTAGTTTGCTCATCCTTTTGATAGCCTTCCACAATGATTTCCAACCACTTGGGAGTAACAGCTGAGATGGCAGTCATAGATAGAGGTTCATCTTGCCTAGACAAAGCATCAGCCACAGTATTCTCAGAACCCTTTTTGTATAAGATTTTGTACTGTAAGCCAATAAGCTTCAAAAAGGCCTTCTGTTGTAAACCCTCATGTAACTTTTGATCAGTAAGATGAGTCAGACTTTGATGATCAGTAGCAATGACAAACTCCTTATGCTGCAAGTAAGATTTCCATTTATTAACAGCCATAATGAGAGCAAGACACTCTTTCTCATATGTTGAGTACCCCTGAGCTTTAGGTCCTAGAGCTTTGCTAAGAAAGGCTATAGGATGCCCATGTTGAGAGAGTACAAAGACCCATACCAACAGAGGAAGCATCAGTTTCAACAAGAAATGTCTTGGTGAAATCCGGCAAAGCTAGTAGTCGGAGCCGAGACCAATGCACGTTTTGAGACTATCAAAGCTGACCTATAGAGCAGAGTCCAATGAAATAAGGTGTCCTTCTTCAGAAGATCTGTCAAAGGTCGACCGATAACTCCATAATTCCTAATGAACTTCCTGTAGTATCCTGACAAACCCAGAAAACCCCTTAGCTGTTTGACATTCTTGGGTGCTGGCCAGTGTTGAACCGCCTCGTATCTTCGGGGGTCAGTAGCCACACCTTGAGCACTGATAATGTGGCCCAGGTATTCTAGCTTTTCTTGGGCAAAGGAGCATTTAGATCGCTTCGTATGAACCGATTCTCGTTGCAGAATATCCATCACCCAAGGTGTGAAGCAAATGATCCTCTAATGTTGGACTATAGACCAGAATATCATCAACAAAGACAAGGACACATTTCCTGAGTAATGGTGCAAAGATGGTATTCATTAAGGACTGAAATGTGGCAGGGGCATTTGTCAGGCCAAAGGGCATCACCCTAAATTCCCAATGTCCATCATGTGTCCTGAATGCAGTCTTAGGTTCATCCTCAGGTTTCAGTCTGATTTGATGATACCCAGATCTCATATCAAGCTTGGAGAAGTAAGCAGCACCATGCAGTTCATCCATTAGTTCATCAACCACTGGTAATGGGTATTTATCCTTGACAGTAATGTTGTTTAACTGTCGGTAGTCCACACAAAAACGCCAGCTGCCATCTTTTTTCTTGACTAGAATGACAGGAGAAGCAAAAGGACTGTGGCTCTTCTTAATAAGACCATTCATCAGCATTTCTTTAACTTGTCTCTCTATTTCATCTTTTTGTCCTGGAGAGTATCTATATGGCTTGATGTTTACTGGATTGACACCAGGAATTAATGGAATGTGATGGTCCTGATCCCTTGGTGGAGGTAGGTGATGAGGTTTCTTGAACAAATGATCATATTGCCCCACTAAAGTTTGCACTGCCTCTGGAACTGGTTCCTGTTGAGCAGCAGTATCAGTCTGACACAAGTGGATCATATGAACTATACTGCCTTTCCTGACTAGACCATGCAGTTTCTTGGCTTTGATTTTTTGACAAGTAGTCAGCTGATCCTTCACACCTTTGAGATGAATTCTCTGACCCTGATAAGAAAACCTCAACAATTTCCTCTTCCAGTGTACCCACATGGGACTGTGTTGTTCCAACCAGTCCATGCCCAAAACTAGATCATAGTGAGGGATATCCAGGACTCTAGCATCTGTAGAGAAACTATGTCCTTGAGTCCACCAAGTAAATTTCTGAACCATCTGAGAACTGGATAATTTTTCACCATTTGCTACTGTGACTTGGACAGGTAAGGCATCAGTAATCACACAATGTAAATTCTTGGCAGTGGTAGAATTGATGAAAGTCCCAGAGCTACCAGAGTCAATAAGAATGAGAATTTCAGCATCTTTGACTGTACCCAATAATCTGATGGTCTTTTTGCCTTGAATGCCAACAGCTGCACAATGTGAGAGAGAAAAGATGTCCTCCTCACTAGAGTCATCAGCAGTAGTACCCTCTGTTTGTTCTCCTTCTTCAGAAGGAGTGGGCATCAAATCTAGATATTCGTGCAACACATGTAAGGAAATCTTATCTGGGCATTTATGGTTGCGCCCCCACTTTTCTCCACACTTCATACACAGTCCTTGAGCACGACGTTGAGCCCGGAGTGCAGACAATTTATCATCCATTTTTGGAGGAGCTTCAATCACCGGGCTGTCCTGAACGCCCGGTTGAGGTGTCCGGGAGGTGGCTTGGACTGAAACTTGTTGTAAGTATTGAACTGACGCCTAGGAAATGCCTTCTGTTGGACTTCAAGCTCAGTTTCCTGCATAAGAGCCAGAGACAGAGCCAGATCAACTGTTCTTGGTTTATGGAGGACCAGAGCAGATCTGATCTCTGGAATTAAACCTTGCAGAAACTTGCTAACAAAGAAAATGTCATCTAAGTTGCTATTGTAGACTAACACTTTGTGCATGGCTAGGATGAATCTATCATAATAATCCTGAACACCACCAGTTTGTCTAATGCTAAGTAACTCCTGCATAGAATTGGGGTACAAATCCTTGCCAAATTTCTGATCTACAGCCACACACAAGTCCACCCAACTATCAATCCTATGTTGGGCCTCATATGTTTGCAACCACAGTTGAGCGATGCCCTTGAAATGGAGTGTAGCAAAGGGTGCCCAACGATTCACAGGAATATTGAACATATCAAAATACTTCTCAGAATTTTCCTTCCAGACTCGTGGATTCGAACCATCGAACCAGGGAAAATCTGCCTTAGGCAATCTAAATTCCTTCTCGACATCGAGGTCGAAAAATACGGCATCTCACGCTGGGGAATAAATGGAGGTGCGGAAGGATTGGGATGTGATAACTGACCATTGGCCAGGGGTGGATGTTGGATTGGAATACGAACATCGGACCCCTGTGATTGTGGATCAACGCCGTGGTCAACAACGACCCGCCCTCCTTCCTCGCGCGTAGGGGCCTGAGTTGAAGCGGAAACCGGTGCGGTCTCCAGCGCTTCAACACGCGATGTGAGATGACGCAGATCTCGGCTGAGCGACGTATGCATCTCGTCGACTTCGGGCCGCCAGGTGGTGAATCCTTCCATGAGACGGAGCAGGGTGGAGAGCTGAGTGCCGAGGTGGTCGAGCTTAGCTTCGGCGGTAGTCATACGTGCCGATAGCGTTGGTCCACGCGCCAGCCGATACTGTGGATGTGATGGATCTGGTGGATTTGGTCGGAACGCGGTGGTGGAAGGTGAGATGGCGGTGAGCGGTGGTGGTGGTGGTAGATGGGGATTGATGGTTTGATGGATCGATCACAGGGAGACGAAGACCAGGCGACTGATACCAAATGTCACGAGCAGAGCTCGAGACGATACACACCAGCGTACACGCACGGCAATCCAAACGCGGCGGCGCCGGCTCAGAGGAAGAAGAGCTCTGTCGAGCACGGAAAGGAAGAGGAGAAAATGGTTTTTGATTGTCTAGCTGGCCGCCCAACCACCCTCACAGCTAGTTTAATACAAGTTCCAAAGAACAGAGGCCCAAGGCCCAAAAGTAAGATTACACCCTTGCGGCAATAGCCGGCTTACAGGCCCAAATAGAATAGGTACTATGACGAGTCCGTTCCTGGTCGTGACAACAAAGTTTGAGAGATTCATCAGCTCGTCAATTATTTAGCACTGCACAGTTACGTCGGATGTTCCCTTGGGCCCCCGTCTTGACCCCCAATCCGGCCCATCTTCGTGATAGCCTCCACAAAGGCCCGTTCAAATGCCACACTACTCCCCGCCAACGTGTCCACAATGGGCCTGGACCTGGCGTCCGTGTACAGCAGCTGGTCCGACGCGAGGAGGCCCATCCCAACCTGCAAATTCGGAAGTATTGGTTGTCGAACACCCCGGGCGTCACGACGTCCATGGTCACCGCGATGCGCTGGGTCCACGCCGTCAGGGCACCACGCCGCCAGCTTCTGGAGGAGGCTGCCGTTCAACGCGGGTCCGTGCCGCCGTGCCACGGATCCGGGAGGTGAACGTGCCGCAGTGCGCGAACCCCACCGTGTGCCCGGCCGACAGCGCGCCACCATGTCGGCCCGCCGACAGCCCGTTGCGCGAACAGCAGCGGTCAGCTGGTCCAGGTCGAACGCCGGCGGCGCCCAGCTTTCCGCTCACGCTGCTCGCCGTGGACGAGCCCATCGAGGCGGCCCAGCTCGACAGCGTATGACGGCCCGCCGCCAGCGCGATGGCGCCGCTGGTGGCCATGGCCAGGATGTCGGCAAGACGAGACTCGGTTCCGGCACCGCGGCACCGCGTCGACGGCCGCCTTGGCGCGGATCACCGTGTCGGCCGCCGCCAGCGAGGGAAAGGTTGATGGGGTTGTCTTTCTCTGCGGTGGAGTTGGGCGTGGAGGCCACCACCACCGAGGCGTCGCAGCCCTCGACGAAGCAATCGTGGAAGAAGAGGTGCACCGTGGCGCCCACCGTGATGAACGTCTCCCAGTACTTCTTCGTTACCGCGTCGCGGACGATGGACTCCACGTTTGGGCACACGCTCGCGTAGTAGTTGCGCCGGAGCTGCTGCGCCGAGCAGACGGTGGCCGACATGGCCGCCAGCGCTGCCAGGAGCGCCACCGCCAAAAGCCTCAAGTTGGTGCAAGATGCCATTGTTTGGTCGTAGTTCTTCTTCTTCAGTGTTAGTGTTACGGCGTGCGACCAAATGAAGTGGGCGGCGTGCGGCCAGCTGAGATGATCTATATATGTGCAGCTGGTGTGACGCAAGTGGTGAAGTGATCACGACGACATATGCCACAGGCAAGCAGCAGCGTGCAGTGACGGGAGGTTGAAGATCGATAAAGCAGCCGCCCATCACCATATGTGTAGAGCCTAGAGATAGTGGCATTCATGCATGCCCATCATCTTGAGGTGGATGTAGTTTTCGATGGCACCAAGGAACCTGCACTCCAAAGGTGCGAAAGACTAGATCAAACGATATGGATGATGGATCAGAGGTGACAAGAGCACTATCTAGCTTATTGTACTCCATGACTCCACTGACATAATCACGAAGGTGCCTTTGGTGGAACACTAGAAATTGCAACCTCAGATTATAAATTAAACAGGTTCTTTGCCAACATATAGAAAAGTTGAAGTAGTGCGCAGATTAGATCGACGTGGCATGAATATGGGATATGACAATTAGTTCTGTGGTTTCCCCACTCTTGCAAGTAGCACTAACTAGTTAAAGTGCTTTAACTTTATAAACATATAAAGGTAAATTACTTCATTAATACCCCCATATATGTTGCTTGAATTTGCATGCTTAACCAGCTAGGGAAACAGCTTGTTGTATGATAGCTTCGACTTAAATTGTAGCCTAACATAGGTAGTATTATATATAATGCTTGCCATATATGTATCATCCCAAATCATATTAATTAATACACAACTAGGTGTGAACAGTGCAAGGCTTAAGACTTAAATTATTAATCTCTAAATTAATTTTTCATCAATACCTACCATGTGTTTGCTTTGTGTAATTTGCATCTATTGTTATTATTAAAGATAAACCAACAATGTGTTTGGTTTGTGGAAGTATGGGATGGGTCTGTCGATCTTAGTTAAAAGTATTGTTCATGTTTTATGCTTGGTTCAGGGATGCTAAAAAGGGACGTGACCTGGCCTAACTGCTTGACCCAAGAGGCCCACTTGTTAGCCACCTTTTTTTTTTCTTTTCTTCTTTACATCATTGTGGTGCTCATACTCGCCATGGAAACATGGTCGACACCATGGGTCTAGGCCAGCCCACAGTTTGCTTGAAGGACAGACCTAATCGGATTAATAGGAAAGCTAGCTTATGTAATAGATCATCTGTCATAACATGTACCATGCCTAACTAGACGGTACTATGTTATTCAACGGCCTGAACCATTATAAATCGTTGTCTTTCACGTTTACCATACTATTGCATATGCCATAGCCCTCCAATCACCGTCCCATGATTTAATTCTCAAAAGAAACCCCTCTGATTTGTTGTTGGTCATCAAAACACCGATACCGTCTCTCCACTCTTGTCTCCTTATCTAGGGCTCCTCCATGCTAGCATCCATCCCTACCCTCAGCTCCACAACATTGGCTTACTTCTCACTCCACACCAGTGCCCAACGGCTAGGCCAACCCAAGCTCACCTAGGAAGAAGAGGGATGACCCCCCTCCAGGCATCCACTCATTTAGGAAGGATGGGTTCAATACACATTTTGAGTGAATATTTTCCATGGGCCATCCGGCCATCCCACCCGTCGCTCATCTAAACTCTAGACCAGAGGACTCCCATCGTCCCACCATCCTCCTGTCCTCGGTCATCACCGCATAAAAAAGCAATATATAGTAACTAATAGAATCTCATGTAAATTATATGCTTGCATGTGTGCGTTCATGTGCTTGCTTGAAATGCACTTAAGTTTACTAGCCTAGATAGAGAGAGAGCATGAGTTGATCCAATGGGCTAGTGATGAGTATATACAAGAATAATGCATAAAGATTCTCGTCATTTGCGTTGATTCCATTTTGATGGAGGAAAATCCTAAGCAAGAATTCCTCCATATATATAATATGAAAAAACAAAAGCATCTCTCGCCCTTGGGAACCTATGGAATAACGTAAACTCTAGGTTGTTACGTCCTTCGGTTAAACCTAGAAGACACCACACACCCTTATATTAGTTAGTTGCTTCTTCCTTTGTCATTCGGACAAAAAGCTCCACATTACAACTACCAGTATCCACCATCACCTTGCAAAAATTAGAAGCCATGGGGGGCTTAGGGGCCTTTCCGATGGAGCTAGTTCTCACTGCAGCCATTGGTGAACTCACTAGCAGGTCCGTATCTTTTCTTATTGACAGATACTCAAGACCAGCATCACCAGACATGGAGGAGAAGCTGCAGAGACTGAAACGCTTGCTACGACGGATTTGTATGGTCATTGAGGCAGCCGAAGGGGCGACATCACGAGCGCAGCGATGCTGCAGCAGCTGGAGTCGATGAGGAAGGCGATGTACCGAGGCCACTGCACCCTCGACACCTTCAGAGTCCAAACCTGCCATGGACCAGAAGAAATGATCCAGGGCGAAGGCAGTGACAATGGAGCGCGTCGTCAGCGTTTCACACTGTCGAGGTTCAATTCGGCCAAGCGTCTCCTCCTGTCCACCCCCAACGAAGCAGAGACCACGTCACAGCTGCAGCTGCAACAAGTGTTGTATCGCTTGAACACCGTGCTTGCTGACGCGACTGAGTTCATTGTGCTGCTCAAGACCTATCCGCCGCTGTACCGCCAGCCTTACAGCACCTACCTGTTCTTGGACATGTGCATGTTTGGCCGGCAAATGGAGTTGGAGCGTGTCATCAGTTTCTTGCTGCAGGTGGAGCCACCAGGTATGGGAAATCTGGGCGTCCTCCCAATTGTTGGTTCATATGGTGTTGGAAAGAGCACCCTCGTTGCGCATGTTTGTAACGACGAGCGGGTGCGTGGTCACTCTCTCGAATAGTTTGGTTTAGTGAAGATGATTTCAACAAGGATGGTGTGACTACTTTCATGGATGGAGGGATACTCAAGCATCAACACGACAACAATGGCAAGGATACATGGCTGGTTGTTGTTTCAGTGCCTGGGGACATTGACGAGGTAGCATGGAGAAGACTGTATCTAGCTTCTGCCACTGAATTTACAAACAACAGTAAGATTATAATCATGAGCCAATCCAACCAAGTCATGAATTTTGGAACTACAGAGCCTCTGGTATTGGATTTCCTTGCCGACGAAGCGTACTGGTACTTCTTCAAGGTGCTTGCATTCGGAAGCGCGGACCCTGGAGAGCATCCCAAGCTTTTGGGCATCGCCATGAAGATAGCCAGGGTGATGAAGATAGTAAGGCCGGAGGGACCATTCCTGAGAGTAAATTTGGTGACCACCATGCTAAGAACCAACCTGAGTGTTCAGTTCTGGAGCAAGGTTCTTGCATACGGTACGGACTACTACACACAAAGAAACCACTTCTTGTTCTACGAGCACCCTCATAAGTGGCGGCCAAATAGGCTTTTGTATTTTTCAAAAAAGTATGGTGTCCAACATTGTGTGTTTCATAATTTTCGAACTAGTGGCACCGATGAGGAAATTCCCAGTGTCAAATTGATTGATATCGTTTCTGGGAGAGTCAAGCGTTGCGTCGGCAGTCACGAGGTCCTGGTCTGGAAGGGCAGGCTACCACCGTACAAAAACTACATCGTGAGTTGTGACTTTCAGGGACGAGGCCGCCCTCTGGTGCTCGGCAGGCAACAAGAGGCTCGCGGAGTTCATGGCTATGACAGGGGCGTAGTGCATCTTCCACTCTTCTGGTAGCAAATGTTTTAGCCATGTAGTCTCATAACAGTGTATCCAGTAGTGCATAGGCTTTGCTTCGGTAACTAGGCGGTTACCTGAACTTTGTTTTATTTTCCCCTGCTTAATGAAATACGCAAGAACGGCGCGGGGTCTCGAAAAAAAAAAAAAAGTTGTGACTTTCGAAGCCAGCTGCGTGAGGAAGACGTGTCGATTGGACAGGGGCACCCCCAAGAAACAGTTGGGTTTTTTTTTGTGTGTGGCTGTATATATAGTGCTAGAGAGACTACATGTTTGTTGTACTTAATATGTAGACACAAATATATAAAAAAAAAGTCAAAGCGATTTATAATTTAGAAGGGCTAGTTACTAAAATCCTTGTTTTCAGTATAATAATACATAAATAAGTTTAATAAATGATATAACTACAACCGCTTAGCACCCCCCCTCTCCTGTTCTCCTGTCATCGGATCTTGAGCGCCGTGATGGTAGGACATGAATGTGTTGGTATGGCAGTTGACCCTCGTCGAAGATGCACAAACCTGCTCTGTCCCTCCCACTCCCCTCTCATTCATGTCCTATGCGTCGAAGATGCTAGGACATTAATGTGTCAATATGTCGTCTTCGTTGTTGACATGGGAGTCGTTAGCTTCTCTAAGCGAACAAAACTTCTCACTCACTGGCATAGGGACATAGCGGTTCCAAGGGAGGGAGAATGTTGGAACCAACGCCGACATAGCTACTAGCCTTGGATCGACAAGAGCAACTACTGACAACAACACAATGTTAAGGGCCAAGCGAATACACAAGCCCAACCCAAATGTTGGTCTCACTCGGTCGAAGTTCACTACAAGTTCTTAAACTTGACAAGCGGTGTCACTCGGTGGAACTACCATAGTGATATATGTGGTCTTCAAACATAGCTAGTGGTGCCATTCCAATCCATGAACTTCTAAGGCAATCACTTTGGAAGTTCATGGACTAGGATGACACTATACTATAGCCAAGTTTCGAGAGTATCAGTGATCACTTTGGAAGTTTGTAGATTAGAATGACATGGTTGGTCAAGTCTAGGGACCTGCATATATTGCTTTCAAAATTCGTGGGCCAAGATGACATAGCCAGCCAAGCTTAAAGACCGCTGATAAATTTTACTCCTTTACAGATGGAGCACAAAATATTCATCACATGTTTAAGTTGAGTCATAGACTCCTGTCAATTTTCTATATACGAGAATAAACCAAATTGCACATAATAGTAACCTTGGGCATTGGGATTTTATTTTATTTTTTGAACTATTTTATAATTGGGCCAAGCCAAAGTATATATATCCAACCTGAGCAAGAGCAGGTACATGCGAGGCTGCAAGGAAATGTGAGCTAGATAGCAACTTCAGACTCTGCCGGCCGGGTCAGTGCCAGTTGAGATGCCTTTGGATCCTCCGCGGTCCGTGCCATGAGATCCATCGACACAGCGCCTGCAAAATATTTCATGGACAAAGTCCAGCACAATGAAACTAACTCTGGATTCTTCGTATAACAATAAGGAGGTGGCCGACGCTTGGGTCCGCGGGCAACCCCCACACCGCCCGATGTCGACACCGATGGCTTCCGAACCGTCGTTCGTCGTCGGCAACGACTCAGCCCGGCAAGTGCTTCACCAAGACATCGTCGCCCCGTCCCACCGGAGCTGGTGGGCCTTTGCTTCAACTGTCTGGCGTGTGACCACATCGCCGCTCAGTGCCACTCCCCGCCGCGTTGTCTCCGTTGTCGGGGCTCCGGCCATCGGGCCGGGAGGTGCAGGCGTGATCGCGCGCCGGGACAGCAAGCATGACCCCCCACCGCCGCCCGTCCTCAACGGGCCAAGAACAAGGAAGTTACGGCCCCTCCCGTTGCCGCCACCGGGGGCGTTGGTAGCATCCATAAAAGCGCCCCGACGACGGCGACGGCGGCGCGCCAGTATCTAAGTTGGCAAACTTTGATGCTTATTAAGTGCCTCTCCGGGACCCACTAGCTTACGGCCGAGGGTGCGGACCCTGTGATATGGGTTGACCCGATGCTCGATGAGCTTGTGGCCTCCTTCGCCGCACGCCCTTGTGCCCTGGAGGACCGGTCGGAGCCGGTCGATCCCCCCTCGCCGCCGCGTGTGGTGCACCTCACCTTCACGGATGCTGAGGTCGCCGCGACGGGGGAGCCGACACCCCCACCTGCTACCACCTCGACCGCAGCCAACACGGACGACGCTGCACCGACGACGCAGTGCTCGGTTGTCGCCTCTGCCGCTGTTGCTGCTCCGCGCTCGCAGTCCGAGGACGCCCGTTCGGTGCAAGATGCGCTCGTGGCGGATGTCTGTCTGCCAATCGCAACCCCCCTTGTTAAGCAGCCAAAGGTAAGGCGTGCCAAAACTCCGGTTTCACTACGGCGCAGCGGCCGTCTTGGGGCCAAGCCCCGGAGCCCAACGCGACGTTGCGGGCGCAAAAGGTTCGCTGCAGAAGCTCGGAGTTCGGTGGCTGAAAACGCCGCGCCACCTGACATTGTGGCCCAATTCAATGCGGCATTCAAGGGGACATGACGGTGCGCAAGCAGGCGCTTTGAATAAACTGTTGGGGGGAGGTTTCGATGTGACCATGTTGGACCTCAACCTTAGTGGTTTGGAGGAGGAGCTAAGCGCCTGAGTGCTTCGTTTTGTCCACTAGCATCCGGTCGCACATTTGTTAAAATGTGATCTCAGTACTTTAGATCCAGTAGTTGGTAGGTTTTGGGTGGTAACCTTGGTTACCATGTAAGACTCTTGTCACTTTGTTTTGTTTCCTCTGCTTAATGAAAAACGCGCTGAAGGGCGTGATCTAGAAAAAAAAACAATAAGGAGGTGGCAAGCTATTCAATTCAATTCGATCTCTGTCTTCTTACCCATGTCTTGTTCATATACTAGGTGCAATTTGCAACAACAAAACGTCGCTTGTTGATCAAACGGACATTCAGATGAGATGAGATGAGATGATGCAGCATATATGCATTATATTATCATGACCAATATTGTGTGTAGCCACTGCTCGCCACCATGGCCACAGATAGGATAGGAATAGGACATCGCACTTGCGAGGTAGCAGGTGCACTAATGTCGTCTGGGACGAAGCGCAAGGTGGAAGAGCTCGGGGGCACGTGCTCTCAGCGGCGGTCGGCGACGTCGTCGCCCGGACCATGTCCGCGGCGGTGGGCAGGTACGAGGCGCACGCGAGTGTGGACGACCAGCTGGAACGCCTGGGCATGCTGCTCACCATGGTGCACAGTGCCGTCGAAGCGGCCGAGGGCGTGCACATCCGAGCTGGTGGCTGCGCCGCTGGCTCTGGAGGCTCCGCGACGCCGTGCTCGACGGCGACGAGGTGCTGCGGCAGTCACTGAGGCAGCAGCGGTGGCGTGGAGGTGCAACCGAGTAGGCTGCCGCCACTGACACCAACAGTCAGGCCTCCGGCAACTGGCTGTGGAACGCCACCACGCGTGTCTTCCGGTCGGCGAAGACATTGCTATTCGCCGGTGACAGCAGTACGGTGGCGAGGTTGGAGACCGCGTCCACGGCTCTGCCTGAATTCCTCAAGCTGCTGGAAATGAAATCTGTAGGTCACTGCCGCCGATGGCGGTGCCACCCCTCGACAGTATGTCGTTTACGGACGTCATCTACGCGGCACCACGAGTCGGATACCAGCACGAGCCTCGACATGTCCTACAGTTCATACGTGTACACTCCCACCAGGAGAAGGATTGGGCAGCTGATTGTGTTGCAGCCAACCCCAAGACCTGTGAGGAAGGACGCAATGCCGACGGCGGCTTCCGACTCTTCTAACCTGCGGCTGCGGACACCGGACCCGGCCAGGCTCCGTGGCCTGGTAGCAGAAATCCGGCGTGCCCTCCGTGCCGAGGTCCATGGCAAGAGGTGGCTGGCGGAGTGGCGCCGGGAGCTGCAGGGCGTGGCTGACAGAGCCAACCCTGCGCAGCGAACCCCGGTGCCGGCCATGACTGTCATCCCTGAAGCCGATGGGGCAACCTCTCATGACATGATCGCTGACAACATAAATGCAGTTTTTTTTTGTGCATTGAAGACAAAGTTTTTTTTTCCTTTTCAATCAATGCAGTCATGTGCTTGTCAATTTTGTGACTTGAGTGGTCATTCAAGAGCAATAAAATTGTACAATGGAGTCAACTTTAATCACCAAATGAAAGTAATAATAAAATGGATGTGGATTGTTTTTGTTTTTGGAAAAATGATATATATGGTTGGTCTAACTGATATTAAGATGCAATAGATTCCAAAATATAGTCGATATTTTTATAAGGAATTGTTCTAAAAAGGTTTTACAATACTAATTCTTAAGTTTGAAATAAAAGTTAAATGATATATTGTGGACATGGGTATTAAGAAAAGAAATATATATATATATATTCAAATAATAAATGTATTAGCATTACATTTTGTAAATAAGTTTAAGGCCAAATAATAAATTTGGCAAGGGATATGAAATTCCTAGACGGCCTGCCTGCCAATGCCTAGAGATGTCGGAACATTGTGCTTGTTGGCTGTGTCGAGGTTGCCTTCTCGATTCTATCGTGAGCTATTGTCTTGCCTTCTCGATTCTATCGTGCCAGTTTGTGAAACTGCATGGTCAACATAAGATACGAATGAAGCCATGCATATGAGGACGGGTGGACGGCTTTCCCAACAAAGACCTGAGATGGAACTAGAAATCTTCCTAGTACAATATTTGTTTTATTGCATTCGAGACATGCATGCCCGTATCAGATGGCCGCTGAAAACAAAGCATGACGTCACAGATAAGAAAAAATAGAAAAAAAAAGTTGAGTTGTGGCTTACTGCTACTCCCTCAATCCCATTTTAATAGTCGTTCTAGGAAGTGTCTACATTCATAATTTCGTCTATGCATCTGGACACACACAATGTCCAGGTTCAAAGAATGTTTTCTACACCAAGTTGAAAGCTAAACAACTATAAAACGGGACAGAGAGAGTAGGTATTAGCACAACCAAGATAGGACGACAACCGACACACTGCTACAATGTCTTGGTGGGAGAAGGTGGAGGTTGTGAAACAGGCGGTGATGTCCGCAGTCGTTGAATGGATAGTTTCCACGGTCCTATGTAGGTTCTCGCCAATGAACGTCGTCGACATCAACGACCAGCTGGAGCACCTGGATATGCAGGTCACCAAGCTCTATAGCGTCGTGGAGGAGGCGCAGCGAGTGCAAATCCGCAGCCTGCGGTTGCGCCAGTGGTTCTCGAGGCTCCACGAAGCAGCCGTTGATGGCAACGAGGTGCTGAGGTGGTTCATGCAGAGGCCTTTGGTGGATCAGGAAGTGGCATCCACGGGAACAAGCCATGGAGCACCGTGAGGAGGTGGTTGTTCCCTTTCGCCCGGCGGGGACGATGGTGCACATCGGCTGAGTCGCACGGTGGCAAGGTTGGAAAAGGTTTCCTTGGGCATTGCTGACTTCCTCAAACTGCTCAAGTTGGAAACCAGCAGGTCGATGCAAGCAACCACACCATATGTGGAGGAGGAAGAGGACGAGGATGACGACGATGATGACGGCTACAACAGAACAACTGTTGAGACCAGTGAAGTGGTGGAGGTCGTTCACGGCAGACACTGGCTGTCGCTGGCGAATTGGCGCCGTGAACTGCAGGTCGTTGCACATAGACCCGAGCGTGTCCTACTTGCTCAACAGAGCCTGCCAATCTCGATGAAAGTATGGCGACCCCGAGAGAGGAGACGAGGAGGATGGCACAGGGCGTGGAGATGGCCTCCGCTCATCACCATGACTTTCTCACGTTGATCAGGTTCGTTGCCATGGCTCACATCACATCTCTCCGCCTCGTTTGTTAATTTGACTTTGTTTCAGTAATCCACCAAATAATCAACATAGGTTGAAAGGGATTCACAATTTTCCTTAATTCCTTCCAAAACCATGTCGATCGATTCCTTTCTAAAAAACATGTGAATTGAGCTCTGCCCGTTTTGTAATTAGCCATTGATCGATACAATATTTCACAAGGTTTGAAGCAGGTCAAACTATTTGTATTACTATCAAATGTGCTCGTGTGTCGCAATGGGATAAGAAAGACTATCTACCATTCATGAAAAAAACAACAAAAAGAAGCTATAGTTTTTTTTATGATTAAATATACATAATATAAGCAAGCAAATATTTTCAATAATACAACAATATCCTATTAAGTCTGTGTCAAATTTAAAATACTAGATTGATAGTATTTGTTTTCTTGTTAAAAAGCACATAAATATCTTCATACTATTTATGCGTTGATATAGTTAAACATCGAGTTCTGTGACTTCCTTTGTGGAACCATAATCAAGAAGAACTCTTTTAAGTTTTCCACATGTAACCATTGTTAGTGATTGCACTAGTTACAATAAAATACACCTTTGTTAGCTATCAAGGAAGAACCTTAGGGCAAATGGGGAAACATGAGATCAAGAAAAAATGCCGACCGAAAAATGGTGTCCCATTTATTGGTTTGCCTCTGTTTAAGAGATGAGTACACTTGAAAACTCTCTCCGTTTCAAATTACAAGTCACTTTGACCTTTTAAGTGACATGTAATTTGGAACCGAGGAAGTACATGTTTATAGTCAACGAGTTATATAAGAGCTGGGTTCTAGCAGTCTGAGTATAATATAACAATGAGACATGAACTTGGAAGTTTTTTGTGGATTTTTTCTGTAGTACGATAAAGTTAGCAAAGTTCATGCTATCCAATGGGGGCATCATCTTTAATGATCAGTAAAATGGAAAATGTGCTATTTCTCAAAGACTTTGCAATGACACACCTGATCGAGTCCACTGGAACTAGAGTACGTAGAGATGCTCACACGTATGTGGGTTTCTTAGAAACCAACAAGCATATCAAAGTAAATCTTTTTTTTGTGGCCCAATTTTCATGTTCAATATAAATATCTTCCATTTGATACCCCTTTTCTCTTTTAGTCACATTGTTTTAGTTTGTGACCATGAGATTTCTTCTCTTGGAATAGTTTTAGTCCTACTATGGATAGCGCTCCACCTGATGCTCACCCACCAGGCGTCCACTTTTCCGGGAACGTATCCTTCATGCGGAGGCCCCTCATCGAGAAAGGAGTGTTCCCAAGCATAGTAAGATGTTTCATTCTCCCTTAGTTTCTTTTCTTTTTATGAAACATAATCATTCATAAGTACAATTTTTTACAAATCAATCATTCATAAGCACAATTCACATCTAATGTGTAGGTGATCAAACCGATTAGATGGCTCACCGATGTAGTATGTTCCTTAGGTGGTGATAAACCTTTGGTGCGACGCACAAGAGATAAGTACCTTATGACATTACATGTCTGTTTTAACATACCTGTGAGGGGAGAAAATTATAGGAATATACATATTTCTGTGTCTGGTAAAAGTGCACCACACATGTTAACTTGTGAAAAAAAATGTCGTGCGAGAGTGTGTGAAGGCACTTGCGGAAAATGGGTACTATTTGCATGACCTCTCATATTTTGGGATAAAAGCGCTCCAAGAGAATGAAGAAGATGTGGCAGCGACTTGTGAGAGGATTACTGCACGGATGAGCAACAACGACTATGATGTGGTATAGTAATTAACATGCATGTAATCTTATTGTTTTGTCACACATGGAGGTTTATGCCCATTATTTTCACAATGTCTTTTTTTTCCTTCTTAGGATGCATTGGATAATTCCTTGACTACTCAGAGCTTTCGATCAATCTTAACTCAAGCCTTGGAGCAGCTGGGTCACTACTCCTTTTATTGTGGGAGCTGGACCACTTCACAAGGGGAGCAGGCTATGGTGCATTTTCATGCAAATTTGAGGCCAATTGGTCCATCATTGTGTATCATTTATGGTAGACCCTGTCATCGTTCTTGTCAAGCAAAAGAGAGTGCACTAATTCGCGCGCTACTTTATATAGACGATGTGCTAGGATATAAAATTGGAGACGTACATTATGTGGAATATCTCATCGCACTTGGTCAAGCATAGTGTATTAAACAATTGTTATTAGTATGTAATGTGATGTGTATTAAGTATGCATGGACTTGATTCCATCAAAATAATGTGCTATGAAAACAATTATTACAATTGTTCTTGTTCATCAATGGGAGCATTACGTCAAAGCAACGTGATGCGCTAGGCTAGGGATATATCAAGTAATAATGTCATGTTATGTTACTCTCACCATCGACTTGTGGCCCCAGCAGTTGGGGCATCTTGTCGAGACCATCTTGCAAAGCTTGGGAGAATCATCGATCAGTTTGATTTTTAGTTTGTACTGACACCAGAGTCCAGACCATGGGTGGATCTATGTGGTGAGTAGTGGGTGCGGCCGCACCCACGAAAAAAAAAACCAAAAAACTAGTGATTATGGTCAAATTTTTAATGTATTTGCATCCACAGAATAAAATTCTATGCACCCACAAGCCAACCCCCTCAAATTTGCTCTAGCTCCGCCATCTGGTCCAGACCACACTTAACATCTTGCCAGTTTGATTTTAGTTGTACTGCCCTTAATTTACTTCCTCTACTTCTGTTAGTTATGTTCCGTTCCAGCTTGCTGTACACGCGCAGATGTAGTTGTAGGTCGTACTAAATACGAACTTACTTATATATCTTAAAAATTCGCTACAAGGAGATTATGTATGTCGACCAGGAGACAATGAAAAGGACGGATAGGGAGAGAACAAGACACCTATATCTAAGCTTGTCCTAGTGCTGCACGCGCACTACATCATGGCGCCTCGGCAAACTTAGCTTCCACTTCATTCGATTTTACATAGAGTAAATTCACTGTCGGTTCCTAAACTTTGGTGGCAATGTCACTCGGCCCCGAACTTCCAAAGTGGTATATGTGGATCATCACGGTTGACCAACGGTGTCATTCTAGTCCATGAACTTCCAAGACTATCACTTTTGGAAAACTCATGGACTAGGATGACACTACTGGCCAAGTGTAGACCAACAGTGATCACCTAAGAAATTTGTACATTAGAATGGCACTAGGATGACACAATAGTACAAGTTTAGGGATTGGTGATGGACTTCAGTTCACTCATAAATTAAATTACACCACATGTGTCAGCCTTGGCTTCCACTTCTTTCAACTTTACAAACAGTAAAATTCACTTCAGGTCCTTAAACTTGGCTGACATCGAACATCCAAAGTGATAAATGCGGGTCCTCAAACTTGTCCTACGATGTCATTTTAGTCCATGAGACATTTTGGAAGTTTGTGGACTAGGATGACACCATTGGCCAAGTTTAGAGGCCGACAATGATCACTTTGGAAGTTCATAGATTAGGATGATACCACTGGTCAACAGTTTAGGGACATATATATAGCACTTTTTAAAGTTCATGGATCAGGATGACACTGTCAAAGTTTTTTTTTTTTTTTTTTTTTTTTGACAGGGCACTCTCAAAGTTTAGAGACTGGAGGTGGATTGTACTCTTTTATTTTCCAATGGAGCACAAAATATTCACATGTTCAAGTTGAGTCACAGACTCCTGTCAATTTTCTATACGAGAATAAACCAGATTGCACATAATAGTAACCTTGGGCGTTGGGATTTTATTTTATTTTTTGAACTATTTTATAATTGGGCCAAGCGAAAGTATATCCAACCTGAGGAAGAGCAGCTACATGCGAGGCTGCAAGGAAATGTGAGCTAGATAGCAACTTCAGACTCTGCCGGCCGGGTCAGTGCCAGTTGACATGCCTTTGGATCCTCCGCGGTCCGTGCCCTGCGATCCATCGACACAGCCTGCAAAATACAATATTGCATCGACAAAGTCCAGCACGCTGAAGCCAACTCGATCAGGATTCTGCGTACAATAACAAGGAGGTGGCAAGCTATTCAATTCGATCTCTGTCTAGCTTCTTGCCCATGTCTTAACTTGGACAAACGTCGCTTGTTTTAGGCATGCATAGCTGCAGCATCGATCAAACAGACATTCAGGTCAGATCGATGAGCATATGCCTGTTGTCATAATCATGTAGCCAGTAGCCACCATGGCCACAGATAGGATAGGAATAGGATATCTCACCCGCGAGGTAGCAGATGCAATGTGGGCCGGGACGAAGCGCAAGGTGGAAGCGCTCGTGGGGTACGTGCTCCCGGCAGTGGTCGACCGGGGCATTTCGAAGGCGATGGAGTGGTACGAGGCGCGCACGAGCGTGGACGACCAGCTGCAGCTGCAGCGCCTCCGCATGTTGTCCATCAAGCTGCACAGTGCCGTGGAGGCGGCGGAGGGCGTGCACATCAGGAGCTGGTGGCTGCGCCGGTGGCTCTGGACACTCCGCGACGCTGCCCTCGACGCCGACGAGGTGCTGCGGCTCTTTAGGCAGCGGCGTGCGGCCGGTGAGACAGATGCAGCGAGCCACCGGTCAGCGAAGAGCCTGCTTTTCTGGCGCGACGATAGTGGCAGCGGGCGGCTGAGCAGCACGGTGGCGAGGTTGGAGAGGGAAGCCATGGGTGTCGGTGATTTCCTCAAGATGCTCGAGCTACAAATTAGAGACGAGGTGGTGCCGCTTCAAGTGTCAGGTTTTGGGAGGAAGCGCAAGATGGAGGAGGTCGGGGGCCATCTGCTCTCGGCGGCAGTAGGCGACGGCGACGTCATCTCGAGGACAAGTATGGAAGAGCAGCTGGAGCGCCGGCACATGCTGCTCGTCATGGTGAGGCACATCCGGCTAGTGCAGGGCAACCTCGCCGCTCTCATCTTGCGAGCGGCGGGCAGGCTCATCAGGAAGCCACCGGCGCCGCCGCCACTCGCAATGATCCGGGACGCGAGCGAGCTCCACGACCTGGTGGCCCGAATCCAGCGAGCCGTCCACGACACCAGGCAGATGAAGTTGCGCGGCAAGTGGAGCTGGCTAGACAAGTGGCGCGGCGAGCTGCAGGCCGTGGCGAGCAGGGCCGACCGCGTGCTACTCACCCTTGCTGTGAAAGCTAGTCCAGATGGGATCCACTTTGTTGACGACGACGATGTCGGTGAGGAGGTTTGGAGGATCGTGGAGGCCGCAGCGGCTCACCTCGAGGACTTCGTCACGCTGGTCGGGTTAGCTCGGAGGCAGATGCGGGCACGACCATCCACACGACGCAGCATTCCTCGTATTCCTTTCCTTGTCACTCTTTTTTTTTTCACTTGTTATTCTCTGTCTGTGTTGCTGGGGTGGCTATGCATGTATGGCTGCCTCGCTAGGCAACGGTTAAGGACAGGCGGCCCGCCGGTGACAGGAAGCAGGCGGTGCCTGTGTGCCGTGTGCCAGCTTTGAGCTAGGCAACGTTCAAGTTTGCGGAAGCAGAGAGCTTCTCTTCGCTGTTGCATTCAGTTTGGTGACCAAGATCAGTGTGGAGTGTGGACATCGCGGTGGCCACCCACGACGCCATCGCGCTGCGTCCGGTAGCCCGTCGTACGCGGTGGAGCTGGACGGCGAGCAGCGTGGACGGAAAGCTGGCGCCGCCGACGTTCGACCTGGACCAGCTGACCGCGCTGTTCGCGCGCAACGGGCTGTCGCAGGAGGACATGGTGGCGCTGTCGGCCAGGCACACGGTGGGGTTCACGCACTGCGGCCGTTCACCAAGCGGATCCGCGGCGGGGCGACGGCGCCGGACCCGATGCTGAACCGGAGGCAGGCGGAGAAGCTGGCGGCGTGGTGCCCCGACGGCGTGGCGGTGACCATGGACGTCGTGACGCCCAGGGTGTTGGACAACCAATACTTCCGGAATTTGCAGGTCGGGATGGGCCTCCTCGCATCGGACTAGCTGCTGTACACGTACCCCAGGTGCAGGCCCATTGTGGACACGTTGGCGGGGAGTAGTGTGGTGTTTGAACGGGCCTTTGTAGAGGCGATCACGAAGATGGGCCGAATTGGGGTCAAAACGGGGGCCCAAGGGAACATTCGACGTAACTGCGCAGTGCTTAATTGACGAGCTGGTTTGAAATTTAAAGTGATGAGATGCTTGTTTGTTGCTGCACTTGCACTGTTGATCGATGAACAAATTTGTCATGCTAAGTTGCTAAATAACACCGAAGGTACATGGCAAGCCTTGCTAAGAACTAAATATTTGAATTCCAAGGCTCTAACCTAAGTATCAGCCAAACCCAATGACTCTCATTTCTGAAGAGGCTTAATGCATATTAAAGATGAGGTGCTTCGTAAAGACTGTTTTTTAATTAAAGATGGAACCAGTACTAGGTTCTGGGAGGATATGGTTAGGTGATAAGCCCCTCAAACTTAGATACCCGAGCTTATATAATACAGCAAGGGATCGACATGCAACGGTTTCGAAAGTTTTGTCCTCTAACCCTCCCAATATCTCATTTAGGAGATCATTAGTGGATAACAACCTTGCTGAGTGGCTTATTCTAGTAGCACAGGTTTCTAATGTGGTTTTGGTGGATCGTAAAGACTATTTTAGATGGCTTTTATCCAGGTCTGGAGTTTTCTCCGTCCCGTCTATATATCTTGATACTATAGGTACAAATCCACCCTTCCAACATAAGAAAATCTGGAAATGAAAAATACCTCTAAAAATTAAAATTTTCCTCTGGTTTGTTCAAAGAGGTGTCGTTTTGATAAAAGATAACCTGGCTAGGAAAAATTGGAAAGGGAGTCGAAATACCTCTAAAAATTGGAAAGGGTGGAAGAATATTTTCCGTTTGCTTTAGTGCTTTTGTCTATGTGAGACACTTTCACCTGGCTTTGTTTTTTATCATTTTTCCAAACTCGTAATAATGGGCTGTGTGCATCCCTGGATGTAGAGGCCGGATTTTATTATCCATTATAAAAAAAACACTGCAAGTAAAAGAACTCTCTTATATATACTGGGGAAATGAAAGAATATTGTACGTAGCAGCTTTTTGGTCATCATATTGAATGACTGAGGTTGATCTGCATCGTGGATCGCCTGAAGGGACGGTGAAAAGGAGTGTATTTGGTAAAGCATAGATGACGAAATGGATAACCTAACAAAGGACCCACTTGTCAATCTAGGCAAGACAAAGGCACTTTATTTCAAAGATGGTCTGCTCACTTGTAGTTGTAGAGCCCAATCGATAAAGTTGTTTCTGACTTCCATATACATATACATATATAATATGTAGTAGTGTATATATATAAGTAAACATTTGACCGCTTGAGCTAACTCAGAATGAATGAGTGTGTATCTCACTGTTCACTCTCCAAAATAGGGAATTAATGTGGAGGCTAGTGTTTGGCGTGGGTATATATCAATCGTTTTCAGTTCTAGTCCACTGGAACTCTGTCACACCGTAGTCCACTGTGTCACACACTCACACTCACGCCCATCTCTCTAGTTTAACAAACCCTTGATCCTCTTTCAATTCCCACCGTGCGCCTCTTCGTCCACGACTGCTGGACTGCACTGCCAACAAATTCAGCCTTCTGCTGACACACTCGATCCCACCAATGAAGCTTCGTCTGCATTTGAGCGACCATTTGTCACCGGCGCCAGCACCGCACCACGTAACCCATCGAGCTCTCGCACGTGAACCAGTATTCCGGTGTACTCCCTCTGTCCCATTGAGTTCGTCGTTTTTGACTTTTTAACTTCATGTTTGACCATCCGTCTTATTCAAAATATTTATGCAAATCATAAAATAAATTTATCAATATTCAAGTATGTTCATTGATAAAATAAGTCGTAACAAAATAAATTATATTTGTGCAAAAAATTTGAATAAGACGAAGTATCGAATAAAATAGCACGGAATCCAGGGTGACAAACTCAGTGGGATGGAGGGAGTAGTATTCCATGACTGCTTCGTCGAGGGCTGCGACGCCGGTGGTGGTGGCCTCCACGCCCAACTCCACCGCAGAGAAGGATCACCCTGTGATCCGTGCCAAAGCGGCCGTCGACGCGGTGCCGGAACCGGGTCTCGGCGCCGACATCCTGGCCATGGCCACCGGCGACGCCATCGCGCTAGCCGGTGGTCCGTCAGATTGTCGAGCTTCGGCGAGCAGCGTGGACGGGAAGCCTGGCGCCGCCGGCGTTCGACCTGGTCCAGATGGCGGCGCTGTTCGCGACGCGAACGGGCTGTCGCGGGGAGGACATGGTGGGCTGTCGGCCGGGCACACGGTGGGGTTCGCACACTGCGGCATCACGTTCACCGCGCGGATCCGCTGGCGGGCGACGGCGCGGACCCGACGCTGAACCGGAGCCTGGCGGAGAAGCTGGCGGCGTGGTGCCCCGACGGCGAGGACCGGCGCGTGGCGGTGACCATGACATGGACGCCGTGGGTGTTCGACAACCAATACTTCCGGAATTTGCAGGTCGGGATGGGCCTCCTCGCGTCGGACCAGCTGCTGTACATGGACCTTTGTGGAGGCCATCACGAAGATGGGCCGGAAAGGGCTCAAGACGGGGGCCCAAGGGAACATCCGACGTAAGTGCTTAATTGACGAGCTGGTTTGAAATTTAAAGTGATGAGATGCTTGTTTGTTGCTGCACTTGTACTGGTGATCCATGAACAAATTTGTCATGCTAAGTTGTTGTGGTACACTGCAAGTAAAAAGAACTCTGTTACATATACTGGGGAAATGAAAGAATATTTGTACGTAGCAGTTTTTGGTCATCATATTGAATGATTGAGGTTGATCTGCACCGTAATATTGCTTGATGGGGAGGAGAAAAGTAGTGTATTTGGTAAAGCATAGATGACGAAATGGATAACCTAACAAACGACCCACTTGTCAATCTAGGCAAGACAAAGGCACTTTATTTCAAAGATGGTCTGCTCACCTCTAGTTTTAGAGCCCAATCGATCGAGTTGTTTCTGACGTGACTCAGAATGAATGAGTGTGTATCTCACTGTTCACTCTCCAAAATATGGAATTAATGTGGAGGCTAGTGTTTGGCGTGGGTATCAATCGTTTTCAGTTCTGCTCCACTGTAACTCTGTCACACTCGACCGTAGTCCACTGTGTCATACACTCACACTCACGCCCATCTCTAGTTTAACAAACCCTTAATCCTCTTTCAATTCCCTCACCAGATATACGAACGGATCAACTAATTTGCGAGGTCCAACAGTACAGCTAATTTGCATAATAGAACCACCAGTTGCATTTGATCGATGGACCTGAGACGTCAGTCAGTCTTTGACATTATTCTGACTGTCGATGCGTCACTTTCAGTTTGAGTCCACTGGTAATTGCATTCGCACGTCCTTGTCACGTCACTAGGTGGACGGCTCGATCAACCTGTGTCGTCGACTCAATGATCCGACAGTCCATATTATTAGTCCGGTCATATTAATTCAATTCCAACAGTGCTGTTCTTCATTCAATATATAATAATGGGCAGGAGCACATTGAGCAAGTGGAGGCATATATGGAGTCGTAGTGCAACTGGCATATGGCCGCAGTGGCGCAGCCAGGGAAAAAACTAGCTGGGGCGAATTTCTGTATGGCCGGATGCACGAAACAACTGTTCTATATGGTAATTTGTCTGGTGCTTTAGCTAGGTTGTCACATCCATTACTCTAGAAACAATTCTAACTGCTAGGAGATTCATCTCTTTTCTGTGAGAGAGAGAATATATAGGAGACTGTAAAAGTTGGATCAATTTTTAGTCACAATATGCAAAAATAAGTAAAGAGGCCTACAAGACTAGCTATACGACAAAAGCTAGAATTGGAAACATATACAAGACAAGATAAGAGAGGTCCAAATATATATAGGAATTGAAGCAATGAGCACATCAATAGAGTGGTACACAGACAGACAGTCCGCACCAACTATGGGAAAGCTAATCGGCTTTGGCACTGGACGGCAGGAACATGAAGTACACAGGTACAGGTGATCGTCCAGGTCTTTGCACTCTGACAGTCACTTTCAATCCACCAGCAAGAAGCAACGACAACATGTGTCCTCAGGGGCGAAGCTATGTTCACTGTAGCAGGTGCAAATGCACCCTCCAAAATTCAGAAAAACTGTGTATTTGAACAAAAATTCACCATATATGCACCCCCCACAACAAATTTATTTGCACCCACAAGCCATGTGCACCCCCCTCTAGTTTCCTCTAGCTTCGCCACTGTGTGTCCTTGTGTTATGCACGGCTCGGCCTACGTATGCAATCGATCAATGGTCCTCAAGTTATCCACGTCACTACGTGCACAACTAGGAGTACTAAGTAACTGAGTATTACTGTTGCACCGTAGGAAATGCATGTCAAGCACATGTGCAACTTTATTTAAAAAGGAAAAGGAGGTCGTCAAACACTACTGCTCCCTCTGACCGGCCTAGAAAACGTGATGTTCTATGATTCAAAATTTATCCAAAATTCAAAAATACTAAAGCAGTCCAAACACTCTGTAAACCTATCTCCCTCTCTCAGCAAATATATATATAGGAAGCATGCCAGCTCAATTGTTTGTTGTCACATGGCCGAAATGAATAAAGACCTAGAGGATTAGCTATGCAACAAGTGCTAGAGACATATATATGACATGGCTAAAGATGCATGCTATATTGTTCCTTGTACACCAAAAGGCGAGGGCAGTAGTATCAACTACAAAGTAGACACCAACCAATGAACTATGGGTAGAAATTAAGAGCAAAGCCACTCAGTAAACCTATCTCCCTCTCTCAACAAATATATATGTATAAAGGACGATAGAACAAGAAAGATTCATGCCATATTGTTCCTTGCGCACCAAAAGACGAGGGTAGTAGACACCAACAATAAGTAAACAATGTGTAGAAATTACGAGCAACTGTAAATAGTGTAGCAAAGCTATAATCATCATCTTCGCAGTCGTTAATGTTCCTTATCCATCAGCACGGCGTACGACCGCAGCCTAATCGGACGGCCCAGATGTAATACCTACCTTTTATACTTTGCAACGGCTCTGCCTATGTGTGTATATATATAGGTAGGGCTGCCAGCCTCCGGTTGCACACGCAGCCGGCCATTTGCTCACTGGTAGTAAGCTAAGCTGCGATTGCTCGATAGGCGTGGTGGATAGCTAAGCTAAGGACATCGGCGTACGTGCACCAGCATGGGCGCCGGCAGCAGCAGCGTGAGGCGTGCGGCGGCGGCGCTGCTCTGGGTGCTGGTGCTCGCGGCGGCGGGTAGCGGCAGCGTGTGCGAGGCGCAGCTCCGACGCGGGTACTACGCCGGCGTGTGCCCGAACGTGGAGTCGATCGTCCGCGGCGTGGTGGCCAAGAAGATCCAGCAGACACGCGCCACCGTCGGCGCCACCGTGCGCCTCTTCTTCCACGACTGCTTCGTCGAGGTAATACATAAGCACTGCTGCAGAACTCGTGTATACATGCGACAGAACTGCAATTACCATGCTGCTCAAGTGCTCCGTCGATGACCTATATATATGCAGGGGTGCGATGCGTCGGTGATGGTGGCGTCGACGGCAAACAACACGGCAGAGAAGGACCACCCCATCAACCTGTCCCTGGCCGGTGACGGCTTCGACACGGTGATCAGGGCGAAGGCTGCCGTGGACGCCGTGCCGGGGTGCCGGGGCAAGGTGTCGTGCGCCGACATCCTCGCCATGGCCACCAGGGATGCCATCGCTCTGGTACGGACTGCACGCACGGACATCCTCGCCATGGCCACCAGAGGGGAAACCAGCATGGAAACTGAATGCTAGCACGTGCATGATGCAGGCCGGCGGTCCGTCGTACGCGGTGGAGCTCGGTCGGCTGGACGGACTGAGGTCCACGGCGAGCAGCGTCAACGGGAGGCTGCCGGCGCCATTCTCCAATCTGGACCAGCTGAATCAGATGTTCGGCGCCAACGGGCTCTCGCAGGCGGACATGGTCGCTCTCTCAGGTACGCTTCTCTTCGTTTCTGGTCTTGCAAGCTACTCTTTGGACTCTCGCATGGATGCATTGCACGACCTCGGAAGGTCTTCTCTGTGCTGACAAAACAAGTGCATGTAGCACTTTTCTGAATCTGAAAAGCTAAGCCTACCTTTCCAAGTGTTGCTTATGCTTGGCAATCAGACAACCACAGCCATGCACGCAATCGTCGCCACAACTTTAACTTTCCGCCATGCCCAAATCCGGCCAGCAGCTGGCACATGATCATAGTCCAATCCATGCTTCTCTTTCCCGTTCCAGAATATTGCACAAAACATCATCCAGAATATTGAAACCTCACCGACCAAGGTACAACGACTGACGACGACCACTAACCACTTGCTTGCAAATGATGCAGCCGGGCACACGGTGGGTCTGGCGCACTGCAGCACCTTCGCCGGCCGCCTTCGTGGAGCAGACCGGACGCTGGACGCGGGGTACGCGGCGCAGCTGGCGGCGTGGTGCCCGGCGGGGGTGGATCCGCGGGTGGCGGTGTCCCTGGACCCCGTGACGCCGGTGACCTTCGACAACCAGTTCTTCCGCAACCTGCAGGCGGGGAAGGGCCTGCTGGCGTCGGACCAGGTGCTGTACACGGACACCAGGTCAGGCCCACCGTCGACGCGCTGGCCCGCAGTAGCGTCGCGTTCGAGCGGGCCGGCCTTCGTCGATGCCATCACCAAGATGGGTCGCGTTGGGGTCAAGACCACGGCGGCACAGGGCTGCGCCGTGCTGGGCTGAGATGTCGATGTGGGCTAAAAAGAAATTAAACTCCTGATGATGCCTTTTAGCTACTTCCTAAATGCGAATTGGCAGAAAGTCAATGGTAGGGACGGTCCAGGTGGGGACGCTACCCACCGGGGGTTCAAATCCCGGTGCTCGCGACCTTTTCCGGATTTTTTCAAGGATTTTTCGGCGTTATGCATTAAGTGGTAGCGGCGTTCCGTCGACGACGAAGGCGCCTATGGTGACCGAGAATCTCGGATCTGCTAGGGTGCTCGGTCCTTCCGGAGGTGCTCATAGGGGTAGGGTTTTCCGCACGCGTGTGTTCATAGGGGTGAGTGTGTGCGTGCGTGTTGTGGCGTCTGCGTTGTCTTTGTGTCATTCTCAAAAAAAAAAAAAAAAAAAAAAGCTACTTCTAAATTGCCTAAAAAAGGCTACTTTCTAAAAAGAAACTACAAATTTGTTACTGGGGTTCTTTAGATATATGCTTATTTAGAGGGAAAATAAGAGAACAGAAGGATTGGAGAATTGATTTAAATGTACCACTATCAGTGTGTGGAAACTGACTTGTGCACAACTCAAGTAAATCTATATCTATATCTATACCTACTAATAAAGAGAGAAAATTTCAGTCTCACATCTTTTCTCACCTTTTTTTTTTCTGCCACCGTTTTCTGCCCACCTTTTCGCCAATCTGCCTAATCCGCTTTGTCCTTCCACGCGTGTCCCTTCTACCACGTTCCAGCCTTGTCATCCCTCTCCGTCAGGAAAAAAATCGCACGTGTGCCCGGCTCGCTCGCCGGCCGCCAGCCCGCCCCACGCTTCGCCGGATCCGCCCGCCCAGCTTGCGGGCTGCTTTCGCGCCCACCCGCTGTCGCCTGCCCGTTGGGAGCCGGGCTCGTCGATCCACCGATCCGGCCTGCCCGCCCGCTCGCTTTACTGGCCGTGGCTCGCCCGGTCCACTAATCCCGCCGCGGCGCTTGGTGCCGTCGGGCGGACAGCCACCGCTTCGGGACGAACTCCCATCTTTGCCGTCGTCTTTGCCGCCGCCGCTCCTCGTGGCCCGGCCTCACCAAGCCGCCTCGCCCTAGGCCACACCCCTCGGCGGGCGTGCACCGACCCAAGCTAGCCCTAGCACCACCTCCTGCCGCCGGCAAGGGCCTGTTTCGGCCGGATTTGATTACGTCGTCCTCCTACGTACGCGAAGGAAGAAGGGCAATGCAAATATAACTTTTTGTTCACTTTGCATAAATGATATGACACATCTATTTACATATAGGGGCTTAAGCTAATTATAAGAAAGTTTTGTGTTCAATTTCTAAAAAGAAATTTTCGTTTTCATAAATGCCTAACACATCTCATGTTTATTACGGAAGAAACTCCTAGGGGATGTAGTTTCTACAATCAGATTTTTTGCTGACATGGTACTACTTCGTGCATAGTTTTTACCATAAGAACTGCCCTAATATTACTCTACTTTTACAATCAAACACTTTGTCACTAATGTAGTATAAAGCATCGTGCTAATTTATATTCATTGAGCACTTCTAAAAAAAAATAGCACATGAAAAAAATTAGTACAAATCATAACATAAATGGTAAACATAAATAAGTACAATTTTTTTTTTTATAAAGGGTCAATAAACAAATGAGCACCGCTAAATAACACATTAAAATTTATATAAAGTGTAAACATAAATAAGTACAAATTTATAAATGGTCGATTTTTACTTCTCCCGTTGCAGCATACGGGTATATTTCTTAGTAATAAAAAAGTCATGTCGGTTTCTTCAAATCCTGTCCTTTCAACCCTTTTTGTATGTCTTAGCCTAAATTGGTGTTGGTTTGCTGTAACATTGCAGCCCGCTTGGGTGAAAAAGCATAAATTCAATTACGACGCGCACCTACACCAAAGAGAAGAAAAAGACGCATATGGTTTTGACAGGGAGCTTGTTGGCGTTAGGGTTTCTATCTCCAAAACAACAAGTTTAGAAGGGTGATTTTAAGGGTGATGGCTGCGACACGACAACAAGGCAGGGCAGGTATGCTACACCTCGTTCAACCAAGATAACAACATGCAAGTAGAGGATCATGGACCGTTACCACGAGAAACGCAATGGAAGAAGTATCAGAACAACCCATTGTCGATGTAGTGGAAGTACTTGTATGTCGTTGCGTACCGTTAGCAGCGAAACGCCCACTCGTCTTTGTGTTCATCAACGATGAACGTCGCAACAAACAACAATAGGGTCTCCAATGAATCCGAAAGGGAAATAAAGAGGGCTTAGGCTTACGAGTTATCTTTCCCACGTGGTGTTGTACATTTATAAAGGGAGAAACTCGATGTTTCAATATCCATTAGCGATATGGTACTAATTAATATATTGTATGTTCTCCATTCATGGGTTTTAAACATTAAAACCGTCTCTTATTACAAACCCATTAATGCTATATCCTATTCATATATTAGTATGATTGTCTCATGGGCACATCACCATCAGCAGGGAGCCCACTACATGCCCTCGAAACAACGGCCTCCTCACTAGTAGAGAAATGACTTTCCATCCAGAAACTTTAGTTCCGACCATTTTTGGGCCCCGAAAACAACGGCCCCCTCACTAGTAGAGAAATGACTTTCCATCCAGGAACTCTAGCTTAGCTCCTTAGTTGTGTAGTGTTTTCACCTAGGGGTAAACTAGTGACTTAGATTGAGTGGTTCCTAGAGACTATAGTTTATCTAGACATACTTGTGTAGGAGGCTTGCATAGCTAGCTAGAAGCACCGCTTAAATTGCTACGCCGTCTTATTGTCTAACCACCTTGTTTTAGTGTTGTTGAAGAAAATTTTATATGTTATTCACCCCCTCTAGCCATTTAGGACCTTTCAACACCTCCGCCCACCGCCGATATGTTACAAACTGCTTCAACAACAAAAGTATGAATTGAAATAGTGACAAACATCCAACGCAACATGAACAAAAAATGCTGCAACAATGAAAAAAGCAATTGCAACATTCAAGGACAACTAATGAAACGCCGAAAAAAAACCCTGTTCAAACAAACCCAAAACAAGGAGCCGCAGGAAGGACTAGGCCTGGATCTAGACTGCCTGCTATAGGATCCACCATGATGGGATCATGACGTGCCCATCGCATACGGAGTGCGAGGATTTTGTTGATCTTGAACGCGGTTTTATGATCTGAGTATTTGAGTATAGATATAGGTTTGTTTCGTACATGGTGGTTTGAGCAGTATACACGTTGATTGAGTGGAGCGTGTGTACATATAAATAGACGAGACATCAACAAAAATAATCTATAAATTTATACGTGCGTTAAGTGGGGCGTGCGTATGTATAAACAGACGAGACGTCAACAAAAAAAAAATCAAATGACTCTAAAAAGTTCCAAGGGAAAAAAAGTACATATACGGCTGACAGTGATCCACTGACCCAAGCCAAAAGCATACTAGTAAACATTTTCTTCTTCATATCGCTATCTCGTTTCGACAGGTTGTGAGCGAGGAGATATCTGATCTCCGTGCTCCGGTGCGGGTGCGGTGAGGACCCCATCCCCGCCGGCGGACAAAAGCAGCATGGGCCCAGCCCCCGCCGCCCGGCACAGGAAGCGGGCCCACACGTCATCCTCAGCATCTCACGTGTCCCCCTCCCGCACCTATATCCCCAAAGCTCTCTTTTCCCTCGCAAGAGAAAAAGGAGATTCCTCTCCCCCTCTCCCCTCCCCATCGTCGAAACCCTAGCCCCGCTTCGCCGCCGGCGCCGGTGTTGGTGGCTGCCTCAGCGCCGGCACACAGCCCGCCGCACCCCTTCTCGTGCTGCCGTTTCCCCGCGACCGATCGACCGGCCGTCGGCTCGGTAGCCGCCGGATCCGGATCGGCCGGCGCCGCCATGTCCAAGGCCAGGGTCTACGCCGACGTCAACGTGCTGCGCCCCAAGGAGTACTGGGACTACGAGGCGCTCACCGTTCAATGGGGGTATGTCCTCTCCTCCCCTCCCCTTGCTCGCTAGCTCGTGCGCGCGCTCTCCTCGCGTCCTCTGCCACACCTGCGCATAACTCTAGCTCGAGCTTCGGTTTCGACGTGGTACGAGCGTGTCCGTACGGAGAATCGTTCGGTCGCATCGTATGGCTGGGCTCTGTATAGAGCTCAGGAGGGACTCCTTACGATTTGTTTGTTCCCATGCTTAGCTTGGATTGGGTAGTGTCGTTTGTTTTGTTTGGTGCACATGTTCTGTAACTTTGTTGGGGAAACTGGCATGGTTATCAGCTAGTTAGCTAGGCTGCTCTCCCTGATGATTGCTCCTGCCAATCCTGCCGTTTTATGATACTTTGATTGATGTCACCATCCTTCCACCGATTATTATGACTCAAGCTTTAATTCTGAGCTATTATGACTCGAATCTTTAATTCTGAGCTATACAAGGTACTTAAGAGAAATTTAGTGGAAGTTTGGTCACATGCTTGTGTTCTGAATGTATTGATTTCTTCATTTATTTCATCGGGAAGCTGTGCTTAGCTTATTGATTTTGTGTGACGGCATTTTCCTTACCTTAGTTTCGCATTTTGTCGGTTGAGTTGGCAGGTCTTCAAATTGTAAATCGTTGTTTGTTTGTCTCTGCAGTCAAATTCTGCTGTTTGTAACATAGTTCCCTAACAATTTATGCTTATTAACGTTCCCATTCTCGCCATTTTGGCTTGTAAGGTTGGTCTCGGTATAGTGTTCAGGTACAGCTGCAAGATATGATTGTCTCCTTGCTTAGCTTGATTGGGTAGTGTCATTTGTTTGGGGCACATGTTCCATAATTTTGTTGGGCAACTGGTTGCCCATGAACTAGTTAGTTAGGCTGCTCCCCCTGACAACATAAATGCTCATTAATATTCCTGTCAATCCTTCTGTTTTGTGATACCTTGATATCACCATTCGGTCACTGATTATTAGGACTTGTAGTGGTAATTATGAGCTAAGAATTATTTGACAGCAATTTAATAGAAGCTCTGCCGCATGCTTATGTTCTGAATGTATTGCTTTCCTCGTTTGCCTTCAACGAGAAGCGAGTTAGTGTGAGATAGCAATTTCCTTAACTTAGTTTCTCAGTTTGTCTAAAACTGGATTTAAGATTGTAATTAACACAATATTTAAAATGACCATAGAGCTTCGCTGTTGTCTATTTGACTGTTATATCAACGCAATTGGTCGTTGAGCTTGGCCTGGTTTATTATTGCTTTGATATTTATATGTATTTAACAGAACTGGAGTCTGAAATAGCTGTATGTAGAATAGCCGTGGGGGTATGCCATCTATGCAAGGACATGTCAAACTTACTAGATGTCAAGTACTGGTGTTTTTCTTCTCTCTGCATCTTCCAAGTCCCGGATGCTGAAGATAAACCCTGTGCCTGAAGAAACTAAAACTGTTTTGTTTTGTCACATAGATTTTTAGTGCTGTGGGCATTTCTGCCTCACAATGATAGCTCTATTCTCGCCCTGCAGTTTTCTCTTTAAATCCTTTGCTATCACTCGTAGTCCTTTGGATGGCCATGCTTTGAGCAGTGGCAGAGCATAGAACCAAAGACAGCAGGGGCCAATCAGTAGATTATGTGGAAATTAGATCGTTATTTATAGTCTAACAAAAGAACATAAAACACATATAGTTGTAATCACAAAAGAACAGGGGTGGCCATGGCCCATGTTGGCCTGAACGAAGCTCCGCCCCTGGCTGTGACTGACAACTTTAAACCTTTCTCTTTTACTGTTATACAGTTATATTTTGCCAACCCATTAAATTTTGGGTTTCTGAAAAGTACCATATCTCTTTGACCAGTGAGCAGGATGATTATGAAGTTGTTAGGAAAGTTGGGAGAGGAAAATACAGTGAAGTCTTTGAGGGTATTAATGTTAACAATAACGAGAAATGCATCATTAAGATCCTCAAGCCTGTGAAGAAAAAGAAGGTAGACCATGAATCCTATTGCTTGCAATTTGTAACTTGTTATCCCCTGAACCCACTATTTTAGTGATTCAGTGACAATTTTAATCTCGATTTTAACCTATGCTCTTGTGCTGGTACAGATCAAAAGAGAAATTAAAATTCTTCAGAATCTTTGTGGAGGCCCTAACATTGTGAAGCTGCTTGATATTGTTAGAGATCAGCATTCAAAAACACCCAGCTTGATCTTTGAGTATGTCAACAACACAGATTTCAAAGTGTTGTACCCAACACTAACAGATTATGACATTCGATATTACATCTACGAGTTACTCAAGGTAAAATTCTCATCTTGTTACTTCTGTGTAAGCAGCTAGAATATTTTCTTCTTTAAAGAAGTCTTGGTAATCCAACTTGCTTCGTTCTAAAAATGCTTAGTTGTTGCTGTTGAAATCTTAGTTGTTCCGGTGTCCAGATAGGTTTCTGTCAGCATTTTGAGGCTTGTTATATGTTTGCAAGGAAATGATAACTCCTGCGCATATGTGACTAATGACACATAAAGTTGCTGCTGACCTAGTCATCAACTAATTATCAAGGAACCTGAAGTGAATTTGACTTGCCTAACTGGTTCTGTTTTCTGGATACAGGCATTAGATTACTGCCATTCACAAGGTATTATGCACCGAGATGTGAAGCCCCACAATGTTATGATAGATCACGAGCCGGAAACTTCGTCTGATAGACTGGGGCCTTGCTGAATTCTATCATCCTGGCAAGGAATATAATGTCCGTGTTGCCTCCAGGTACCTGCAGATATACATATACTATAAACTTTCATTATTGGTTCACAGTTCTGACCTTTGAAATGTGGAATTCTGAAGTGATAATAGTGAAACTATATTATACTTTGTCACAATTTATTTTGTTTCTGCTTTTGCACTTATTTTGAATCCAAATTTCAGTTGATTTGAACTCACATTTGTGACTTGTGGTTTGTTCCTGTAGCTTGTTTATTCAGCAACCATATAAATTAAGATCATTCTGATAAATAGTATTTGTATTTTAACTCCGCTGTCACATATTAAGAGAATGAATGAATACTTTTTCTACAGTGAATCATATGGCTTACTTGACGTGTCTCTAGTCTAGAGCATAAGTTTCCATGTTTGCTCTGTAGCAGCCCTCAGCCCCTCACTATTTGCTTTCCCAACATTTTTTCTACTGAAATTCAGGTACTTCAAGGGGCCTGAGCTTCTTGTTGACTTGCAAGATTATGATTACTCTTTGGACATGTGGAGTCTGGGCTGCATGTTTGCTGGAATGGTATTTACCCACCTGACTATTCTACCTATTTGCTGCCATATCCTCCTTTTGTATTTTCTGATGATTCCTTATAGGCATAACAAATATTAATTTGTTGATCATATGCTGCTGATTGCAGATTTTTCGTAAGGAACCATTTTTCTACGGCCATGACAACCATGATCAACTTGTTAAGATAGCCAAGGTTGATATTCAGTTTATTTGTTCTTTGCAGTGAACTAGTCAACTAGTTAGGTTGCTTACATTTCCCATGTCATGTAGCCAGAGATTTCATTTTTATCTATTCATAGATCAATCTGATTACTTTGCAGTCAGAAAATGAACAGCACTTGTACTCTGGACAAATTCAGTTGTTTTATCTCTAGTATAACTGTATAAGATCTTGTATATGTACTTGATGCTATGTTGGTTATAGGGGAGCCAGAGATTTAATTTTTATCTAGTTCAATCTGCTTCCTTTGCAGTCAGAATATGAACATCTCTCCCTCCCTCCCCTCCCTCTGAACTTATGCTCTGGAAAAATTCAGTTGTTTTTATCTCTAGTACAAGAGCTTGTATATGTACTTGGTGCTATGATGGTTATATCTGCTGTACTTGATGCTATGTTGTTAGTTATGTCTGCTGTACTTGATGCTATGCTGTTGTCTACACATGCTGTTATACTTTGCATGGCATGAGACCATTTAGGTTTGTTAAATGACTCTGCTAATTATTGTTACATCCATTTATTTATTATCAGGTACTAGGAACAGATGGTCTGAATGCTTATTTGAACAAGTACAGAATTGAGCTTGACCCTCAGCTAGAAGCCCTTGTTGGAAGGTAGAGTATGCCGCTGCTCACCCAGACTGTTGATGGAAAATCTTTATGTGGGTTGCATTTACATTATTCTTTGCCTTTTGGGATGCAGGCATAGCAGGAAACCATGGTCAAAGTTTATTAATGCAGATAACCAACACCTAGTGTCTCCTGAGGTGTTTACTAATGCCCTTCATTTTAAACAGACCTAACTAGCATTTTATAGTGCTTAACTAACAGGATTCCTTTGTTTATATCTGTAGGCTATAGATTTCCTCGACAAGCTTTTGCGTTATGATCATCAGGACAGGCTTACTGCACGTGAAGCTATGGTAAGTTTCCCTGTGCTAATTTTGGTGACATGTAATTTGACAAACACAAAGCTCATTATTGTGAAATATTTGGTGTAAAGTTACATTTTACTAGTTTATATCTCCATCTTGGAACAAAAGAACTCTGGTCTCTGAACAAAGGAACTCTGGTGTTCACCATATCCTGATTGATGTGCACGCTGTTTTGTTTAAGCATGTTTCAGAACTAAAGTTTTATTCATGTTGGAAGGTTTTAGTTCATACGAGGTGTAAATTGTGATGCCTTGTCGTATTCTCTTCTTATAAGGATGCTTTTATATTCTTGCAGGCACACCCATACTTCCAGCAAGTGAGAGCTGCAGAGAACAGCAGGACGCGAGCATGATAGGCAAGTGCGAAGACTGGTGCTAACCATTGGTCAGATCAGCTGCTCTTGATGGAGCATGCTCTTATCAGTGACTTGCTTCAGTCAGATGTATGAGATGAATAGTGGTTGGGGGTATACTAGGCAAAAACAAACAATAGCTATAGAGCCTGTTATACCCTTATTTAACCGCGTCGAGAATGAACTGAATTATTCAGGTTGTGAGGTTTGGGTCGTGATTGTGAACAATGATTATTCATGTAAGATGTTTGTCATAAAAGGTTGTATGTTGTATTATTGAGCTTGTAAAGAATATCTCATCCTTTGTTTGGAATTTGTCGAGTTTTTGAGGGCTATTGTCTTGTAATATCTTTGGAAATGTCGTGTTTGAGGTCTCCTAACCCTAGAAAGGTTGAGACAGAAAATGAAGATGCCCTGCAAAATTTGGCTTCACTGAACTTGTTGAGTTGTGACCTGAATGTCAACCTTACAAATACAGTCTGGATTACTGAAATGGCGAGCCGTGGCTTGTCTGAATGCCTGAGAAACTGCAACCTTACAAATGAAATCTCAATTTATGCATGCTAAAATGGAGAGCTCAAGAACTCATGACTGTTGTACATCAAACCAGAGATAAATGAATAAATAAGGGGGAGACCTCTTTATGTTTCTCTCATTTATTTCTAAACATTTTGCAGTCCCTACTTAATGAAATGATACGTTCAAAATGAAATGACACGTTCGTGAAAAAAAAAACAGAGATAATGTCCCAAATTCACGCCGAAGAACACAAGGAAAAGGAAAAAAAAAAAGAGATAAATGGCAGGTGTACGTCACCGATGAAAAAACCTGGCGAGAAATGGCTCCATGTAAGGTCCCAAATTCAGAAATAAGAACACAGGGAAAAGAGAGGAAAAAAAAAGGGATAAATGGCTCCCTGTAAGGTCCCAATTCACACCAAAGCACACAGGGAAAAGAAAATACTGAGCAAGCACAGGCAGACATCACAAATCCACACAGAATTAATGTTCTTAGCCCACACAGAATTAATGGTTTTAGCACGACAGGCTGACAGAAGGATCACATTACATATTTAGTTGGGGCAACACAACCGAAAGCAGCTGCAGCAACAGCAACAGCAGCTGCAGCAACAGCAACAGCAGCTGAGACCCATTGACACATAGTATATTCAGTCACTGATGAAGATGACAGTACTTGGTGGATGATGACAGTTTTCTCTCTTTGTTGAGCTGAGCATATGCCCCTTGTCTGAGGGGAGCATATGCTGCTGCTCTGCTGCTTACTAATTCTTGAGGTGGGGGAAGCACTGGTGGAGGTCATTCTTGGGATGCCTCGCCTCGGCATGCTCTTTGCACTTGGCCTCAGAGGTGGTGCAGATGAAAGTCTGCATGCAGATCTTGCACTGCGTTCAGATGGAAGCAAGGTCAGTACATTTGGATGTAAACATTGTCAACTGAAAACAGAAATACCAAAACACAAACATTGTTATATGTTGTAGAGGAATGTCAAAAATTCTGGGTACAAACATTTGGCCAATGGGAGAAATGGCAGCTACTTACACAGTTTTTGCAACCTACATCTACTAGGTGCAAAAGCTATGCATCTAGAAAAGTCTGAACGATTTGCAATTTGAAACGGAGGGAGTGGTAACTAGTGATCCACACAGCAGGTAGCACCTCAATGTAGTCCAGAAAGAGGTACCGCAAGAAATAAAGAAGCACCACATGTTTCAGAAGTTACTGTATTGTCTCTCCAGAGTCTGGATTCATAGCAAAAATAAAATAAAATAAAATGACAGTCATCCCTTTCCCATTGCAATACATACTTGACTTGTATCATATATATAAGCAAAGGAAAGGGGTTATCGCTATGGGGGGTATTGAAGTTGGGCTAGAACAGCCAGCGGTGTGGGGTTTTTTACTGATGCACTGAACAAGAGTAACACATTATCCCGCATTGACTAGACTCGTTGACGCTAGAAAAAAAGAGATGTGATGGCAGTTCAGGTTGAATGAACGACTGCGCTAAAAGTGCTGCAGCAGCCAATTTGAAGTTGCTGTTGTGGCTTTCAGAACTGCAGGGGAGGGAGTTTCTAGTATGAATTGTGGGTGTGCAGGGTTGAATTGGTTCCCCTGCCTGCCACCCTGACTATCGAAGGCTATGCGTCGAATTGAATCATCCGCTGCCCCCCTTGGTAACTAGGGATAGGTAGGAACCAAATGCAGCGTTTGACGTTACAGAGGTTGAGGGGGCACACACCCTTGGCAGCTCCCAAGCTGATGGGAGTTGAAGCAAGCAAGCAAAGCAAAGGTTCCTAATATAAATCCTAACAACCCTTTCCTATGGGTGGGTGAAATAATAACAAAATCATACTAGTAATTCTATGCATCCAGATAGAGTAGACTGAAACCGAAGTGAATCCGCCTTGCCTTACCCCCAAATTTGGAGAGGAAAACAGATGGCAAACAAGAGGATTGGGTACTGGCTAGGGTAGGGTAGGAAACAGATCGGGTGCCGAGCGGCGGTGATTGGGAGAAGCAGGATGGTACGCACCTGGATGTTCATGGCCTTCTTGTTGGTCTCCAACTGGCTGCCTGCAAGCAAAAGCAAATACAGAGGAAATCGCGGAATCAGATCCGGATGGTGAGCAGCAAGGAGATACGGAACTAAGGGAAATCGGGGTGCGATGGAGGACGGACCTTTGGAGCCCTTGTTCTTCTCGGCGTTCCTCTCCCTCGCCATCTTGGATTTCTGCGCGTTGCCGCCGCCCATGGCTCAAGCTCCAAGCTCCTCCGCTTCCTGCCTGCAACTTCCCTGCAAGAGAAGAGGTGCGCGTGGGGAAGGAAGGAAAGTTGTGCTTGCTTTGGTTGGGGGCGGAGACGCGACCCTTTTATTTAAAGTCCTCCCACCTCTGTCCCAAATTTCTAAAGTTTTGCTTTTATATCTAATTTGTATATATGATAATAAAAACGTTTAGTTATGATTTACATAAAAATAATATGCTGGATATTAATTATTAAAAGTAGAGAGGAAAATTAAAAGAAAAGAAAAAAAGAACAAGAGAGGGCGGGGGCAGGTCGTGGTTGGGCGTTGCCGACCCACCGCGCACCGTGCCGTGGATGAGATGGGACATGGATTCCTTCCGTTTCCGCACGACGCAACGCGCCGGCCAGGATTGACTCACCGCTTGACCCACGTCGGCATAATAACCACGGATGTGTCTCTGCCGGCGGGCCCATCCACCATCGGCCACGAGGCCTGTCCACCGTCGACAGCACAGCACAGCACAGCACAGCAGGCAGCCCACTTTGTTTCCTTCCTTTTTCACATCCTCAATCCCAATGCCAATCTCAATCTCAATCAAAAAAACCCAATCTCGTATTCGTCGTCACCGGTGACACACCAGAATGTCGTGTTGGTATGCAACGCCTGCCTGAGAAATCGCTTCCTCTCCATAGTACTCTACCAAGAGTTGTAACAAAAAAAAAAAAAAAAAGTGCAGCGACTGAACTGAAGTGCAAGGCGACGTCACGCACCGACCGACGCAACGCAGGCAAGGCTGACCAAGTCAGTCGGTCAACAAGCCTACTACGCGGCTCACTGCCTGGGTGGGGGACGTGGGGTACGAGGGCCAAAAACTAGTGGCTGGAGATGGCCGGCGGCGGGGCCCACGGATGACCACCTCAAGAAGCGCTGTCCGTCCGTCCCGCCCTCCCTGCCCTCGGCTACCGTTTTTCCAAGTGCCAACTGTAGCGCACGTGGACGCACGCCGGCCCTTTGACTCTTCTAGGCCCTAATAAACAGATTGATTACCTATATTTATCAGGTTTATACTCCGTACAATCATCATAATTTTAAGAGACCAACCAACGTGTGTGGCCTTAAAATTAAATCAAAGTGGACAACTTATTTCAATTTCAGCCGAATGTAATTTGTATATAACTTAAAATGTGTCTACTTATTGGGTGTCATAGATGGATGTTGTCGTTTCAAGTTTAAAACTATTTTGATTTATTTAAAATGTACGGTGTACAAATTGATTTTATTTAAATACGTACGGAGGGAGAGTAGACAAGTGTTGGAGCTAGAAATACTATTGGGTGTTGCCTTGCAATGCATGGTCACTCAAGAATGAAACGTACGTGTGAGTTGCCCGTTGATCGGTCTTAATTGGATTCACGATGATACTGACAAGATACAAGGATCGCCGTGGGTGCTGGGATACTCTATCCGTTCCAAATTGTAAACTGTTTTTTTTTTATTTTATTTTCCATCTAAATCTGAATTTATATTCAAGATGGTTTGGCTCGGCATTCCTGTCCGGCACAATATTGGACTAGTGGTTGTCGTTGCCGCCGACCATGGCTAAAGCTGAAGCTCATTTCTTCCATAACCGTGCGTTGGCACAAACCAAAACAAGCTTTGAATTGATTTCGATTTGAAGTACTTTTGTTTGTTAATAATCCAAAAAAATCACAAAAAAAGGGGAAAAAGAGAGGGCAGAGGTCGGCGTTGGGCGTTGCCGGCCGGCCCATCGTGCGGACGCGCCTTGATAGACACACCGTGCGTGCGGGCTGGGATGGGCTCGGTTGGAGGAGGTCGCGGGGCGCTGCATGAGCCCATGGATCTGTTCCAGGCCCATCCACCATCGCAGACGCATCTCGTGTAGGTACGTACTGGCGATAAGAAAATACCATTTTCTAATGGGTTGGCAGAATCAGAAGACTTTTCGTTTGTATTTGATAATTATTGTTCTATCGTGGACTAACTAGGCTTAAAAGATTCGTCTCGTACTTTTCAGCCAAACTGTGCAATTTGTTTTTTTATTTACCTATATTTGGTGTCCCATGCATATGATAAAAGATTTGATGTGACACTAAATTTCTTTTGGGTTAACTTTTCACAAACTAAACATGGCCATATCCTCAAGCCCAATACCAATCTCACACTGTGTTCAAGAAGACTTTCTCTCAGAATCTAAATCGGTAGTAGCGTGATCTTTCTTCACACCATATCCTCACGCCCAATGCCAATCTCAATCTTATCAAAAATCCCAATCTCGTATTCGTCGTCACCGGTGACACACCAAAATCTTGTAGCGACTTCTCGTATTCGTTTCACGTACTCTCTATGCTCCAACTCTCTCTCCAAAACTCACTATTCACCAAGTGTTGGTTACGATAGACAACAATTACCACAAACAAACGAAAAGCGATGATGATTCCATCTAAACACACAAAATGATGATTACAAAAATGTAGCGACTGAAGTGAAGTGCAAGGCGACGTCACACACTGACCAAGTCAGTCGGTCAACAAGCCTACAGTACGCGGCTGAGCTCAATGCCTTGGGGACGTGGGGTACGAGGACCGTGGGCCCCACCAAAAACTAGTGGCTGTAGATCGCCGGCGGCGGGGCGCACGGTTGTCCGTGCGTCCGTCCCTCCCTCCCTCCGCTACACTTTTTCGAAATGCCAACTGTACCGCGCCTGGAAGCACGCCCGCCCTTTGACTCTCTTCTATAGGCCCTACACAGATTGATTACCTTCAATTATCAGGTTTATACTCCGTATCATCGTTATTTTAAGAGACCAACCAACGTGCGTGGCCTTAAAATTAAATCAAAGTGGACAAAATACTTTAATTTCATCCGAATATAATTAGTACATAACTTAAAATGTGTCTACTTATTGGGTGTCATAGATGGATGTTATATCCTTTCAAGTTTAAAACTAGTTTCATTGATTTAAAATGTACGGTGTACAAATTGATTTTATTTTAAGACGTATGGAGGGAGTAGACAAGTCTTGGAGCTAGAAATACTATTGGGTGTTGCCATGCATGGTCAATCAAGAATGAAACGTACGTGTGAGTTGCCCGTTGGTCGATCTTAATTGGCTTGACGATGAGACTGACAAGATACAAGGATCGCCGTGCCGTGGGTGCTGGGATCTACTCTATCCGTTCTAAATTGTAAGATGTTTTTTTATTTTCTATCTAAATCTAAATATATATTCAAGATGGTCTGGCTCGGCATTCCTCTCCGGCCGGCACCATATTGGACTAGTGGTCGTCGTTGCCGTCTCCCATGGCTAAAGCTGAAGCCTCATTTCTTCCATAACCGTGCGTTGGCACAAACCAAAACAAGCTTTTAATTGATTTCAATTCGAAGTACTTTTGTTTGTTAATAATCCAAAAACAAAACACAAAAAAAAGGGGAAAAAGAGAAGGCGGTGTGGGGGCAGAGGTCGGCGTTTGGCGTTGCCGGCCGGCCCATCGTGCGGACGCGCTTGATGGATTGCGTGCGGTCTGGGCTGGGCTCGGTTGGAGGAGATCGCGGGGCGCTGCATCAGCCCATGGATCTGTTCCAGGCCCATCCACCATCGCAGACGCAGCTTGAATAAACCAGGATCGGAAGCCGACGCACCTAGTGACATCAAGCTCACTGAAGCAAGCGTCGTCGTCTCAGCTCCATTGCCATCAGCAAGGAGGAGATGGCGTTTGGTTAAAAAAAAAAAAGGAGATGCCGTTGCGCGTAAATTCTGAAGGGGATGGTTGAATGAGTGAAAATGCCAGATCGAGCACTGCCATTGATGCTAAAAAACAACTGAACCTGTTTAAGCATTTATCCTTCTTCATTCATAAGAATCTTTTAAACATTTCTGGGTGTCATGAAAATTGACTGATTGAGAAATGAATTAATTCCATATCAAAAGTTACAGTGACAACTGACAATGTACATACGTGGCTGTACTAAAAATACAGTGACATCTTGATGAACATGGTAACTGTTTATAGTACTGAGCTCATCATGCGAATTCATGGGGATCATGCTGCTGATTCTTTTCTTCAGCCTGACGTCGGAAAGGGAAATTCGTTATTTTTAAGAACCTTTGGTTAATAAAGTCTACCACAACAAAAGCAGTGAGAGATGAGTGATCAAATTAGGGTTTGAATAAGTCAAATGAGCTACAGAGGTAAGTATTGTTGGATTATTAAAAGTTATAAGAGGAAAAAAAAAAAAAAAAAAAAAAAGAGGAGGGGGGCAGGTCGTGGTTGGGCGTTGCCGACCCACCGCTGATGGGAGGTTGGATTCGGATGCAGCCGGCCAGGGCTTGACCGCCTGACCCACGCCGTCATATGATAAATGCGGCCCACGGATGTGTCTCTGTTGGGAGGGCCCATCCAACATCGGCCAAGTCTGTCCCGTCCCTGTGTGTCTACCGCTCCTCCCTACGCCTGCCAGGCTCCCGTGGCCCCGTCGACAGCGCAATCTTCAAAATTCCCATCCTTCACTCATCGTCACCAATGTTAAGAAATCGAATTCTTTGCACACTAGGACATGGAACACAAGCACAGAGATGAACACATAATGGAGAGGAGTGAGAGTTCTGTATATTGCATTCTTTCTCTTGATCTTCATACAATGAAGGTGGCCTCCTATTTATAGAGAGGAGGCAGCCGTATACATCTATTGTATCAATGTGAACTCTCCGGACTTTTTTCTCTCCTCTCATTAATTTGGCCACACACAAAGTCTTCCTTTTAGATCCTGTTTGAAGACTTTGACTTACAACACCCCCTTGGCCAAATTATATGCTATGTATATGTCTCGTTAAAAAACTCCGCCCCAAAAACCCGAGTGGGAAAAAAGGGTAGGAGAAAAGAGTACATAACATGCATCTCTCTTATGTTGCACTTTTGCCTCGTTAAAAACCTTGCATGAGAAACCCAAGTGGAAAAAACTCATGAAGGGAAAAAGAGTACAACAGTTGATCTTCGGTTCAAGTCTTCAGGACTAACCGATGCAACTTAATTTGGTCTTCAGGACCTATCGGTCTTCAGGACCAACTGTGACCTTCGTCATCTCAATCCTTTTATGGGCTTTGACTCATAATATGCCCCCCTTGGGTGATTCGCGGTTGTGTGCATGCCTCGTCAAAAACTCCCCCAAAAACCCAGTGGGAAAAATGGTAGGAGAAAAGAGTACATTACACACGCCCAAGCTGTGTTGCACCTGTTGCCTCGTTAAAAACCTTGCATGAGAAAACCTCGTGGGAAAAACTCATCAAGGGAAAAAGAGTACAACAGGCCGATCTTCAGGATCAGGTCTTTAGAACTAACATGCAATCTTTAGGTCTCCAAGACCACAATTGTGGACTATGATTCTGGGAGGCTTCTCCCCCTGAACCCTACAACCCTCTCAGTCATCTCATGCCCTTTCCACATATCTTTGCGGAAGCTAGAATTTTGGTAGAGATTTTGTGAACAAATCTCTTGGATTTTACATGACTGAGTTTTGCGGGATATTCATGTCCCCGCTCTTCGGAGCTCATGGGGGTAAAAAGAATTTTGGAGCAATATTGCCCTTAACATAGTCCTTATGCATGTGTGCAACACAAGTAGTGTTATCTTTATAGACAACGGTGGGGGAGCTATCAAAGCTGAAGCCACATGACTTCTGGATGTGGCTAATCATCCATTTGAGCCAAACACATTCTCGTGTGGCTTCATATAGGGCAACTATCTCTTAGTGGTTGGATGATGCGCAACCGAGGTACGCTTCCGCATCGCCATAAAAATGGTTGCACTACCACACAGAGATACGAAAACGGTCTGGGAACTGGCATTATGCGGGTCAGACATATATCCAGTATCCACATATCCCCCATGGTTGGGACTTGGTTCTTCAGGAACCATCGACCAAGGTTTTGGGTACTCTGTAGGTACCTCAGGATAGTGTTAACGCCAACCCAATATCTTTTGTCTAGGGTAGCACTATACCTTGCCAATTTCATTTACTGCGAATGCAATATTAGACCTTATGCAGTTCGCTAGGTACATTGGTGCTTCAATGTCACTCAAGTAGGGAGCTTCGGGTCCCTAACATTTTCTTATTGTAACCCTTAGTCTAAATGGGACTGATCCACTTGGGGGGATTGTCCACCATGGAGGATTTTAGAGGGACGATATGCCCAAATTTCTTAAGCCCTCTTTATAGACCCGATGTATAAACACTCCTTCAGGGGAGGTGCGAGCTGGCGGCTCAAGTAGGATTTGGTTTTACCCAAGTCCTTCATCGTTGTTTGTGTAATCCTTCTTCGGGAGGACATTACACAAATGGTTGAATCACATCCTTTCGGATCATTCAACCCATACTATGGCCACTTCAGCGACATTATTTTTTGATTCGGTCCAGGGATCTTGAGTTCTTCAGGGACTCTGGGATCTCGAATCAAGTGACCCATATAAGTATGTGGCCACAATATTTGCCAACTGCCTTTTATTTAAATTCAAGTCATTAGCTGCCATAAATATAAGTATCAGAACGTCTTTGCCACTCATAATAGGAGAGCAAATTTCATCATAAATGATGATGGGTCTCTGCGGGAACCCTTATGCCACTTGCCTCGCTTTGTGCCATGTTTATTCCTCTTCAGGAGGAAGACCCATTTGCATCCTTCAGGGATGATTTGTAGAGGTATTGGGACTTCAGGCCCGAGAACCTCTCTCTTTCATAAAGCGAGCACAACTTTGCCTTAATTGTTGCTTTCCATTTGTCCCATTCTAAGTGTTTCCGGCACTCTGCCATGGACTTTGACTTTGGATCCAGATCCATTTCATCAGCAATTCCGAGGCAATATATTTGTTGACAATAGTGGTCTTTCAAATAAATGACTCTCCTGATCCCACATATTTAGTGGCGATCTCCTCATGATCATCCTCCAACTCATCGTGATTTCCCATAACAATTAAGTTGGGGCGTTCCGATCCACCAATGCAATATTGAGCGCGCGCCGCATGGTGGTTTCCATCTTCAGGATGGGGTCCTTCAGGGACCAACTCGACTTCAGGTCGAGCCGCCACTTCAGGGGCGTTCTCAACATCAGGTTGAGCTTCTTCAACTAATTCCTTAAGTGATGCAAGCGGCTCAAGACCTTGTCTATGCGGACGTCTCCGCTGACACTTGTCCGAGCACCCGGAGGTCTCCCCCTCAACCTAGGATCAGATGGAGACAACAGAGTTGGTAACCTTTTGGGCTACCTATACTCTCTCCGACGCACTTACTGCAGGTAAATGCGGCCTTTGTCACTTCTATAATTAGTGAAGGTATTTAGCAGCTCATTTGCAACCTTTTGCAAATGCATAATCCTCTGAACTTCTAGTTCAGATTGACCAGTGCGTGAGTTCAAGGAATGAATTCCACCATTCCATTTTATGTAATTTCCCGGCATTCTTCTGGATGCCAATCTCCCCCTAATGCTGGGAAATGCAACCAACGTACTGAGCCCTATGAAGATCCCCAGTCATAGGCTCATCTATCCCAACTTCTGGTGGGATCTTTTTGGTGTACGCTGATGTGGCGGTACTGGCACACATACCGCATACGCAGATGGGAAATACTTTATTCGTTCCCACGCACTAGTTGTGCTTGAGGGGGTATGCGGTTGGCTTTGAGACTTTGGGGATTTTAGAATATAGTGTAAAACCAACGACATTCATAACTTGTGAAAAATATTGCAAATGCTCTTGAGAGCACGCATGACTATTCAAAGACATGTTGCAAATGCTCTTTAGGAGCATGAATGATCAAATTCTACTGGTACATTTGGACATTGCATTATGACTAACATGATATCTTAGGGATATCAAAGTCATGATTGAGGTCATCCTCACATATGTCCGTTTGGACATCTTCACCATTTCATTTGTGTCGACAAGCATGTTGTCACATTCCCGAGCTTCAGGCTCAGTGGTGAAGTGAGGATTATGTTTACTCTTCTTGTCCTTGCTTCCGGAAGGACTTTGGTAGAGCTCAACTAGGTGTTTTGGGGCATGACCAATGCGGGACTAATATCCCGTGCCTCCACATCTACCTATGACCTTCTCGGATTCACTTTTACCCCTGGGCTTTTTCTTTGCCTCCGAACATGGCAGCTCCTTTTCCCTTCCATTATCCCTTTCCACGGCCTTTGCGGTTGCGAGAAGTCTCAGCAAAGGCACAACCTTGACATTAGTATGCCATGCAGAGCAATCGTTCTCATTCTATTGTTCTGCAATCAATAGTACTATTATTGTAGTACTATGTTGTTGGGATGGAGGGTAGGAAGAGCTTCTCGATCATATCATTGTTAGTGATCTTCTGGTCACATAACACAGGCTCGTTAGAATCCTTTGTGAAGCAAAGTTGTACGCTACCTCAGACATACAGTCTTAGAAGCGTAAGGCGATCCAATCCTATTGTGCGCTGGAGAGCACAACCAAGTTCTGCTAGTTGAAGCAATCCTTTAGGGACTACCATACAACTAGTGGATCATCCTCTAAGATATACTCAGACTTCAGGTCTGGGTGTAAATGGTGTTGCAGAGAGTGCAACACCTTTGCTTTATCAGGATTTGCGAGCTTACCCTTGCTAGCTTCAGGCTAAGCAATAGTGATCGAGGCACATGCCGTCGAGCTTAATCTCGACGTTAATTGCCCAGGTGAGGTAGTTGCTGCCATTCACGGCAAGCCTAGCGAATTCCTTTTTCGCAATGTCCGACACGCCTACATAATCAATACGTAGGCTAGTGAATGTCGGTTATGTGTAATCTTCAGGATTACGACTGTGTGTAATCTTCAGGATTACATTCACATACAGTCCCAGACTGTATTTCTCCAAATATCTCACACATATAATCTTCAGGATAATATGCGGTTCATAAGAAATATAATCTTGCATAAAATAAATCTAAAGGATTTAAGTAAATGCAAGAAAGTAAATTGCAACAAATAAATAAAGTAATGCATATAGTACTATAAAGTTGCAATAAATAACCATGCCATGTGAGGGCTCCAAGCCTCGATGATTTCTGCGGGCTTTAGGCCGCATTGATTTCTACAGGCTTCAGGCCGTGTAGTGGCATGACGTGGTGAGCTTCAGGTCACCATGATTTTACGAACTTCAGGTCGTATATCATGTCGTCAGTAATCTTCAGGATTACTTTGCGACTAAGAAATATAGACATCAATATAAACTGCAATAATTAAATCTGCAGGATTTAAATGCGGTAAAGTAAATTGCAGTAAGTAAAGAAATAATAATAATCACAGAAATAATAGAGCAGATAAAATATAGTGGTCTTCAAGCCACTCATACTTCGCGGACTTCGGGCCGCGTATTTAGTCATTCCAGTGGACTTTGAGCCACTGTTCTGCAACTTCTGGTTGCTGTCGTGCGGCCTATATGTGCGTGTGTGACTTCTGGTCGCAAATGCATTCAGGCTGCACATATACGCGATGCAGCTCACGTATTAGTGAGTCCAGCAACCGCGCTTTATCGGGGGTCATGGATTTATATGCACGTTTATACGAACTTCTGGTCGTACTGCTCAGTGGACTTCAGGCCACTAGAGCATCCAACATGCAAAGTGACTCCAGGTCACTGTTGGCCTGATTTAAGTGGAGCTCATACGATTTAGGGGTGTGTTCAGTTCACGAAAAGTGAACCCAAAAGTTTAGCATTCGGCCACATCAAATCTTTTTAACACATAAATAAAATATTAAATGTAGGTAAATAAAAAACCAATTTATATTGAAAAGTGCGAGACAAATCTTTTGAGCCTAGTTACTCTATAATTGGACAATAATTACCAAATACAAACGAAAAGTGCTACAAGATTCGAACCCAAAATATTTCACCAACTAAACACCCCCTTAAGTCGCACACCTACCAGCCATTCAATATATTACGACCTTGTTCCCAATAGGAACGAGGCAGGTCTGAAGGACATGCATGTTTAGTTGCTAGTACAAGAACCCAAAAAGTGCTACAGGTCCCATCACATCGAATCTCTTAACGTATTTTTTGAAGATTAAATGTAGGTAAATAAAAAACTGATTGCACAGCTATTGAAAAGTGTGAGATGAATCTTTTAAGCGTAGTTAGTCCATAGTTGGATAATATTTACCAAATAAAAACGAAAAAAATGCTACAGTAGCCCAACCCAAAATATTTCACCAACTAAACACCCCTTACCCTCAAAAGATGAACTTAAGTGGTGTTTAGTTCCATAACCCAAAAAGTGCTACAGTTTTCTGTCACATCAAATCTTTTAACGTATGCATGGGCATTAAATGTAGATAATTAAAAAACTAATTGCATAGTTTGGTTGAAAAGTATGAGACGAATCTTTTTGAGCCTAGTTAGTCTATGGTGAGAAAATAATTACCAAATACAAATAAAAAGTCTTACAAAGATCCGAACCCAAAATATTTCACCAACTAAACACCGCCTTATGACCAGCCCTGGAATAGCAGCAGCGCATGCACATTTGTCCAAGCTTCAGGGCTAGAATGAACAGCGTCCACTGGCCACATTGCTGCACATGGCCGGGCAGACAACCGGCAGTTGCCAAACGCACAGGATCAGAGGAGGAACTATTAAGGTGGCATTCCGGTGGATCTCACTTTAGAATCTGTACGTCGATCCATCGCGAAGAGGCGTGAGTTGCTTTCTTGGGCCAAGATTTTTGGTGAGGAAATGAACCCGCTAATCCAGTTCAAATGTACGTACCTTAAAAAAATCCAGTTGTGGCATACTGCCTGCCTGCGGTTCATTTGCCTGAAGACTGATGCCATTTCCATTAATTAAAAGGCAAATGGAAATGCCAGAGTACGATTTCAGAGTTTCTAGTCTAGTACAAAGGAAGCAACAAAAGCCAGAGTTCACAGCAACTTTTTTTTTTTTTTTTTTTTTGACCGAACCGGTCGGAGAGCCCCGACCTCTTTTTTTTTTAATTAAATGAAAGAATAGGTATAGGAAAACTTTACAAGGCAACTAGGCCAAAAAAAAAAAAGAAACAGGAACTATACATGACTATCTCTCCAGGATTGGAGTAAAGCAATTCTAGTTGGCTTAGCCTTGATGCAAACCAGGCTAAATTCATACTTGAAGATTCTCTTCCATTCATCCACCTCTCGTTGACCATTCTGAAAGATAATGGCATTCCTAGTTTTCCAAATGGACCAACAGGGCCAAAGATGACAATTTCTCTGAAAATGACACTGTTGAAATCCTCCCTGGCTTTGAGAAACATCTGTATTGGGTTCAGGCTAAAGTCCCAGGAGATGTTTAGATAATCCCAACACTCCTTGCTGAATGGGCACCGGAAGAAAAGATGAAGATATGCCTCCTCCATACTCAAATTACATAGAACACTCCTTCACAGCAACCTAGGGTGTGACAGCTAAGAAATGAAAAGTGAACAACAAAAAGTTTTAGGCACTCTACCCATCAAAGCTAATGGAACTTATTACGATTAATCCACATAAACAAAAACTAATTGCAAAAGCGCATATAGCCCAGATAAATCTTTTAAGCCTGGTTGCTGAACAGTATGAAGATAGAAGAAAATGAATTACCAAATACAAACGGAGGCATCATAGCCATGTATCTCAGCACCCAAAATATTTCACCAACTAAACACCTTCGATTCCTGTCGATGCTGGACAGCTAAGAAATGAAAGAAACAACAAAACCTTTTAGTTTTTCTACCCAGCAGCTAATGGAACTTATTACGATTCATCCACATCAGCCTAGCCAAGCCGCAAAAGCGCATATAGCCCATATAGGTGATAGAGCCATGGCTGATTGAACAGTTTGAAGATAGAAGAAAGTGAAGCGCACTGACCACATCGGAGGCAAGGTATAGGCCATGTATCTCAGCATACTCAAGTTTATTTTCTATTCCTGGTGCCTTCGATTCCAAATGACGATGCTATTAAAAGTAGCTGATATCATCCATACACTCCCAATATTTTGTTTTCCTTTACTCACAAAATAAATATTCCAAGCTTCACAAAACAGAAAAATGAGCGAGCTACAGCGAAAGCAACCTATATACCCATATATAGATGGAGAGCACTAAACTGATTTTATATATTGCTATAAAGCTACCAGCCTACCACCGCACTGAGCCACGTCACTCCAAAGGTATAGGTCATTGATATCTCTTATTATCTTATTAATTAATCCTACTACCATCCATCTTCCATTAAAAATATTGATCTGGTAACTTGTTAGGTGGTTCAGTACAGTCTGTTGATTATCATATTAAAATGTACAGTTGACAAAAATAATGGGAATTCAATTGAATATAGTTGACTCTAAGTGTGTCTTTATGCAGTTGGTGAATCATTGTTCTCTAATTAAGGTGGGTGGTAGTCCGGGCCCCCACTTTCAAACCTCTTATATATGTATACCATTTCACGGATTTTTTATGGCCTGTGGAAAGACAACTTGTTTAGTGAGAGAGGTATTATAAAGATGAGAGCAGCTATTAAAATGGAATTAATATTTTTTGCAACTCAGACAAGCTACAAATGTATGATTGGTTGCATTCTACCTCATTTCTCCATTTTGCAAACCAATGCATATTTTTATAGTAATTAATTAAAGTGATGGAAAGATGGGAATTTATATGGACAATAACATCTAGGAGACACCAGGGCTGCAAAATAAATTGCAATAGCTTCAGCCAGACGGTGCACCGTAGGTCCGTAGATGCAGCCGTGGGAAGCTTCATTTCTTCCACCTTTCAGAGTATACGTGTCAGAATAATTTTTGAGCGCTTAGGGTGTCCCTTTGTTTCAGTTTGTTTATTACTGCAGATTGTGCGTGTTTCTTGCTCAGGGTGTGCCCGTTCACCATGTCATGGGTTTTTAGACACAGTGCAAAGTAGGGCGTGCCTTGACATGCAGGATGGCGCACATGCAGAGTGGACAGGGGGGCGTTGCACACTAAGAAAAATAGAACCATTTGGCTTCTGCCAATCATTTCAAACGGGTATTATTCTTGACAATTGCCACAATAAGTAGCTCTTGGCCGTCAGCGTAAGCAGTGTCACTTGTCATCATCTACCACAAAAAGGAATCTGCTGTATTTCCCTGGTGCACATAGCACAGTTTAAACTCTGTAGATTACAACAGAAAACACATAACTAGGAGCAACTAGGAGGTGGAGCTGGTTTCTGTTAAGTGTATGAAAGCTCGACGGGCCTCGTTTAGATGTTAGAAATACTTGCAAAAAAACACCGCTAGAACTCTTCAGAAGACACCAGAAGACGTTTTCGTTTGTTTGTGGTAAATATTATCCTAACATGGGGTAAGCCAGGCAAAAAAAGAATCGCCTCACAATGATATATATAAACTGTGTAATTAGTTACTTTTTTTTACATATATTTTTATCTTTCCGAACATATAATTTTTAATGTATTTAATGTGATATGATGGAGAGAGAGTGAAAATTGGGTTAGAAATTTTAAGAATCTAAACAAGGCCTTAGCTCATGTATAAATCGTCTTGCCGAAACATTTGTCCTCTGTTTCTATCCTTGTTCTCAGGGTGTCTACCTAACTACCTGTGCTTGTGTTCTGACAAATGGCCCACGGCCCAATCCCAGACCGCAGCAAGCAGCTGCTTGGCTGTGCAGTGTGCACACTTTGTACTGCATGCATGCACATTTACTGTAGAAGTTTTGAACGGGCGGCTTCTGGCCACCTCTGCACGGACGGACAAGGGACTGCTCTTGGTATTCGAGCGCCTGCTCGCTGCGCAGTGGCTCCAAGGCCTCGTTTAGATGGCTAAAGTTTCTAATATTTTTTTTCCCCTTTCTTCATCACATCAAATTAAATACACCAAAAAAATATATGTTCGAAGTATAAATGTAGGTAAAAAAAAATAACTAATTACATAGTTTAGATGAACATTCATGAGACGATTCTTTTTGAGTCTAACACGCCATGGTAGGATAATATTTATCACAAACAAACGAAACGTCTTACAAATTGTCTTTATAGGAGTTCCAAAGCAGTGCTTTTTGCAAAATTTTCAACCAGGCCTCGTTTAGATGGCTAAAGTTTCTAACATTTTTTCCCCTCTCTCCATCACATCACATTAAATACACCAAAAGACGTATGTTAGGAGGAGATGAAATGTAGGTAAAAAAAGTAACTAATTACACAGTTTAGATGTACATTACGAGGCGATTTTTTGATCACAGTTACGCCATGGTAGGATAATATTTATCACAAATAAACGAAACGCTTTTACAGTGTGTCTTTACAGGAGTTCCAGCAGTGCTTTTTGCAAAATTTTCAACCAACCACGGCCAGACCACGGACCAGCAAGCAAAGCAACGGGGACCGCGGCATGCAACGCATAGGATGCCGCAACGACACATGGGGGCCCGCGTGGCAGGGACCACACGGCAGCAGCACTCCAGTAGTCCCGCAGCATGGTGTGTTTAGTTGGTGAAATATTTTCCGCCATCAGAAGACTTTTGTTTGTATTTGATAATTATCATCCAATCGTGACTAACCAGCCAAAAGATTCATCTCGTACTTTTTCAGCTAAACTGTGCAATTTATTTTTTTGTTTACCTAGATTTAATGCCCACGACGCGAAAAAAGATTCGATATAACGGTAATTTTTAAAGACTTTTCGGGAGCACTTTTCAGGAAGTGAACATGGCCTTATCCCTTGATTGGGCTCACCGAGTCACCGGTCGGTGGCCAGCCGATAAGCAACGAGGGCCGAGCTGCCAGTTGTTGCGCACAGCAACAGCTTTTTTCCCGCCTCGATGCTATGCTCGCTTCGTGCAACGTATCATCGCCCCTGCACAGAGCAACTATTCGTGCATTTATTCATGCATGGAATAGAGCAAGCAAGCAACAAGGAAGCTCCTGTTAAAGAAGTCCTGGCAATCTCCAAGAATACCCCTGATAAGCAACAAGATGAAGCTAAACTTATCAGAAGGAGTGAGAGGTTGATGAAGGATGCTGCTCTCACAACCATGGAAAAAAATGATGCTATTTCCAAGAAGAGAAATCTTGAAGGTAACAATTCATCCCAGAATATGTTCTCTGTGTTACATATTGATGAAATAGATGATTTAGCTATGAATATGGGTATTGATGTAGGAGATGATAAGATGCAAACTTTTAATTTGTTAAAAGAACTAGAGTGTGTCAGGCATGATATCTTTGCTAAACAGCTTGTTAAGAATAATGTAAATCATATAGAATCTGTTATTGTAGAAGAGAATCAATCTCCTATTGCTGAAATAGGTAGAGAGGAACTTTCTGATGCTGATGAATTTGTCTTAGTGTTGTCAAAAAAGAAGAAAAGGGAGAGAAAAAAAACAGTGAAGTTCTCTCCTGGGGGCACAAATAAAAATCTGGGTGGGGAAAGTCCTGTCCAGATAAAAAAAGAAAGGGTAGGAAGCATATCCCTAATAACAGTAAGAGCTATAGAAGCAAAGTTTCTTAATGAATGGTCTTATATGGAACTGTAGAGGCCTTTAAAAGATGGGGTATCTACATATCTAAAAGATCTCATTTTCAAGTATGATTTACATTTCTTGGGAATCCGAGTGAAACTATGGTAGAGGATTATGATGATAGAATTTTAAGGAATTTTGATCCTAATCAGGACTATTTGTGGATGTGGAACCCTTCCAAGGAAAGGTCCTGGGGAATTCTAGTTGGAGTTAAAAGAGAGTTTTATGATGTAGGTTCCTTTAAACAGGGAGAATATATGCTCCAGTTAAATCTTTGGGACAAAGTTGTTAAAGGTCAAGTGGAATCTGCTGATTATTTATGGCCCCTGCTCATGATGAGTTAAAAGATGATTTCATTATTGAGCTAGCTTTGTTTTGTTCCACAAACCAAGAACCAATGATTATAGGAGGGATTTTAATATTATTAGATATGCTAATGAGAAGAACAAGAGTGGTGGTGTGCATCAACATACTGAGTTGTTTAACTCTTTAATAAATACATATGAACTAAGGGAGCTCATCATGTGCGGTGGAAAGTTCACCTGGACAAATAATCAATAAAATCCCACTCTAGTAAAACTAGACAGGTGTTAATGACTCATGATTGGGAAGACTTGTTTCCATTAGCCATGATCAAGAAACTTCCAAAGGAAATATCTGATCACAATCCACTACTTGTACTAAATGATATAGGACAGCAGAGGAGAACCAAATCTATACAGTTCAAATTTGAACTTAGTTGGTTAAAGAACCCTGATTTCTATGCACAAGTTGAGAGGATATGGGGTAGCATCCTGCAATACAAAATCAGTTTTGGATAAAATTCAATAGAAATTGAAGTTATGCAAACAGTATCTTAAAGGTTGGGGGGTAAATGAGCACTCTAACATGAGAAGAAGAAGAAAAGAGTTGTTGGAAGAAATTGTGATGCTTGAAGAAAGAGAGGAGAATGATAATCTTACACCTGATCAGTGGATCAGGAAAACAGAGGTCATGAAAGAAAATTTAAAGATTCTGGAGGATGAAGAGCTTTATTGGTACAATAGATCACATGAAAACTGGTTGAAAAATGGTGATATGAACACCAAGTATTTTCATAGAGTGGCAAATGGGTGAAAAAGCAAAAATACTATCCTAAGCTTTGAAAAGGATGGAAATGTAATAGAAGGTGATGATAACCTATTAGCCCATGCCACAGAATATTACACTGAACTATTTGGTCCTGCTCCTGAGTTTGATGTAAACATTAATGAGGAAATCTGGCTAGATGCTAAGTCTTTGGATGAAGAAGAAAATGTGAAATTGTGTAGACCATTCTCTGAAGCAGAGATTTGGAATGCACTGTCACAAATGGAAAAAAATAAAGCCCCAGGCCCTGACAGCATACCAATTGAATTCTTTCAATCTTGCTGGCATATTATTAAACATGATATAGTCCTACTATTCTCAGATTTCCATGAATCCAAGGTGGATATAAGTAGAATCAATTATGGCATAATAACCTTGCTACCTAAAGTAGCTGATGCTGCAAGGATCCAGCAGTACATGCCAATTTGCCTTTTAAACTGTTTATATAAGCTGATTACTAAAGTTTTGACTTTAAGAATGAAAAAGGTTGCTGAGAAACTCATACACCCAGCACAATCAGCCTTCATGAAAGGCAGGAATATCATGAATGGGGTAATGTCCCTCCATGAGATTCTGCATGAAACAAAAAGAAGAAAAGAGTGTGGAATTATTCTAAAACTCGATTTTAAGAAGGCCTATGACAAGGTCAACGGTCTTTACTATTCAAATGCTTAAAGGCTAGAGGTTTTGTGATTTGTGGTGTAATTGGATAACACAAGTGGTAGCGGGGAGGTACTTGTAAGTGTCAAAGTTAACAATACCATTGGGCCATATATTAAAAGCTTTAAGGGTGTGAGACAGGGAGACCCTTTATCCCCAATTTTGTTTAACTTTGTGGCAGATTGTCTAACAAGAATGATTCTGCAAGCCCAGAAAAATGGCATTATAACTGGTTTGATAGATCACATCATTCCCAATGGGGTGGCCATTCTGCAATATGCAGATGACACTATTATTTGTCTCAAGCATGACATTGAAAAAACTAGAAATATGAAATTACTTCTTTATCTATATGAGATGATGGCTGGACTAAAAATCAACTTCAACAAGAGTGAAGTGATTATAGTCAATGATTTTGATAATGTGGGTCCTATATATGCTGAAATCTTTAATTGCCAGATTGGGTACTTTCCAATTAAGTATTTGGGTGTCTCTGTTAGCCCCAGTAGATTGCATGTTATTGACTGGGCACCTTTGCTGGATAAAAGTGCCAAGAGGCTAGAGGTATGGAGAGGATCTACACTAACTATTGCTAGAAGGGAAACTTTGATTACCTCCCGGCCTAAGCAATGCTCCCATTTATTATATGTCAATATACCTTCTACCTCAAAGCGTGGTGAATGGAGTTGACAAGAATATGAGAACTTTTTTCTCGGCAAGGTGGGCATACAAAAAGAAAGTATCATTTGGTGAAATGGGTAAAAATTTGCAAAAGCAAGAAAAAAGGTGGCTTAGGAATCAAGGATCAGGTGAAAATGAACCTGAGCTTATTGTGTAAATGGTGGTGGAAGTTGAAGAATGAGATTGACTCGGCAGGACATTGTCAAGTTCAAATATTTGAAAAAAAGACTCCATCACTACAAGTAAAACATAAACAAGGAGATTCCCCCCATATGGTCCGACTGTTAAAGGTGAAAGACATTTATCTGCAGGGGAAGGAAAATGGTGGTTAAGAATGGTAATAGTACTCTACTTTGGCATGATGCCTGGTTGGATGACAAGCCTTTGTGCAAGTACTCATCCTGTTTTATTCAAACTTTGCAATCAAAAAAATATAATCGTGAACCAAATGTTGGGTGGATCTAGCCAAATTTCTTTTTAATAGATGGTTATGTGGTGATCTGTTGAATGATTGGATTTCTCTCAAGGAGAGAATCGGGAATCAAAATTTAGCAACAGGACATGATGTTTGTCGTTGGAGATTGGAAAAAATGGCAAGTTTAGTGTCAAGTCAACATATAATGCTTTGACTTCATCTGATAGTGGCATTTATCATAAGAAAATCTAGAAAGCTAGAATACCAGCTAAAATGAAGTTCTTTTTGTGGTTAGTAACAAACAAAGCCATTCTTACAAAAGATAACATGCTTAAAAGGAATTGGAAGGGAGATCCTACATGTTATTTTTTGTACACAACATGAAAGTGTTGATCATCTGTTATTCACTTGCTCTATTGCCAAATGTATTTGGGCCATCATTGCTGCATGTATCGGAGCAAATGAAATTCCCACATCCCTTGAGCAAGGATGGGCTTGGTGTGACAAATGGCTCCCGAATAGTAAGCAATTTCATACAATAGGACTATCTGCTGTGTGTTGGGCCATATGGAAGAAAAGAAACTCAGTTTGCTTTGATGGAAAAGTGCTCAAAAATCCTTTGGAGATAATGAGCCATGCGTGTGCATTGATGAAATTCTGGGCAGGTTTGTTGAAGGATGAAGACAAGGAGACGTGGATCCAAGCGGTGGAAGCAACCTTGCAGTTTGCGCTAACCCACGCATCAAGACCGTGATGGACGCGCTTAGGGCCGCCAGAGACACCGAAGATGTTGCAGTCGAGCAGGATTAGCAAGCGGGTCTCCAGACCGGAAGCATGCCTTAGTGTGTTAGCTGGCATTTTCATGTTTCCAGTACTCTAGCTGCTCGGGGTTGATGTTTCCCCCCTCTTTTGTTGCTTTTATCTGAACTGTCTTGTTGCTACCTTAAATGTCTCCTACAAACCGCTGTATTTCCGTTACTCGTTAATGGAAATGGGGAAGCCCCCTTGATCGAAAAAAAAATAGAGCAAGCAAGCAAGCGCCGTGGATGGAGGAGCCAGAGGGGTTGGGCGCCGCGCGTTGGAGTGGCGGCCGGGCCGGGGGCACCCGCGCCCGCGCCGCAAAGAACGGCAGGCTCGCCGGATATGAGCCATGGCGCCGCAAAGAACGCCACGGCGCAAGTATTTATTTCTTTTGCTCGCGGAGGAGCTGGCCGGGGCCGCCATCCTGCGCTGTGGGAGGCCGCTGGCCGAGCCATGTCGCGCGCCCGCGCCAGGGCTGCGCACCGGGCCGCGGTGTTCGGCCGGTCACGCCGGCGCACCCACGCCGGCCACGCCTGGGCCAACGGGCGGCGGTCCGCGCCCGCGGTTGCTTGCCGATCGGGCAGAGCCCGCACGCACACCCGCAGGGCCGGCGGCGGCCGGGCGGCCGCACGTCCGGGCGGCCGCCTATGGTGTGCCATGGCCTTCGTGGCCGCGGCTGCGGTGGGGCCCACGCGTGCGCCACCGCAGCGGGCAACCAGGTCCGCCCGGGCTCGCCGGATATGAGCCATGGCGGTCCGACCGCTTCGTCCGTCGGAGTATGCCCGATCTATTCGCCTTCGGGACGAAGGTGAGTATTTCGCGGCGTGTCTCAGAGGGACGTGGCACTTCAGGGGCCTGCTTTGGCGAGAGCCGCTTCTTGCATCGCCGGGCGGGCGAGGCGAGCCGTCCTTGCACCGCTCCGGTTGAAGAGCAACGACGGCAGAGCCGCCATGGTGTTGCCTTCGGACAAGCGTAATACAAGAACAAGGATTGTATGCAAAGCTGATTTCTCACCTTCTTACCCTTTAGCTCGGTTAGAACTCGTGGCTGATAACGTGTTAAGAAATCGAATTCTTTTGCACACTAGGACATGGAACACAAGCACAGAGATGAACACATAATGGAGAGGAGTGAGAGCTCTGTATATTGCATTCTTTCTCTTGATCTTCATACAATGAAGGCTGCCTCCTATGATACATCTATTCTATCAATGTGAACTCTCAGACTTTTTCTCTCCTCTCATTAATTTGGCCACACACAAAGTCTTCCTTTCAGATCCTGTTTGAAGACTTTGACTTACAACAACCAAAATGTTGTGCAAGTGCGATGCCTGAGAAATCGCTTCGTACCATACCAACACTTGTGCAAGAGGTCGGCGTTGGGCGTTGCCGGCCGGCCCATCGTGCGGACGCGCCTTGATGGACACACATCGTGCGGGCTGGGCTCGGTTGGAGCAGATCGCGGGGCGCCGCATCAGCCCATGGATCTGTTCCAGGCCCATCCACCATCGCAGACGCATTACGTACTGGCAATAAGAAAATACCATTTTCTAATGCGTATAAGCAAATTATTGATAAACAGAACCTGTAACTGCAATACCAAACTGAATCTGTTATAATTTACTTTTATTTATTTATATAAAAGAATCTGTTAGGGTAATGCAAATTAAATAAATTGTCTAGTTGGGAAATTAATTAGTTCGAGATCAAAAGTTTTAGTGACACAACTGGCAATGTATTGTACATGGCTGTACTAAAATACAGTGACATATCTAGATATTTTCCTTCTACTAGAGGGCTCCTTTGGATCATTCAATTCTATTGGGGATTGAAGGAGATTGAGGGGTTCAATTCCCCTGAATACCCAACAATTCTGAAGGGGATAGTTGAACGAGTGAAAAGCCAGATCGAGCACTGCCATTCATGCTGAAACAACTGAATTTGTTAAGCATTTATCGTTCTTCATTCAGAAGAATGTTTTAACATTTCTGGGTCATGAAAATTGACTGATTGAGAAATGAATTAATTCCATATCAAAAGTTACAGTGACAACTGACAATGTACGTACGTGGCTGTACGTACTAAAAATACAATGACATCTTGATGAACATGGTAACTTTGTATAGTACTGAGCTCATCATGCAAATTCATGGGGATCATGCTGCTGATTGCTTTCTTCAGCCTGACGTCGGAAAGGGAAATTCGTTAGCACTGGATAGTGTTCAATTTGCAACTGCATGACAATCGCGCAGTGTTAAATTTACGTACCTGGGATGGTGACCCATTTGAGCTGGAGGTGGACGACGCCGGTCTGGACGTTCCTGAGCTTGAGGAGGATGTCCTGCACGACCTGGCCGTTGTCCCAGATGATGTGGCTCTCGTCGGCGAGGCAGCTGTCCTTGCCGCCGGGGCGCACGGTGCGGACCACGGTGCCGCCCGGATGTCCTCCAGGTCCATCTGTATGATCTGCACAAGCGCCTCGATGTCGAACTCCGCGTCACCCATCAGGTCGTCCTTGCTGAACGTGTCCTTGTCGAAAACCTCCTGAAGAAGAAGAGTCACAATTATATATGCAAATGATGCTGGATCCATGGATAGATGCTCGATCGCTCACGAGCTTGATGGGTGCTGACGCGTCCATGACTGCCAAGGTCAGATCCTCGTTCCACACAGGGTTCACCGTCTTCTTCATCACTTTCGTCTTCAGTTTCTGCATCGCCGGAACGACGACGATTTTCACAAAAAAGCACAGATCGATCGACAAGAATTCAGAGCAACAATATAATGCAGTGTTGTGTGTCGCAGAGGGGGACACGAACCTGGCCATCCAGGCTGAGCACGACGTAGGGGGTCACTGCCCTTGGCGTCGCAGCTGACAAGGTTGATCCCTCGCAGGACGCGCACGGATAGGAAGCCTCCCGGCAGCGTAGACATCTCCTTCTTCAATTCACCACCGGCGACGTCAATGACGACGACCAAGCTTAGCTGCTGTCGATCTGCTGTGTTCTTGTCAGCGCAGGACGACGCGGTTTAATTTCTTCGACGGTCGCCGATTCGCCGGCAAGCAACAAGAGCACGTCGTCGATCGTACGAACTTGTGATTCAGCTGCTGCCATACCATGACATCCGGTGTTTGCTGACGGTCTTGAGAGCTGGCGGAATCGTAGCCTCAAGCTATACATGGAAATGGTTTGACCGTGTCTTGTGCCCTTCTGGGACAGGCCGGGGACATGGTCTTTGTTTGCTTTTTTTTTTTAAAAAAAATATATATATTGAGAAGAGTGAAAGAAGCTGCATGCAAATGCAGCCAGGCGTGCCGTGTGCAGGGCACTGCAAAGGCAATGCGAACAAAAAGCTCGTTTAGCTCAGTGGCGGAGCTACAGGGTGGTCCTGGTGGGCCGTGGACCACCCTGCGCTCGGCCCAAGCGAGGCCCATAGGTAGAGTCGGCACTCGTTTAATCGCTCGCGATCGCGTCCTTCCGACTGTTCGACTGCTCATCTTCCAAGTTCCAATCGTATCGTATTCTCTGTTCGACTATTCTGGCTGGGTCTGGTCGAGGTCGACCGTCGACGGCGGCCGGCTGTTCGTCGTTCGAGACTTCGAGTTCGACTCGGCTACTCCATCAGCAATTCGGCAGCCGCACTAGTCACTAGCAGTAGCAGGTATTCTAATTTCTGAATCTGAATCCAAGCCGCCAAAGATTGGTGTCCTCTCGCTAGTTGCTACTCATATATTCACAAGTTTCTTCTTTTCCAGTGGGATTCTAATATAATATTCGTTCAGTGATCGATCTGCCGTAGTGCCATTGCCTTGACACACATTCAGATAGGCAAAGTGCACAGACTGAATTTTTGCACTAGTGCACATTTAGGCATGCAATGCTAAAAACTGATTTTTTTTTTTTTTTGCAAGTGCAGCTCTAAATTTTTTTTTCCGACGATGGACCACCCGAAGCTTGAAATCCTAGCTCCGCCACTGGTTTAGCTGGTTCGGTAGCTCGGTTCAAAACTACTTTGATTAAACTAATTCTAAACAATAAGATAAGTTGATTTTGAGTGACTTTCAACTTTGGCAAGGTTCTGTTTTGTCACTTTGTGGGTCGGACCGTACGATCCATCGTGTTGAGATTGTCGTAGGGCAAGGCTCTGTTCTGTGGACCGTACTGAAAACACCGGGTAATGCACAACTATAGCTCACCCTCAAGTGGCACAGCCAACTTACAATGCACGTACATAATGTTTTCAGTTGTGCATTAATAAACTATAGCTCTATTTATAATTTTATATATAGAAATCTTCAGACTCTAGTGACAAAGCTCTATGGGCAAACAAAATAATGCCTTGTAATTGGATTAATATTGCTATCAAAATCTCAACAAATATTGGAGACACATTGATGCAAACCTTACCATTTAGTAGAGTGGTCAAAACAATGTTTTTTTTTTTAGAAAAATGGTAAACACAATGGGGTCCCAACTTCTAGGCCTTTTAGCCGAAGGATAATGGGAGACAACAAAACCGAAAACTGTGGGGCCTGAGTCCGGGCCTAAATTAACCTCAAGAGCGACGGCCCGTATTCGCTTCTCTCTCTCATATCTCAGGCCGCAACCTAGTACGGTGTTGCCCCACAAATCGCCCTGTTGTGAAGGGTGTGGGCTTTCATATATACGACAATCCATCTCGTGCATGACTGGCCTTTTATTTATTTATTTATTTATTTATTTCGCCTATTTTTTACCATGTTGTTTTGTTTTACTGGAATCCAAATTCTTCTAATTTTAAATGAGTCTATAGGGAAAAAAATACAACATCTACAATGTTAAATTAGTTTTATCGGATACACCATGAAATATTATCGACCATGGATTTATTTGCTACTACAATGTATTTTTATATTAATTTGATTAAACTTTTAATTTTTTAAAAAACTTGACTTATGTTTTAAAACTACTTACATTTCTCAATGGAGCATAGTTTTCTGTATTTTCCAATTAGGGTCTCAAAGCAAGCCCTTCTTTCAAAACGGTCTCAAAGTAAGCCCAACAATGAAACCGCTTGGCTACAGAAGGTTCTCAACTTGCTCCCTATTAAAACTCCCCAATAAACTAGCAATAAGGATGGCTATAAAAGCTTCTCGACCACATTTTCCATTATTAAGGAGATACTTTTGCAGATCACTGGCAAATCTTTTGAATACATAAGAGCTACAATATCATAGTTTATTTGTTTCTCCTTTTCTTCTTGTTGTTAGCTCGTTCCTAGATTAGAGCCACAACTAACACTAACTAGAGAGCTACAACTAGTTACTAGTAACAAGAACAACTAAATACTACAGAGCTACAACTACAAGCTACACAAGCAAATAACACATAAACAATGAATAGGAATGTATATGCAAGTGTTTGCTCATACCGACAAAGTGCAAGAGAGATAGAACGATTCTTCTCTCCGTGGTTTGGTTTCTTGTCGACAACTTTAGTCTCAAGGTGAAAGATTCAGGCACTCATTAGCATGACAAGCTAGAACCATAACTTGGGTGTCACAAGAATCAATCCCAAGAGCACTCCAACTAGCCACAAGCAATCCAAAGAGCATCCCCTTTGTATTCCATGAGGTAACTTTGATTCGCATGTAAACAATGGCCAATTCCTCTCAACAATCACCGAAGCTCCAAGCCACCGACCAAGAACCACAAGAGTAACAAGAATACCCAACCTTCAACAATCAACTAGTGCCACAAGATGCAACTTTCAAATGTAGTGCACTAGAGGCTACCCAATCTCTCACAAATGTGTTTGCAATCAAAGAGAGGGAGGGAGTTGGGAGGCTTGCTTAGCTATAGATAGATGTTTGGAGCACAACAAATGACCAAGAGACATTCCAAAGCCAAGCCAAGCCAAGCACTATATATAGAGGGGGGGGGAGTACGGAGCCATTACCCCTCACCGTAGTTCTACATGCCATGTTAGTCCAACCACTAGGGGCAATGGTCCGACGGCCTAGGGACCCAACGGTCAATTTTGAAGCCCAATGGCTTCTAACACATTTTGCAACAAGGCGGTCTAACCGAGCCCTAGTGCGATCCAATTAGCCTAGTGCGATATGGAGTGAGCACCAATGTCCTAGGTTTGGTGGATAGACCCTACAACTTGGGCTAGCCAACAGGTCAAGGCCATCACTTTAGTATAACCCACAACACCGACACCACACTAGGTAGGTCTAGTGTCCTGGTGGTTCAATTTGCTAGCTTGGCATCCTACCGCCATGCGCAACAACCACCAAGGTCTTCTCGACACCCCTTCAAATGTGCCAACTCATCAAGTGAGCTAGCATTTTCAAATCATTATAAAAGCTTTCTCTTGCACCTCACTACGCCGATTAATGCTAATGCACATGAGAATCTCACCTAGTGGCACAAGCTAACTATTTTAGCTTATAAATTTCCCTCTTAATAGTATCATTATCTATCCTAAACCTGACCTTACCCTTTATTGTGTCTCGACTAGCAAAACAAAATCCTAGCATATACCTTTGCCTTCAATCCATCATAAGGTTTTGTTCTCTTTCTTTCTCAATTACTGAGCACTTGACCATTTTATGTGAACCCCTTCATCATTTCCATGGATGACATCTTGCTCAACCTTTGGTGTAGACATCATCTAACTTAATCGATACTTAAGACATGGTTGGTCCACTTGTTGTCACTCAATTACCAAAACCAAACTAGGGTTTTCTTTGGGGTCGTGGTCTATGACCTTGGGGCTACTAACGACGATCCTCGAGCATGCTAGGTGGAGGCGTTTTGGATAGGATGTCCTGGGACCATTTTCGAGCTTGTTGGGTGGGTATGGCTTGGCTAGCTAGGATGCTAATGAAGCTTAATCATGCCGACATCTCTAAAGGTGACATAGGAAGGAGAAGCGGTACTTGGTGCAAGCTCAAGTCTATTGGGGTGCAACTCCCCCTTTATTTAAGGGGAGATAGGGGCTTTTTGTTGGACACCAAAAAGGGGCTACTGGAGTGTGGCTATAGTAATGAAATAAGGTCAACTCCTCCAATATGACAAGTTTATGGTGACGATGAGTGTTATTGGGGACTGTTGGTGATGCTCCAAGTCAAGTTTTAAGGGACAAGTTTTACAATAGTTGCATTCAAGTTGTAAGGGACAAATTTTACCTTTTTTAGTATAATAATTTATTCTTCTCTTGTTGGGTCGCTTCAAGAGAAGTTAAAAAAAGGTGGCCCCTCCCCTACCCTCAACCTCTACAGACATCCCCTAAGACCATCTCCAACATGTTACTTATATGATCCCCAATACCAAAAATATACAATATACGGTTTGTAAGTGCTTGAATATATTACTCATTTATTCATCCTATTCCTAATACCTAAGGGTGTGTTTGTTTGGGAATCATGTGGAATGAGATGACTCTATCCTAGTTTTTGGGTTGGGTTGAGACAATCTCATGTTTAGTTATAGGGATGGGGTGATTTTTTATTTGGTTTTAAAGATAAATGGATGTGGGTTAAGAACCTTGACTATCACATCCGGCCCATTTGGATTTGGCCTATAGAGGCCTATGTCCATGTTAATGAGATATTATGAAGGGTTTAGTCCCACCTTGGATGTTAAACGTGTGTTAGATCAAAATATAAGGCTTCTAGAGTCTCCATCCCACTATCCCTACGTTAATCTTTTACACGAGCGATGACGAAAGCATAAGTTGGCTTGTGGTAGGTCTGATTCGCTCAATGTGCATAGTGGATCTGAGCCAATTGGACTTTGGGGAATTACACTAACCTGCAAGGCCCACATGTACCTCGCAAGTGAGCTCTTTTGGCTCGTTAACCGATACAACCAATGCATAATTTATATTCTATAAGTGTGGTGCATAGCATATATCATATCTTAGACTAATCTTTCCATATAACACATAATTAATAAGCTTAGTTGTTACTAGTTTAGGTTGCTGAACTATAATTACTACACGAGCTAGCTCGTTAACTTAATGAGCTAAAACGCTAGATCGTTGGGCTAATAAAAATAAATGAGCCAAGTCCAACCATTTATAATAACCTTAGAGGTCCCCAAGTGGAGCCTCCATATTAATCTTTACAAGACTGGATAGTAAAAAGCAATAGGTAGATCCTAGAAAATCTTACAATTAATAATAATAAGTATATGAATCTATTTTATTTCCAAGTAATTACTAACTTGTGCTAATAAATTAACCAATGAATATATGTTTAAATTACCTACCTATGCCATTAAGAATTATGATATGAAGTATACCCAAATTGCTAATTATTCATGTCCGCCTATTATAATAGATAATTTTTACATAACCAAAATTTCATTCATTATTATAAAAATCAAATATCCCTCAAATCTACATCTAAATTTTCAACATCTTTATTAACAAATAATTATTTAAATAACCATAGAGAATATATATGTTTTTACGTTTCCCACTTCTATCAATATTAACATATTAAGATTCGATTATGCTTCATCACATATAAATATTTGCTTAACAACTCATACACTAATGACACTAATGAATTGTTTAAAACCATATTACTAACAATGTCTTATATTTATATATTTTAATTGAAAATTTTGGCAAGTATATATACTATATTAATAGTATATAACTATAGCTGAATTGCTTCATAGGAAAGTTCAAACATCTAAAGAAGTGTGTGTGTGTGTGTGTGTGTGTGTGTGTGTGTGTGTGAAGAATACTTTTGAGTAAAAAGTCAATCGTTGTAAGATCAAGTATTGAAATTATAAGGAGGTTAGTACTACTAACTCCATCTAAGATGTCACTTCAAACTTTATCACTTATGTTATGTGACATGGTGCCTGTTTCAAATGATTGCTTATGGTACCGTGGTATTAAGAATGACTCTACAATTCGGTCATAAAGAATGTACTCTACAGCCTAATCCTTATTTTTAAAATGTGCAAACAAAAGAGTCAATGTAAGGTATAATATATAAGCACAAGACTTTTAACTTAACAAGTGGATGAAAAGAAGTTGTAGCAGTCAATAAGTATTTCATAATATATTTATTTATCAATTGCTACAAATCAACATCGTGTACAGTGTCTTTGAATATTAATCTAGTTGCCCCATAATTTTAATTCTTACTTTTAAACCAACATGGCCTATTTTATATGGATGCAAGAACTATGATTTAAATCTTATACTAGTTGTGTAAGATGGAAGAAGGTTCTAACTGATAACTGGAAAAATCTTTCTTTTCTTTTTAATAATAGTAAAAACAGCATGTGCTCAGTTCTAAGTATTTTCAAGCTAAATTTGACTTTGTGGTTGTTACTGGCTGGATCTGAAACCCTAATTACACGGAGAGCACATCATGTCATAATGCCACAAATTTCCCACAGACTACATATATGCATGCGCGGCAGCAACCAAAAAAAGACAGGAACCTATCGATGACTTTGTTAGTGTTACATCCATATACACAGTAACATGGATCGTATTTGTTTGCTCTTGAAAGCAAGCTCCCAGTTATGAACATGCTGACACTTTCCAGTTATATGCATGACACCATATCACGAAATCCCCATGACAATATTTTTTTTTTTCAATATAAATCATGTGCAGGTCCAAAACTTCATCATATATATCTCTATTTAAAAACTGAGGCACAATGCATGCAAGAACGGCTTTTTATTCATCCTCCCATTAATTAATTTACTTACTAGAAGTACTGATGATTAATACTATTTACACAAAGTCACAAACCATGTTTAAAGTAAACTGCACCCCTCTCACCAAAAGCACTAGATTCAAGGGTAACTGATTAGTAATAAAGCATATGCTGATATATGCATGCATGCATCTCAGTTGGTACGTACATGCTAGCAGGAGACAAGATTACACAGCGGGTTACCCTTTCTTGCAAACATAACAATAATTTAGCTTAATTGCTGCTGCCATGAACTTACGCTAGGGTTTCAATCATCGGTTGAACAATCACTTGCAGAAGCACGCCATTGCTCGCAATCGATGCGACAGGCATGGCAACCATATGGTACTCGTACGCCATGATTCATGGCAGAGAGGTCGATGTGCTATCGCCCTCACCTTATGCATTGAGGTGGCTCAGCATCCATGGTGGCAGACCTGCGACGCGGAGCTGCGCTTGCTGCTGCGCCTGCTCCTGGCGGTGGCTGCTGCTGCTGCGCAGCCGCAGCTGCCTCTTCACCTCTTTCTCCGATCGTCAATGGCGGGAAGCTGATCGATGCATTCATACAACACCAGCAGGTATCATATGGCGTTGACCAATTGAGGTAATGAGGTAAGGACTAGTAGAAGTGTACCATATGTTTTGTGGAGGCGGCAGTCCCTGCTGATCCTGTCTCATCATGAAGGTAGATGATGATGAGCTTGTCTGTGCCTGGGTCTGTGTGTGCTGGTCCCACTGCACTTGCTGCTGGTGCTGCTGCTGCTGCTGTTGCCGGCTCGCAGCCGCCTTCTGCCTCTCTGCAAGCTACACAAAAGATGATACACATATCAAACCCTTCTGTTGACAATGCAAATGGTGCAGTATCTGGCAGCTTACTTCCTTCTGTAGCGCCTTGTTCTCTCCTCCTGCAATGACCTCTCCTGCACACCACAATAGCACCAACAGTCAATTCTTCAGGAGCAATTTATTGTGATGGCTGTTCAGATGCAGAGCACTCCAAACCAAAAATCATCATCAGGTAAATGGCCACTCTAGTGTTGTTTTATTTTGTAAGCCTGTGAGCAACTGCCATGAAAGTTTTTCAGCTTTGATTACCTTCTTCTGTAGCTCAGAAATAGACTCGGCCATAAGGTGGCTCTGCACAACATCCAAACATGGATCAGGTTGTCAGTAGTCAATAAATACCCAATTTTACAGCAGCAAATCATTTAGAGAGTGACGCAAACATTAGGCTGTACAGTAAATAGAAGAAGAGATCCAGGTTATAAATTAAGCCGTGTATCGAACTCCATTTTCCCTTAAAGCAATACACGCACATGCGTGATTTCGAAAAAAAAGGTTATAAATCAAGCAAAACTACTGTTACTACCTTTCTTGATCTGATGTGCTTCAGTGAGCTCTCCAGCTGCTGCTCTAGTTGTTGGAGCTCTTTGGGATTCAAAGACTCCAGATCCTCTCCCATCAGGTGCCTGCAAGACACACATTATTTTTTCTTGCACCACCTAAACCGTACTACACAAGATGGACAAGTACAGTTACAGGATGATACTAATTCCAAATTATTCAAATCCAAATAACCATCAAGGTTATTACTTGTGGCATTTTTTGTATGGTCTCAATTTTGGCCTTCAGTTTCCTGTATTCGTGGCACCAGTTTCCCTGAATAGGAAAATAATTTTGTTAGAACTGCTTTAGGAAGATATGGATGACGACCTGGAGACAGTGAGAAACAAACATGTATTCTAGTTAAGTTTTTTTTAACTGAACACAAGTTTGGCCACTGTAGTCACTTAACATCAGTTTTTTTTTCATGTAAAAAAAATCTGTTTTGAAAATTAAATATAAGAGTTGACAGGTAGATATGTGCTTTCAGGAATTCAGCTTTTACCATATGCTTATCTTAATATTGGTGCAGTACATTGAAACACATTAGCACTTGCATTCTCTTTGGCAGACAGGAATTTTCATATGATCATATTTACAGTACAAGAAGAGCAGATATGTACAGTACAGCAAACATTAGGCTGTACAGGTTATAAATTAATAATTATATTTTTGACTCATAAAAAAGAATGTTTCCACCGCAGAAGTGCATGAGATAAAATGAGAAATAAGACATTTCAGTACAAAATAAAGGGTCATCAGCAGAATAATTATCATCTATAAACAGAATCATCCAATTTTTTATACACAAAAAATGTCGTCACGGTATTGCCAAAAGCATTAATAACCCCAGGATTTGTTGATGTGGACTAAAGTAACGGAAATCACATGACTAGTTTAAAGAATTCACCATGATTTTTTATGAAGGAACATCACATTGAAATTGTAAATGAGAAGGGAAACGAGGAGCTTGATTTCTGATAGTTTATATCACAAGCATCTAGATGGATTAAAGCTAGACAAAAAAAAATTCAGATTGTATCAGGCTTAGGCAGCAAGACAGCTTGATGATGGTCAGGATGCGCTAGATTCTTCTTATAGTTAAGCATAAGCAAAGATCAGTCTCGAATGAAATGCAGGACATATCATTAGGCTCCTCTGCTCCTATATGTAAATTTACATTGGACAAATTAACATAATCCTATGCTGCAAGCCAGTCCAAGTTATTATTTCCACCTATAAATGCAAAAAGATCTATGAACCAACATTGAGAATGGAAAAAGGAAAAAGAAAAGACTCCATTGAATTTGTTCCACCTATATATGCTCTTTTAAAAGTGGGGAATATATATCATGTTACTATAAGGTAGACTAAACATATTTTAGACTAAAAAAAATGTAACACGAAAATAACTATTGAGGAAGAGGAAGAGATCAAGAACCAAAATTAATAGAGAGAAATAGCAACTCAGAACACATAAGCATCATCATAGTACGGTTATAATGTTTGCATCATTGTACCCCTTTGGATAGGCCAGGAATATTAGTGACACAATGTTGAACTCCGATAAAACATAGTACTAGCATCGATCCCTTGCAATGTTTTGACTTGCCTCAGCATGCTAAAAACATGACAATTTTGATTTCTTTTTTTGCATTTTTTTCCATCAAATTATATTATACATACAGCATAAATAGAGCCAATGGACATAGCCTATTATTTTTAGATTGTGACTTAAATTAGCAGTCTTATAAAGGGTTATAGTTATTACTGAAGGTGGAACAAATTTAACTTCAACTTTTGATGACTGTACATTTAAAATTACAGCACCAGGATTTATCCAAATATACAAGATTGAAAATGATTAAAATGTAGAAAAGTTTTAGTTATGCCCATACACACAGGCACATTTGTGTTCAAAGGCCACAAAAAGAAAATCCCAACTCCCAAGTAACATGTACCTTCTTTAGTGCTATGACTGTAAGACAATGTTATCACTTTGTAGTAAGTTCATAGATACAGCACCACAAGTATAGAATATACTGCAGCTACAAGCAGTCAATGAATAACTTAGTATAGAAATCCATAAAAATCAGAGGAAATGCATTTAATATTATTTGAACTTAATATATATGTGACCATAAGATGAGTCCAGGTAATTAGGCATATCCTCTTACATATATGTGTTCAATTTATCTAAAAAAAAACATATATGTGTTCAAAGGTCCAGTTGATAGTATTTAACATAAAATATAAGGTCATCCTAGTATCCTACAACTCTTGTTAGGTTAAACTGTTTTGAATGAACCTTATTCATTCGTTGAAAAACACAAAAAGAAAATTTACATATATAATAACATATGCAAGCGATAATACTCCTACAAAGCGTAGGATTACAATGAATACTGGTGGCTTGGCACATCAAACAATGCAAGGTGCATCTCAAATTTCACAACCTGTTATCTTACCTCACTTTCAGATTCAGCTGAAATAAGAGCCTTTTCAGCATAGGAATATCGCTCATAACGTTCGAGAATTTTGTCCATGCTGAAAAAAAAGAATGTCAAATCATTTCTCTGGAAGTCCTTGAAATAATCTAGTGACTGGTTTATGCAGTAAACTAGAGATCATTGCAAGGATAAGTAAATTTTGATGGCATATTCCTTATTGGGATAGCAATCATGCAAGAAAGCACAAACATGCAAGTACTACATCATCACCTATCTTGCATTGCAATAGAGAGAGAAATGTACTCAGCATCAACAAATCAACAAAATTTTGTAAAGCAACCATGATGCATGCTTATATATATGCAATCCAACAAGTAAAGCCATCGTCCAGTATCTTCAAAGTAAAAAAACAAGCTAACATGGAAATTGCACAAAAAAAAAAAAAAAGCTATGCCTTGAGCCAATTGCCATTTACTTTCGTCTTATCTTTAATAATTTCAGATCTGAAAGTACCATTTGGGTTTACAAGATTTTAATTGTTTATTTAAACAGCACCAGTACACACCAAGCTTACTTTGAATCAGCATAAATCGGGTAATAGAGCTTCTTTTATAGAATCTTATGTTAAGAACACTAATCAGTAATTACCAACAATGCATGTTCCATCATTAAGAAGTCAGGATATTTGGTATGTATGGATGTGGAATGCTTGAAGAAACACACAGTGCATGTGATATTGGTTTAGCCAGTACAGTAAGGCAAGTAATGATGAAGTCCATCTGAGCTAAGCCAAGGTCAACAAGTTTGATCTGAGACTGACTGCAAGGCACTTATTTTAGTAGCAGTTGAATGACTTAATAAACTGTCAAAACAAGAACTCCTATGGAGGCATGTACATGGAAGTTTAATGGCTTAGTTCCCAACCAGTTCTACCAAGCTGATGAGTCAAACAAAAACTTAATGAATACACAACTAGCTGTGTTACTCAAACTACTAGCTGTAGTTTCACCTGAGCCTCGCTAACTAAGAAGGCAGAAAATGGTCTGCTGCTCAATTACACAACTAGCAATTATCTCCATGGATGTGTAACACGTCCATACAACTTTTCTAATAGAAGTGCATGCAAAGAATATATAATGATATAGACGATGAAGCACTATTGCATTTTTACCCTTGGCAGAAATGAAGCCAGAAAATTTAGTAGAACTTGAGAGATCATTGAGGGGGAGAAAAGGAAAGTGAAGAAACAGAACTCAGTACCTCACAACTTTACTATATTTTTAGAGTACAAGAACACCACAAAAACCGGATGCACATCCAGAGACATGCACATAGTGTTTGTAGTACAACTCGAATACTGTTGTAACATAGGAGTAAGAAACCCCCATTACTTTTGGGTGAAATATGATGCAGACAACAAGATTTGCTGAATTTATTGCTTACTTGGCACACCGTGGTGGTTTAACCATATATATATACTAGTCAACGCGGAGGATTAGAAAACACAAGAACATCCTCCGAAGGAAAAACGAAAATTTTCACACATCAGAAGAAAAAAAACAGCAATTTCACGGCCATGGAAGACCAACAGATGAAAGTGAAAGAGAGGACCATGGTTTTTAAAGCTTAAACAACATGGAAGGGATGCATGACAAGAAACGGAGAAGATGAATGAAGAATCCAATAAGGAAGAGCCAGATCTATGCATATATGGTCCTTAAACCATGTGTTGTGGTGTTGAGATTAATCAAGATGGTACCATTATTATTATTTGCAGTAGTTTTGAGCCAGCGAGTGAAGAGTAATTACCCCAGCATGCAGCTCGTGTTTGCAGACAGCAAAAAAAAAAAAAAAATAATTTATTTTTATTATTGAGAGTGGCAGCAAATTAATTGAGAGAGAATAAAGAGAAGGAAAGGAGAGTTCTTCAAGAAATACAGGATTACATGCATGCTTTGTTGATTGGGGACGAACTCCTCGAACATGTGACACTTTTTTGTTTATTTAGAAAAAAAAGGTCGCATGTGGTTAGTGATGGTTAATAAAGTATACGGTCGAGCGGAAATCGAAGAGGCCCGAATTGATTAAGCAAGATTTTGGGAATCCCGAAAGCCATTCCAAGTACAAATCGGGCGACAGGAACGATGAACAAACAGAAAAGAGGTTGCAGTACAAGATTAAGTTGAAGATGAGATCTGATTGCGTGATGTAATCTAATCAGTAAGCCGATAAAATTAAAATCAAATCAGCAGGGAAAGCTTGTAAAACAAGGGATTAGTAAAACGAAAGGAGAGTGGAGTCATCAATCCCGAAAAAGGAAAGTGTATGCATCTGCGCAGCTGCAGTTGCAGGGCCGGGAACAGCAAGAAAGCAACAGAAAGCGCATGGAGCAGGGGCACGCGAGGTAGCAACAAGAGATATATTAATGGCGAGAGATTTCCCGAAACAAGCAAGCAGGTTGCAGAGCAGATCGACGCAGGGCGCATGAAATGATCGGATGTAGCACTATCTATCAAGCAATCAAGAAAGCAATAAGGCACCTGCTGCTGTGCTGTGGTGCCAAAACTGGATGACGAAACTGGGCAAGCAGGCGTGGACCAGACAGCAAGCCATGGTGGCCAAAAATGGCAAGAGCGGCAGGAGCTTTCGACCCAGGAAGAATCGGGGCTGCGACTGCAAGCCAAAAACGGCAACGAGCACCAGCACCAGCAGGTTGGTGGCATGGCATCGAGACAAGCAAACATTCGGCCATAGACACTAACACGCCACAGCTAGCAGAGAGATCAAACTGATGACGAACCATACTGACAGATAGGCAAGTATTTCAATTCAATAAACACATATAAATGTATATGGAAGTAGCTCGGGAAAGAAGAGAATGAAGAAAGAGGAGGTGAAGAATTAAGCAGCGGCTGGAGGAGGAGGAATTGGAAGGCGGGCGGCGGGGACAGGATGAGAGCAGGATCGATGCGAGCAAGTTGTGGTGGTACCGGTTGTCTGTGGCGTACTCATAGAGCTTGCCCTTGGGGGAGAAGACGATGACGGCGACCTCGGCGTCGCAGAGGACGGAGATCTCGTGCGCCTTCTTGAGCAGCCCGTTCCGGCGCTTGGAGAAGGTCACCTGCCGGTTTATCTTGTTCTCTATCCGCTTCAGCTGCACCTTGCCGCGCCCCATCTTGCTCACCTCCGATCTGAAGCTGCCTCGTCCCTCGCCCGGCCGCTTGCTTTCTCTTCTTCCTATCGATCGATGCGGCGGCGGCAGCAACTGGCAGCGGCCGCCGGCGAGGTGAGGTACACAAAGGCAGGTAGGTAGCTAGCTTTAAAGAGGAGAGGTGGTGGAAGGGGAGGAGGAGCGAGAGGGAGGGATCCGATCGGTGGTGGAGGAGAGGAGGCGACGGCCGGCCCGGCGCGAGGGGAGGAGGGGGAGTGCGGGTTTGGGGCTGGATGCTGTCGAACTCCGATTGGTCAAGGCCCGCATGGGTCCACCTTGTCAGCCTCTCTTTCTATTCGCCCGGGCGCTGACGCGCTGCTGCGGCTCGCTTCTCTCTCTTTCCCTTTCCCCATTGGTGCTGGTACTAGTACTATTTATTATTATTATTACTTGACTTTCTTAATAAATATATAAATAAAAAAAGAAAAATGTGTTGAAAATGTTGAAAAGCACAATAAAATATACTGGATCTCGTCTTCAGGCAACGTGAGAACGTGTTCCTCGTACGGTCGAACAAAAAGAAACGCATGCAACAAGCCTGTTTTTTTTTCAACGTAGAACGTGGATATCTCTTTTACCTTTTTAAATTTTCTTTTATAATATTTATTGTACTTATACACATATATATAATGTTTTTATAATACTTGTTTTATATTTATATTTATATATGATATTATTATTTATATTATATGGTTCGGTTCCTATAGTGCATTCAATTAATGAAGGACGGAGGGAGTATATATATGATATTATTCCAGAAGGCAGTAAAAAGGCAGTCGGCGATGGTGTTGTGCAGTGGAGGTTTGCAGCGTTTTTGGTTTAAACTACTGCAGCAGAGGATAGGGTGGTGCAGTCAGCGCTCGACAACGCCGCACCGGGGCATTGTCGCGTCTGCGTCCGTCCGTCGCGTCACCAAAACAGCAGCAGCAGCAGGTATTCCTCCCGTTTTTCCAAATCCTTCCATCCTTACCGTCCTTCACTTCCAATGCGTTCACATCTTCAACTACAAGCATGCATCCTGCTGCATGCCTTTTTATCTCCATTAATTCGATCTTGGGTATGGAAATCTCTGTTGATACGCACGGCAACAGATGCCTTAAGTAAGCCCTTTCTTGAATTGACTAAAATAAGTTGCTGCCTGGCGGTCAATAAAAGCTCTAGTTGATCAAACAACTCAATAGAGATGATGTTTAATTGAATGGCTTAACAGCTTACCATAGGAGAAGAAGCCAACTTTTCAACGGCTTCTCACAACAACCACTACTTGTTAGAAACGCTCGAGCAAAAAAAAAAGATACTCATTTGGTAAGTGACTTTTCTTCTTCGACAATCATGTCGACTTCCATGTCCAGATCTCATGGATCTCGATGTTGTGAAGATGAAGGAGAGCGGGAGGATGAGGACAAAGGAGAGGGCAGAGGGGAGGAAGGGGACCGGATCGTTGATTGGAGGGGAGATGACAACGGTAGCAACAGAGAGGGCCCTGGCTACATGGGAGGCAGTGGTGGAGATCGTAGGTGGTGGGAGGGAAGTGCCTCCACGCGAGGTTGTAGGCTTGAGATGGCGACTAGACAGGGTGAATAGTTGTTTCTAACACATAATCACAAGAGGTAGACAATTTAAATTAAATGAGGGAGAGAAAACGGTCTAGCCTCAACTACACCCTCTATCTAAATTTTTTTTAGCACCCCTTATAAAAGATTGAGCGAATTAGATATTAAGGGTATCGAGCTAGTGAGCTCTCCTACACAACTCTAGTTGGCAAGATCATACAATCTAAGCACCTAGAACAAGATCAAGCGCAAAGGAGATCCTACACATACTATAGTGACAAAGCGATATAAAAAACAAGAGCATGAATAACAACACAAGATGGTATATATTGCAATGAAGTAACTTGTGTTGAGATAGACAAATCACAGTGTAGAGGATGACACACAATGTTTTTTACATGGTTCGGTGATTGTTGGTCACTTACTCCAAGTTGTGCAAGTTCTTGGATTGTCGTTCCTCTTGTTAATGCCAAGGCTGCAAGCTTCGGACTACCTCTCTAGGTAGGCTCCTCGTGAGCACTAAACTTGAGCTGGACAAATCAACTACACACACTCTTCACGCCATGATTTTTACTAGAGATGCTCTTCGCCTTCCTTTTAGCGTGGGCAAGCTCAACAACCCCTCACAAATCCAACTCGAGCACCGACAAGCCTACTTTGTGTGCTTCACGAGAGACACAATCACCAAGCCATCTAGGAACCGGCAAGCTCAAGAGTAACAAAAGCAACCATGCTCGCGCCACGACAACCACCTAGTGCCACAAGCAATCTCTCACACAAGGATGCACTAGTGGAACACACTCCCCCCACATGTTGCATCAAGCAAAGAGTATGAGGGCGTTCTAGAGAGGGTCTCTCCCAAAGGATATGTAGTAAAATGGCCAAGAGAGCCCTCTCCAACTGGCCACCCCACTATATATATAGAGAGGAGGGCCCAGGAAACTAAGCCATTGCATTCAAAATCCTCATTTGCGGACAGTCCACCCCCAAGGCCCGGGTATCCATGCGTTGTTCCTTTGTGGCAAGAATAGCAAGAACAATACCTCTGTTTTACGTAGGTTATGACCGCGGTATCTCGCCCTTACAATTTAGAGCCCTGGGACAACAAGTCCAGCAACTCTAGTTTCCATTGAAGTTAGCCAATGGACTGTCCACCATCATAGTAGGAATGTCTACCATTTACGTGAGAGATCGTTCACAAGTTGATTCCGCGTCATTTTGGGTTCTCCGGATTGGCGGCCGGACTGTCCACAACATGCATGAAACCCTCTTCTCAAGTGCATTGTAGCCTTTAGCTTTGGCCAACTACTCACACACCATATGGAGAGTTCAAAACATAACCAAGTAAGTTCCAAAGCGGAGTCCTAAAAGCCTTTTTAATGCAACACCAACACCAATCAATGATCACTTTCAAGAGCATCGTTTCAACATCTCCATTGGTTTGCCTTTTTTTGAAAAACATTTCACAAAGGTTTTTTACTTTGAACGCCACTTACCACTAAACATTACCTCGGCGTTAGAGCTCACAAGTGGCACTAAATAACCATAATGCAAAACATGTTTGCCCCTCTTAATAGTATGACAATCTATCCTAAATCGGCTATTTAAAAACTTTTCTACACACCTCATAGCGGTAAAATGAAATACCGTATGTCTCATACCATTGCCTTGCACAAGTCCAAATTCCACCGATTTGATGCCTATAAGGAAAGTGCTTTTCGACATTTTCACCAAGTCACTTGATATAACCAATTCATCCTTGACTTGATCTTCACAAATGTTATGGATTACTCAAACCACCACATAGACTTCAAGTACATCAACTTTAGACTCACTTGTTTTCAGATTTGCCTTGGTCCTTTGGAAAAAAGTCTTGCTCAAACTTCACAACCACAAGGTCCATCTTTTTCAAATCCTTTGACATTCATCCCTTCACCCCTTGCACCCAATCCATCAAGCCAAGTCTTGCTTTGGTCTTCACTTGCTTTGCTATGTTTGATTTCAACATTCCAACATACTATCAATCAAACAATTGTCGATATGCATCTCAACTTGTGAACTCAAGTATCTCCTTCATACTCAAATGAGAAGTTAGTCCACAAGTGTTGTCGTTAATTATAAGGTAATTTGGTGATTATACTCATTTTAGCAATCAATGGTGATTTTGCCCCCATTTTTTAAACTTTGCAATTTTACCGTGTTTTTTTTTTTGGAACTAAAGGTCTCATCTACCCTTCCTTTTAACATTATCACCCTACCTGCTATTAATGACCAAAATAACAAAAAAAGATGTACCCGACCAAAAGACCAAAAATACCCTATCTTCACACCTATTCCCTATTCTCTCGCCGCCAAGACGGCGGTTTCCGCAAGTGAGGGAGGCCATGCCGCTGGGTCGAGAGTAGCGGAACAACACCAAAGGCCCGCAAGGCATACGAAGCATCTACCTCTCGGTGTGAATATATTTTGAAATTAGGTTTTCAAATTTAGAATTGAGTTTATGGTTAAAATATATTTAATTTGTAAATTTGGTATTTAATTAGTAACACAAACCTATACACAAAACGTCAAAAGAAACAAAACAGGGGTAAAAACACAAACCTTAGAAAAAAAAGGGTAAAATGGATGGGCAAAAGTTGTTCTTTTAACACCATTATGTGTACATAACAAGAG